>OY735223.1:44762025-45139525 GCA_963457665.1 Thysanoteuthis rhombus
CCTTACAAATCAATTCAACTAAATATAAGCTGATGAAACACGTTAGATTTTAATAAAAGCTTGAACACTGCGAATTCGTACAGTACGGAAAAAATTGAACAAATTAATCCTCTTTGTTTATTGACTTTAAGCAGATCAAAATTGTTTATCTTTGTGCTCGTTCAGCCATGATGATATGTCATTAAATATTCTTCTTGTCCACTTGAAATCTGACGGTCATCGGCGCAGTGATGGAATCGGCGAACACTTTCTGGTTTGAACAGTTCCCGCTCATTCTTCTGAGAAAATCAGTGGGAGTACCATCGACTCGGAGGTTAGAAGAAAGTGTAATCGAATCACCAATACCCTTAAATCTATTTTTCCTTCAAACTATGGGGTAAATATCTGGACAGGTGGAGCCCTTTAGCCCTTTAAGGCAGTCCATCTTGGGCGTCGGGTCAGCACCCCGGTTCCGTGGAAACCAACAATGGCCACGGCAACAATGATTGGGTCTTCATAGATCACGTGAGAAATGGAAACTAAATCATTGTTTGTCTCGTGTGTCTCGCGATACGACAACAATAGAGTTTGAGTCTTGTCCACTTTTGATCAGAATAGGTGGATGAATGTAGAGAGAGAGAGAGAGAGAGAGAGAGAGAGAGAGAGGAGGAAGAGGAGGAGGAGTTAGATAGAGAGAGACAAAACATAACGGAACAGAATGGAGAGAGAGAGAGAGAGAAGAAATGTCTTTGAAGGAAAAGAATTGACGAATGAAAAATGAATGCAATTAAGTGAAGAATAGAAGAAAAAAAAATGAATGAATGAATGAGAGGGGAGTAAGAAGAGTGTGGAAGAATGGAGAAATTCTCCAGACACGCGCAAATAATGAAATAAAAATAAAAAGGGAAAACGTTAGTAAATGAAGAAGAGAAAGAGAGAGGAAGAGAGAGAGGGGGTCTGAAGGAATGTAATTAAGAAAAAAGGACATTGGGAAACTAAGAAAAAAAAAACTGCTGCAAAAGGAAGGAAAGGAGAGAGTATATTTTAAAAGCTGAAGAAAAATAATGAAAATACTAACTGAAGATTTAGGAAAAGATTTTTTTTTAAACGGTGATACTAGTCTTCTGCTTGTCACAGCGTACTACCGTTAAAAGTTGAGAGAATTTTTGAACGGTAGAAAAAAAGAAAGAGCCATGAAGAGAAGGCGAGGAAAAGAACAACGATTTCTGAAGTGATAAATGGGAAAAATGAAAAAGAAACCAAAAAAGAAGAATGAAAGAATTATTTAACAGGAAGAAGAACGTAATGAAACATTTTTCGCTGTTCCTTCTTTAAAATGTTTTCTCTCCAATTGTCTCCTGTAGGTTTCCACTTCCTACCCCCAAAGACAACTACACTCATCAGAAGGCGAGGCACACTTCGGTGCCGCGAACGACGGCTAATAAACTCACAAATACCGATCACCTTGTCTAAGGACTGTCAGAAACAGACAGAAAGGAATATTCTGTAAGTAGCTAGCAAGCAAAGAAAGAGAGAAAAAAAGAAAGAAAGAAAGAAAGAAAGGAAGGAGAAAAGAAAAGAAGGAAGAGAGAAAGAAGGTAAGGAAGAAAGAAAGAATGTGGAAAGAATAAAGAAATAAAGAAAGAGAGAAAGAAAGGAGGGGTAAGGGAAAAAGTTGTGAGAACTTAAAAAAAGAAAGAAGGGAAAAATAGGCTTTAAGAAAGAAAGAAAGAAAGAAAGAAAGAAAGAAAGGCTGTAAGAAACAAGAAAGAAGGAAGAAAAAGGAATGCTTTAAGAAAGAAAGAAGGAAAGAAAGGAAGAGAGGAGCCGTGAATGATGGCTAATAAACTCACAATCGCTAGTCACTTCGGCAAAGGACTGTCAGAAACAGTTGAACATTAATTGCCGATGACTGACCCTCTAAGAAGAAAGCAAAACAAAAAGGAAGAAATCTCGTCTTGAAGTGTACCGAAGTAACTAAGATTCACTCAGCGACCTGATTGGTCGTCTGCTTCGTTGGGAAAGTGCGAGATTAAGCAGACTGAGTCAAAATCGAACTGTAGATGAACCGGGGAAATCGTCTGACAGGCGGTTTTCGCAGGCGTGACCCTGACACGTGACCATAACACGTGATCCCCAAGACGTGACTGCCACAATTCATTTCATTCATACCCGTTGGGCATTCCTTTGTTAGATTGTTCGTTTTACCTTTGTTGTTTTTCTTTTCTTTCTCACTTTATTTCTTTCTTTCTTTTCATCTTAGTTCCTTTTGCGCTCTGCGCATACAATCAGCGCATAAAGAATATTTATTTGCGCACAAAAGATTAGTTACATATAAAAATGTAGCAACGGAAGAATTGAATGAGTTTTGATTTTAACGTTTCCAGACACTTTGATATCAAAAATCTGTGAATTGATAGGTATTATTGGTATTCATTTACGTGGAAATTGCATCACATAGATATGAAAATAGTCATAATTATTGTATTCATTGGAACAACCAACTGAACAAAATAGTTCGAAGTATGGCATAAAATCTTAACTAAAGCAATCATAGCTAACTTCAGTTACCCATTACCATTTGAGAGTTTTCCATTAGCCGTTTCGATAGTTCGCGCTGTCGATAATTCGTGGTTCAGTCTAGAATGATCGAACGAGAACCTTTGGGGAAGTTTTTCGACGTACTGCAAAAAACTGCATCATAGAAAATACGCTTTACAGAATAAGCGAAACGTATAAAGTTTTGTTGCAGGAAGAAAAAAATTGTATAACTTGAAATTTGTGAAGACATTGACTGCAAATAGTTAAAGGGAACATCTCTCTTAATCGTTTTTTTTTTCTTTCTTTCTTTTTTTCTTCTTTTCTTTCTTCCTCTTTCCCTAACTTAACCCTCTCGATAATCCTCACTTTGACCCTTCCATCTGACCCTCACTTGTCCTGGATGCTGGGACCAAAGCGTGGCATATGTCAATATCAATGTCGATATTAAGTACACACACACGCACAAACGCACGTGCTCTCACACAGACTCACGCACGTGTGCATACATACACACACACACACACACACACACACATACATACATGCAAACATATATATGTATTATTCCCTTGACGCCTGTATTGATTACTGACAAGTGAAAATCTTTCTTCTTGATTTCCTGATTTGCGTTCCTACAGAATCATTAACAATGCACTCATTTAATAAAAGCATTATCAATTACATTATATACATTATCTACCAATTTCAGTAACGCTTGCATTATCTCTCCAGACCACCGACAATCTATTTCTTCCTGGTGCTCAATGCATTCCTGTTCTAAAATCATTAGCAATTACATTATACATGTAATAACTGTATTCAGTCGGTAACACTCAACTTAATTCGTAACCACTGATAATTCCTTTCTTTTTGATTTACCTTGCATTTCTGTTGTAAAATCCTGACTACTGACAATTCCGTGTTTTATCATTTTCAATGCATTCTTATCTAACTATATGAAGAGCTAATATGCAACTTTCCCTGTTTATTCATTTGTTTGTTTGCGCTCAAATGGGATGATCTCATTGGTCGATTTGCTTTCCTATTATAGCATAATGAAAAAAATTACGTCATAGAAGCTTTTGAGACTTCATGCCTAATCATCACACATTAAAATAGCTTAAGATGTGTTGAGAATTTAAAAGAAACTTGAAATTATGATAAGTAAATTATTAAAAATCAGTTACCTAATGAAATAGCTTTGGGGTCATTGGTGCTGATCTATACATAAATAACCCCGACATTTCTGATGGGTATATTCTAGTTATAAAATCATTAGCAATGAGACTATGTAATACACTTAATCTGCCAGAAGAATCACTCGTTTTATAACATCTTATTATTGTTGCTTTTTATCACAACCTTCTATCATTATTTTACTAGTTAGTCCCCCGGGAAAATATTCACTGATATGGTTGAACTTCTGTAATGATTTTGTTTTAGAAAAGAAACTACTGGACTCGTTTCAGTGGAAGAGTCCATTGTTTTAAATGGTAAGTGGGATATACTTTTATCAGCAAATTTGTAACCTTTAAGTGGAGGAGTCCATTGTTATAATTGGAGAAAACAGAAATAAATTACTCTGTTCATTATATAAGTACGTTACTACATCTTATTATTGTTATTTTCGTGACAAAACACTATTGTTATTTAATTACTCGCTTCACTCCATCTGATATGGTTGTTTTTTGCAACAATCCTCTATTATTTTTGTGCGCATTCCATCATCATTGTCATCTTTTTAACGTATGTCGTTGAACATAGACCTTCCCCAAGATTCACCAGACCTCTCTATCGTGGGCGTCGTGAAACCAATACCTTTTAGTCTATACTTTGTCTAGATCGTCAGGCCATCGTACATTTTGCTGGCCATAATTTCGCATATGATCTCTGGAGATCCATGATGTGAGTTGGAATGTCCAGGGTTGCCAGGCATTCTAGCAACATTGCCAGCCCGCCGCCATTTTGAGTTTTTTGTGTGTTTTGTTTTGTTTATCTTTGACGCGTGTTTATTATCTAATATGATATACTGTCTTGTGATATCTCTGTGTGATGTTGAACATGATTTTTCTTTCTCTTTGCCGGGTTCTCAGTTTGAGGGTCAATCTTTTGGTTTAGTTCCAGGTTTCAGCTCCACGGGTGACAATCGGGTGGATGCATTGGTTCTAGATGCTTCCTTTTAAAACTAAAGGGATTTTCTTGTTTTTGAAGGAAAGCTTGCCAACCCTGAAGGATTCATATCCCAACCCTCAATAATTATTCTATTATTACTTTCATTCAATCTTATTATGGTCTTTTTTTCACTACACTTATTTATCAAATCCTTTTTTTCGTTTCGATAAGAAGCAATAGCGATGTGATATAGTTAAACTAGTAATAAAATGATAAATTTGTTGGAAAAAAATAAAATCACTACGTATGATATGGTCGGACAAGTATCCGGCCTTCTCCGGGGGCTGTTGGTTCTAGAATGCAGAATTACTAATCAGAGTAAATGTTCGGTTGAACTGGATACGTCATATGCGTTTTTTGTATATTCGGGTTGCGTTACTGGGTACTCCGAGTTTCCTCCCTTGCATTGAGCAACACATAGACGAGGAAAATAGTCAGACCATATCATACCTACCGATTAATACATCCCGTCTGACTAACTTCAGACAAGAATAAATAAATGTTTGAAATTCTGTGGTTCGTGTTTGTGCATTCCATCGAAACAGAATAACGGACAGCGGGTTGCTCATTCTACCAGGGTTTGAAAGAAGAGAACATCAACGTTTTAGAGGCGATAGAACTAACGTGTAATGAACTGAAAGCAGTGGTGTAGCCAGATGCACATTCTTCGAGAATGGTGCCTTTTTTTCAACGATTCTTCTAACTCTCTGGTTTCTTTGTGCGATAAAAGTCATATCTAATTCATTATTTTCATGGATATCTTTTTTCAAATTTCATTCCATGGCTCTGGACTTCAAGAGACTGATGTAGTTGCTTCATGCATTTTTTCATACTGCTTCGTTTTGCTTGGTATTCAAAATGTAAAACAATCAAATAACACATATGTCTTATATCTTGATTCTAAATACATCTTGATGCATATATAAGTGTTGTATATATAAATGAGAGATGCCATACTATCAGTCTATCAGGCTATAGAAACTGCCTAAACATGGGAACAACCCAACTAAGTTTGGCTTGTATACTCAATTGGCCGAGTGAAAGGTTTCAAAGTAAAAAGTTTCAAATAAAAAATAAATTTAAAGGTTTTTAGGTGGGGTTCTATCTACAATTAAACTATGATGCCATGTTGGACTCTTACTTTCCATTCAATATAAATGTATACGTAAAAAATAGCTTCTTATTTCATATTTTTATACTTAATTTGTAGGTATCAAAATTGAAGGGAAACTTTTTCACCTTTAAGCGGTCAAAAAAGCTTTCCCCCTTATTGAGGTCAAAAGCGAGAGGAAACTTTTCTCCCATCGGGGTCAAAAGGTGGTTAAAAGTGAGGGTGAACTTTTTGCTTCGCCTTTACGGAGTCAAAAGTGAAGGGAAACATTTCTTTTACAGGCTTTTAATCCTTAAGTATTTAGCTCGGCGTAGACCGGTACTTCAACTAGAAGATTTATGAGAGTACTGTACTGTAAAACTCCCAGTTATTGTGTTCTGATTTTAAATACAACATAACAATTACATACTGACTTCCCTTAAAACAATATCTTCCTTGTGTTTTGATTTCGAATACAAAATAAAATTGTAGAGAGAATTTAAAATCATTGAATACGTGTCCAATAGTTTTTTTTATATGATCGCACTCCCTAATTTTAGAAACTGGCCACGCCCCTAACTGAAAGGGCTTATTAGTTCTGACTCTGGAGAACATGAAGAGATTAAGGAAGAACCATTTCAAGATAATAATCATGGCCTGGAAAATGCCTTGCAGAACTTCTTCGACGACAACATTATGGAGGTAATGAAGTTAAACGCAAGACTCAATGGTATAGCAAGTCAATGGTCATTGGGTTCAACCAATAGTATAAACAGTTTCTGATCACAACAGTTAGTCGCCTGACGCTGGCTACGATTTCAACCGTTCCTGCTCGGGCTCCACATGCTCCTGTGTCTCAGTCGCCTCTCTGGTTCGCTATATGTGAAATAGAATTAGAGGCGACAAGGTCCCGAAGTGGTGTCACTCTATCGACCTTGAGCTAGTTTACCCATAGCTGGATGGAGAGATGGATTCATGCCTTTTCCAAGGGAATTAGTGAAAAGTGAACACCAACTGTGGCGTTAACTGCATTTCTGCACCTCCTCCAATCTCGCTCCCGCGCCCCCCTCTTTCTATCTTTCGATATATATATATATATATATATATATATATATATATATATATATATATATATATATGTATGGAGAGAGAGATTGATATACATATATATATATAGAGAGAGAGAGAGAGATTGATATGTACAAAGAGAGAGAGAGAGAGAGATTGTTTTCTCTCTTCACTTCTCACTCCTACCTCTTCATTTCCCAGCGTTTTTCCACGGTCCTGTCCATCTCTCCTTTCCTCTTTCTTATTTCCTTTTGTGTTTTTTCCTTTTCTTTTTACTCTTTCTTACTACAATTTCTTCACCTCTCCTTTCTCTCCCTTCTCTCCCTTCTATTTTCTGTCTTTGGAGGGTCCACAACCTGTGTACTTTCCGATCTCTCTACCAATGACTCGACCAGCGATCCACACGATCATTGCCTTCCCTTTTTTTTTTCGGACAACTTACCTTCAGCGAGCGGACAGAATTTTACATTCCCTGCGGAAGAAAAAACACCTTACCCTTCCCGTTCTCGGAATTGTTATTGTCTGTCTGTGGCCCCGATTCAACAATGTTCCCTTCCAGACATCTTTTGCCCCAGGAATATCATCCTCCCTTCACGAAAGAATGACCAGGTCATACTGAAAAACCATGAACTGGAGACTTCGGAGAGAGTGATGAGACTTCTGAGTGAGTGTGTGCGTGTGTGTGTGTGTGTCGTGGGGAGAGGTAGTAAATAGTGGTGGATTTGGGTGGGGATTGTTGGAAGCAATGCCAAGATTATAAGCAATGGAGTAGGGGTGTCTAAAAATGACGACAGCGGCGACAGTTAAGAACTGGTGCCGAACCGGTGCCGAAGAGAAGCGTTGTGTGGAGCGAGCGAGAGGAACGCACGGGCGCGCGCTAACGACCCCGCGTGCCCAGGGGTCTGACTCACGGCCCCTCTTGCTTTCTCTCTCTCTCCGTCACACACACATACGTACGCCAAGTGTTTATCTGTCTCCCTATACCTTTTTCCTTCCCCCTCTCTGTTTCTCTCTCATTCTTTCAACCTTGTTATCTCCGCTTCTTTTCTTTCCCTCTCTTGCTCCTTTCTTTCTTTCCAGATATCCCTCGCTCTTTTTGCACTCTTTTTCCTCAGTGTTTCGTTTCCTTCCTCTCTACTACCTTCTTCCCCCTGTCTCCATCTATCTTTCTTTTCTCTCACTCTCTCTATCTCTATCGATCTATCCATCTATCTATCTCCATATCTCTCTCACACACTTTCTCTCTCTCTTATCATCTTTCTCCCTATGTATCCCTTTTCCACTGCCTCATGCACCCTCCCCCCTATTCTCTTTACCATCTCTTTTTCTTCTCCCCTGAGAGAGAGAGGGGGGCTGCTTGTGAGAGAGTACGTGTGAGTTCTTCCCAAACATTCTCTGTCAATTACTTTGTCTATCTCTCTACAGCTTTCTGACTGTCAAACTTTCTGTGTTTTCTCCATAACCTTCCTCTCCTGGTCGACGTCATTTACATTTTTTCCCTCTGTTTCTACATCAGTCTTTATATATCCATCGATTCATCTATAGATCACACTCCCATATACCTAAACCCTCTCTCTCTCTCTCTCTCTCGTTCACACACACACACACATACACATACACTCTCTCTATATCTATCTGTCTATCTATCTATCTATCGCAGGGCTAATTACTGTCGACACCAGCGCCCTCTACCGATCATCCTTGTCACTACTGCTACGGCAAAGAAGATGAGTCACGGAGCCTAAAACCTTTCGAACAATCTTTACCCAGCCAAACCCCAGAGCCACTCCCAATCCCTCATCCAATTCCCGACCCTGGTCTCAGTCTTTTGCCCTCCCTGTCACCCTCTCCCATTCCAGAACTTTCATCGCGCCCGCCTCCGTCCAAACTTTTCGAACAACACAAGGCACAACATATCCAGAACAATTTGTCAAGAAAACAAATTTCGCCAACTTCGTTTTTCCGTTCTTTTCGGATCTTTTTTTTTTTTCTCTTTTTCTCTTTTTTTCACATCATCATCATCATCATCATAATCATAATCATCAAATTTTCCTTCTTTTGCTCTTCTTCCTTTCTTGATATTTCTTTTCTTTCTTGTTCTTCATCAACTTCTTCCATCAATTTTGGTTTGTTTTTGAATTTTCGTTAACATCATTATTACATTTTCTTTTTTTTTTTCTCCATTTTTCTGTTCATTCTACATCATCTCTTTCTTTCTCTGAATTCTTTTTCTTTCATCATCATCATCATCATCATCATCATCATCATCATCATTTCCCATTCTTCATTATCTGTTTTTCTTCTCCTTATTCTCTGTTATCTCTTTCTTTCTTCAAGCTCTTTTTCCCATCATCACCATCATCATTATCATGTTTTCTTTTTTTTCTCACTATTCCCTTTTCGTTATTCTTCCTCTGATCTTTCATCATTTATTTCTTCTTTTTTTCAAGTTCTTTCTATCATCATCAGCATCAACATCTTTTCCTCTCCCCGTTTTCTTCCCAATCATCATCATCATCATCATCGTCATCATCATCATCATCATCTTTATGATCATCTTTGAAATTTTCCTTATCATTGTCCTCCCTTGTAAAGAATCTTCTTTTAATTTTTTTTCCCACTCTTTGTCATCCTTACTGCTTTTCATCTTATCCAATCATTGCCTTTGTGGACATCCATACTATCCATTCCATTATTTCTTTCCATGTGATTTTCAACTTTGTCACTCTTAATATATTTTTCCCCCGCTATTCAAAAGTAAAGTGTTCTTATGAGAGAAAAAAACAAACTTTTGTAACCATAGTTCTCTCCAACCTCTGCGTGTTCGTGTGCCCACACGTATTGCAACCAGCGTATACGAGAATTCAATATGTGCACAAAAGATTTCAAATTTTGTTGATAGCTTACTGAATTTTCATTGAGAAAATATAGATATACCACATCAAATTCGAAAGTGGGCACAAAAGTCCCAGGAGAAAGAATTTGCACAAGATTTTCGCGCACGTCGACTATAAAAGATTAATGTAAAGTGGCAAAGGAATTTCGATTAATCTAAATCGGAAACAATTTTACTGTTCCCAGACTCAAAAACTAACTTTGCGTGAGGTTTTTGCGACGATTGACGACGCTGCCAGGATTGCAGAAAAATATGGCTTTAATCTTCAAATGACGCACAGGTTTGGGGCAGGTTTCCTGGATAGAAGAATGCGTGAGGCTAAGCAGTCAAGCATACTGTCGAATTTCAAGCCTTCCTTGGAAAAAAGATTCCCTTTTGAATGACAGAGAATTTTTTCCTTCTAGATTCCGTTCAGGTTGAGATGTTGAAGACTGTGGTTTTTTTTTTTTTTTAGTTTTTGGATCCTCTTAATAAATTCATCGCCAGTGACTGCCTTGCCTAAAAAAATATTTTTCAACTGCAACGAAAGAACGGGTAAAATTTCATGTTAACATCATTTTTTAAATCGAATAATAGCGTTTGTAAGGAATTAGGTGAACCGAAAAGAGAGTGATTGAAGAGAGATAGATAGCGTTCTTCTTTTTTCAATTTGTTCATAGCGTTGGTAAAGATAGAAAGATACGAAACAGGGATTGGGGAAAGAAAAGATAGTTTCTTTATGTCACATTACGTCATATTATTCCTTATTTTAGCTCCATTTTCGAGATAAAAAATAGATAGTACAAGAAAGAAAGAAAGAAAGAAAGAAAGAAAGAAAGAGAAAATCGCGAGAAAGGCAGCAAACTATTCAGTGTTTATAACGAATTATACAGCCCATGTATAGTTATAACTTTTTAATTTGCCAATGAAGTTTTTGGACAATATGTTTCGTCTTATCTTTGATGCAATCATTATTTTTGTTTCGGAGGTATTGACGAGATTAACTTGAAAACTCAATTGGAGACAAATAACTTTATCACAGAAACAAATGTTGACAAATGCCGCCAAATTTATTTACAACGTCGCAGTTTTTGAACAAAGTCTGTTCTTTTTCATGTTCTAAGATGGACAAGAGGAGAAAGACATATCTTTAATCGCTGAGAGACGCTCGTTTCCGTCAGTTTATGTGGAAGCCATTTTTCTAGCTGATTTGGACTGGAGTTTCACGGCAATCATATCAATGTATACACAGACGCCTTGGTGAAGAGCGATAGTTGATAAGTTCATCTTGCAGACCATTCGCAAATGTAACGACGTATTACATCTAACTGATTGAACGAGATCTGATTAAACTTCAGGTACATTTCAAAGATTTGCCTAATATTGTAAAAAAATCTGTCATTGGGAAATTTCACATCAATCTTAAACGCGTACATTCACACGTACATATACATATATAGAGGGAGAAAGAGAGGGATACAGCGAGAGAGAGGGATGGAGGGAGAGAGAGGAAGTATATCAAATAAGTCCTCAGCTTAAAGATTTAAAAAAAAAAGCATCCATTTCACATAGTCTACATCCTTATCAAGGCGATTAATTCAGAGGTGAATATTAATCACGTAAATCGAACAGTGAAATTTTCCGATCAAAATTCAGTCAATAACTTCAGATCAATAAACGGTTTTATTGGTCCACTCTCGTCTATAAACCTCCTTCACTCGATCAATATGTTCCAATTTCTATTCGCGTAAAACGAATTAACGCGTTAAGAGATTAAAAGAATCAAGGGTAATAATTACAATGAATTCCCGCCCTCATGTTAATCATGAGAGTGAATTAATCTTTTTTGCATATTTGCTAAATTAATCCTACATGCAATATTTCCTACGCGTAATATTACAGTTTACATAAACAGCTATTACAGATTTAATATCGCTATAAGAGGAACGTAATTCGCTTACGTGGGAGACTGAGAGAGTCTACAAGCGTAACGGAACACAAATATAGACAGGAATAAGAGAGAAAAAAAAAATTAAGACAGGTAGCCGGGCAGACAGTGGATGGGGGATACGCGCGCTGAGTCCAGCTGACTTATTATTACTGTAAAGGCGTGAAAAAAAGATGAATAAAGTGGTATTTTTCTCTGTTTTCACACCGACAGAGCCATTCTTGCCGAGTGAACTTCCGGCTAATTTAAGAATGAAGGCATGCTTCCTGCACCGAACACTGCTGCAACTTCCGGACTGCTCTTTTCATAATGAGGCTCTCAGTTGGAGTTCGAAAGGGCAGGAATCCGTATGTCTCATAAGGAATGGTCGATTTTTGCTTGTACACTTTTTTCCACCTCTCTCTCTCTCTCTCTCTCTCTCTCTCTCTCTCTCTCTCTCTGTGTCTCTGTCTCTGTCTGTCTGTCTGTCTGTCTGTCTGTCTGTCTCTCTCTCTCTCTCTCTCTCTCTCTCTCTCTCTATATATATATATATATATATATATATATATATATATATATATATATATATATTAAGCTATCTCGCTTTTTGTATGACTCTCTCTCCCCGTTCGTGTCACTATTTTGATTCATGTCTCTTCTTATCTCTATCTTTCTCTCCCTATATATCTACCAATCTCACTTCTTATCTTCTACCCCCCTCTCTCTCTCTTTCTCTGATTTTATCTCTCTCTTTCCGTTTCTCTCCTATTCTCTACCCTATTCTGCCTCCCTCTCTTTCCGCCTCTTTCGCTCTCTGTCTACGTCTTTCATTGTCTGTCCCCCCCTCTCTCTCTCTTCTCGTCTGTACGTCTCCCTCTCTTGCTTTCCCTTCACTCACTCTCTGTCTCTGTCTCTTTCTGTCTCTCTCTCTCTCTCCATACACTGTTATCAATTCTTTCTCTCTCTCTCTCTCTCTCTCTCTCTCTCTCTCTCTCTCTATATATATATATATATATATATATATATATATATATATATATATATATATATTATTTCCTCATTGTGATAAATGAAAAGATAGAAATGAAGATATGGACTTCGCTGGATCTCGGACCGTTCTCAATCTTTTCCAAGGCTGGAACCCCTTTGAGGTTTCAAAATCTTTTTGGCACCCCTTAATCCTGAGACTAAAAGATTAGATTTAAGGAAGCCAAAATTCAATACCAAAAAGCGTACAGGCAAAATTTTGAAATTCACAAGATGTCAAAATTAGAAGTCACGATATCACTAGTAGAACCATTTAACACATTGGCTCTCGTTGCTTCTTCTCAACTAAATTTGATCTAAAACGAAAAATGTTTGTTCGCTACCCGCTTCTTGCACCCCCCAAAATTGCCTAACCCCCCGTTTGTGAGTGCGTGCACCCTAGATTAAAGAACACTGCCTTAATGATATCAGTCTTTCGCGGATACATCATCATCATCATCATCATCACCAGAAGCCTTTTACCGGTCGCTGTTAGACATAAACCTTCCCCAAGATTCGCCTGACTTCCCTACAATGGGCGTCGCAGAGCAAGTACTTTCTGACTTTGACTAGCTCGTCACACCATCTTACTTTCTATCGGATACAATTTCATATATGATCCCCAGGGACCCATGCTGTGAGTTATGATGTCCAGCGATTGTCTGACGTTCTTGCAACATCTCCAGCTCATTGTCATTAGAGTTTTCTAATGATTTATATGATATCTAACTTCTCTCTAACATACTGTACCGTCTTATGATTTCTCCATGTTATGTTGAACATGATTCTCTCATGTGCACGTTGCATTGTTCTCAGTTTGAGGGTCAGTCTTTTGGTTAGGTTCCATGTCTTTGCTCCATAGGTGACTATCGGGAGGCTGCAGTGGTTGTATACCCTTCTTTTTAAGACTTGTAGGATTTTCTTGTTCTCGAAAGTCAAGCTTATTCTACCGAAACACTTGCCAACCTAGTGTGATTCTTCACTTGATTTCTTCTCCTTTTCATGGATTTGTTGTCCTAGGTAGATGTAGTGGTCTACTCTCCCAAGCTCTGCGTCTTCGATTTTGATCGTAAAATCCTTATCCTGAACATATTCGTTGCACGTGACATTCGTTTTGCTGAAGCTCAAGTGGAGGTCAACTTTCTTGCTTTCTTCATTAGTTCGTCTAGCAATTTTGGGGGGATCGTTAAGGTTCTCAGCAAAGATGACGATGTCGTCAGCAAATCTGTGGATACTCAGGTATCTGCAGGCGGATACGATGTACATGGATCCTACTTATTTAACCATGTGAAGACTTTCCGTGGAGCGATTGCAAACGCATCTCTCTATTTCCTAGTGCCTTGACTTCGATCCTCCCTAGGTAAACCATTACCGTGGCCTTGTACCAAACTAACCTTAGTACATGAACAAACCAGGCTGCTGCAGGGTCAAACTCCACTCAAATTTTTATTGATAACTGTAGATGATTACTGCAACTTTTGGATTGTATATACAGTAAATGAAAATTTATAAAAACTTATTTCTTGTATAAATGTTCCTTTTTAATTATGAGAATGAAATAAGCCCTTGTGTATTTGTAACATTTTTTTCTAGTTTTTGCAGGTGTGCAAAACTTGACAGTTTGGCTCAGTTGGTAAGAGAGCTGCCTACCGGTCGCTTGAGCGTGATTCCAAATCATTGTAGGGATGGGTTAGTTTTACAAATCGGTCCGGTTCAAGGTGACGAGACTAACAGACAGTGAAAGGTTTGCTCCCCTGAATCAGGTAAGGATTTTTACTAGTGGTTTTTTGATGCTGTTACAAAGTCAAGTCCAGCGTCTGACTTGGACTGGAGTTTCACAGCAATCATATTAATGTATACGCAGACGCCCAGTGGAGAGCGATAGTTGATAAGTTCATCTTACAAATGGGTACCTTACAATTGTTGCCTTGTACTAGACCAGTGATTCTGAACGTGGGAGCCTACGTCCCAAGGGGGGGGGCATCTGAATATGGGGGCAATTTTGAATTTTGGTTCGAAAAACAAAGAGCATTCCGTGGCTCTAAACTGAGTTTAACTGATTCATTCCCAATTATACAACACTACCAACTCTCAATTGAACAATACTACTAATCACTAATTTTACTATGGATTCTATAGTAATTATTTCTTTACTCATTAATTGTATTTAAAGCTCTAAATTTTGATGAAGTTTTGAATGTAAAATTGTTTCTTATGTTTGTTCAGTACCAAGTAAAGCGCTGCTCAAATTGTGGTATCTCATAAAGATCTCAATGAATTTCAATGATATTCAGTGAAAGGGTTTGCGATAAGTTACGGAAGAAGCGATTGAATTAGGGGACAGATCCAATTTTCAAATCTGTCAACAGGATATCGCCAAAAATCCTCAATCAATTTCAATGAGATTTGGTGGAGGGGTTAGGAAATCAACCATGGAAAAAGTGATTATTCTGCACATTTTCTTCCCCTGACAATAGCGTTAGCAGAGGTACACGCTCTGTGAGTGTTTTCTGCTTGTGTTTGTGTATGTGTACTTATTCATTTTCATACACATGACAAATTGACCTAAGTTGTAAGGATATATTTACCTAGGGGACTACCCATGGTTTCTGCCTCTTATTATTTTCTATTTTGGAAATTTAACATTACTAAATTTATTATGAGAAATATTTGAAAAAAGAGCTCTCTGGCGAATCAGCGGTAAACGGGGTTAGCGTTGTAGGATATTACTGTACCTTAAAATGCTGAAGTTGCACTCTAAGTACGGGATTATTTTAATCTATGTTCAATGTGCCTATACGTGCCTCCATAAATTTTGCCAAATTGGTTCATACCGTGCGTTGCTGGGTGTCGTTAGATATGAAGATCTCTTAACACCTGGGATTTGCATTCGTGGTTAATACTATTTTTATTCTTTCACCATCTAGACGGATCTAGGTTGTAATCCATTATTATTATTATTATTATTTGCAATCTCACACCAGTTGCCTGGTGGTTACCGCTGGAGGTTGAGTGACAGCAAGTCTCCTCAAGTCTCCAGCCCTCCTCTCCACACTCTCATAGTCCACAGTAGTACTATGGTTTACAGTTTCACACCAGTTGCTCGATTTTTATCGCTAAAAAGCTGAGTGACAGTAAGTCTATTCAGGTCTTAAGCCTACCTCTCATCTCATCTCATCTCTCCCTCACCTATCACAGCAGTGCTGTGGTTCGTACCTCCACTACCATTTGGGTGTTTTTTCTCCCTCCTCCTCTGTTAGGCCACTGCTAACAGCTGGGGTCGTAGATGTCTACCTCTTTCCTAGGTATTCGTACTGTTCCGAGCAGTGCTTTGGTCTCAATCCTTCCTTTTATCCCAAGTTCTTCCAATCTCACCTTCAGTGTCTTTGGTACGGTTCCTAGTGCGCCTATCATGAGTGGTACTACCCTAACTTTCATGTTCCACACCTTCTTCAGTCCTCTTGCCAGATCCTGGTATTTCTCCAGTTTCTCACCCTCTTTCCCCTTTACTCTATGGTCTGCAGGTACGGCCACGTCTATTATTTAGTAGGTTTTCCTCTCCTGGTCTATGACTACTCGGTCCGATCTGCTCACTGGGATGGGGTGGTCCGTTTTGATGTCAAAGTTCCAAAATAATTTGTCGTTTCCATTCTAAGAAAAACAAGACTGTTTTGAATATTTTAAGATGTGTAATACATATCATAAAACAAAACTGAAAGTTTCCGGTATGTCGTGCATCTTCCTCAATCAAAATTCAAATGTAAAACAAATTTCGAGACGTTAAGGTGACGTTCTGCAAAAAGCAACGAAATAAGATTCGATTGTCATACATCAAAGTCCCAATAACGTGGTGATTTTGTTTTTATTATTATTGTATTTGAATCAACCGACTAATTCATTTTGAACGACTTTTATTTTCAATACAAATATACTAACAGGTAGATAGATAGGCAATAGGTCAGGTCAGGACTTACTCTTTGCTACTGGTACCATCTAACCCGGTACAACCTGTCACGTGTTATTTGGAAAGGGTGGGCTCTGCAAAAGCTTAGTCTGGTGGAGAGGGAGACTATTTAAAAATGCCCCAAAGCTTTATGAGTAATGGTTCACCTACTGCATTTCTACAGACAAATGTCAATAAATGTTGGAGGGAGCCTTCAAGTAGTCAAGCCCCCTGTCGCCCCCCAATCTCTAGGGTCTGCCAAGTACCATCCATTGCCTAAACACCCATCTTCTAACGCTTCATGGTACAGCGTGACGGGGTTAGTCCCATCATGTCATACCCTCAAGTAACGAGAGATAGCCAGCCTCACCGTGAGTATAATGGTTAGTAAGCTGATCCTACGCACCATTACTACAGTAATGCACTCAGAAAATGAGTGCATATGTGAACGCCATTGTCACTAAAGACTAAAGATAAATCAGTTCAAGTTACAATTCAGGGAAGGTAACTGTGAAAATTCCTTGTTCGGCCTCCAAATTTTATCCGTCCTCAGACCACGGCCCACCCTCCTGCAAAATGTCAAATTTGTTGGTCGAAGTTTTGATAGATAGATAGATAGATAGATACGAACAGACTGAGATAGATGTTTAGAAAAAATGGAATAGGTACATATATACAATGTTTGATTGATGTGCACGTGTGTGGGTGAAAAGAGAAGGAAAGAGAAAGACAGCAGAGAGAAGAGGGTGGAAGTTAGAAAAGGCAAATAATCTTTTATCCCTTCGTTCACATCGTAAATTAAAGAGCTTTTGCACCAAGAGATTAATGGACCTTCTCCAACTTCCGGGAGATTTAAGGCCGGCATTTTATGACGCGGAAACTGACAAAAACCTGTTCGCCAGGTGTCGGACGCCACTCGATATAGATTTATGAATTATCGGCAGATTTTACACGTACAGGGTGATTCAAAAAAGATACAACCGTCTTTTTTTCATTCAAACTATTTTAAATCTATTTTTGAAAAATTAAGTGGCAAAATACAAAGGGGTTGCCTAGAAGGTGCCGATTACATATGTATTTTAACTTTACAGTTGATGGTGAAAGTGATCTCTTTATCTTGGATATCGATTTGTACTCGTTGTTTCATTACATCGGAAAACGAAATCGGTGATAAAACACAAAGGAATGGATGCTCGAATGTGGCTAGCGCATGAAGCAATTATTTTAAATGTTAAATACAATGTGGCCTTGTGACTAATATTGTAGCATGAAATTTACGTTCGCATAAATTCTGTTCTCTCTTCCTTAGGGTTATGTCCTTCATCGAACACCATGTACATTCACAAGTCAACCCACCAATGCCTGGGTTGATATGGATTTTGGGGAACTTTGTTGGACAATTTTATTTTGCTTCTCCTCTGTTTATTTCTTATTGGTTAGTAACCCTGACCATTAGGGAATAAATATTGAAAGAGAACTCTGACTTTTTTTCTTCTTCTTTTACACCTTCTTTCTCATGTTGATTAATAATGGGAAGGAAAAAAGAAAGAACAGAGAAAAAGAAAGAAAGAAAAAAGAAAGAAAGAAAGAAAGAAAGGAAGAGTTACTGAGTTACTGAGTGACTCCCAAAGATTACAAGAAGCCTGTTTATACATCGCTTACTTCTGCAATGCACTGAAAAAATCCCCCCCCCTCTCTCTCTCTCTCTCTCTCTCTCTCTCTCTCTCTCTCTCTCTCTCTCTCTCTCTCTCTCCCATGTGTGATCTTCTCGTAATGAGTTTACTATCTCGTGGGTAGCAATTGACCTTTTGCATCATCTGCCATTCTTTCTTCTTGCTACGTTTCCCGCCCATCTCCATTTTTCGTCGCCTAATCACACCCACGATAGAGTGGGGGCAGAAAGCATTCGTAAGGTACGAAACAATGAACGTTTCATCCGAAAACCTTCTTCACACGCGCTCTACCAAGTTCAAATTACGTCACAACCAAGATACAATGCAGGCAACGGTACACATCATGCGTAGTCACATGTACAGTGGGGGCAGTAAGTATTCATACTGTATGAAAGAATTGAATGTTTTATACAATAACTATCCTTCTACATGCTCTACTAAGTTCAAATTATGCGACAACTTTGATGAGACTGGCAACTATACAGACTAAGTATGAAGTAAATGTGTTTATTATTGTTGGGGTTATTACAATATTTGAAAAACATACAAATTGAATGATCACTTTTCTCCAATATATTTGAAAATTTTGAAATTGACCTTTCGGGGTCACAAGAGGTCAGTATCTCCAATCCTATATTTACTCTGGGGTTAAGTTAACTTTTTACATACATTTAAGGTCTGTAGGATACAGCTACCTCCCTTAGATTTGAGGTATGAAGAAAGTTATTGGATAGATAAGAATACTTACTGCCCAAACTGTATCTTTTACTTTGATCTGCTCTCAGAGCCATGCTGATTTTCCTCTCTTAGAGTTATTCCTAGCATTACTCTTTCCATTGCTCTTTGTATTATTCTGAGTTTGTTTTCAATGGATCTTGTTAGTTTCTACGTTTCACATTTGTACGTCATAGCTGGTATTACATTCTCATTGAACACTCTATGTTTCAAGCATTCCCAGTCGGGCCTGCAGACACAAAAAAAATTTCAAATTTAACAAAAAAGAAAAACATATCAGATTTTATAGAGATTTCATAAAATCAATTGAGGGGGGCATCGGACCAGTACACACTCACAAAAAACACTCACACAAAAACTTTAGGTATAACAGCACAGGAAAGCAAATCAGATTTTATAGAGATTTCATAAAATTAAATGAGGGGTGTCCTCCACCAGTCGGGTGTACACATAAAATTGATGGAAAATTATTTGTCTCTCTTGGATTTGAAAATGCCCAAATTAATTCAAATTGACCTTTAAAGATCACCAGCACCATCTATCATATGTTCATTTGCACACAAATTTACAGTACGTAGGGCGCAGCTGTTCAGGAGTCTATAAAACAAAGAAACGATCATTGTCACGTGTTTCAATTTTCAGCTGGCTTATCACCACGGCCACGTCGAGTTGTCACAAGACATTCAAGAATTGATCATATTGCATCACAATAATGGGCTGGGATATTGGAAAATCTCGATTTGAATAAACGTTCCATTTTCTGCTGTCTGGTCCTCTGATTCAAGTTTAATCGTTCGACCTAAAGTTTGCCTTAATACCTCGAATTTCGGTTTGTGCTGCTAGAAATATTGTTCGGGAAGTGATAACAAGTCCAAGAATAATACGCTGCGAAATTCATGAAGCTTTTGAAGAAGCTAGAATATTAGTTTGCAAGATCATGACTAGACAAATACTCTAGAATGAAAGCTATCATTTACTACTGCTATACATAAACTTATTCAGGATCATCTAAAATTTACCAAAGGTCACTGGGAAAAGCCCGTGTCTTTCTGGAAACCCGTAATGTGGTCTGGTGCGACAAAAACAAAATTATTTGGTCGGAAATACTGTGGGCCACTTATGGAAAAAGAAACACTGTGTACCAACTAAAGAACACCATCCTGACTATGAAGTTTGGTGGAGATAGCGTAATGGTATGCAGCTGTTTTTTCTTTGGGGTGGAATGGCACTCCTATGTAACTGAATGGAAGATGTTTTGTGCTACGTATCGTTAGATTCTGGGAGAGCCAATAAAAATTCGGGTACAAAAAAAAAAATGAAGTCCACGAATCCTTATTAATCTGTGGTTAATGTGTCGAGAATAATGGGCTGAATACAGACTAAAACCTACAGAAACTTGGTATCGTCATATACTGAAAGATTGGATGCTGTCTTCACTTGCTAAGGCAACGTGATCGTATATTGAATGATTTTTCGTAACTAGAAAAAAGCCCCTTCCGAATGTGTATGTTTGGAAGAGTTCGGACTTTATAGTGTATGGAGCAACCTGCCATGAACATCATACAAAATAATTTTCTGCCCGTCATATGAAACTACGAATTATTTCGGTTAGTGATGCCAATTTAGATATTTTATGTCTAAATTTAGACAATTCTGAAGGGCGGAACTCGAGGGGGATAATTTGAGAAACTATGAGGAAAGATCTAGCATCTATATTTTTTTATTTATTTTTATTAGTTTTTTCGACACCACTTTGTGTGCTGACTAATACATTTGGTGAACAGCAGCTTCATATAATGGCTAGTCATCGAGTAATTGCAGTGCATACGCTCACACATTTCTTGAATTGTAGTCAGATGCATCAGATGTATGTTGCTTCTCTGATTTCTGATTTTTTCTGTACATAACCTTTCAATGTCGAATCTTGTTTCAATATTTTTTTTACTTTTACATTTTTTATATTAATATCAATATTTTTCAGTTTTTGTCTACCTTGAAACTGTATAAGTATAAAATAAACTTTTTGCAATGTATCAAGCAGATTACTTTATATAATAATGTATACTAAAATGTTCTATTCTCCTCTACTCTGTATCTACCAATCTACAAATGTGTGTGTGTGCGTATGTGTGTGTGATATTGTATCCGGCTATATAACAGGGAGAAAACTTTTATACAAATACTAAAAGACAGAATAGTGGTCACGTGAATGTCACGTCACTTCGCCACCAACTTGTCGACAGGCGTGATAATTGCATAAAAAAGAGAACAGCGAATGAAGAAAAGCTTTTATAAGTTGTTAATTGGAAGAAGCAGACGAACAATTTGTAGTCAATAGATGGCGTTGCCATGCGACACTCTAATCATGGCGACCGGTTTTCAACAACAAAAAAAAAGACATATAAAAAGAGAAATAAAATATGAGTTCAAAGTGAGCTGATGTCTGCAGTCGCCATTATTGATTTTGACTGGTTCCATTTTTTCCAAGTAGATGGGCTGACAAGTTTAAGTTATTTTGGGATATTGTTTTTTTTTTCTTTTTGCCACTGGTTTTGCTGTTATTTTGTTTGACATTTCACTCATGATTCGTATATATCTAGCAGTCACCTGCATAAGTTAGTAGATAGACAGACAGATATGAACAAGATTTATAGATAGATAGATAGATAGATAGATAGATAGATAGATAGATAGAAACGTTGGGTGAACTAGGTAGTAACTTAGACAAATTGTAAGCTTTTGAATGTGGGGGTCACCAATTCAACGAAACCCGTCCATTCTCAAAGGAGTTCGTCAAATAAGAGTTGTTTCCCTTTTTACGGAATTTATTCTTTCCTTTATTATCCGTAGAAATACTTAGAGAAATTGAAAAAGAAATGGAAGCAGGGAACGAATGAATTGGATATTCAACAAAGTCAACATTTCATAATGAATTTCAAAGTAATCACTGTAATTAGGTATAAGTACAAAGGCGTAGTTAGAGATTGGCGGGCTTGGATTCAGGAGGCTTGCTTAATATGTACGACTGAAAAGAATTAAAGATTCAGACAAATAGGAACATTAAGAATATTTATAACCCACGATATCGGTAAAGAACTTCGGTTTGTATTTATGTCTGATACATTTTCCAAACAGACCTGGCTATAAAATTCAGGCTGTAAGAAAATACTGTGATGAATAATTAGATTCATATTAATTGAGTCTTTACACAAGCCGACTCATTGACAAAGAATTATTTCTTGTTTTATGACTTCTTCCAACCTCAACTTGACTTATGCGTTATTTTTATTGCAACTTCTTGCTTAGACCGATTACTCTTTGGCAGTGAGCAAACAGCGTTGATCAGGGAATAAAGAATAAGGCTTATGTGGGATTTGAACTCACTTCCCTTAAGGAGGTGACACGGTTTACATCCGCCTACTGTACCACTTGAACTAAGATTCAACCAGAAGGCAGAAGTTCATATAATACCCTTAAACCCATCCCTCATTTTGATCAGCGGCCATATTTGTTTTTATATCCGGTTAGTTTCATTTTTTATTTTCATACATTTTATGAGATTAGGTATTATAAATCATTATTTTTTAATTTCGTGGCTACTTTTTACTCATTTCTTAATTTATTAGTTGCGAAGATGAAGGTACAAAGTAGTCGTGAAATTAAAGATATCCATACTTCTCATGAATGAATAACCCATGCGTGTATCAGATAATAATTTGGAAAATTATCTAAAATTATCTAAAAATATTTTTATCTAAAATTATCTAAAAAATACCAACACAAGATTCGGGTATTATTGGGCCAAAATGACCATATAGACCAAAAAAAAGCACTCTTTTGAAAAAAACGTGTTTTAGATGGTACTTGGTGGTATATTCATGCAAATTTTCAAGGTTGTAGCCCCAGAAATGTGAACAGGATCGACCGGACACGCACACAAACAAACAAACAAACACACGCGAGCAAAGAGAGAAGAATCTGTTGCCCACTTGGCTGGTTGGTCGGGGTATGTGTGGTACTACTATGATTCAATGATGATTTATGATATGTACTTCATCAAATATGATATGAAATAAAAAATAAAAATGTATTAAAGCACTGTCATTGATAAAAGTATTGCATTCAAGTTTACTAATAAGAGAACGGACGTTGTTTATCAAAACGAAAGTTAATGGATATTCCACTAAGTAAAATTTCCATGGAAGATCTTGATGAAAATTCAGTTGATAAAAAGGAATTCAAAACTCCTCGTATGTTTGATGTTCGTTATGTGAATGTAAAAGAATGTAGGAGAATGAATGCAATAAAAATCGGAAAGAAGCAAATTTATAGAAACATTTTTTCTTCAATGGGAAGGGCTCATTTAGCTTACGACTTTGGGCGTAGGCAGACGGTCAGCTTTGCTTAACTTCTTCACTTTATATTGTTGCCTGTGACGTCGTAACTTTTTACCTCTATTGAGAGCTTGCTAGATTGACGGTGATTCCATTCGGGGTGCAGCAGATACATAGATAGATAGAAATAAACAAAATAATGAACAGATACGAACAGATAGATAGATAGATAGATAGATAAATAGATATATCGTTTATTAAGTTGATGACGTAGATCAATAGATAGATAGACAGATAGAAACCCCATCAAGATAGATAGATAGATAGATAGAAACAAAATGATAAACAGATTCGAGCAGAGGAGATAGATTGATAGATTGCTCAACTTCATCACCTTATATAGTTACTTGTGACGTCATAGCTTTTTACCTAAATTGGGAGTTTGGTAGATTGACGGTGATCCCATTCGGGGTGCAGCAGATGGATAGATAGAAATAAACAAAATAATAAACAGATATGAACAGATAGATAAATAGATATAAACAATGAGATAGATAGATAGATAGATAGATAGATAGATAGAAACAAAATAATCAACAGATTCGAGCAGAAGAGATAGATGGATAGATAGATAGAATACATGATGTCCACATCCATTCTAGAGCCCGATATTTCTAGCTTTGGCGTTTCACTCTCAGTTTAAAGACTGTAACCGAAACATAGAATAAAAAAGAAATTTTAAAAAAGCAATAATAAAAAAACATGCCGGACTCTTATAGCAATTAATCATCAGTATAGCTGGTGGACTATTAATGTATTCATCTTGACAAGCTATCGGGTTTGTACCATAAAATTGTGATGTAACGACTGAGACATTAATTACCCGTGACTACAAACATATATCAGAATCGAAATGATGACCCGGCCATTTACTTAATCACTGACGCATGTTCTTCGATTACATATACCTTATTATGAAGAAGTGACAAGAATGATGTTAACTTATTCGTTGTCGTGCATTCAAGCTGAAAATGTCAGATTCAATGCCAGCTTTTAACCGCACTTCTTTTGTATATCGTGCGGTAGACCGATGGAAGAGCCTTCCACCAAGCTTCAGTTGACTCCGAGCTTTCAAGAGCAGACTTGACCAAGACCTGGCTAGTGGAACGTAGTGTGAAAGTAATAGTTATATGCTTAATCAAAGGTCAGATCAAACCTTCAACTGTATCACATCGTATTGACAATTTCAAAACAATCAGCCGGTTAACTGAGACTAATGGAAGATGGTAAAAAAATACAACCTAGGTTAAATAATTGTATATAACTTTTAGAAGAGTCATTAACGTTCCAACTTTTGTTCAGACAATCAAATCTCATCTTGAATGTCAAGACGGCGTGTCGGTCGATTCATTCTCCGGCCTTCTTCAGGTGTAATATATGATATCCGTAAAGAAAGAGAGTCTCTTTTGCAGTCTTTTCCTCCGGTAGTGCGAAGAGAAGAAAAAAATGGTATCAAAAAGAAAATGTAAACGTTAACGAAACAACTGAACTGAATTCAACATGTTCTACTGTACAAGAGAATCTGCAAAAAATTGGTAAGATCAATAATATCGACAAAGAGTTTCGGCTCAACACAGCTGAAACTAGAGCCCGATCTGCAGTATTTTGCTGAGCAGACAGAAAAAAAAGAATCGTTTCTTCATCGAATTGTTACGAAGCGAGGAATGGTTTCTGTGTGTGAATAGAATGCAGATGAACCACTGGTTCTACCCACGTCAGACATCAGTTTATATGCCATAAACAGTCATACAGCCGGAAAAGTCTTGCGGTTCGTTTAGTGGAATATTAAAGACGTAGTTCGCTTTGATATATTTGGACAAAGTCTGGACGTCACAGCTGATATCTACTGTCAACAATCGGAACGTCTTAACTAAGCTTTAGCTGAAAAACATTGAGTGTTGATCAATTGAAAAGGCGTCATTTAACTGCAAGATAAAGCCAGAGTACATTCAGCAAGAAAGATTCATTAGTCAATCGGAGATTAGGGTTGAGAAGTTTAACTCCACTCACCCTACTCACCTAGCGCTGCAGCATTAAACTAACGTTTGATTAGATATCTGGAAGATTTTTGAAAAGGTAAAACAATCTGAAATATTGATGGAGTCAAATATTGGCTATCAGCCTACTTAGCATAAAAACCAGAAACCAGCTTCCTTTTACAAAGAAGTGATTGAAAAGTTGCTTAGAAGATTAACAACTTGGTAGAATACTGATGGCGACTGTGTAAGAGATTAAACTATAAATAAGACGATAGATGGTCTCTAATAATGGAGGTTTGTCTTTTCTTAAGAAAAGAAACATTTCTTCCCGGTACATCCATTATTTTAGAGGCTATTAGTCAAAATAAATTCTTCGTCAAATTTATTGAATTTTATTATTATTTGCTGATGCGTTATCAACCATTATTAGTAATTGACTAGTATTACTTCCATTTATTTTTCAGTAATTTTTCATCGCAATCACTGGGACTATCATTTTGATATGGTTTAATGTGATCGTCTGCATGGTTAGCACTTTTAGCTCTTGCGGTAGAGTAGCTATCAGACTGGCTTCCCGAGGAAAAGAAATGCGAGTTCGAGTCTCGCCGAGAATTTATTCTTTACTTTCCATCTGCACTGATGGTCGTAGAATGACGATCTATGCTGTTGTAATGAAAAGCACTCAAGATTAGGATGAAATAAATACTAGTCTAATTAATGATAGTTACATTCCAGCATATCTTTCATCGATAAGGAACGATAATAGATGGGATATGTCCACGCTACTAATTATAAAACTTGAAAATCAGCAACAGTTTATTGGTATGACATTCTAAGTTGGTAAGCAATTCTGAGATAATGAATCTTATGTTGATTCGGTTGAATTATTGGATTCGTGGTTCGGTATGTTTCAATATAAACATAATGACATGTTTAGCTTTGTTGGAATCTCGGTAGAGCTATTTACTATCTGTTTATAAATACTTGAATATGCTCCAGAGACTGAGTGTAAAAACTGGGACTTCAGCGGTGTATTTTGATTGGTCGGAAAATACGTTCCCTGATATTGCTGCCAAATTTCGTGGGCCGTTTGAAAGAGCTCTCTTGGGTCCCTATCATTGAACAAAAGAGAAATTGTCATTTTTCACTCGATCTTTTGAGGGTGAACATGGTCATCTTTTCGATTTATCCCTACGTAAAGCCTTGACCTTGTGTGTCATTTTGCTCTGGTGGGAGAGTGAATAAATACGTGATCATCTGTTCGATGTATAACTTCTCTGATTGCAGAAATGAAAACATATCTGTATTCTGCAAACGAACGATCATTCTATCTTGTTTTCTGATCGCAAAAAGTAATATTTTAAAACCCAAGTTGCTATAACCACTTCAACACGAGAGCAAAATTTCAACCAACAATCAATTTAATCCAGGACAAGTTTTCATAAATGATTCACACACGGACACACAAGAACTCTAACGATCTACATAATTGTTGATGTTTCTTTTTCAATACGAAATTGATTTATTGGTAGTTTCATGAAGGAGGAAACCCTAAGGAAAAGAGGGTAGAATTTGCACGTTCGTGAATTTTATGCAACAATATTAGTTACGTAATAACTCTGTACTCTGAGAACACTGTGTTTAACAGTTGAAATGATTGTTTCATAAGCTAGCCTCACATAAACTTCCATTCTTTTACATAGTGTCAGTTCTGTCGTTTTTTTTCCATGTATATATGTTCATTGTTGGGACTTATTTCGCGTAAAAATCTTACAAACGTGTGAGAGAGGATTTCAATATAAAATTTCCCAGGTCTACACTTTTCAACAAGTCGACAATTAGTATCTTTTTGTAACTTGTGTCTTCGAGAAAAAAATTCTTATTCAAAATAGTTTAATAGCATTTTGAACTCTTCAAATCAGTTATTACCAAATATTGTTTTACTCGGCACATTTCTTGAAGGTTATTCTGAAACAGAGAACCAAACCAAAAGATTGACCCTTAAACTGAGAATTATGCAACGTGCACAAGAGAGAATCATGCTCAACATAACATGGAGAGATCACGAGACAACCCAGTATATTAGAGGAAAAATGGGAGTCGAAGATATCATGAAATCTACAAAAAAAAAGTGGCAATGGGCTGGTCATGTTGCGAAAATATCAGACAACCGCTGGACATCGAGACTCTCAATGTGGATCCCTAGATATCCCAAAAAACGCGTCCGACAAAATATAAAATGGCGTGACGAACTAGATAATTTCAGAAAGTACTGGCTCCGTGATGCCCACAATAGAGAGGTCTGGTGAATCTGCGGGAAGGTCTATGTCCAACGACAGACATTAAATAGATGATGATGATGATGATGATGATGAGGAGGAGGAGGAGGAGGAGGAAGAGGAGGAAATATAAATTGTTAAAAAGTCGGTTGTATACTGTATATGCTTACATACAGACTTTATACTCGTTTAAATCTTCGCTAGAAACTTCCATTTCTGTTTGTTGAATTCATTTTGTTGATGTTGTGACAAATGTCTTACCTTCTCTCCTTTTTTATTTTTATTTTTATTTTTATTTTTTTTGTCCACCAATTTATACCTGTCAACAATAGGACAGAACAGAACAGGTTCAATTCGGCCAGTTAACAGGGGTCTGTATTATTGAGGGAGCCCACTCCCCCCCCCCACTGGTAGTGTCAAATAGTATTGTATTTTTTGTGTCTCTTCTTACAATACTTTACTCTATTGTCTTATATACATTTTTGAACAAATTAGTAAAGGATTACCTCCTTCATAAATTGTTCTGGTCCTTCCTGTTCCGTTCTGTTACTTGTATCATGTATACTACTTGTACGTGAATACAGCCATACAGAAATTATGTGTATTTAGCAGTTATTATAAAAATATTTAATGGGCAGTTCAAGTTGGAGCATGCATTTCCCATATCGCCTGTGCATAATGGCAGCTTTACATGGGCCAGGTTAATAGTATCAAATAGTATTGGAACACGTAGCGATCTACTCACTCATAAACACAAGTAGGCAACCCTGACTCCTGCTCCGAAAGAAATACAGGTATTGCCCCTCATTTCGAAAGTTTGCTCTACGCCAATTCGTTTTCACGCCAGACCCAAGTACAATAGTATTGGTTTCCTCAGCTACCCGAAATTGCGTAAAGTGAAGAAGCGATTACCATAAATTTGGTGAGACTATTTTTAAATGTTTCCAGACCCCAAACAGCAAGGCTTTAAATATGACACTAAGCATGAACTGCTCAGCCTCATTCATTTTTCTATCATACAATTATTTGTAGACATTCAAGACGTTGTGCAATCTGTCTTTAACCAACGTGCCCATTGAAGATTACAGTTTTCATTGCGGAAATCACAGGCAAGGTTATTTGGGGGATCTGGGAACACTCAAAAATTTCCCCATAAAAATTAATGGCAATTACTTATTTGCTTTATGTTAGTGACACACGGAAGATTCCATCGGAATGGTATATTTTCGGATAACAGAGGGAAGTGTAGTGTCTTTCACAGAGAAGTACGTATAAGTTCGTATATTTCTTGAAAAGCCCGTTTAATATGAGAAACCGTCAACCAAAACTGTCAACATAGTTTTCTTCAGGTTTCAAGTTGGTCTGACTGGCGACCTATGTTTGTATGTATGTATGTATCATACAGTCAGCACCTATTCAGCTAGAGGGCTGAAAATTACACCATTGACTCTTTGTTATGTCAAGAAAAAACTTTTTTTTTGCTTCTTCAAAATTTCCTCCCTTAATAGGTTTTTAGTGGAGTATTTAATCTGCAATGTGAATTTATGCAAAATTCATCCGGCTTTCTAGTGATCACCGCCTAACAAAAGACGGAAGAAGTAACTTATTCATTGATCACCCCTTTTTCCCAAATTCTTAATGGATCATCCCCCAACACAGCAGGCTGCCTAAAGACATTGGCCACATGACGGTCTCTCTTGAGTAACTCACCAGACCTGTTTCAATAAATATCTGTTGATTATCTTAACTTGAATCGATCGTTATTTTCAGAAAAAAAATGTTTCTTTTATTCAATACACCATTCCTTACACTCATTAGATTAATTTTGACTACTATTTACTTCCATTCAAAACAAATAAGAAAACTCGTTTCATAGAAATTCTAATATGTCCGTGATTTTTTTTTCACGGATATTAACTAGTATCGGAATAAGAAGAATGGTTGCTTAAATTAACCTTTGCTCACTCAGGTACAAGGCTACAAAAGTAAACTACTCAGTGAAGAAAAGACTAGTTCTATAACCTGCGTTCTCAAAAGACGCCAAGAATGGTTATTTGAAATTAGATACAGGTTTCTTTCGCTATCCGAAAGTCGAGTGCACCTAGGAAACCTTCGTATGTCGAAATGGCATAAAGCAAAAAGCGATTACAATTATTATGTACGGGGAGATTTTTTTAGCGCTTCCTGACCTAAAAATTGACCTTCTGTGTCTGCCAGTTATAAGTCAAGCAGAACACCCTTCGGTGATCTCTTAGGCCTCTCTGATACTTTTGGAAATATCTTAAAACCGAATTATATATATATATAATCAAATAATTGAGTCATCCACAGACAGCTGTTTCGTTATATTACTTGTCAGTGTGGTTATAGACTATCCATTAACCCATCCAATACCACGAGGTAGGATCGAAACCTTCGCTTTAGACCCAGAGGCTGGAATTCAACCGCTGCACTACGCAGAACTGGACAGTCAGTAAGGGTGAATTCAAGCGATATATTTACTTACGTACAATTCCCCATCAACCAGAGTGCTCCATTCCAAAGTTGGAAGAGCATTGCATAAGCTTGTAATGAACGAAATACCTCACTTAAAGAGTGCTCAACCCTGAATTTTATATATATATATATATATATATATATATATATATATATATATATATATATAAAGCACAGATGATCATGGTCACAGTTAAAAGCTATGGCAACTTGAAGGTTTTCGCAAAAGTGATGTAGCGTCAAGCGAACTTTCAGAATACGAAAGACACCTTTTTTACACATTAGAAGGGATGGCAATAAAGTAACGTAACTCTTTGAAAACGGAGTCCAGAGTTGCCTCCCTTGCCGGAATAATTTCGTTCAACTGTTGAAGTGACTGAAACGTCTAATGAAAAGTTGCCGGGACTTGTTATTAAAACCAAGGCAGTTACATAGCAGTTTGTGGCAATTGTAATGAAAAAAAATACGGAACACAATAATGTAATAATATTCTTCATAAGAATGAGCGCCGAGATACAACTCGGTCATCTTTAGTTTCTACTGTTGAGTTCTCACTTGATTTAGTTTCTGTTATTGAGTTCTCTATTCGAAGTATCAGTTTGAGTGAAAATGTTCTTTCTCCAGTTAAATAAAGAACCCTTTTCGAGTTACCTAAGGTATGGCTGAGGGAGGGGGTAAAGGCGATTTATGATCCCCCAATTTCTCAGTAGAGGGAGCCAAAAGCTTTATAAATACCATTCGCCTACTGCATCTATACTAAGATTGAGTAATGACAAATCTGACTAAATGTTGGAGGGGGATCTCAAGGTGCCAAGCACCCCGGGCCCCCAAAGTCCTTTGCTATGCTCCCGTGGCTGACCACTCCCGACCGTCCAGGGGGGGGGGGCATAATTTTGACTCCTTCTGCTTTCATTTGCTAGTTCCTCTCTGTGGTTAGTTGTCGCTTATAATACGTTTTCATAGTTCGAATCACGTATGATACGCATATACAAATCATGCGACCTGTTTACGTGATCTGCGATCATTTGACGATGTTTTACATTGGCATGTACCTTCCGATGGCAAGCCATGCCGTTGAATAGTTTACATTATAAACTCTAGAAAATATATAATTTCAAACAAAGACAAGATTAACTCGTTCGTTACATCCATTTATATATCTATTCCAAATGAATAGCATACTAATATTTTTTCTTTGACTTACTGAATAGGATATCAATACGAAGAATTAGTATTAGAATTTAGTCCTGGGTGACACCATCAGGGTTGACATGACACCAAGATGACTGCCTAAAAATGTTTATATAATATCTTGGTAATTTTTTCCTAATGAAACCTCTGCCTGTACATGCATGTACATCTCCGAAAGTACTCGAAGAATTTCAATGGAATTTTGTGGAAGCATGGGAGATGGGACAAGGAAAATTTACCAAAAATTTGGGGCGGATCCAGGAATTTTTGATCGAGAGATATTTTTTTTGTTTTTTCTCAATGCATTCATGCATGCGCTCAAGACTGTCCACACGATATCTTCCAAAGGTTCTCAATGAATTTCAATCAAATTTTTTGGAAAGGTGAGCCACGGGCTACGAAATTGTTACTAAATTTGGGGGAGGATCCATCCACAGTTACCTCTCCTGTCAATGATGTTGGTAGAGGTATGCGCTCTCGGGGGTATTTTTAGTTTTATTTTATAGTTTTTTGGGGGGAGGGGGGATTGAGATACTAAATAAAAACATTTTCATGGTATCCATACATATTTCCTTCATATCATTTTACAAATTCAGAATTGAAAAATTGAAAACTAAAGATGAATATAGTTGATTGTAAATCTAGGCTCAAGCCATCACATTCAAGAATATGGAAGACTCATGATGAATAGTGAATAGCATCAGTAAAAAAAGATAATCAAAATACTGGATATCCTGGGAAGAGAGCAAGTTCCAGAAGTGGAGGGTGACACTATGAGTTACCACCCGGATGACACCAACCATAGGCACACCAGTGTTTAAACCTAACCCTCATTTATTACTTTTTATAAAAACAAAAATTGAAGTAGGATTTTGTGTTAAAGGCAAAGGCGTAAAATTCTGTTAAAAGTCTTCCGTTCTAAAAAGATTGGCACAGCACAATCTTCCCAACCATTTGGCCTTACGTCGTACAAAGCTGATCTTTTGAAGAATATATAATAGGAAACTGATCTCATGACCTCAAACTCCTTGGGGGATTTTCTCTAATCGCTACCAGAAGCTAACGATTATAATTTCAAAGTAAGGTATCCTAAAGAGAAAAAAATTAAGTAACATTTTCTTATTCTCGTCGTTGTTAGTTTGGGGTCAAATCTTAACTACCAAATGATCATGGAAAATCAAAACATTTGATCCTTTCTCCGGAACGGTCAGTCTTGCATGTCTTTTCAGTTGGGTTTCAGATCATTCAAGTCAGATTTTTGAAGTTTTTCTCAATGATACGCTAAAAGTTTGAAAAATGAAACAATAAGCTATCCAGGATATAGCATTTGGGAGATTTTTTGTTAGTCTCCAACTGAGAAAAGTTTCCATGTGGGAACTGATGTAATAAGTTTTGGTAATTTGCACGCACGGAAGTCAAATCATGTCCACCGTAAATGTCAACTAGAGTAGCCTCCCTTCGCGACCCTTGGCTAAAAATGACTAGGTTTTTCTATTTTTCCCCAATTTCCAGCAAGTTTCAGCTAACTGTATAGCAAAAAATGTTAAATACGCTCGCAATCACTTAACGCTGAAATTTTTGGATGTTTGGAATTTATATTCATAAATATAATCTTCGAGAAACACTGAACGCTACGGATCTTTGATTTTTTATACTTAAAATATATCATGGAAGGGATATTGAGAACTCTCAAAAATATACGATTGCTCTTGAAATCTTTATAAAATCAAAAGAGTATTTTTTTTAAATAAAAAAATTAAACATTATACAACCTTCGTGTGATTTTTCGAGTGTACTGATTGATTGGTACATTTGGGGGGGGGGGATTCATACGCAGGCTCCAATCAATTACGAAAATAAAAATCTTTCTGTGAAAATATAAACAAATAATAATTATTAGAGCCTTCGTATGCTTTTTCGAGTGTGCTTAACATTGTTTGACATAATAATGGAAATAAATAACACAACGGGAAAAAAGTTTGTTTTATTAACTTTTTTACCTTATTGTTAATCAACTAAGAATTATGCGTATTGATCTGATATCAATGCTAATATAAGACTAAGATCTTATTGAAATATAATTTTGAATTCAACCTTCCAAATATCTCATGATTTTCCGAGGTAAATAAAAGGAGAGAAGCAATAAATAATCCAGCCACTTTCAGGCAATAAAGTTGGCTGGAAATGAAAAATGAAAAAAATCCAGCAACTTTCAGTCATCTTTAAAGAACCAAAGGAAGTAACTTTTGATATTCAGGGAAGTCAATTTACACCTGTATTTGTTTTGTTTTGTTTTTTTTAGGTTTAGGTATTAGGGGTTTTGTTTTCGTGATGGATAATAACGAAAAAGACCGATCATTTGGGGTTTCTTTCGACGTGAAAAAGCAAAGGAAACAATTTTTTTCCTCTCCCTTTTTAGGTTTCCAAACTTTGAAATTATGGATGTTAGCTTTTGGTTGAGGTTTTTTTTCTTCACAAATTTTGAATTTTTTTTTTTTTTCTGATCACTATTTTAAGGTTAGTGTTTTCGTTATTTTTGTTAGGGTTGGTGTTAGTAAAGTTGAGGTCAAGAAATCTATGAAGAAAAAATGCCATTCCGAAGTCCCCATACGAACATAGTACCTCGAAATCTAACAAGTAAATGTTTTGAATTTAACGCTGAAAAGGTAACAACCACATAAATCAAGCATTTTTAAATTGTGATTAAATTATATTAAAATATTAATTTTTTCAATTTAGAATGTGCTATTTTTGTTTTGTTTGTTATTTATTAGACGCTCAAATTAGAGTTACCTCCCTTAATAAGAGACGCTAATCTTGAATTTTACCGTTCAACTGATTTAGAAAATGTATGGTAATGACCATCACCAACCCAGCACAAAAATAAAATCACAGAAGTCTTTCAACTAATCACCAAGCTAAACCAATAACTAGTTTTGCGATTACGATTATTCCCGCCCTGTCAACTGTGACCGGTGTAACTTGACTTCTGTTAAATTGTTCCGGAAAACGCAAAAATTGCATATTGCGTAAATTCCTTAAATTGTGAGATATTTTTTCTAAAATCATAAGAAAATATTTTGGGGGCTTTATCCAATCATTTTGAAACTTTAAGATGCTTAGCAAATGAACAAAATAACTATTTTTGTATGTTTTGTTTTTCTTCCAGTCCGGTCTTTTTTCCGGGTGGTTAGGCGTCGTATTGCTGTTCGTTGTCAAGTAAGCAACACATCAAAACATGACGGAGAAAGAAGAAAAGTCGTCTTTAGATTTTTTTTAAAGCTCAATACACTGACTGTTAAGACTTTCTTGTCGTGTTGTTACTTCCTAACTTCCTCTGTATTGTCTTATTATCAAGAAAAGATTCTGTTATAATCTGTTGTTGCCAGAAAATCGCAGAAAGAAAGGACGATGTCGATGTTTAAAGTGAAATTGTTGGTTCTGGGACCAACAGGGGTAAAACAAAACTTCCTTTCTTTTTTTTCAAATTGAATTTATCATTTTATTTTATTCAATATTGATTTTATTTTATTTATTTTTATTAAATCATTCGTTCATTATAATTACTAATACTTTATTATTTTTTGTCGATAATAATTATGGGCAATCTTTCGTTTTATCTCAGTTAATTCAAGAAATAAGAGGATATCATTCCACCTTGGTGGGATACGTATCTTTTTTCTTCTTTTTCAATCTATCGTTTTGTGAACGCAAAACTTTTAACCATTGTCGAAATCGACGACGGATCCATTGGAAATACACAGTAAAGGGACGTAACTCAAATGACCACTTGTATTAAATAACTATTTATAGTTCCAATGATCAATTGACTTTGGTGCACCGTTCAACATTCAGTGAGCGAGTGTGTGAAAATTTCATGAAACATAAACAAGTTAATGCATGAAATATATTGCTACTGCTTAGAATAGATTGAATTGTTCTTATCCGTAGAAAGAATTCAACATCATCATCAGCACCCTTTTGATAAGTCATCTTCCCCGAGATTGGCCAAACCTCTCTATCGTGGGCGTTGCAGGGCCAGTACTTTCTGGACTTGTCCAGTATGTCACACCATCTTACTCTTAAAAAAATTTTTTTTTAATCAATTAGTAGTGAATATTGGACAATTGTTACCTTTTCCATTTTAGAATGGCGGCTGTTCCAGCTGCAGAATAAATTTCAATTCAAAAATATAATTTAGGGTTAGTACTCTTAGGATCAGGGTTATTCTGTAGCTTGAAGAGCAGCCATTTTAAAACGGAAAAGATATCAATTGCCATATAGCTGACATCACATTGTAATGACAGTTTTTGCCCTTTCAGTACATCCATAGTCAATTTTGTAATTGGTTATGCATTCTCAAAACAAAGGATTGCCTTTCTTTTTTAAAATTATTTTAATTATTACCTAATTTCTGTTGCTATTATCATGGTTTTCATTATGCAAACACTTCAATGTTTCTTAGTTCTACTGTAATACTAGCAGCTCTACTGACATAATTATCTTCTGCTGGATATACATCATATGACTGTTGACGTTTTTGCTAATAATTTGTTTATGAATTTCATTTATTGGAATGGACACTATTATATACTGTAAAGTATTTATTATTGTCAATAAATGAATTTTTATAATTTGTTACCTTTGGATTTATTTTTAAAGTACATATTACCTCATCTTTTTGACTTATTATTGGACTGATGCAGACTGCAAGTAAACTGTTGTAATTCACCAAGTGGGTGTAGCTTCCCTTTATTTCTTGAATATACCAATACAAACAAAAGATTGCTCAAATATGACTGGTTCTTTAGCTGTGGTTAGCAGATTGATAAGTGTAGCATTCTTATTACTAATTTTATTTATTTTTGTTGTGTTTTTTCACAACACTTTTGTTATCAGTTTTATTCTATCTTATTATTGTTGCTTTTTATCACAATCCCCTATAATTATTGTATTAGTAGTTTTACTTCATCTTATTGCTGTTTTTTCTCATAAAACTCTGGATCAATACATTCTTTGATCACTTAATCAAATGTTGTGTAATCAGAAAAAAAGTAGCAGCTTCCAGCAAGACTTGAACTCGCAACTCAGACTTTCATAGATAACCAACATAAGTGTATTGTCTTTGTTGTTTTTTTATCACCACATTCTGGTTTGTATATCCTCCTGTATTCTCCAAGTATCGGTTCTATTTTGAATGTCAAATTATGAAATTTAAAAAGATTAACTTCTTCTCTTTCAGTGTGGTAAGACAGTTTTATCAAACTTTCTATCCCGTGCCACAGAAATGTCAAATATTTCTCCAACAGTTGGAGTCAGGTATCTACATTTTGTACTTTTGAAGTACACTTACTTGCAAAATTTTAAAACAATGAAATACGTGAAAAAGTATGCTTCAATTACAGTTATTATTTGTATTTGTAGTAAATGTAATAGTCTTAAAGTTGTCTGAATTTCATAGATGAAGAATTGTTATCATTATCAATTCTTGACTCCTATTTCTATCATTTTAATTTATTGTTTGTTTTTTTTAGAGCTAGTATTATTATTATTAGTAATTGTCTTCCTGTTGTCCAAATTTTTTAGATGAAGCACTGTCACTATTGTTAATTTTTTACCAGGTTTCCTTCTCACCTAATTTTTGTTGTTTTTTTATTGAAATGCTCTGGTTATTTCACAGCTAATTCAAATTTATTAAAACTCGAATAAATTTAATATTTTTCTTCATACTAATAGAAATTTTTATACCATTTGAAAGAGTTGTTTGAGACTAATTGAAGATTTGTTTTTTATTGATAATGAATGAATTAGGGGTTTGGTTTTTTCGAGAAAACAAATATGACAAGAAGAATGTAAGGGGTTTGTTTTCAATTTATACAGAATTTTGGAATTTGAACAATCCGTGGATGTGGATGGCCGCAGCACTAGTGTAGATGTGGAATTGTGGGACTGCAGCGGAGATCATGCGTAAGTGCAAAGAAAAAATTACCTCTGTGTATATCTATGTGTGTGTGTGTACATATGTGGATATACATATATATGTGTAAAAGTATCTAAATGTAAATATGCATGTGTGAAATTGTAAATGTAGTTGTAATATATGTATATCAAAGATGTTTAAAATTGCTTTTTCTCTAATACCTAGAACTTACATAATGTAAATCTTACTTGTAGTAATTGTCACTCTTGTTTTCTGATGTCTTCAGTCTTAATTTTATTTTGACACTGAGATAAAACTGTAATTTTTCTTGTTTTTCTCTCTTTCCCCAGATATGAATCCTGTTGGCCAGCATTTGCTCAGGATGTTAATGGAATTTTATTTGTCTTCAATCCAGATCGTCCAAATCATGACAAAGAACTGGAAAATCTGTAAGTTTCAGCATATGTCCATACATTTGTTAATTATCTCTCTCTATCAACATTTAGTTGTTAAACATGAAATGTTTTTTCCACATCATAGAGAATAATGCTAAAAATGAGAAGATATATGAATGTAATTGCATTTTCTCTTCAGTTTCAATGTGAATAGAGATAGAATTCTTTATTATTTGAGGTTTTTGAGCCCTTAACAGCAACAGTGTCTACCCAAGAAATTAGATAAATTATCAAAGACGGTTTCAAACAAGGACTTAATGCTACTCAAACTGCTAATAACAAAGTGTCTGGAGTTATCTCTACTACAGTCTGAAATGTTCAGCATTGGTTTAAGTCTGGAAATATGGATACCAATAATCAAACCTGTTCTTAATGATGAAGAATTATCAGAATGGTTGGAACACTTTCTGGAAACTTTAAGACATCAACAGTGATCACATCACATTATATCAAGGCTGTAGGGAAGGATATAAAAAATTTGAAAAATGGGTCCTCCAGGAACTGAATGAAATACTCTGAGCGCCAGACACCACATCTCTCAGTAGACTGTCTCTAAGCTTAGATGATGGGATAGGGAAGTCTTGCAGTATCTCCCATATTCATCCATGGATTATCATCTTTCCGAATATTTGAACTTCTTATCCATAATAAAAGTTTCAATGATATAGAAGTCATAATTCATGCTTTTACTAAATTTGTGACCTCTAAACCTAAAGAATCTCATAGAGATGGCAAATTGGTGGATTATAGGGAAAATATTACTGCTTCAAAAAGATTATATTTTGATTAAAAATTTCCTGTTTTTTGCTGTTTATATCATTCTTGATATTACTATTCAAAAAAACATTTCATATGTAACTATCAAATATATATATATATACATAAAACATACACACAACCTCTACTTTTGAAAGAATTACAGAAACGAAGTACATTAACTTTTTCTTTTTGTACCTTGTTATGAATGTATCGAATCTTAATCTTAGCAAGTTTTTCCTGTCACCTTAATGGGCCAATGAAATCTGCCCTTCTTCTTCCTTGGTGTAAAAAAACAAATTTCCTTCTTGTAGATTTTCCTATTTCTTGGGCCAATCAGGGCTCAGTCCAAAGTGTTGCCTGTGCCTCAGCAACCAATTGCCAGAATCGGTAAATGCAAGGCTCATTAGTGAACCTCGTAAGTAAATAGTGATCTCTGTGTGGTGGATACTTTGAAGCTTTCACTGTTTAGGCGTGGCTTTCCCTTCCCCCTGTGTCTTTCTCTGCACTTTTTTTAGCATTTTTTGTGTATGTGGCTGATCTCTCTTTTTTGCTTTTGATATCTCACTCGTATAAGTACCATTTTGATGATCACATGCTTGTACCATTTGAAATATTGATCACTTTCTTCTGCTGCAAACACATAACAACAAAGGAAAAATACGTTCTTTGATATATTTCTTCTAACATAACAGAACAAATGAAAAAAAGGATTACTTGAACTGTTTACAAATGAAAAAGTAGCTATTATTGAAAAAAATATTCTGATGCACCAATCAAAACAAATAAGTCAGTCCCTTAGTTTGGCAGGACGTCGGGTACACAACATTGGTGTTTCTCCAACTGGGTGCCAGTATGAATAGGTCGTTTTTGGAATTTTTGTTTGAAAAAGCTTTTCAGGTTTGCACAACATAAACAAATTTTTTAGTCCTTCAAGTTCTGTCATTTGGCCGAAAAAAACTATTTTAATCCAAAATTGATCCCTGGTAACTTCTGATAACCTTGGGAGTCAGCACCACCTATCCTATCACCTTTTTGTGCCCAAGTGAAAACCCACATACCAATTTATTCCTAAGAATCTAATTGTTTGGCTGTAATATCATTGAGAAAAATCTATTTCAATCCCAAATTGAAAGAGTAATCAGATCCTTATCTTTCCCAAGGGCAGCATCTCAGTTTGACCTCAGCTCGCCAGTCCTTTTTCCACGCTGTTACCAATTGGCTTCTGGCACCTCCTAACAGACAAGTACCAAATTATTTTAATGGCTTTTTACAGCAACCCTTTTCAAAATTACACGCAATCCACCCAGAATTCTGCTATCTTTTTTTTTTACTTTAACTTTTTCTGACAAAGTTAGAGGGGTATGTGTATTCAGTTGTGTACATCTTTTCGTACAATATCTCCAACAGTTCTCAATGTGTTTTAATGAAATTTTGTCAAAGGATGGGCAATGGGCTACAGAAAAAGTGATTCAATTTTAGAGTGGATCCATGCACAATTATCCACCCCTGAAAGTGGTATGTGCTTCCCCAGTGCTTTCTAGTTTTCCTTTATCTTAATTAGATTTGTCTGTAGACACCAACCCCTGCACTGCTTTTTTTTTTTTTTTTTGGCTTTTTCTGCTAAAACTACATTTGCATTGCATTTCTTTCTTTCCCTGTTTTTGGGGATCAGGTATAACTATTTTGTCCAATCTCAGTCCTTGAAGAATCTCCAGTGTCTTTTAGTGGAATTTTGCCATTCTGCATTCAGTGAAACCCAAGAATATAAGAGTAAGTATTTGCACGTTTATGCAAAGCATTTGCTACTTTTGTTTGTTCAGTTATTTTTTGCTCTCCCCAGTTACGGTTTCTGGTTTTGGTCAAAAGGTAAAATAAGCTGAGCTCAATTTCTGGGACTAACCAAATACAGGCATTGAAATAGTGTTGACTTTGGAAATCAAGCGAGTCTGGAGACAGAGTTTCAATACCAGTCTCATGGGGCGAGAATTGAACCTCGTATCACAATACCCAGCCAACTTCAAGCGGCTGGTATTGAACCTTTTCTACGAGACTATCTTAAATTCTAAATTCAACACTATTCCAATGCTTGTGTTGGGTGATGTCTCTGAGATGAAACTCAGATTATCTCTCCTTCTGGCCCAAACTGACGATCCTGTCTCATGTGATTGAATTGGACAACCTGTCTCACTTCACTTTGTAAAGTTATGTAAGGTATTCTCAGTGAGTTTATTCCTCACAATGTTGTTTTAGGAAAATGGCCTTAGTAAAAGGTTAGCATAATCCAACAAATATCTCTACTTGTTTGTTACCAGTGATACCATGCGGAGGATTTATTTACCTGTTAGCAACCGAGAATATCTTTTCAAAATTTTAACTCCTGAGCCAAATTTTTCTCAAAAAAATTGATACCTTCATTGACTAGTTGTCATATCACAAGATTAAGTGTGTGAATTTCCTTTAATTGCATAAGAAGATGCTGCCATCTTGCAAAAGAGTAACATTTTATCATAAGATGAGTCTTCTCATCTGTGGCAGTGAACAGGTTAAACAAGTTATTGCTTGCTCACAAACACATTGACGCAGCAAATTCTGGCAATAGAGAAACACTGCAACAATAAACATTTTAGTAGGGTTACCAATTTAGATGCAATTTTCTGATTCTGGAAGTCACTCTCAATTTAAGAAAAAAATTGAAAATCATTATCTTAATTGGCAACACTTGACTTTGTAACATGAAAAAATTTTTTTCTTCAAATCTTAATATTGTCAACATTGAAGTCAAAAATTAGAAAAAAACATAACATCTACTCTGCATTTCAGTGCCGACTGTAAAAACCTAGAATTGCTACAGGTATAATGATTGGGTCTTCATGGATTATTGCCTCATGTCATACAACACAAGAAGCAACTTTGCTATATAAAATTAGAGTGTATTTCTGATGGTAAAAATACTTAGAATCCAATATTCCGCCAAGTCCAACAAATTGCTTAAAAAAATACAATATTAATATACTCTTTTGTGTTTCTCATAACAGCCCCATCTTTTCACAATGTGCACTGTATAGAATGCAACCTGGAAACGAACCCTGATGCAGTGAGGGACGAGTTTAAATTCTTTCTATCTTCCGTACTGGTCGCGATGTCAGACAAGCAGAATCAAGAAGAACTCAGCATCATGAATCAGAGATAGCCAGGAACATCAGGCTGAAACTATCCCAACCAGAGACAATACCCCCCCACCCCAAAGAGGGGACTTTCCTTTATTTCAACTGGCTGAAAACTTACCCAGCATGAAGGATCTTCAGCTAGTTCCTGCAGAACGCCTTGATAAGAGATCAAAACTGTGGATTTTTTTTTCTTCAAGTACCTTAAATCAATATCTCTGGTAACAATTCACTGTTTCACCTACTTGAAGGTTACAAACAGAAACAGAATTTTAGTATTATATTTGGCAGGTTGAAATCAGATCATTATTATGAGGTTGAGTGTGAAAAAAGACCCGCCTACACCCACACACTACAGTTGCAAATCACCCAGATGTTTCTACATTAGCACATTTTCAAGTGTACCTTAAATCAATACTCCTGACTACCATGTACCATTTCAGCCACATACAGGTCAACCTACAGATAAACAGAATTAGATTAACTATTATACATTGATGATAATCAGATTATTATTGGGGGATGAATGCAAACACAGACCCCACACTATCATTTTTCTTGGTCAGGGGATTGTTCAAAAGATAACTTGCTAAATATATGCCTGAGGATACCATGAGTATAATCAGAAAATTTAATGGGAATGCGTTGTGTGGTTCCCAAGATACACTGTCACAGACAGACAGACATTTGGGTTGAGTTTTTGTTTTGGTACAGAAAATTGTATTAAATGTTCAGAATTCAATCTTTTCATTGTTATCCATCGTTTCATTTCGTTGTTTTGGAAAATTCAAATATTTAAAATTTAATTACAATCTGGAAAAAAACGTGTCATGAAATTGAAAAAAAAAAAAAATGATCGATTATAGCAAAGTAAATCAATCGTTATAAAAACTGAAGCTGGAGTACTTTCCCTTACATCGCTATTTCGCTCTTAAATAAGAGTTATCGCCCTTGTATTGAGATTTCCCAGGTTTAGGAAATTGATTTCAAGTCAGTGGTTTCCGAAACTGAAAACTCAAGGGCCCCTTCTATGAAGAAAATATTCTAGCTGACACAGATTTTCAATATTTATTTTTTTAGATTAACTAATGAACTACAATATTGAGACATTTTAGACCTTTGAAAATCTTATTTAAAATCGATTACATTTATTTGAGTTTTAATACATGGTACTTGTTCGTGTTATGTACAATAATAAGCTTTTCAATAGCTGTGCGATGAATGTTATTTCTCTGCCACAAGAATTGCAATGTCAAGTTTAGAGGGAACACTGCTGTGGACCAAAGATTTATTTGACAGACCACCAATAGCCTGCGGACACCTAATTCTAAACCAGTCATTAGCCAATACCAATAATTTCTCTATTGTTGTGGCTCAGTGCCGGATTTAGTTAAAGCTTAGTAAAAAAATATCCAGCAGACAATTTTAAGACAAGGAATATAAATCCAAAAAGCATTTTTACATTCAGATTCTGAGGAGGTGAATAAACATTGGTTTTTAATAGAATGTGGCTGATATACAAAATGTTTTGGGAGTAACTTTTACGTGTATATCTAGAAATAGAACTAAGATATTCAATGAAAAATTTTTTGCTATATTGACCGATCTTGCTATTTTGCAATAGTAGAAAAAAAAATTCATGCAGATTCCAAAATTAGAAATAGCGGGAGCTGCTTATTGTGATCAATTTTGGATAACAATAACTGGCTGATAACACTAAACAAAGGATATCAAAATCAGAACAATTTACATCCCTCTTTTAAATTCACTATTAAAAGCAATCCAATATAATGAGATTTTTTTTTAATGTAAAGTGGATAATTTTCAATTTTTAAAAAAAGTATTTAGGACCAACTGATTTTGATGATAATAATCATTTGACAACATTATGTGTGATAATAATGAACGGCTTCCTCTAATTTTCTTTTTTAACAGAATTCTTCACTAGACAAATACATATGGACTGCAATTATATTTATTTTAGTTTCTGGAAATCACTACCAGAAACATGCAAAAACTTACATCAACATTAACCCTTTGAAGACTAACTTGAGGTCCTTAATGTCTGAATTTTTAAAAGGGTATTAAAAAAAAACTTTGAACAGCCAAAAATGTATTTACTTTTGTTTAATGGTTAAAGAAAACTATTTTCTTAAGTGATAAAAACTTTTTCCATGTTTTGAAGTGCAAAAATCATGTTGACATCCGATTAAACAGAATTGAAGGATCACCTTGCTGACATATCTTTTCAGTTGAATCATGTAATGCAAATTAATTTCTGCATGGCTTCCATAATATACTGACATCATTGTTTGCAGTTGTAAAAGTAAGGAAAATCTCATTTACTGTATTTTTCATGACATACGTCCCAATGGACTTCTCAAAAGACGTCTATAGGAAATACATATCCCCACAGTCATAGAAACCTCAAGATATCTCCCTGGAGTTTTGAAATGGTTAAAGGAAGGGCAGAATGTTGTATTTCAAGTCCTCCCTAACTTGCTGAAATATGAGTGAAAAAAAAAAAATAGGTCTGAAAATCTTTTAATCAAATTTGCAGAGACTTGACATTTTTACAAGGGATTTCTTTTCTTGTCCTGCAGCGAGAGAAAAAGTAATCACAACAGTCTTTAAATCAATCAAGTTGAAGTTGGAAAATAATTATCTTATTGTTCACAGTTCAACAAGAAGTAGATGATATAAATCTTTATTATTTATCTTTGTAATCAGATGAAGTACAGAGTATCCATGAATTATCTTCATAACTTGACTATTAAAAATACCAATATTAATATAATTGTACAGGGTTTGTTGCTGAATAAAGATGAAATAATTAGATGTTTTTGTTTACAAATATTAGTAAACTTCTACAAAGGCATTATTAGTTCCACGCAGCATATCTAGACTAGATTCAATTTCCACTCATTTACATTAGAGCATCTCTTCATCAATGGTGGATATGGCTGGGCAGATTTCTTGCTTTGCCTCCGATGTAGCCCAACAGAAAAAAAAGTCCATAGGAATTAGTCCATCCCTTCCAATCAACCAGTTAGGAAATATTAAGTACCTGGCTGCAAAGTGAATATTGTCTTGATATGCTATGTGTAAGACAAATGATGTTTGTAAAAAAAAAGTCTTTATTCTGTCTGCAAACTACATATAATTATGTTAATACTCGTATTTTTAATAGATTTTCATAGTTGTTAAGATAATTTATGGGTACCCTGTATTGTTATCCAATATTTTATTAATGTAATTTTTCATCTTCATTTTAATTTCTAGTTGTTGTTATCAAAACTCAACTTGCCTGTCACTCTGACAAGAGGGACACGAGTTTGAATCTCATTGGAAACTTAATCTTCATTTCCAATCTGTGCTGTTTGCTTGCTGCTGTAGAATGATGGCCAGAGTTGAGTTATGATAAAAACAACTAAAAATTAAGATAAAGAGTAGAAAAAATTAATAAAATATTTGATATAAATTTGATGAAATTTTAAATTTTTGTGATAGAATGAATATATAATTAAGGTTTATATGTATGTGTGTATGCGGGAGAGGTATTTTCTTTATATTTTAGAATTTATTAACAGTCTGCAGAAATGTATGTCTGACATCTTTACACTTGTCCCAACTTGGTGAAGGCCTGAAATGACAAGATAAAAACCACCTTATTTATTATTTATTTACACCGAAAATGCGTTCTTCACTAATACTTTCAATATATATATATAAAAAAACATACAGTTCTATTTCTAAATATTTGCTGAGAAATTCGTTAAAAATCAAACAGTTAAAATTTATCATATAATAGTATGAAAAAAGATCTGTTTTCTGTCATTTTCTGTGGTCTGGCAATGGCCAGGTCCCAAAGGTTATTGAATTAAAGAGAAACAACAGCAGAAGAATCTTGGTCTTTTAATTATGTCCACTTCATACTGCAAAATCATCAGTTCTTTATAAAAAGGTTTTAAATAACAATGACTTAAATATACAAAATAAAACCATCATGTCATATTAAACACCAAAATCTTAAAAAATTTAAAAAATAACTGACCTGCTGATGAATGTATGGAGAATTTCCTTGGCTAAGCCATGAAAATAATTTTGTTGCACACAATGTTCAAGAACTATCAAAGCCCCTGTCAAATCCCCTGGGGGTTTGTACTGCTTGTCTTCACCCTGAAACAAAAAAAGTTAATCTGTTTACATCAACGTATGTCTTCGTGGTTTTCTGAGGAGAAATCCAACAAATTAAGACTAGTCTCTTCATCTTTGTTCATTTGATAATCATTCTTTGACCAATGGTCTCTCTGGTCTGAAGAAGTAAATGTTTGCTACAATGGAATTATTTTTATATGCTTGAATTGGAAAGAGTCACTTACTTTTAAAAGCCCCATATGAACCAGAAGAGAATTGGACAGCAAGCATTGAACAGTATCATCTTGTGATTGGAAAAGTTCTGAAAATATGGAATCTGAAAATAACCAAAAAATAGTAGTTACTCCTTTTGCTTGTGTGTCTGTATAGCATTGACAGAATCTACTCATATAACAAACAGTCATTTATCGATTTCTGACAAATCATTCTTATTTTTGCTGCTCTCAGTGCACTTTTGTGCATGTCAGACGGGCTCCCAAAAATGCAGAACGTGAGCTTAGGTCTTGTCAAAGGCTAATTCTTTGTTTTCAATCCATGCTGTGTACTAAACAATCGATCAACTTATACATTAAGGTGTGGGGTGACCGAGCAGGTATCTGCACGGAGACTGGACATAGCGAATGTAGTTCAAACTCCAATCATGACAGTTTGTGTTCAGTTTGCACTAATGCCCTTGAAGAAAGGGGTAGAAATGGATTGAGGTCTGACTATTGGTAAAATAGCACAGGGTGAAGTTAGCGACGCCCCTTTGGGAACTTGTCAACTTGAAGTCTATTTCAAATATTGCAAACGAGCCAAGCAGTAATGTGTTATGCGTAGCCTGAGCAAGGATGGTTGAACCCTTAGCCAGAGCCACCATAAGGGCCCTACCAGATAAAGACTGTAGAAATGCACACTGAATAATGATTTTACAATAGAAATACAGTGAAATTTTTTCATCATAGAATTACATGAAAGATTTTATAATAGAAATGATTTTATTATGAAAATTCACCATGAGCTTCATCATGGAATTACATTGCAAATTTTACAGTGGAAATGCACACTAAATGATTTTACAGTAAAGATGCACCGTAACTTTTTATCATAGAATAGCATTGAAGATTCTAATATAGAAATGCACACTAAATGATTATTTCACTGTAGAAATGTACTTTAATATTTCTATAATAGAATTACATTGAAGATTTTACTGTAGAAAAGCACACTAAATGAGGATTTTATTATAGAAATGAAGTGTAACATTTTTATCATAGAATCACGTAAAAAGGTTTTACTGTATGAATTACACTGTCATTTTTTCACTCACCTGTGCAGGTGTTTGCAATATTCTTGGCTTTTTCATTTTTAGAATCAACAACTGACGATATCTGGCAGAAAGAGAAACGTTTTAAACTTTAACCAATGAAAATTTACAATGAAAATTGATTTGAATTTGACAAAAATTTAAGAAATCATTTTTTTTTCAAATTTTGCTATAATCCAAAAATCTTATAAGACAAAAGCTAAAACCAATAATTTGGATATAACTAAGTTGGCACCAAACTGATTGCCATTAAATTTTTCATTTATTTTCTACTAACCAACTTTTTAAGTTTTAACTAAATCTTTGAACTTAAGAAAATTACTCAAAAGATTTAGGGAAAAAAAAAAAATGCCAACTCACTTTTAAAAATGTTTTCACAACTTCATCAACATCAGAAACCTTGTCCTGAAATAAGGAAAAAATATGAATAAAATTTTCTCAAAGAAAATAAATAAAAATCTATAACATAAAATTGTACTCAGTCATTATATATGTATTATAGCTATTCTGTCAGTATACATATAATACCACTATCTTGTCAGTAACATCAATATCTGACAACTGAGGACACCTTTTTCTCACACATAACCAACGGATTAATTAACAGACTAACACTAAAAACAGCAGGTAATTCTGTTTGGTTTATCATGTGATATTGTCGAAGATGACCATGACTCCAGTTCTGGCAGTGCAGCTGTAGAGAGTTCAGTGGATTGCAGACGCTGTGAATGTTGTAATGGTAGTTTGAGACTTGCATTCCCTCTCCGTTTTGACAATTCTCCAGGCTTCTGCTGCATTGGCCACTTTTGTGATCTTACTCCACCACACAACACAGCTCCGGGCCATGCTTTCTCAGTAATTGACGTCAATGTCCACATCTTTGACAGAGGTCTTAGATCATTCATAGTACTATCTACATAAACTGCATGAATCGCATTTTTACCTTTCTTAAAATTAAATATCATATGTCACTTATTTGGTATGGCAGCTGTCTCAATACAAAACTGATCTTTTTGAATTGATATTAGTCAGAAATGACCAACCAAATAAAAATGCACATATCTTTTACTTACCCCAAGTACCTGTCTAATATCTTCAGCTGCCTTCTCACTGGTTCCAAGTCCCAACAATTTGGATGGAGATGGGAAAGACAAGAAGTCACTGGCAGAAACCTACAAGATAAAATTTTTAAAAAAATCTCTTGAGGTTCATAGTAATGATAATTCTATTAGTTTTTCCTGTTGAATCTTTTGTTCACTTATGCAGGGATTCTCAAAGTGTGCACTGGGGATCCCCGCAATGTAAGAGAAAATGAGAGAGAAGATTGTATTGAATTCTAAAAGCAGTTGGATCATTCCATCAAAAACAATTCTCAAATATGTCCAGGAGAGTGAATCACATAAGTCCTGAAATCTGAATTTGACCCAAGGTGGACTCTACAAGTTGGATAATATACATACTGGACTATAAGATGAATGGTTTACAAAAGTGGTTCCCAAAGTCAGGTACATGAAAGTAATATCATCTTGAAGAGGAAAAAATAATCAATTATCAAAAAATCATTTAAAAAGAAAAAAAAAAAGCATATCCATGACAATCAGAAAAGGCTATTAAAATACTTCACCCCTTTTTACATATTTTCTGCATACACAACAATGAAGACCAATAATAGACTGATTGCTGAGGCAGATGTGAGAATCCAGCTATCAACCATTAAGCTGGACTTCAAAGAAATTTGTGGGGGAAAAAAAAGTATCTTTCATCCCACTGCCTTTTCTTCATTAGGCTTCTCTTTGAATACCAATTTGAAATAAATGTAGTTTCTGAAAATTTGTTATGGTTTATTTTTACTATAATCATCTAATCAACATAAAAATTCTTCAAAAGTCTGCACATATTTTTTGAGAACATTAAAAAGAAGAGAAGTTTGAGAAACAGTTTTACAAGGATACTTGAAGGACTACTGCACATTTCAACTAATCTGAGCCTTAAGACTGCCCTTGGAGCATTGGACACAGTGAAATTTAAATAAATGTCTGCTTTATATAACGGTATATAGAGTAATATTTTGAACCATGAAAATTGAAGAAAAAAAGGCATTTGCAGTTATAAAAAGGAATTGATCTAATTTACATTTCAATGAGTTTCTTTTGTAAAACAGGTAAAGGCAGCTCTCCATGCATCAAATGCAGAGATTTTTTTATCTTTTAAAACATTAAAACTCCGACTTGTTCCATTAAGGTCTGTAACTGGTATAGAATATTCTTTACTGCTTGACAAACAGGTAACATGCAATAAAATTCATTCAGAAAACTGATTTTAGCATCATTTATAAACAGGTGGATAAAAAAACAAAATATACTTTTAAATTGAAAATTGATTGTCAGGCAACATCAAGTACAAGTGCTAAAGGGAAGTAACTCCATATAAAACCAGAGGCGATAAATTATATGAAATCAGTCGTTCTTGACCCTTTTACACCATGCTCCCCACTAGACAACTTAAAAACTTCGATGTCCCCCAACAACAAGAAAAGAAAACAAAGGAAAAAAACTCATTTAATTGTATATCAAGAAGAGAACCTTCCCATTTTCTTTCAATTATGTATAACTAATGTCTTGGTCTTCAGCCAAATATCGCACTTTAGTAAAATTGGGAATTAAACAGTTAGTCTTAACAACACTCTGATGTTAGCCACAGAAGTTTTTGCTCTTCACATCCAAATCGGCCCCTCATAGGGCGTGTGTCACACATTCAATATCACTATATTAAATCTCAACAGGGGAGTAGAGTAGGGGCTTTTCGCCATGGAGCAATGTTTAGCAAATTAGTCTCTACATTGCAACTGTGGAGAGTTCAACCATTATTTGGTTCCCTAAACTTATGGCTTTCTGACAGACTAAACTAAGCTTATCAAATACCTATTTGGTCATCTATCTAGAGTAATGACTTGAACCAGTCTAAGCTAAGCTGGCATATTGCTTGGTGATGGGAATTTGAGTATTTTCTGAATGCTCAAATTTCAAGTTTCATCTAACAGGAAGTTTAAATTCATGAGTTTTCCATCTGATGATATCAGTTACAGGGTTGCCATACTAGGCAACAAAGGGAAATAATCCAAACTTTATCTCAGAGCAAGTCTGGGGCTGGTATTGAACCCCTGCCCCCAGACTCATTTAATTTCCTAATTTGATGCTATTCTAATGCCTTGTTCTTCATTAAATTTATTGATTGATTTTATTTCCTGCAAAGACAATACATACACCTAAGCAGATTACTACTATTTCATAACTAGTTTTTTTTTCATCTTATTGTTACATCATAATAATAAAAATACTTCATTTAAAGAATAGATTTGAGGCTACTATACTATTTCTAGGTAGTAGAGAGGAAATTGCTTATTTTGATCTCTTTAGAACAGGATCTTTTATATAACAACCAGAATATACCAATTCAAAATGATGGGCTTATTTATTTATGGAGTGGAACTAAGGCTATTGGGTAATTTCTTCTTTGATAATTCAAGTAATCTAATTTCAAATTTTTTTCTTCAAATCTCAACTCAAGCTATTTTAATGTGATCAGATCTTTTGAATCTTAAGAGTTTCTATGACGTAATTGTCACGTCATAATAGACAGGTAAATTAACCAAAAAGATGCATCAACAGACAGAAAGTTTGCATATAAGCTCATTATACACTTAGATAACATTAAGTAAAGGATATAGAAATTGGAACGATTTATACTCATTGTTACTAAATTCATTGTTATGAACAATTTCATATCATAACAATTTAATATGAAATGAATTTCTTTAATTGATTTTAAAAGGAGTGTTTGGGACTGACAGATTTGAATTATCATCATCCGTGAGTTTCCTACGTATGACAAAATGACGTAAAAATTGAAAGAAGGGGTTAGTAGAAGGACTATAGACATGTACCCTCCTTATTTTATCAAGGCTTCCATAGTGGTAAAGGAAACATCCCTTAAAAGCAGATTCCCCAAGTTTGGGATGAGAGCCAATCGTTTCTTTAATTCACACCATTCATTTTATTGAAGAGTGTATTAATCCATAATGTAGTGACGAAAAGAAACAATAAAAGGGGGAAAAATATATGATAATTCATATATGAAGAGTATGGTTCCAAAATGCAACAAGTGTCATTTAAAAAAACAGATATGTTTCATTAAATTGAAAATCTAATTCTGGAGTTGAATCCTCTTATCTTATTATAACCTTTTTATGAATATGCAGTCTATCAGGTTTCAAAGATGAAAAGTTCAAGTCATGAATTTGATTTTCAATTTAATCAAATACATCTATTTTTTTAAATGGCACTTGAATTCTCATCATATGAAAAATGTAATGTGTATTCAACTATATATTTTTGTGTGTGCGTAACACCTTTGAATAAGCAGACATACTATTACTAAGCAGCAGTCCAGGGAGTGACACTTTGATCTCCAGCAAAGCACACAGATACTCTAGTTCCAGACTGACATGCCAATCCATACATAAATCCCATCAATTTTTACAATTGAAATAATGAGTAAAGAAAAAAAAAAATTTCAGATTTAAAAACTATCTAAGCAGGTTAGATGCTGCACCAAAAACTATCTTCAGCCAGCTGAAGTCGTGTTATTTTCAGGGACTAATTCTGGTAGTATTCATACAGCTACCCTGAACTGCATGCATAAGATGACATGAAGGTGTCATGTTGTTCAGAGAGGAAAGGATAAATTATCAGCAGAATGCAAAAAATCCCAGTCCAACATTCATCAAGGCACTTACTCAAACTCAGTTACTCCATGTCACATAACTAAGCCAGAACAGAGAGGGGATTCAGGTGGGCTAGTTAGTATAGGCCTACAATTATAAGGGGGTCTACACCCCCTGTTAGAGGCAAAGAGAGTATATTGATATTGTAAAGAGAGTTAAGAAGGATTTTTTAGCAGAGAATATTTAATACTTTAAAGGAGATTCAATGATGAAAAAAAAAAAAAAAAAAGGTCTCAGCAGATTAAATGCTGCACCAGAAACCATCTTCAGCCATAGATCTTTTAGAAGTCTACTGGGATCTATGAGTCACAAAAGATAAAGTCAAAGAGATTTTCACAGCTTTTGTAATCGAGGACAATGCCTTCAACATATTATGAAAGTGACAAAAAAAATTGTTTGTATAACAAGAAAGATGAGTAAGATGTGTGATCTGATAATCTTTTTTCTTTCTTTTTTTCCTTTCCCAGAATAAATGTATCTCATCATTTTGGTTCTTCAAAATATGAACAATTATTGATTCAAAAGAATGAGTTTTCATAAACCATTAAATAAAAATTGACATGATTTTTATACCCTTTTATATATTCAAGCATTAAAGGGTCATAAAAATTCAGTATCGAAATGATTAAAAACCTTGAATTGATAGAGAAGCAAGTAATTTCAGGATTTAGTCCAAAGCCTCTATCACATCAATTATGTCCAGTAGAAGGTGGTGTAAATTTTTAATCCTGAAAACGATTGAATCAGGAGTTGTAGGAATAATATTATCTTGTTTTATCTCTTATTAGATAAAACATTGTCAACCATTATTAATTTTTAACAAGTATTTCATTATAAGTTTTTTTAAATTGCTTTTTATCACAATTCACTCAGACCTTCACTTTATATAACACATAAATAATACAATAGTCAAAAATTAATATTGGTTGGAAATGTCTCGTTTAACTGGTGAAATAGTTTCAATAGATCTTACAATGGCCAGCAAAATTCTAGTGGTTAGGAGTTGGAAAATACAGCTGTTTAGTGATTGAGAGACACTCAAAAGGCAGAAGAGCCTCAGCATGAATGCCCTTCACAAAATACTCTCCATTCAATGAATGTTTACTTGTCACTTTTGATAGGCATTCAATGGTCAAATCCACATGAGCATGATGTGCACTTAGTTGGTCACATGATTAGCAATACAGCCGTGATTCTCTTTATCATGTCATGCTACCAGATATGAGAGAGGTGTCCTTTAATCACGCCAGCCATGACTTTCTTGGATTAAATCGTCTTGCTGAATATATAACTAGATTAATACCTTATCTAGAAAGGTTGATTCACCCTATTCTGGTAAACACTATAATGAGATCTCTATTTATAAATATGCCTCTTAATTATTATAAACCAACTCAAATCATTCCAAGGAATCAGACTGGCCTGCAATTCTATTTCCCTTCCTTATTACTGAATAATTATGTATATTATACAATATTTATACACTGAATTACTCTGACTAGCGTCTTCATCATGGTTGTCATAGTCAAGTTTCAGCAGTCATTGATTTTTTGGTACTGCCCAACCAAGGGATTGAACCAACAACCGCCAGGCAAGTTGAATTTATAGATATGCTTAACAAATGCTTTTATCCACTAGGCCATTTGTTCCATAGAACAACCTGTTTGAAGAAAAGTTCAGTGGAAGAACAGACAAGAGGTATCATGAACTGAGTGGTACAAGATATCCTCAGGCATGGTCGGCGGAATGAGAACAATCTGTCCTTCATGAATTGATTTGGGTTCAAAATTCCAACAAAATAACCAACTGCAACAGATACTTGAAGAAGGCCTGAGGGTACAACCAGTGTATAATCTCATTATAATTCCCAAATCTTCATATGCAACAGCCTACCACAAAAACAACATAACACTATGAACTTTTTGTAAGTACTCCTGGGAGCCCTAAGCAGGTTATTAGCAAGTTATTTTTTAAAAATCACCAATAAAATGTTTGGAGGCAGGTGGTTCAATTTCCAAATCAAACTCGTTCTAAAATGGTCATATTTTTTATGGGAACTGAATGACCTGTACGCTGTTAGCTAATGATTGAAATTTAGTATCAAACTTACAGAGAAAGTTGTTTCAATCTCTCTTACTCTCATGTTCTGTATTACATGTGCAAATACATAAATAATCTCCATAATTGAAATTTTTTTTAAAAAGAGAGGATGAGGTGTTTATCACACATTATGTGAAGAAACTATCAATTAAAAAGAATGAAATTAAACAATATCTGATTTCGATCTATTTCATCAATTTTTTTTTTGCTGTTGAAAAAAAAAAAAGTATTAATAGCAAGTTTTAAAAAAATGTTTGAGCATTTCAACTCAAAACATTATCTTTTTTTGTGCATGAAAGTTTACTAGTATGAAGTTTTAAATAAAATTATATGAATGCACTTATAGGGAAGGTGGTTCCCACAAGCAAGTTTCACAACCATGCTCACCCAATGTTAAAAACAGTTTGCAAATAAAAAGAAACAAGAGAATTACTGAAAGAAAAACAGAAGTAAATACAAAAATAAATCAGAATTGCAATTTTATGCCACTTATCTATAGGATAATATATTTTCCTCATCTCAGAAATTCATCAAAAAATTCTACAAACTTATGTCAAAGTTCCTCTTTCTGCTTTTTATACCCAATAGATTTGTTTTGCAAAACACAAAGGTAGAATTTTCTTTTCTAAATTTTAGAATTGGGGTGTGAAGTGTGAAGAGTGTTCTGTGGCTCAAAACAGAGTTGTTGAGCCTTACCAGATCAATTCCTAATTGTACAATTCTATTAATTGCTTAACCCTTCTAAAATGTTGGTAAAGCTAGGAAAGACTAGATTTCAGTCTTTGTCTCAAAATGCCAACGCCATATCAGTTGAAAGAAGAAATCAAAACGAAAACACTGATATTTAAAAATATTGTATTTTTTCAAACAAAAAAACAGCTGTCAAGAGTCATCATATTTTTAGTTGGTCCAATTTGAGAGCAATGTCAAATTCTTCATTTATTTGATCCTACAAGAGAAGAAAAATATGATTAAACAAAAGAAAACAAGAACAAAGATATCATTTGATACAAATTAGAACAAATTCATTTGTTACTAAACTGATCAACAACTAGCAACCTTAACCACTTGGGAGCAGCTGAGGAAATATCTTTCAAGAAATTTCTTTGATCTGGGTTTTTCTTACTCTAACACTGAATCAAATAGGGATTCAACACTATTCATAGATGGTGATGAAGCCAGTGAAATCAATTATTGTCCTATAACAGCTGACGAGATATTCTGCCGATATTATGTCACACATTGATACTGATAATGTATAAGACCAGGGAATGGCAAGAGGGTAGGAGGGGGCTTATATTTCTTTGAAGAAATTTAGAAAAAGAAAAAACAAATCCTGGTCCCAAGTGGTTGAGAGATGTGATCAAGGATATATTTCAATGTATTTCTCGCGTGTTTGTAATGAGCAATAAAAAAGCAATTCGTGAAATATATTTCACTATGTTTTAACAGGTTTCAATTATATCTATAAAACTTATTTCACACAGACATAGATAGCCATGGACAAACTGAGATAATTTCAAAAGGAAAGCCTCCATTTTCAGATTTGCACTATCAAAAGAAAGGCATCACAATACAAATTACAGTAGACTATTCAAAACTCACTACAATAATTCAAAATATTTATGCCTGAGATTCAGAAATGAAGTATAGTTAATATGTAAATAACTGACTAGCATTTTCATTCATTCTATCATATTTCAGCCAGTGCACTCTACAGTCTTCTCAGGTATTTTTAAAAAGTTCCCGATAATTTTTTTTTCATTTTATTGAAGAGGTATACCAGGTGTGATAACAAAGAGATCACATACCTCCCTGAACAAAACAAAGACCCATTCAAATTTCCCCGCAGAGTGCATTGGCTGAAATACTGTGATTAAAACAAAGATATAAAAAGAACCTTCACTTTTACAATGAGTGGGTTATACAAATTGTGAAAAATAATATCAATTTCAAAGATCTTGATAATAAGTAGAAGAGCAGTCGAAAGTGCTGCATCAGAAAAAAAACTTTTGGTCAATTTTTACATCAGTTTGAATCAGACATTCATTATCTTGTGAGAAAACAAGTAAAACTACTTAGAAAAATTGAAACAACATTCTTTGTCTATTGTTTTTAATGAAACTAGTATAAATGAAGTATTGCAGCACAATTATAATTTTTTTTCATTATGTACATCACTTTCTAATTAGTGCACAAAAACTATACTGACATCTTAGGCAGGGGTATGAATTATCTGATCCGAGGTGAAAGTATCGATCCATACAAATAATCCCATCATTTTCAACATGAAAATATTTTGTAATTGTTTGGATCAACAGGAAAAAGGGAACATTTTATTGTAAGGATCGTTGGAAGAAGACCGAAGACATATCAATGTAATTGAATATTCGCTTCAAGTGGAGGGGATGCTAATGATGGTGGGGTTGGTGTCCTGCCCGACAAGCAGCTAATCAAAACATCTCAACAAATCAAGTTTTGGACCAAACAAGAGATAATGGAGGTTACTTACCATTTTGAAAAGAGTATTTGGTTTCTCTTTGAATATTGGAGATTAACAGTTGGAGAGCGCAGGGTGATGCTTGTCGTCTCTTAGTCTAATTCACATATTGCAAACGGGCAGAGTACGTAGTAATGTGATATGAAGAGACCAAGCAGGGTTGGTGGAACCCCATAGCCGTCATAAAGGAACAACTTATTTGATAGATGAAGAGTTAAACAGCCAAGAAGAATATAATGACAGCAATTCCCAATGTCAACAGGTTAGAAGCTCAGAAGCAAGAAATAACTATATGCACCAAAAAAATGAACACTAGAAAACTTCCGATACTGCAGATAATTTTTGTAGTATTATTAGGTTTTAGTTAGAGTACAGCATAGGCAGAAGTTTGCGCAGAGTAATTTTTTTTTTAGATTAGAACAATTTCTCTACAAAAGCAGTAAACAAGAAGCAGAAAAGAATTGGAGCCGCTTCTAATATCTAGATATTTCCAGCATTGTACAACCAGTGAAATAAAACAAAATCTTAAGACAAATTAATAAGATAAATAAAAAATGCATGCAAAAATAGTTTTTGAAAAGACATGGATAAAAATTATGAAGTATAATACATTTAATTGCTTGCAGATATAATTTTTATAGTGTTAATCAAACTTATATTCTTTATTGTATACTTACAAATAACCTTATTTTTTCATAAATATTATGTGAAATAACAAGAAAATATATTTAATGTTGGAAAATATAGCACAGCAAAAACAACAGTATGGTTTAAAAGAATCATATAACTTATCATAAAAACATTTCTACTAATATTCAGCTCAATTCTGCACCTCGTTTCATATCTGGATGGAATTTCCCAAGCATCCTTTTCATAGATGCTTTAACTCTTACATTCATACAGGAAAATATAAATGGAAATTTCAAGGGGAAGAACTATTTATCAAAGTCATCTCCCTTCCAGCTCGTGGTGAATTTTTCTTTCAACTTTTATTCTGTCATAATATTTTCAATAAGTTTTATTTTCATGACAAAAAAAGAGTTCCAATGTCAGTTAAGAGCGAAATCAAGCAGTTTATGAAATCAAGTGTGAGATTAACCAAAGAATGCCTGGTTGTAAAAGCACTAATTTTTTTTTTCAGCAGATTAAGTTGTGAACTGTATGGAGGAAGAAAGCTGTGCATAAATTCAGGAGTTCCATCAATAACAAAACAGCCTTTTTTGTGATGTTTCAGGCAAGAAATCAATTTTTCAGTGATAGAATTTTATGTAGAATTCAACAGCAATAGAAAAATCAAATGTGAATATAGATTCATATAAATTTGGATAACAGCACCAAGTTTGAATAACACTATTAAATGAAAAAAAAAAAACATTCATAAAACATGTGTAGCAGTGTCAGCAAATGAGAAAAAAAAACAAAAATAAATAAATAAAAAAAACACACGCACACACAAAGGAGTTTGTCTTTCTATTTGTCACAATAGTTAGAACAGTGAAATGTGGGGGGCACGCCCTCCCCTGGGGGATAATTTTGAATTTTGGTGTAAAGCAGTAAAAGTGTTCCATGGTTCAAAACAGAGTTGTATTAAGGCTCATTTCATTAATTACTGATTATAAAATACTATTATTCATAATTATACAAAATCAATTGCTAATTCTACAATAGATAATATAGGAATAAATCATCAACTCTGTGAGGTATAAAAGCGATAAAGTAATTTTATTTTAGTAAAATAAATTTCATGCATTAAAAAAATATTACAATTTTTTTTAGTAAATGTTTTAAGGTTTATATATTAGTAAATTTTTTTTTTTAACTGAGGATTTGTATTTTTACGAATATTTTTCTTGATACAAAAATCTAAATTTTTGTAAAGCTTTGAATTCAACATTATACTATTATTACCTTTTCAACACTAAATTCATCTTTTCTTAGCAAAGGGGACATCAAATCTTTTGTGCTGTCCAAAGGGGGCATTGAGTAGAAACGTTGAGAACCACCAAGTTAGAATGATGACAATGGATATATTTGGCGATCAGACTGAGAAACTCACATGAAAATTCAAATGAAAGTCTTTTTATCTTATTATTTCAAGACATTTCTATCTAACAACAGTATCGTAAAGCCATTGTACTCTCCACCTTTACAAATGGTGAACTTGAAAATATTAAACTGTAGTTGATTCTACTTTTTCAATTCCAAGAGTCAGATGTTTCATTGATTAGAACATAAGGAAAGACCACTACACACTTTTTGTTCCAAAACTATATGTTGATCGATACAATTATGGGGAAATTGTTTTTATATTCCCTGTCACTTGCTGGCACACTTCATAACCGGAAGCCTGGTATTGGTATAAAACATAGAAAAAAGAAATGCCAGAGTTCAAATTCTGGCCAAGGCTGTTCAGGTTCACTTCACAGTGATACCCTTGAGGAAAAGCATGACTCCACTCCTCCCTATTTTTTTAACTGGCATGCAACGATGGTTAACAAAACAAGAGAGTAGATGGATATGGGGGAGAAACATTCTCCCATAACCACCAGGTCTACCCAGGAAGTAGCAGCAAAAATGCCATTACCTCTACAGTCAACCTCACATAATTCTCATCCACCCTATATGTTGACCAACATCAGAAATTATGTTATTTTTTGAGAATTCTTCCTGAAGTGTTGAGCGAAGACAGTGTACTGCACTAAACCACAAACTCCGGATCAATTGGAGGACATCATACAACATGTTATGGCCGACATACTGCCAGACTATCAAAGCCATACCAAAAGACTAACAGAAATTGGTAGACAATGTTGATTCTCAACAACAGGCAAATTCTAATATTGTATGGTCCAAAGCAAAACTAGTTTCAATACAATCAACAAACAGATAATAAAGTTATTACCAATTTCCAAAGGGGACTTTCTTTTGACTCACACTCTATATAGTGAACTTATAGAAAGCAAATACAGATGATCAATTCAGACAATCCAATTTTATATAAATATTGGTGCTTTTCACAAGGTAAAAAATAGATATATATGCCAGCAGATTTCAAAGAACTGTCAGTTTGATTTAGATAACTTATATGCTGGACTATAAGATAAATGGTTTACAAGTGTATTTGGCAGAGTTACACTCACTGCAACTCGCTCAAACCCTATAACTGTCCGCATCATACTTCAGTAGATGGCTCCCTATAATAACATTACTGCATTGGAGACAGTAATATTTGCATAGGTTTTTTTTTGGTTAAATCTAATGTCATTTTTTTTATATAGGCATATACAACATTTTTTCTTTTAATTCTACTAAAGAAACCATGTGTCGACCTTACCTTTCTAGTCGGTGTCTTACACTCTTTCACTGGAGTATCTTCAATCTCCCCTTTCTCTTCTTCCTCGTCCTGAATTAAAAGAAAATAAATATTTGAAATCAATATCTTAGAAAATTTAGAAAAGAAAAGAAAAGAAAAGAAAACAGCATGACTTGTGCTTATCTCGAATTCCAAGTATATAAATCACAAACATATTCTTGCAAAATCTGAACTCCTCACAAGTATAACACAATAACCACAATTGGTCCTCGGTGGCTGCAGCTCTAAACTAGACTTCACGAATATTTACATTTACAACCTTGAATGGTTCTCACTCAGTATCCCTACACTTGCGGCGTTGTGCAGTACTGAGACTCCATTAATATCTAGAAACACCAATGGCCCTCTCTAGGCATCGTGGTAGTTGTGACCTTGTACAGAACTAAACTGGAAAAATTTAGGGACCAAAAATCAGCAACAGCTATTCCCAGAGAGAAACAAATAAAAATCCTCACTTACCTGTTCCTCTTCCTCCTCCTCCTCATCATCATCATCTAATTTGTAAGCTTCATCATCATCATCTTCCTCATCGTCATCATCATCACCTTCATCACCACTGCATAAAACATAGAAACAAATTAATTATAAAGAATTACAAGTGGGTACCTAAAGTGTGATGGTTACTAAGATCATTCACTAGTATAGCTTAAAAAAATAACAATAAAAATAAATGGTATCTAGATTATAAAGCTTATCTCACGGAACAATTTCATACAGTAGGGAGATTGATGCTCATTAAGAACCCCACTATTGTGGCCCAGCAGGTAAAGCATTCCTGGAGAGACAACTCATTGTAGTATAACCTGTGTAAGGAAATGTTCTTAGGAAAAGTTTTCCACTATCTTCTATCATACCAGGAATTGAACCTGGGACCTTCTGCATGTGAGGCAGATGTGCTAACCATTACTATCCGAGTGGACATTATGTGGCCCAGTGTTCATGGTCAATATATGAGCCAGGAAAAAGTTAAAGTTTTAGATGCAGATTTTATCCACTAAAACTCTCAAGTTTTCACAAGGCCAATAGCTCTACCAGTAGAGTACAATATTTATTAGTAATGTTAAAAAGATATTAATATCTGTAGTGAACCTTATGAATATTCACGCAGACTGGGATGGATGAAGATGTACTGGGGCATTTGCGTCTTAGACAAGTATGTAGCAGTCAATTGCATACCATATTTCTTGCGTCGTGGTCATTTGTGTAACACTGTATGTAAATATCTACCTCATATTATAATGGTAGGCTTCATTAATGACTTATAAACAGGTTGACTTTGTTGCAGTAGTATTTTCAATAAATTCTTAATTCTGGTGTGTGTTCCAGAATTGTGATGTTTTAAACAATCATTACTATTGTTCCTATTCTATTACTATTCATTTTCTTCTTGATTTTTCCAGTTGTTTTTTGATAATCTCAAGTTTAATACTTTACTCATCACTAAAACTGCTATAAAAAATCCAAGTTAACATCATGTTTATAAGCTGCAGACACTGAAGTGGTACACTAATAACAGGGATGAAAAAAAATACTGTTTACAAATGTCCAGGAAGGCTAATGACCAGGAGGCAAAAAATACTGCATATCAAAGTCAAGGTACACAAATGACCAAGATGCAAAAAATACTATATAAAAATGTCCAAGTATGCAAATGACCATTACACACTTGTCCAGGAGGCAATAGATCTGTCATCAAATAAAGATTATAAATAATACTACAAATTACATGCATAGTAAAGACTGACCACAAAATTAGAAACTGTCAACCACAAATTCGTGTCATTCGCAGTCAAAGGGTTAAGCAGATATGTAACAGCAGACACTCACCTGAAGGATCCAAGAGATTCTAACTTATTTAAGACTTCCATGCTGCCTCGAATCAATTCGATACCTTCATCTCCAATCTGGTTTTCTGAAAGGAAGGAGGAAAAAAATCCATGAGGGAGAATCAAAGTTTTGATGTATTTGTTCAATAAATCCTGATACATAGGTCATTAAAACAGAGTATTTGATTAATTTGCAATGCATTTCGGTGGTGAAATAATTTGCAAAAATCATTAGCAACGTAATTATGTAATACAATAATTTTCACTGGCATTTATATATTGAAAAAAATTATTGCAAAAGCATTTCTACAGTAAAATTAATAATGAGGATTTAAGCCCTGCCTGGATATACCATATTCTGCTACTGTTGGTGCAAAAATGCAACTATGATTATTGTTTCATTTTTCTCAAGGACAAAAATTTGCTGTGTCACTGTATAAGTAATTAGAGAAAATGAAAGTTTTGACATATTTGTTCAAGTATATATGGGCACGATTTTCAGCTAATCCCTGCAGAAGGCCCCAATAAGAGATCAAAACTGTTGTTTGTTTTTTTCTGAGGTATACCTAGATTCAAAATCTCTGGCTCCAATGCACCAAAATAGAATCTGACTTTTAGTATTAGAGGGAAATCAGATCATCATCACGGTGAGCACAATCACAGACTCTACGATATCATCATTCAGTTGGGAATCACTTGAACTTATTTTTTTGCATTCTATAAGTTTGCACATTTCAGGGGCACCTTAATTCAATACCTCTGGCTACAATGGACCATCGGGGCTATGAGCGGTTGTATATAAACAGAACGAGACTTTTAGTATTATATTGAAAGATGGATGTAAGTCAGAGTAATATCAAAGTGAGTACAAAGGCAAACCCCACACTATAATTGGGGGGGGGGGAATCAAAAACTAACTTTCAAAAAAACATGCCTGAGGGTCCTGTTAGTACACACTGAAAATTTCATAGGATATGTAAATTGTTTCCAGAGTCATGCCATCACATACAAATGGACATTTGGTGAATTATAGCAGTATACTATAAATCATATCTATGATGTCACAGGTTACATGAATGGCTAATATTAAAATAATTTCCGATGCATTACTCTTGAAAAATGATAAGCTAACAGAAAATAGCATTCAGTAAAAACAAGACCAACAATCACTAAAGAACCTTCATTGACGCGGCAACAATGCTAATGGTTCCTTATGATAATTTTTTCATAAATATCTCAAGGATTTTTCAAATTATAATTAACTTGTAGCTAGATCAAAAGAGCCACTATTATGATCAGGTAAGTTAGATTCCTATGAAATGTTTAATCTAAATTCAAATCTAATTGAAAATGCTTAAAATTCATTTACGCAATGATATAAGTAAATTAGTAAGTAATGAATAGACAAAGAAACTAATCCACAAACATTTTTATCTACAGCCTTCTCTTTTGAGCAGCGGACAAAAAATTTGTTTTTGTATATGTACAATATTCATTCATATACAATGCTAACTGCTATTTTAGTGAGATGAAAAGCATGAGTACATTTGTGACCATTTACGTTGAATCAGGTATTAAGTCGCACAGGACAGTTTTGAGCTTGAGCTGAAAAGAAAATGCCTTCATCTAACCATCTCCATTGAAAATATGAATGTTTAATAATCCAAAACATGTTTTAATGTATTTCTGAGACCACATCATTAGAAATTGTCATTGTTTGTAGACTTTCAAAATCAATTTTCTCAAAACTTTGGTTAGAAAATTTCCCTAACTACCAGAATCTAAATGTTCTATAATCTCTGCAACCAAATAAAATATCGAGACAGGGTAAGAACCAGAATGAAGCTTATGATGTGCAGAATATAAACCCAGCCTCATCTATTCGAATGGTACAATATACCCAATTTGATGTGCTGGGCACAATTTTTTTTTTATGCGTAATGGGATCCCTATGCATGAAAGGTGTGAATATAGTTTGCAGATTCTTCATGAGTAAACAAAGGGATAGTAGGGTGTGTATGAAATATCTGGGGAAGATTAATACTGCATTAGCGGAGCCAGATTTATTAACTTACCATTTAGATCAACGAGTTTCAGGTCATTTTTGTTTTCCAGAACAGTTATAATGGCATTGGCTCCTTTTGGGCCAATTTCATTCCCACTGAGAATAAGTTTCTGTCAAAGAAAAAGAAATAATTACATGCATGTTATATGCATTATACATTCATTATGAATTATCAAAAGCTTTTAATATTCCAAAACACATGAATTTTTCTCAAAAAACTACAAATAAAAATAAAAAATAATTCAATCTTTTTGCTATTTCTTACATCTTACAATAGTTTGTTATTCAATCTTCATTCTTACAAATGATGTATAGATTAAATCAATCAGATATTTTTTGTACGTATTAGTTGAATTTTATAAAAATAGAGATTTTTAACATGCAATGAAGATTTTTTATTTTCATAGAAAAAAAAATTCTGCATGAGTGTTTTGAAAATATACTCCACAGTGGACAAGTTTAAGACTGTCAACTTTTATTACAAGTAACTACTATAGGTTTACACTTACCTTCAATTTGGTATGTGACTTGAGGCTTTGGGAAAGGGCTTCTGCACCTTCATTTCTCACTAAGCAATCCCCAAAGTTGATTTCTTCCAAATCTTTGAGATGTGGAAGAACCTGAATAGATTAAATAAAATAATTAAAACAATTATCAACATAAATAGTTTAGAACTTGCAATCAGTGACATAACTAGAGATTTGGGGGCCGGAGGGGGGAAATTTGCAATAAATAGTCGCACACTTACACTTAATTGGTGAAAAACGACCACAAAGGCAGAATTACTATTTATGCAATTCATGTATGTACAAATACATCTCTGTTATTGTATAATGTCAGTAGAAATGCAGTCAGTTGAAGACTTTTTCTTAAAGCTTTAGGGTGTCCAGGTAGGAGTTTCCTAATAGACCTCAGCTGTGCCTCTGCTTGCAATTCATTCATATTCATTTCGCTTCATTTTTTTTTTTTTTCTTCCAAATCCAATGAAAAATACAAGTGCTATCAACTTCGATGAATCCTGCTCTTTTGGTGAAAGTAGTGGGGGTAGCAATACAAACATTGATTCCATTTGTTACCGTGGTAGTTTCCAAGAATATGGGTAGGTACATTCACGAAAAAAGTTATCTCCCCTGAAGAGGACATTTTAAAAAGAACAATAAATATAAATAAATCCCACAAAATTTGATACTTTTGTTTCAACGACAACCATCTAAGGAAGATTTGAAAAACAAGACGGTGAACGGACAAAAAAATGGATTTCCTTCCGACTTCTTGGATAAGTGAATTACAAATTGAAAAAGAAAGAAAGAAAAGGAAATAATTCACGAGAAATAGATGGAGACGGTGAAACAACAGGGGACGAGAGGGAGAGCAATAAAGATAGAAAAATGAAAAAAAAAAAAAAAAAGGAAAACATATTTAGTGAAAAGATATCAAAATGCCATTGGGTAGGTAAGGGGTAAAGCATCACATCTCATAAAAATACAGTATGACATCCAGTGAAAAGGTTTCAATTTCTGTTGTAGGCATCAGCTTAGTGATCCTTGCAAGTTCTAAGTCTGGTCAAGAAATGTTTTTATGATACCCCCTTGCAGACTAAAATGCCATAAACTTGCCATAAAATATCATTCAGGTACACCACTGACTTTCCAGCACTCTTAATTCCAGAGCCATCCCAGATTATCCATTTAACCCAACTAACATAGGTTACATAATAAAAATTTGATAATCCATTCACTAATCAGACACCTTGAACAACCATAGCAAGCAAAAGGCAGCAAAGAGTTCTTCCCTTTTTATCTGTTTGTGAGTTCCTGCATTCCTGGCCATACTGATTTGTCTACTAACTTCGAAATTGATGTCATTACTCCACTAAACCCCTTTAACAAATGTTTTTGGGGCCTCATTTTGACAGGTTTGTTAATAACACATTTCTAGATGTTTTGTTTTTTTTCTTTCTTTTAGATTATTTCTACTTTGATGAAATTTTTATGCTACAGTTGTTCAATTATTGACTGTGATGTTGAGTGAATATCTTTAAAGCTTTAGGATTATTAAGAACAGATTAAACAAACGTCAAGTATGAATTGAATGATTGAACGCAATACATTAACATACATGAAACAGTTTCAGGTATATTATTCAAAGGTTTTTCAAGGGGTACATTGTCAATATAAAGCATTTTAATCCGCATTCTACACTTATTTGGGGCCCAGGTTCACATCATCCGCAAGCTTAGAAAATCCATGCACATAATCAATAGCACCTTTGAAGTTTGTGGACTGTTCTTCTTCACACACTTTATGCATAGAGATCGCACAATGTTTTTGTAAACCTCTGAAGCCTTTATCATCCTAATCACACTAACGTTCTGATTCAAATTCTCTAACTCCATCTGAGACCAACTAATAAATTGATGTGAGGACCTAGAGAAGTGTTTGCTCATAATTTTGACTGAATTGAAAAGGTGTTCAAACAGTCATTGCTGTGAAATTTAAAAAAGAAACTGGATGGTGTATCTGTACTTACTCTTCATTAACATTTGGAATTTCTAACAAACTTTGGGAACAATTTGTAAGTAGGGGAGATCTGTATAAAGATGCAATAAATTCTAAAAAATTATGTCTGCTATTTTTTTTGTTAATATTAAATGGCTGGATACTCTCCAGATGGACCAATAATCACACCCAAAAAAAAAAAAAAAAAAAAAAAAGAGGTGGTGGATATGGAACAGAGACAAGAAGAAGAGGGTAACAGAAAGGCAGAAGGAAAGTATTCTTTTTTTCTTTCTTATAAAGCACAAATCGGGGCGGGAAGCACGATCAGGCAGAAAGAAGAGTATATACCTTGGCAATAGCTAATGATCCAGATTCTGTAAACGTGTTGTCATTTAAATTAAGAATCCTCATCTGAGTGTTGACTGCTAAAGCAGAGGCCAATGCACACACACCACGATGCTGAATACCATTCTGAGGCATTTCTACATGCTGAAGGGTTCCTATGGCCTGAAAGAGGAAGAGAACCATTATGGCTTTCAAAAGCAGAACAGGATTACATCAGAAATTCATGCAATGTAAAAACATATTCAAAGGATATGATACGGAAACCTTGACAATAGCTTTAATTTGGCTGAAGATTTGTTAACATTGAATTAAAGATTAATTTTAAATAACAGCCTTTACCATATCAGAAAACAAAAAAATGCTATTGTCAAAATCCAGTTTAAGTTGAGGGTTGATTTTATACCCCCCCTCCTGTAAAAGAATAATCCTCACCTAATTTAGGAGAGTAATTTTTTCATGGTTTTTCATGTCTATCCTGTCATGTTGAAGCAAACAGATGTATACAATTAACACTTCACTACCGTGATTTTGGAAAAAAAAAAAATAAAAAATGACCAGGTCAAGTGATTGATAGGTGGCTCTCCTACCAGTTGAGCCAAACTTACATGTCTATGAATTTATTTTATATATATATATATATATATATATATATATATATATATATATGCGCACGCAAGAAAGATGTAATTATCAAAAGTTGGAATAGAGGTGAAAGTAAAGTTTGACCCTGCAGCAGCCAGAGTCATTTAATTTTTCCCCCCCCCTCTCCCAAATTAGGGAACCAAGACAAACTCAGATATATCTTTTTTTTTTTTCATAAAAGACATACCATATGTGGTCCTGCTTAGTGGCTGAGGCAGTTGCATTTTTCTCTACAAGTACCAATGGTCAGGATTCATTTGGCCCAGCACCAGACAAAGCAAAGCTTGGTAAATATCTTTCCAGTTACCAAGTGGGCTCAAGTAGGAGAGGAGGGATTCATTTTTAAAAAATGCTGAATGATCAGAAATGAGATCTTAGATATATATGCATAGGTATCAGGGAAAATACTTTTTCAGATCTGTCATGCAAAACATTTAAAGTATAGTAGGAACAACACCTCGTCTTGGAAAATCAGACCAGCAAAACATCCAGGCAGGGTTATCAGATTTGGAGTCAGGGGTTCAATACCAGCCTCTTGACACACTTCAAATCTGCCTGTGTCAGGTAATTCTTTGAGATAAAGCATGGATTATCTCTCCTTTGGCCAAATTTGGCAAGCCAGGTCATAGTTAGGGCCTTCAAAGAGAGAAGAGCTTTTATAAAAGGTTGTTTTACTTACCTTGAAGGCTTCCGACAAAGCTGCGGCACCATCATTTTCCAGACGATTACGACCAGAAATAAATGTGTTCAATTGCAGTGGTGTCCCTGCAGCAGAACTTGTCTTGTGACACGCCAGCAACGTTTTTGCCAATAACTGAAAACAAAGACAAAAAAAATCAAATGAACTTAGAAACATCCAACCTCATTATCTCCAGATAACGTTTGATTTCATTTCCACACACAATGCAATACATATGTATAATATACAGGGTGATCATAAAAACACAACATTCAAAAAGGAAAAAAAACTTTCAAAGAAACTTTTAGTTGCCTCCCTCAAATTTACAGTCAGCCGATATGCTTACTTGTATCATCAGCTGAGCATACAAACCAATCATATAATGCAATAAATATGCATACAATTTTATCTTCATGTGTAACACAATATGCATAATTTATATAATTTTATTTTCACATGTAACACAATATATAGGCATAGTCTATGATTTCATCTTCACATGTAACGCGATATATATGCAAAATCTATGATGTTATTTGCACATGTTACACAGTATGTATGTAAAATCTATTTTATTTTCACAATTAATGTGATTTCCGCTTCACAATGCACAGAAGGTGTGAAACGATAAGTTCCCACTACTGGCATCTCAGGCCATTTATGAGGGGATAGAGATAAAGGTTTCTGCCTTGAAAAAAAAAAAAAAAAAAAGAAAAAACACCCAGTATATATAAAGGGAGCAATTTCTTCATTATGCACATGACACCCCCACCTCTTTTTGGCTTTAATACTCAAATACAAAACAATAATAACTGTTGTGTGTTTATTTATCTAATTGTTAATTCATCATTACCGTTACCTACAGCAGACCAGTTCAATTACTGTTACTAACCATAGAAAAAAAACTTGAAATTTTTTAATACAGCCTGCCTAAATAGGCTTTTATTGGAGGGTTCAATTTACAATGGAAGTTCATGATAAATTGATCCCTTAGTTTATGTCCATGTTTTTCAGGGAGGGGTTAAATCATGAATTTATGGTTCAAACCATATTGTTAGTATTTTCATCAGGAGAATCTAATTTCACCACCAGCACTGCTTAATTTATGAGGTAAAAAGCAGCATGTATGGTTGTTGGTGATTCATAATTTCCACTAGAATGCTAGTTCACCATATTTCCGGGCTGGTAAGACACACCCAATAATATAAAATTTTTTTGGAAAATATTAAAAGATTAAATAGCTTACCATACTAGGTTTTGGGAGAGTTAGCAAACTTCTCCTTAAAACTTGACCTTCGAATGCTAAAATGCAGGGTGATTTTTGAGGGCATCTTTCAGGGAAAAAAATACGTCTTATCAGCCAGGAAATACAGTATTTATTTATTTGTTTTCTGTCACGCTGAAGGAGACCGATACATAAAATTAAAGTGGAAGTGCCGCAATTTGAACTCTGACACAGACATTGGCAGCCTAATGACTTACCAACAGGTCATGGGCACCCTGATGACAGAGTGTTGAAATTTTAAGCATCAAGTATGTCAGTCAGATTGTATACATAGGGCCAATGTATCCAAGCAGCTGATGGCCAGAATTTTTTTTTTTTTAATTTCATATTAAATCCTCGACTTGCCATTCAAGAGGGGCAAAAAGAGGGTTTCTGTGAAGAGAATGTATCCTACAGCAATATGAATTGGATAGTAGTTATGGCATGGATATAAAAAGCGGAAATTGCAAAAAATATTTGACTTGTACATAATGCAAACTCTTCCTCACTACTAATTCTGGGTATTGATGCTAAGACAAAATTTCTTGTATAACACACAATATCAACATTATTCTTCATTTTCAAACATCTTTCCGTTTTAGTTTTTTATATTATATAAAGTAATACATTAAGCAAAAACAGTGATAAAAAACAACAAAAAATTACAAAATATATATACACAAACACACAGGCTGCACACCCTATTCCTCTCTCTCTCTCCACCACTTCAAACACAGCCTAACATTCTATCCCCATTCATGAAGTCAGAGAACAAGTTTTTGCCTATAAATAAATGGTAATCGCTTCTTCTCTTTATGACATTTTGGCTAATTAGGAGTTTTTTTTCTATAGAACTGCTTTACTTAGGGAAAACATATAGATCAACTCTCCTAATATCATTGTATCATCCAACATTATTGAGGGAAAAAAAAAGATTTGAATATACAATAATATAAAATATTGAAGTTAGAATCATGAATTAAGTGATTTTTCTGACTCGACATAAGTCAATTGCAAAATTCTTGTACAATGAATCAAATAACCCCTATTCAAATAATTGAATCCAAGTTTATATTGGTTTTAAAGTTGTTTCAATTAAGGTCATGGTTTTGAGACAACCTAACCATGATGTTAAAGGGGGAATTGGTACGTGTCTGTTGAATAACAAAAAAAAGAAAATAATCGCATTAAAAATTCTCACCTTGCCACCTGTGATACCGAGGCCATTGTTGTTGAGACGCAGCTCTCTAAGAGAGTAGCAACACTTACTCAGAAGTAGCTCTTCCACTCCTCCCACACCGATGGCACCAAAGGCATTGTCACTGAGGTTCAGTTCCACTAGTTGCGCTCCGGCGGCAATGATGCCACTCCCAAGAGCTTTCTGGGTAAGAAAAAAAAAAAATAACTTTATTTCAGAAAAATGAAAAGGAAAGGAAAAGTTTTGTTTGCAATAGATAAAAATTAGAAGAGAAACTTCTCTCCAAATCACATTTCGGGAAATATTTTTTTGAAACTTCATATAAGATGATTGTAGAAACAATTCATTTGGAAACATATTCCATCCGGCATTGGAATTAACCGAGTAGCAAATCAACCAGCTGACTACATAAACGTAAATAAGTGTTGGACAGAACTCAAATCGGTATCCGCCAGGAAACAGTCTCAACACGGCTCTGCTCTACCAACTGAGCTTACAACACTTTCGGTAAACAGGAGTCCAAAATAGCGCATTCAAACTACCCATTTCCTGCTTACTGAAAGCATTATTAGCTCAGTCAAGCAGAGTCACGTTTGAGACAGCTTCCTGGTGAATATGGGTTCAAGTCCCGCACAACACTCAATTTCTTCATTCATTTACATGGTCAGCTGTTCAACTTGCTACACATTTGATTCCAGAATATATTTCCAAATAAATTGCCACATTCTGTCAGACATAAACTGTCCAATTAAATGATGTCTATACACACACACAAATATATATATATATATATTATTTTAAACACTACCGATTTCCTTTTTTTCATCTAAAATAGATACGAACTATTTAACAAATGTCATGTATTTGTTACTTTGAATATTCTCCCATTTTACTTTTGTTCATTTAAAATAGATTAGAAGTTCTATTGAAAATGAAAGACATACTCAACTGAAGGGCTGTAACATCTGTTATAAATATATTTAATACATTTGTTGAATTCTCTCACATGTATATAACTACACACATCAAATACAATATGTATGTATGTATGTATATATATATATATATATATATATATATATATATATATATATATATATATATATATATATACATACAAACACACACACACACAATGGGGTGCCATGTTAATATAATTGTTTTGTTTTTAAAATCCTTGAAACGGTTACATGGTAAACAACTGATGATCCCAACAAGAGAAAATATACACATTGTACCATAATAACAAGGTATACGTTAAAAAAAAAAAAAAAAAAAAACACTGAAGAAAATTACATAAATTGCATTGACAGATATAGGGAAATAAGTGACTGAAGTGACATGGAAAAATTTTTTCATGTTTAGTGTGAAGCTTTCCAGTCATAAATATATATATCATATATATACATATAATTTGTGGGCATGTAACACTTTTCAATGAGCACAGATGCTACACTCTGATCCTAGGCAGAAGTGCCAAGCAATACATAAATCATTGCAGAATTTTTGATGGTTACTATTTTAGGGTATACACCCACACACACACACACATATATATATATATATATATATATATATATATAAACACTAGCTATTTATGTAAGCTATGATGTGATTAGTTAAATACATCAAAACATTCATTACCTCTAATAATTACATGAAAAGTGAACAAATTCTGGCAGCAGGAAGAGAATAAAATGAAACAATAATCAGTCAAATTTTTGCACAGACCGAATTTGAATCCAATAAATGTGGGCATTCTTTAGTCTTTTTACGGCCCACTGACTTTAGCACTATCCCACTGCCTGGCTTTAGTCATTTTCCATACTAACAAAATATTTTTGATGTGTAGTACTGCTTCGTACTCTTAAGAATAGGGTAAATCCAATAGACGTGTCCTTTGTTTACATATTTATGTAAATAATTTGAAACATTATAGTGTCCCTCTGAAGATGGATCAAGATGCCTTTAACCCAGAAGTGAAAAGGAAGTGGGTAAGCTTCATAATCACTGATGTGCTTAATTCTGATAACGATGAAAACTATCCTGAGAAAGAGCAACTTTATACTAACCATTTGCTGCTCATCACAGCCGATTCATTGTTACACAGGCAGTTGTAAAATTGTGAAATTTACCCAAAATGTCTATGGAGTGTATATAGATAGGTAGACAGTTCTCAGGGTTCAACAGGTTAAACCCAACATCAGTTCTTTCAGAAAAAAAAAAACATTCAAAATAATATCACAATTGTTTTTTTGTTTCTTTTTTACTTACAAGAGATGGAGGAATTTCAGTATTCAACCGGCCAGTAAACATATCACTCCATAAAGCTCTCTGGAAAAGAAAAAAAAATAAACATACCATGTCAGCACAGACGGTAAAGTAAAGACAAAATGATTAGAGCCATCACCATAAAAAGGTTCACCTGTAGCAGTTATTGGCTTCAACATTATTTTCATTTACACAGCAAATGACCAGAAAAGGATTTCTTCATCAGATACAAGATTAAAATCCATTAGTATCAGCCAGATCATTTGGATTGATTTCATGTGTGTTGGTGTTTTAAGATTCTTATTTCTGCTCTCACTGCTTTTCTTTCAAAATAATCTTAATAAAGTGAAAAAATCCAGTTTTTACTCATTAGGTGTACAAGTAAAAATTACATAGAAGCAAATATCTGCAGTAGACAGACCTTTAGTCACTTCCACTTGCTACTACATGTTAATAAGAAAATTTTAAACTATCATCTATATACATGTATTTTCTCTTAATTTGTTTTCATCTTATGGCACTATTAAATCTTATACTCTACAAAACAATAACTTTTATTTGCACATTTTAGACATTAAAATAGAAGATTTCCATGGGTCACCAGTCTTTTGATAGAAGCCACTTACTTTGAACTCTGGATGTTTTTCCAAGACTTTACCAATTTCTTCTGCAGCCGCCCTTCCAAATGTGTTACCTTCAAGTCTAAGGGTTTCCATTTTGGGGAAGGCTTTAATAGCTTCAACAATTTCTTTAGCTGTTAAGCAGAATAGAAACAAAAAATAATGCAAATTAAATGTACATATTTCTGTCAACACTACAACTTCTTTATATCTACTGACCCTGCCCCCCGAACATAACTCATTAAGAATATTCCACCACATTCACCTCAGCACGAAGGTTGGCTAATTAGTCTCTCAAACCAATCCTCAGGAGTTGAAGACAGTTATAAATGAACATTGCAATTGAAAATACAACAAAAATGGTGGATTATTGATATTTATTTTTTCTAATTTTATTTTTAAATTAAATAATGAAATTATACTGTATATAAAAATATAAAAAGTGTGCACTGCATGTAAAGGCACAAAAACACCTCACCAGATATTGTATACATCAAAGAAAAATATTAGAATTTATTATTGTTTAATTGATGAAGTAAAATATATTCTATTGTAATAAAGAGGGGTAAATACTATGTCCCTGTGTTACATTAAATTAAGGTTAGTAAATAGTCACCAAGAATACTCTGTTTTGTTATTTTTTTTTTTTTTATTTGAGGTAAGTTCACGATCTTTGTTCAATTTTGCTCTCGATTTTAAGTAATCAACTATACAGAATATCAAGGCGATGTTGAACAAGATTTTCAAATGTAGATAAGACAATAGAATAGAATAGATTTTATTTCACCAAATAAACAAATCAATTTTGATACTTTTATTTTATTAACTATTGAGGAAGGGTACAAATTATGATTAAATGCCAGAGCGGTATCCACCTGTAAATATATAATGAGATGCCAATATAGAGGATATTATATATATTATATATATATATAAGTCCAGAGAGCTTTACAGCTTTAAACACTAAACATTAAAAAACTTTTCAATAGATTTATTGTAATATTTATATATATATATATTTATATATATATATTTATATACACACACACACACACTAGAAAGAAAGATTCTTAGAATGAAAATCATTTCACTTTCATGGTAGGTATTTACTCGAGTGGTGCAAGTCTCTGAGTACATTGTATAAGTAAATTAGCGCCTACCAACGTTAGTCTAAACTCGAATTTACACCACTAAACGCTAGGATTACAATCACAACCAGTACTAACTAGTACATACTCAATTTTTTTGGAGACTATTTTTAGTTATACGGTTCTGGAATTAATTTTAGCCATTTTCAAAGCCAGTCTTATGCTGATGTATTTCAAACCCATAAATCCAAGGATTACCAATAAATAAATAAATAATCTCCACATTTTCTTACCATCTTCGGCTTTGTTTAATTTCATTCCTCGACTGGCAAAACTCAATTCGGTTTTTTCTTCTTCTTCCTTCTTTTCGGTTGCATTTTTCTCTTCAACGCTCGTCTCGGACAACAGAGACGTCAATTTATTTACATCTACGCTGCACCCGTTTTCACTGGACATAATTCCTCACTTGATGTGACCCTTTCGGAAATTATCTGTTTATTCTATCTGGGGTTTTCTTCTTCTCTGTTTTCGCCAAACAAGGATTCAACGACAACGGATGGGGAATTTATGGCGGCTACTTTTTTGAAACTGCAAGGGACTTCCGATACTCCTACAATCAAAGGTGAGAAGGAAAAAAAAGCCACGTGCGTTTAGGACTCTTCCTGGGATTGGTGAAAAAAAGGCGCTAAAAACAAGGGAGATAATTCCTATTCCCTACAACGCCTTGCTAAAATTATTGGAAGGTTCGACAATATTCAATTGCGTCATTAAGCCAGCTTCAGTTTAATTAGGGTGGGATTTGATTAATAACAGAATTGATAATTATATTTAGTACAGCTGATATAATATTCGAGATTCATCATCAGTCTTTTGAAGATTATTTTCTTTAAATGTTGATATTTTCGGATGTGACTTGTCTTCTCGCTAAGGCTGTTGTTTTTCTTTTCTAACACCACTGCAATACGTTGGTCAGCACGTTTTTGTACTGTACACCAGAGTTTCAAGATTGGGTTGTTTAAATCTTTCAGGGTAAGATATATTTGCCAGCCTCAGAATGGTCTTTGTTGCTCTCCTCTGTATTCTCATTATGCCATCTGATTCCTACTTCAGGTAAGGAGACCATGTACAGGAAGCAAACTCCTATATATGTTAGGTACGTACATCAATAAGCCCATCATTTCTCCATTTATCACATGGATTGAATATTAAAGAACGACTTTCATATTAAAAATTAGCTAATAACTGTGTCTGGCTACGGCCTTATTGATCCACTCTCTTACCTATGTTTTAATTATATATTATGGATATTTATTTTTAAGAAATTAGGAAAAATAATGTTTTTTGTTTTCATTATTGTTATTACTAATGAATAATTAAGAAAGAGGTCTGATACTCCAATTTTCTTAGCACTCTATCCCTCCTTCAAGTCTATCTTGAGCCAGACAATATGTTGCCTCTTTTTCTAAACTTATATGAATCACCTCAGATATACTTAGAACAGTAGGAACTGAAAAGGCTATAACAGCCTCTAACATTTTCATTGTACATAGTTGCCATTGTCAACACTGCTGGAAAGCTGCAGTGTATGAGTCACGTTGCTAATACATCCGAGAGGGTCAGCCTCCCAAATCCTCCTTGAGTCTGCAATGTCATCCTTTTTGTAAAATTACCACCCTAACTGAATATCTTCCGATTTGCAAAGAAGTGGTGCCTCATCGTTGCAACGCAGTCTCCTTGTACTCAACCTAGTAATCAATAAATTTGTAAAATCTAGCCCGCGGTAAGACTTGAAACTGCAACTTGTAGCAAGGCACCGTTTTTTTAGTTTTGGGTTGATTGGAATCACCCCATGATCGTCATTACACCCAGGTTCACACTGACCCGGAGTGGTAGTCCCTACCGGGGTCCCAATTATGGTTTAGTAATTACATATATATTTTTATGCGCACAAGGATATAGAAATACCTGGTCCAGTGTCCATGAATGTGGTAGGCCTATGGAGAAAATAGAATGGCTCTCCAAGGGAGGTCAAAGGTCAGGCACTGCTCGTGTTTTCTTTACCATTTAAGTTCCCAGTGTTGAGCTGTTGAATGGTGGAGGCAATAAGGGCTGGGCACCACAGACAATGTTTTCAAGCACAAACTTTGTCATTCTGCAAAGCATTTACATTTTCCAGAATTGAGCAGTATAAGATCTGCTACTGTATACGTCTATATTAAGTGGTGATCATAGGAATTATAGGCCCCCAAGAGATACAAATGACAGTAACCTTTTCACCTGAGAAGATTTCTCAACCTGATGATGATGTAAAATCTATAATACCCATGTACCTTAGATAGATATTTACTAAGTTTAAATTAGTCACAGGAGGAGGATAGAGAAGTACCAGTGAGGATCAAAATCACTGTACCAACAATGGATTCATGCTGATCATTCATATTATAAATCAGTCAAAATGATTTGGACTGTGTGGGAAAGAAGATAAATTTTGAATGCTCTATTGCAGAACAATTATACTTTTTATGAAAATTTACCTAGGGAAATATATACCTAGAAATAGACTGTATATAGCATCTCACTGAGGTAGAGTTTAGCAAGCTAGATTTCCAGGTAATTATTGATGTAACAAGCTTATTCCTTACAGGATGCTCTACACATCTTGGGACAGTACAAAGGTCTAAGCTTTGTTATTAGGGTAATAGTTAGTAATTGTTCTTGAGACTGGCTTGCTATGATAGTGAGTTCAATCCTCAATGTTTGCCTCACATGTGGCCTTGAGCTGTACTAAATATTTGGTAAATAACTAAAACAAAGCTGTTTATCATAGAATATACAAGACTATCCAACCATAATTCACAAAATGTCTGTATGTGACAATGTAACTCAGGAACCAACAATATATCCCCATGAAATTTTCTGTTTGTACTAATGGGATCACAGGTATGTCATTAGCAAATGTTTTTGGAAGAAGAAAAAAAAAGAAAATAGTGTGAGGTCAGTTGAATTAAGATACCCCTGAGAAATATTTTTAATCTCTCATTGGGGGCCAAAGGCCCCATTCAGGCTTTCTGCAAGATGGCTGAAAATCTTGCCCATATGTTGTTTCTTTTAGCAACTATCAACAAGTTCTCAGAGAAAATCAAAAATACCTTTATTAAAACTTTCAAGATTCCTGACATACATGTCCCATAAATCTCTTTTAGAAGGTATACCACACAATATGTCAAAAAATTAGGTAAAATGAATTTTCCCAGCAGACAATGTTATCGTAGTATGAGAACCACACAAAAATTAGTTCATATTACTGGAAAGGTGTGTATGTGATTGTCTAATTTCATTTTTTTTATGTCTCAGGATGAATGCTTAATGTGACTAAAGTGTCCCATCATAATTTTGGTTCTTCCAAGAGATTATTGATTCAATAAAAGAATAGTTTTCTTTGACCATTAAATAAAAATGGTTTCTTGCTTTTTTTTTTTAATCCTTTTTATATATATATATATATATATATATATATTCAGGTATTAAGCATCGTAAAAGGTTAGACTTGAAAGGGTTAAAAAAAAAAAAAAAAAAAAAAACTGAACAACTAAAACCATTTTCTGATCCATTTTGACTCGAGTAAATTTTAAAACTTCTTTATTCCAACTTCATGCAATTTCAATGATCAGAAGGTATTTTGGCCTCATAAGTTGTGATAAAGAGTAACATTAAGATGAAGACTACCAAAATGTTAAGAGAGACAAGACTGACTGCTTCAGGGGAAAACTCCACTGACTTCCTTGGTGTGGTCTGTACATTATATTTTAAAATATTTAAAGAAATGGACATTTTGGTCCAACAAACTGAATTCTAAATTGCATTATATTACATGGAAACTTATCTGAAATGATTTCCATTATTACACGGTCACTGTAAATAGATTAATTAGGTACCTAATCTTTGAATATTGATAAGCAAACCAGTCTAGCTAGAGCAGGGGTTCTTGAAAGAGAAGCTTTCATCTCTCCTTATTTCCTATGGAGAGGAATTTCAGAGGACCATATAATGAAAAAATTAGTAGATAACAATTCAGAAAGGGGGTGGAGGAATTGAGGAAACCTGGGATCACTAGAGGAGGAATGTGACCTGGCACTCTGAGAACCACAGTACTTGAACATTGTTACTGTACTGAGTTCAGGCTGGCCAGTCATATTCATTTGTATTCTTGTTCTCTGGCCATGTAATGTAACAAAGAATTTCCAGTTACTTGAACCATTACTCCAGTTCACTAGGCGTTGATTATGAATGACTTCAATCTCACTCTTGTTTATGATGACTGACCTTTACTTCCTGAACGAGTCCCCACACAAATTGCGACCTCATGTAAAATAGAGGCAAAGCATGGCTCATCAACTGCATTTCTCCATTCATACACTCAGCACACCACTGAATAAGTGGTAGGAGGTGATGTTACTGTAGTAGTGGGAGTCCCCCAACAGTTTCTAGAAAAGGCTGGTGCAGTAATTCACATGATAGTCATACATGTATAGTAACCTTGTAAGTAGAACCCAAAGGAAAATAATGTAGAAGCTAATAATTATACACAAATATAAATGTAATATTAATCATAGGCTGGACTTGTAACAAAGTCAGACAACTGTTGGACATCACGTTTCACAAGTGGATCCCCACAGAACAGGTGCAAAGCTGTGGCCAACAGATAGTGAGATGGCGTGATGAGCTAGATAAATTCACTAAGTACTGACTATGCAATTCCCATGATAGACCGTCCCCAAGGACAGATGCTAACAGACTGATAATGATAATAATGCGAATAAAGACATTATAGGAACTAAATTCTTACTGAGACCGAACTACTCACAGTAGTGAGTGAAAAAACAGCAAAGATTGGAAAATAAAGAAATGAGGCCCCAGTGGGGTTTCAACCCACATCCTTTCCCATGAGAGCATCTATGTAATTTCTGTTCTGTCCATTTGATCTACCAAAACCCTTAAGGTGAGCAGAGGTTTGAATAACTCATTCCTCTCTTTTTCAATCGCTGGAACTTATGTTTTCGTGTTCTGTTGGTCTCTTGACTACTTGTATCTTTTTTAATGTATATTCATGTGTTGTTAATTTAAAATTTACTTAACATACACAGTGTATTGGATATCTTTTCTCTCTAATTCATCAAGGGAGATCACTATCAAACCTTAATTATAGGAAGACTCCTTTTTTTTTTTTTTTTTTTTGTCAAATGCGTGAAATCCAATTTCATTCTGGTTGCATAAAAACATGAAAATGCAGGGCAACGTTCTTGACATTTCCCAAGTACAATGCAATCGCACAATTATTTAGATAATTCCAATAATCTTTAATCCAAACTAAGACTAGAGTAGTTAATAGCCAGGGAAATCCAACAGATAAACTGGGATACCTGAAAACTATAAGTTATCAAATTGAACTACGGAACTTTCCAAAAATAATCTGTCATTTTTGTATCTCGATAAATCATTTCCACTTGATATTTTATTTTTGTTCTTGCTCAGAAATCTAAGCAAACCTTGGGAGGTAATTTTATTTACTGGTTTACCTACCATCATCATATGGTGATTGATAGCAGATTTGATGACATTCCAAAACACAAGATACCTGAGGAAGACCAGAAGGTACACAAAGACGAGGTAATTAGTCTGAACCAGCAACAACACAATGATGGTACAACTAAATTGCTACACTCATTTAGTATTGGTACACGGGCTTGGTCATTAGCATAGAACCACTTCTGGGAAAACAACTATAGCCACATGATATTTTCGAGTTGAGGAAGGAAGGGGTGGTCTGAGTATTACCAGAAATTGACACACCAGTGCAGTGATCACAATTTCTAGCTGATGATGAAAGTCAACCTTAGCAGTAGAGAATGCTGCACTGGTCTTTTTGCCTGCGTGCATACACAGGTTCATAAGAGAAAGATAATGCCAAACTACACCCCAAAATGTATGAAAATATCAAAGTCTGATGCAAAATACTAACTAAGTCAAGGTAGCATTATTGGGGTCTTTCTCATTAGTCTCCACCCAACAAATAATTATTTCAGCTCTCCATATTTTTGTATGTAGAAATGTAGATGTGAAAGAAGGGGGACAGAAAAAAAAAACAAAAACAGCCAAGGACATTTTTACAACTCAGCTGTTATCTTATTGAGATAATAATCTAGGGCAAAGATTAGTTCATATTGGAGATTCGTAACTTTTTTTTCTATTATTTATGTTATTAGCAAGATAGTTTTTGTTAACAAAAATATGGTGAGCTGTATCAGCTACAATTATTCAATGTGGTAAGGACTAACAAAAAGGCCTCATTATTGTTTTGGTATATTTTTGTATTGTTATTATATAGACTAATTCATATCTCATCTTATTTGTTAATTCAATTTCATTCAGTTGTCTATGACTTCACTGGTTTGAATGATCAATAGTGGTGGTAAACAACTTGTCTAAAAACATTGATAGTTTTAATACCAATTTTTGGATTTCTTGTAATTTTTCTATTCAATAGTTCCAATTTTCATGTCACACACACACACACACACACACACACATAGAGCAGTTATCCAGAAATCTAGGTTTCCCCTGATATGAAGTTCTTTATAGCGTGGTTTGTGATGTAGGGCAGATGGGTGGTAGAATCAAACATTTCTGTCTCTTAAGAGACGGCTCCCAATAGAGTACAAAGAACTGTGGCAAATCAAGGTTTCCCTCTCATACATCAGCTTAGTGATCTTTGCAAGTTTCAAGTCTGGTCAAGACCAGGACCTGATTCTTTCAAGTTTAGTTTTTCATGACCACCCCCCAGGCAGGACGCAAGTCCATCAAAGGGATACTTTCACTCTAATGAACTCAATTAGCTGTCAAGTGCACAGGGGAAATTCATCCTAATGAAGAGTTTTCTACCAACTTCGTTCATACCAAAAATAAAACCCAGGACCTTGTGCATGTGAGGCAGACATGTTAATCATCACACAATCAGGAAAGGACAAACACTGATACCTATATTATTACCCACTCATCCTGGAAAACATGAAAAACCAAATTTACTTCTGAACCCATAAGTTCATTTGAAGACAACTCCCACAACCCTGCTAAAAAATATATTTGACTAATGTGACAACCCAACTGAAAAAATGAAATGAATTAGCCAAAAGCATTTCAATAGTCAAAACTTTTTTTCCCACCCCTTTTCCCCAACAAGGGGATCTGAAAACACAGGTTCTCAGAGTTTAGTCATTGATGAAAATATTTTGTTTTCTAAAACTGAAATTTGGTATACCACATAATATATGGTACTTTGTGTAATATATATATATATATATATATATATATATATATATACATATACATATACATATACATATATATATATATAAATATATTACACAAGGCATTTGTTCAAAACTCATGTAGTTTATATACGATAGACAATGTTTACTATCCCTCACCTATTATTATAACTCGCCATTGAAATCACCCAAACTCATCCCACACAATTATTGCAGCTGGCTTTATTATAGCCTAACAGCAGCATTATAACGGAAGTGGGAGTGCCTATAATATAATACAATTTCTGAAAATGACACTTAGAAGCCAGATAAATTATTGTTACAACCTGAACAAAAATAGGAAACAATGTCACAAACTGATTTGATCAACTTCCTTCAAGACAGAGTTAATCTCCATGAGGAGATCAACATTCAGTGGAAACTGAATGAACTAAGAATCAAGCTTTCACCTGATCCACTGTCTTTTCCCCGACTTCTCCACCAACTGATCAATGTTTTCAGTGCAATTCGACAACATTACGGACAATAAATTCTCTCATAACCAGGTAGACATCTACCAGATCAGTGACAATACAGATTCTGGTTCCCCCCCACTCCCCAAGCAGGAGTCCAAAACAGTTACACATCAGTGGAGGTGTGTTAAAGTCACACTAAATCAAATCACTGGCCATCATCAGAAGTGAATCACAGCAGCAGTTCACTACAACACCAACGATCAATTTTTCATTTCTTTGTTCTTTAAAGGCGTAGCCAGATTAGGGGAGTAGCTAGATTAAATGAGTTACCGGATTAACTAGAATTAATGCCTATGCCTATGGGACCACAATTGTTTTTATGCTGGTTTGATTTATGCCAACTGACAATCAAAACTTGAAGACAGAATTTAGGTAAAAAAAAGCTATATAGCCAGAGTAGAAAATTAAGTTGAGAAAGCCATAGGGTGCAATGAAGAGAAAGAAAGGAATAAAATGAAAAAACATTTTTTTTCTAATTGATTTCTAGGTATATAGTGAACTACTTATAAGATTCACAATCATACTTACTATTTTGATTTTTACTTTTCCATTATCTGTAGTTCCAAAAAAGATATTTCTGGATATTGATTGATAAACTACACATACATAATTTTGGTTTTAGAAATTTTTTTTTTTTCTCTGAACAAAAATTGATCCACTGGTTCAATTTTTCTGAAAATAATATTCAAGGGCTCAAAAGAAAAACTAGTCAATCATAAATCTTTTTTTTTTTGATAACCTAATGAGCCCCCTGTGGTAGTAAAGTTATGCCAAGTAATACCTGACCAGCATACCCGTGAACATTTCCAGTATTCAAGATTCATAACCTCACTTTATAATTGATAGATTGCAAATTCAGGGTTGCTGGGTTGGGCTATGGAGGGAGATATCCAACATTCGATGAGATGAAGCTTGGATTATTTCCCCCTCCCCTGGTAGCACAATTTGGCAACCTTGATGATTTAAATTAACATTCAATCTCAACTGATGCTGAAACAAAATGAACTAATCTAAATAAAAAATGAAATAAAATTTTAAAAAAAAAAAAAAATTAAAAATTTCAATACTGAAAAGAGAAAAAATAATAACCATTCCAAATTTCGTTCAGGCACCTGAATCTTTGATGTTGTCATTCCAGGTGTGTTAGGGCTGTCGAGGCCTCATTCTGCTCAAGGCAGCCGACATTTCTCAACTTCGGTCATTTTATGAGAACCAGTGTATCCAACATGATTAAGCCATAGCCTCAGAGAGGGGTTCCTCAATTATAGTCTTTGTGCTGAGTGCTAAGCAGAAAGGATTTGAGTACCATTTTTGTGGTGTGACTCCAGTAGTCTGTTATTCAATCGACTGCAAACTAGAGGCAAGCACTCAACCATTGGGCCATGGGGATTGTTGTCAGGGGTAAAATCAGCTAACCTTTCTTTCTCCATGAAACAACAGGAAAATTAGGATTATTAATATACCAACTGGATCGATTCATCCCAACAGTGCTAGGTACACAGACAACCCCATTGCCAAATACCTGAAATATTTGAAACTATGCATGGGGGATGGGGTGGAATTCACCTGGTTACTCGAGTAGCAATATGGTTATGTTTGTGTACATTGTGCTGTTGAAAGGGATTGATTCATTGGTATATTAATGATCATTGATCCCGCTACAATATGCATATGCACATTTGGCAACTGGCGCACAAAGAAAATTAATATGTGCACAAGAGATTTCAAATTCAGTCGATAGCTTACTGAGTTTTTATTGTAAAGAAATTGATTCCACAAGTCAAACTCTAAAGTGTGCACATACTTTTGTCACTGGGAAAAAAATTAGCACAACTTAAGATTTTGGCACACATTACTAAAATTTAGAAGGAATATTGTTAATGATCCCTTTTGTTTTATTACTATGAATTATTCCTGGAGAAAGGTTGGGGAAAAGAGGTTCACCTTTTTTTGGTGATTATAAACCTGATGAAGGCTGAAGGATGGATCAGTTATACCATTATCTTTGCATCTTCAATGATGCCTTTACTAGATTCAATTGTCCGGACAAAATTTGGAATGTTACTTCACAAAGTCATAGACAAGCAATAATCATATCAACTTCAGAACCATTAAAAAAATCATTTTAATTAACTTTCCTTCTAAAAAGAAGATTTGTTTTGTGTTTTTCTTTTTCATTCTTCTTTCTCACTCACTTTTTTTTTTAAATGTGGTTTCTTTCCCATCATATCTACCCCCCACCCAAACATCCCCTAATTTTCTCCCCACCAAGAGGAAGAGATGAGGGGGAGGAAAAAAAAAAATTGTAAACCCCACCCATAATTTTTTTTTTTTTTTTTCTTTCATTAAGTTACTCTTTTCTCACTCATGTGCGAGAAAGATTCTCAGGTTTCTCCTTTCCAGGTGTTCATACCTCTCTTTTCTTTGTGGCGATTCAAGGTGTATATCTTGTTTCGTCCCTAGGATAGAACTGATGGTGGCAGGGCTGCCAGAATGGGCTACAAGGGGAGATGATCCAAACTTTTGCTTGGCTTTCATCTATTGAAAACTCTCAACAATATCCTAGCAGAGCACGGTTGTCAGATTTGGCCAGAATGAGAGATAATCCAAACTTTATCTCAGATCCACCCGACACCGGACTGCTTCAGGAGGCTAGTATTGAACCTCGCCTCCCAGACTCGCCCGATTTCCAAACTTGATGCTATTCCAATGCCAGTGTTGGGTGAGTCTTGGAGATGAGGCTCAGATTATCTCCCCTTGTAGTCCAGTCTGGCAACCCTGGATGTTGGCACCAACAACACAAAGTTCAGTCCCGCTGCTTTTCTCTTTTCCTGTTCGACCCCTTCTCAAAACCCCCACCCATGCCTTTCCCTTGTGTTTCTTTTGTAATTATTTTTTTTTCTCCAACTGGATTTCTACTCAATGTTTATGGTCCAATTGTCCACTATATTCATTCCTGGTTTGCGTATCACTAAAACTTTGGTTTCTGTGAAATACTGAGAATCAAGATCTTGTGGTGCACCACCTGCAATTAGGAAAAAAAAAAATTGCGATAATTAAAACATGAAAAGATTTCAAGATAAAAATTTGATCTAAGTTTCATAAATACTTGCTGGAAGGCCACCTGGGGCAGCCAATAAACCTGAGATCAGGTCACTATGTAATCTATTTTATAATTATTTGCAAACAGATAAGGGAAACTACTCTATAATATACCTGAAGTTATCTCAGCTGTAGAAATCAGATTATTGTATAGATCGAGGTAAGCTCAAATGCAGACCCCACCCCACACAAATATCATGAGGTTACAAATTGGATGGGAAACGGCTTCCTTCTCCAATTTAGAGTATTTTAATGGAATTCTGATCGCAAAAATCTCATTTTGTTTTTAGCTGTATTATGGTGACAAACATACCAAGATATCTGATCATTATGATATAGATGTGAAATCTGAGAAAAATGCATTTCCAACATTGAATACAAATAAAAATGTTAATTTCTGTTTACTTAATACAATTGTAAATTTGTAAATATATCCAGTATCTCTCACATTATTGATTTTGGAGCCCACAAATGCCCCCCCCCCCAAAAAAAAACAATTGATTGAAGATGTTTGACCAGGGATCCATCCCTGCCATTGTACCAAGAGGTGTAGAGCTGAGAGTATACACTGATGTCTACAGTGAAGACATTTCTGGATAACTCAACAGACGTGACTGAAAGCTGCATTTCATGATATCAGATGAGTTTCCCATCACTAATACACTAAAAAAATGACATTGTAGGGCAGCAAATAAATACAGTCCCTGATATTTAAAACATACTAAAGGGTCTGTGTTATACTAGAGGCCCTTATACCCGATCCATATCATACTGGAGTGAAGGGGGATGTTACACCTGGCCAGTATCATACTCGAGAGGCCGTTATGCATGGCCCATGTCATGCCTGATCTGTATTATACCAGGGGTTCAAAGTAGCATCATAGCCTGCCTGTGTCAAACACTTATTGTACAGACAAGAACGAAAAAGACACGCATTCACAACCCCCTTATTAGGGATCAGATAGAGTTCTACTTGCTTCAACTAATATTTGAAAATAGCAGTGTACATAATTAGGGTGGGGGAACATTTAGTATTATCTTTCAATAGAATCCCCTTGGAGATCGACACTTCCAGTGTAGCTGCAATGTGTAGATAACATTGAAGAAGATGTTGTGAAGGTGAGTGACAGGATTCAAGATTTTTAACTTTTATGATCACCAACAGCTGCACATTCAAATCTTTATTAAAAGCAGAATATTCTTGCCCTAAGAGTTAATCAGTAAGTAGACATCTGTATTATTTGTTGATAAAGTATTTTTTAATTCTTTAGTGGAGCAATTTTTTTTTTTTTAACCAAGTGTTTCATTTTGAGTAATATTTGTTTAGTTTTCCAACACATGTACATGCATAAAGATACTCTAGAGGGACAAAATTATTGGTCATACGCCCCAAAATGTGACATGAATCGATTTCAATGTTCCTAGTTAAATTGATAATTTCTGTATTACTTACCATCAACAGTTATTGTAGTTTTTTGTGGCATTTTCACCAAGCCAACAACTATTATCCTTTCTAACCACTCTTTGCTTTTGTATGAACTTTGCCTTGAAGGTCTGGAAGAAAATAAACAAAAACATATAACCAGTCCTCAGTAAAATGCCATGTTTCTAAGTAAACCAAATTACAAGTCTAATTCTCTGTCCACGCTCTTAACCAATAAAATATCTTAATCAAAATGTTAATTCAAATAATTAGTATTGAAAGGAGAAAAACTGTAAAAGAATGAAGATATTTTCACCTTGAATTGTTATTAGATGAAAAATGGTCAATCATTAATAATTTTTGACAAGTATGTTGTTACACATGAAAGGTTTCATTTTTTGCATCATGGAGAATAATACCAAAAGTGAAAGATTTACTAATGTAATTGCATTTCAGATCCAATTTAGATAGAGATATAATTTCTTATTATCTAAGGTTATTGAACCCTCAACAGCAATTGTGTCCATCCAAGAAGTTGGGCTAATTTCCAAGTATGATTTCAAATAAGGACATAATACTGCTCAAGCTGCTGATAATGTCAAAGCGTCTGAGTGAATGAATACTATCAGAGTGTAAACTGTTCAGCTTTGCTTCAATAAGTTTAGGTCTGGATATATGGATATCAATTATAAACCTTGATGGAGACCCAAACCTGTTTTCAACAAGTCGCCAACAGCCTACAAACAATGGTTTTGAGCAGTTTCTGGTGACCTAAAGACTTCAATAGTGACTTTATCAGGTCATCTCAAAGCAATAGTAAAGGTTAAAAAATTGGAAAAATGTACACATGAACTGAATGGAATGCTATGAGTGTGCTAGACCTCACACCTCTCATCTATGTCTAAGCTTAGAGAACAGGGATATGAAGTCTTGAAGCATCTTCCATATTCACCTGACTTTTCTCCAACAGATTATCATCTCTTAAAACATTCTGGAATTCATATTCGTAAGAAAAATTTCAATATAGGAGAAACCTCAATTTATGCTTTTACTGAATAACCAGAATAATTTTCCAGCGATGGCATATCACCAGAGGATCATTGTAAAGGTTATTGCTTCAAAAAGGTCATATTTTGATTGAATATTCACTTATTAATTTTAACCAATTTTAACCTTCATCTGAACTTTTAATCAGACCCTAATCCTACGGTAACAATTAAACAGCACAATCAGATAATAAAGAGCCAGCCCATGGTGAGAATTGAATACTGCAATACTTCACCCAAGAATTAAATTAGAAAAATTGAAAACATTGTTGAACCTTTACTGCACCCCCGCCTTCATCTTACTATATACATTAAAAAAAAAAATTCATAAGTAGCAACATGACAGCATTATATTGCAACTAATAAGAACATTCTATGAACATTAGTAAACGGTACAAATTGGGATTAAATAATAAGCCATAAAATGACTGAGTATTTACAATGGAAAGCAATTGAGATTAAGATGAAATAAAAACTTGATATTTTTATCTGTCAAAAAATATTATGTAACTATTCAGAGAAATCGTTACTTCCTGTAAATGATAAAGTACTGATCAGAGAATAAACTTTTCTAGTGAGGCATTAACCTGCTCACTGGCATGGATGTGGTAACTCATCTTAACAGGTTGTCAATTCGGTGCCACAGACAAGATAATGTGTCTTGCAATAGTGTGTTATTCTTTCGCAAGATGGCAGCGTTTCCTTGTGTAAACAAAAGAAGTTGGCATATTTGATGACAACTAATAAAGACTTTCTATTTCTATCAAATGTTTCATGTGAAAAACCTGGCATAGGATTTATAATATTAAAAAAAGATTCCTAGCAGCGACAGGTTAAACATTTTAATTTCTAAATAAGAAAATGAAAAGCATTTGTCTTACCTGCTCGTCAATTTGTGGTTTTCAAATATAAATTCTCTGAGAGCAAACTCTCCTTTTTTGTAATTATTTGAATGGTAGTCATCAATGTATAAATCACCTTTAGCAAATTCCTGCATTTAAAGACAAAAAAAAATTGAAATAAAGAACATTAATAGGCTGGCATATTTCATTTTTATGGTATTATAACGAAAATTCATTCCACTTTAAAAATAGGTAGAGTTAATTACACAAAAGAAACTGTCACATGACCAACATCTTTTGGCACCATACTGTATTAGGGGTGATCAATTTAAAAATTGTAAAAGGGGTGATCAATAAATAAGTTACTTCTCTTGCTTTTTGTTGGATGGTGATCACAAAATTGAATTTTTAAGGAAAAAAAAAAGTGAGGACACTGCCAAGCAATTTAGTATAAACTTGCATTGCAAACAATTTTTTCTTCACATAAGGAGTAACAAAAGTATTTTCTAGACAGGTATAATAAATGCTTAAATTTTCAGCCCTCTAGCTCCAATGATGCTGTCTGTACACGTGATGGCTAGCAAAAATCTCTTAAAAGCTTGAGAAAATTATGTTTAACAGTTTCTAATAAATGACAATTTATTTGCTTGAGATTGACATTCTGCCAGACTGAGACAAATGGTTTATATGAATATTTGGACTATTGCTCAAAGTAACTCATCCAAGCTCCATAACTGTTTATATATCAGTAGACAGCCATCAAGTCATATCAGCACAATGTAATATTTGCATATGATGTGATACTTACATTTGTATTGAGACAAACAAACAATGTAAAGGGATCATTCTTCATGAAAGTAGAAGAACGTCGCATACGATATTTCCTGGCAATAATATGGCCGCCTCTTTGGTATGCATGGATCTAAAGAAAAAAAGAATTCACAAAATTACATTCTTTTACCAAACTCAAATGAAGAAATAAATCAATCCACACATACAAAACACAGTGTGTAGCCATTATGCTGAAAAGTTCTCAGATAGAGATATGATGACCTGACCCACAACCCTAAATCCAAGCCTTACTTTGTCACTGTAACTGGAAAGAGTGTTCTTTTATATTGCATAATGGCAATTGGCAGGATCCTTGCATTTTTTTAAATTTAATTATAAAATTTCTGTGAAACAGGAGGGCCACTCAGAAATTAATTGAAGCTTTGTGAGGTGGGGAGGGGCTCCCTGCTGTACCTCACTATCGCAACAGGAGGGATACACGCCAAAGGTATGTAAGGATGTCAGCAATGAATTCTGAAGGCCCACCATAAAATGCTAGTGTGCCATATCAAGTTGGTATACAAAATGAAACACAGGGTTACTTGACAAAGGAACAGATTAAGCTATCTCTTCAAATTGGACAAACATCTTTTATATATCTGTTAATAGTATAGTATATATCTGTTTATAGAATACACACACACACACACACATATATATATATATATATATATATATATATATATATATATATATATATATATATAATTAATAATTGTGTCATCCACAGACAGCTGTTTCATTGTATTACAAGTCTTCAGTGTGGCTATAGACTATCCAACATGCCTTCCAGTACTACTAGGTAGGATCGAAACTTTCGCTTTTACCAGAGGCAGACATTCAACCCCTGTCCTACGCAGAACTGGACAGTCAGTAGGACCGAATTAATTATATATTTACTTATGCATAATTCCCCATCTACCAGAGTGCTCCATTCCAGAGTTGGAAGGGCATTGCATAATAGCATAAGAGGCATATATATATATATATATATGCCTCTTTGGTAAACATGGATCTAAAATATTCACAGAATTCCATTCTCTAACAAAACTTGAATGAAGAAATAAATCAATCTTACTTTGTCCAATGGTGTTTCAACTTTTACAACTTGTCCTCCAGCATATGTTTTGAAGTCCAAGATATCATACCAAACCTGCAAAAGGACAATCAAAGTTAATAATACTAGATACCGAAGAAAATAAAAATGACCAAAAATTGAATTTCAAAGTGACAATAGAAAAAAAAAATGTAATCAAAACCAAGCAGTTAGCAAGAAAAGTGGCAAATAATGTAAAATGGCAGGGCACTTTCTTTGAACAAACACATTATATGTATATATATATATATATATATATATATATATATATATATATATATATATATATATACATTATAAATTGCATTATATTTAAACTCTAATTTGAAATGATATCCCATTATTATGATGGCGATAGTATCATTTGGTCTAGACAACATAAATAAAATAAACAATCAAAGAAAATGGGGCTGCTGCAGGAATCAAACCTGTGGCCTATAGGGTAGCCCCTTCAATATAGCGTTGCTTTTACCATTGAGCTAAACAGTCATGGGTAATGCAAAGGCCCAAATAACTGTCTCAACTGTAATCATTGTCAGATCATATATCCATTTCTAAACATATACATACATATATATATAGCCACTCAGGATCATTGGCACCCTTCAATTTTTTGTATAATTTGAGCAATATCTACAGAAATAAATGGAAATCCATCAAATATTTATCATAATACACTAATAGGATGTCAGAAGTAATTCAACAATATAACGTTGCTGCAACCAAATATAAAAGAAGGGTTCCAATATCACTGTCCATGTCACATTTTCAATTTCTTCTTGGAAATTGCTACATGTAATTTTTTTTTTTAAATTTTGTTGAATTACTCCAAAGATTCCCATAATCTAGAGTGCTGCTGTATGTAGCCAACAGCATTTTATTGTGCTGAATATACCCTCATTAATAATTCTGGATTATTTATAGCCACTTTTTAGCCTGAGCAAAACTGGGCATGCTAGTAGTTACTACAAGAAAGATGGAATTGAAAAAAAACCCAAAAAAACAAAAAAAAAAACAAAAAAAAACAAACAAACACACACACACCCCTGCAAAAAACAAACAAACCCTTTCCTCCATTAAGTAACCAAATCAATAATCATTTGCAGTCAAAAATCCCCAAAACAATCTTCAAGTACATTGAACCAACTGCTTGACCAAGCTCTAAGCATTCAAGGGTCAAGATTTTTATACTGACCTCTCCTTTGCCTGGAAAGTAGATGTCCATTGTAGATATTCCTGGGTCAACAACAGGCTTAACCAACAAAGCAGAACCTGTGAAAAAAATTTAGGAATTAATACTGCGGCATGATTTCTTTGAATATAATGGCTCCCTGGCCATCTCAAATAATATAATTTTTCTATACACAAGTCTACTTAAAAATTCAATTAACCCATATCTTCTTGAAAATTTTATTCAAAAGTTCCCAGAATTATCCCTTTGTTTTTATTAGTTAAAACATGGCAACAAAATTTACCAAACCCATTTTTTAAATTATTGGCACTACTTTTGTATCAAACATATTCTGGTAACTTATCTGAGTAATTTATTACTCTTTCACTGAAAAAACCTCAAGGTTCAACAATTTTTCCAGGTCTACAAATTATATTGTTTGTTTGGTTGGTTGGTTTGTGATGAGCTCAAGTTATGATCGATAAAGTAGCGACAGATATGTTTGTTTAGAATGAGCCCAAACAGTTTTTTCTTCTTTTCTTTGTCATTAGTCAGAAGAAGAAAATTCTAATCACTAATACTAGTCCCACTGTTTACTCGGTCATAGAAATTATTTTGATAGGCTTATGCTAATCATCTCTTGTGGTACCTAGCCTATAAATTGGAATAGTCAGAGTAACAAGTTAGTTACAATTAGATACTCGCTGAACAAATGCAGCATTTGGTTGTTACTGGTACTAAGGTAGTACAAAATACCAGTAAGCCACCAGGCTTGTAATAAATATCCACAAGTCAACTCAACAGAAATAACTGCCTTTATAATGATAATGACTTTAAGTTGAGATAAAAATAATTAAAAAAATAAAAGGAGGTAAATAGTAGCAAAAATTAACTTAATGGACAACAGTTTGTTGTTTTATTACCATGCACAGCAAAGGTTTATTGCAGGTTTAGAAATAAATCTAATCAATTCAAAAAGTATTTCTAAAAATTTTCATGAAAGTATCACCCAAATCTGAATTCATGTTTTAAAAAATGAAACCAACTTAATACATAATGAATAGAAGAAGGGAGAAGAAAAAAAAGCACAAGTGTGTAGAGAGAGAGAGAGAGAGGGGCAGTCAGAGTAAGCCACAAAAATGCAAGGGAGAGGGGAGACTATCAGAGAAGTGAGAGAGAGAGAGAGAGAGACAGATCGGTACCATCAAAAGTTCATAAACACACACAGAGTCAAAGGAGTGTACAGAGCACGAGACACACCATTAAAAGCACAAAGAGAAAAACAGAGGTCTTACCTAAAAGATATTCATCATCCATTTTATACGTAGTTGTATCTTCTGGATATTCAACCCACAATGGCATCATAACGGGCATTCCTGTTTTCTCACTGTGATAGAACAGGGTGTACAAATAAGGAAGGAATGTGTAGCGGGTGTGAATGGCTCCACGGACAATGTTCTTGTTTTGTTCAGGGAGAAGCCAAGGTTCACGGCGTTTTGTGTCCAGATGGGAATGTCCACGGAAAAATGGCTGAAAGGCACCAGCCTAGTGAAGAGATGGAAGAAAATAAAAGAAAAAGAAAAAAAAAAAAATATTTGAGGCTTGCAGATAATTGGCCAAAAAAATAATTCTATAAAAATAATATTTTTTACTTCTTTCTTTCCAACAATCCAGATTGCAGTATTTTTCCAACCACAATTCATGCTAGAGTTTTAACAGTACTTTAGTCCCCTTATCCATGAGAGATATGTTCCAAGACTCACCGTGGATGCCTGAAACCATGGATAATACTGAGCCCAATATATATATATATATATATATATATCATGGTTTTCCCCTAGATATATACCTATGATGAAGTTTAATTTATAAATTAAGGACCAAAAAGAGATTAATAACAATAACCAATAATAGAATAGGACAATGATGACAATATATTTTAACTTAAGTTATGTTTCAGTTAGAAGATTTATTCTTACCAAAGATCTTAGCAAATTTAGTACACAATCTTTTCTTTTTCCTGAAGTCAAGACTTTCATCATTTCACTCAAGGGAAACACTTTACGGCTTCTCCAGATAGCCAACATCACTACCCTTGCACTTTGGTAACATTATCAAGCAAAAATTATAAATTGTTTGTTTTAGGAGTTGACCAAATATAACTGAAACCTTGGAGAGCAAAACTATTAATCAGGGAAGACCACTGTAAATCTTTTCTTAGAGCAGTCTTTGTGGTCCATTTTACATCTATAGGAGGCTGCTTCATGTCTTACTCTTCTTGAGGATTATCACAACAGAAATAAGAGAAAATCCATTCCTAGTTGCTCCTATCTAAGACAGTCAGAGGTGGGGGACATTGGCTTGCATTATTGAGTATATCGTAGAGATCGGGTCTACTTGGGAGGATTACGGTATCATCATCTGGCCAAGTGCTATTTCGTTATACACTGTAAGCCCAATATTTGATGAGAGAGGTGACACAACCTCCACACTCCATCGCAAGTGCCAGATAATAAACTGAAACAGGGCGAATGGTGTAGATATAGGACAGTGGTTCTCGATCTATTGAATGATGGCACACTGAGTAATGTATTTGACTTGCACTGCACACCAACAGTAAAAATGAAATGAATTAGACAAGAACATTTTAGTCAAGAGACTAAAAAAAACTTATCAAAATATCGGAGAAAAAGGTAAAAAACATTCCTTTGGCGTCCTTTGTTATTTTTTTTTCTTCTATCACAGATGGGGGTGGTGAGATGATGCGGAATTTGAGCCCCCATGCTCAGGACCTCAGTAAGGTACAGGGTATCAGAGTGCCGAGGGGCTAGGGATTCAAAGGGTTAAGGGATATTTTGATCTGCAAATTAAGGGACAATTTGTAGGGAAAGACTAATACTCTGTTGTTGCACCATGTCAAAAATCTGAGACTTTAGCTCACCTGATACCATCTTGTGACCAATTCAGCATCAGGATTGCGGAAAAATCCACCAATGTCGGCACCTGAAAAGGTGATACCGACAACATTCAAGGATAACATCATTGGGACAGATATTTTCAAGTGGCTCCATTCACCTGTATTGTCACCAGTCCAGACAGCACCTGGAAAAAGGAGGGAGGAATAAAAAAAAACAATGAATAAACACCTTGAATCAGACCTCAGAACTTTCAATTGTATATCTGCTCCTCTACCATTGAGCTTTTACCTAATCACTGCACTAAATCTCAATTTGAGTAAACATTAGAATATTTACAAAAATTAAATATAATTTCCATTTTCTTTAATATATATATATATATATATATATATATATATATATATATATATACATATATGTTGATGCCTCCTCGAGGGAATATCATGGCAGACTGGGCTCTTTAGCCTTGGCTGGTAACCAAGCTAAGAGATAGACAACTCCTCACCAAAGAAGTCCAACCCTTTGTCCAGTATTGTGAGTGATGAGTGGCAGAGAGAGAATAGGAGACATGTTCTTGCAATGTACAGTTAATGGAGCTCTGATGAAATTTAGAAGGGCCTAGCAAGCTGGAAGTGGATTATAATAAATTGCTCAAATAAAATTAAGGAAAATAAAAATGGATGAATAAATTGATGTGATTGCTATCTCTATCTCCCAGATACTTAGAGTACAAATGGAAGATAAAAGAGGAAAAAAGAATGATATTCTTAGGCATTATTTTCTCTCACATGAACCAAAAATCAAATTATAAAAGCTTCAGAAAATTATTACTACTTAAAGTTGCCACAGGAGTCCAGCTGTACTATGTTGTTTCAAAATAAAAAGCCATATGATAATGGTAAACCAATAAAATACTTACCAAATCTCTGAGAGCCAGCAAAGAAGGCTCGGCTAAGCACAAATGACCTCTCCTGATTATTGGACCTCAGGGCCTGACCCTCTGCAGTTGCACGATGCTATTAGAAGAAAGAAAAGGCTATCAAAGTACTTCTCTCCTATGAACTACATATTCATACAAAGCGGGTTCTTTACACACAATAACAGAAACTAATCACCATAATAGACTGAATGTTGAGGCAGATATGAGAATCTAAATGTTTACCATTAAACAACACTTTGTAGCAATTTGTAAAATTTTGTTTCTTTTCCGATTTTGTTTATCCAATTGTTTTTTCATTCGTTTCTTTCCAGTTTTAGAATATACATATTTTCAAAATGAATGTAGTTCTTCAGAAAACTTGTGATTGATTATTTATACTATAATCACCTAATCGGTATGAAAACTTTTAAAAGGTCCACACATCCTATAGAACATAAATGGGGTCTGCAGGGGAAAAGGTTTGGAGAACCATTGCAATGGAGTATGCCAAGAAATCAGGGTTCAGTTAGTTGTGAAACTTCCAGGGAGTAAACCAAAATAATGAAAAACAAGATTCATTTAACATAATTTAGTAGTTTGGCATACTGTATAAACCAAGACGTTCTTCATACAAGGAATCACAGAAAGTGATGGAATATTTTCCCTTGAAGATTTGATGCTGAAAACATGGAGGAAAAACTTTGTGACACCTTCTTCCCACTTAGTAAAGATCATTTTCATATCACAGGTGACTCATATATACGACACTTTTCACCTATTTTGCCTACCGTTGCCTCTTTAAGGGCTTAGTGTATATAATAGTGTCAATGCCAACCATTTTATTCTTGATTCCTGACATACCTAAATTAACATAAGAAATTCAGATGCATATTTAAAAAAGATTTCAAAGATTATCTCACCTGATGCATGCCATAGACGTTGTGGACATCCCTATGTTCCCAACCACTCAGGTGGACAGCATCTTTTAACATGGTGATCTCAGGACCATTAAAGACGGACGGTTCATTCATATCATTCCACGTGACAACATCTAGATTTGTTCCTTTGTATTCATCAATGTTGAATTTACTTGCCCACCATTGACGGACGGCAGGTTCCAAGAAGTCAGGCCAGCTGGAAGAGCCTACATGAGATGGAAAAAAAAATAAATAGGTTTATTGTTACTATAGACTATTACTTTTTGCATTCTGTTGGCAGAGAAAAATTATTAAAAGCAAGGAATCTTCTTGCTGCTGCCCCATGGACCAATTAACAAGATGCTCCTCACAGACAGATTTATTAATGTGATCCTTGGAGTCTCTCCACAGACAGATTAGTTGGTTAATTATATTCCCAAAGACTTCCTGCATGACGATTTTAGCAGCCTTCCCTTCCAAGTTCAAAAGCATTGAAAGAAAAAGTATCCTACCTGGCCAACACCAGCCATCGTATTCACTACCATCTTTATTTTTAATGAAGAGATTTTTGTCCTTAGCCTCTTTGTAAATGTTATAATTGTCATCCCTCTTGATGTGAGGGTCAACAATGGTCACCAACTTCCTCCCTTTGGAAGAGAGGTTGCCAACCATGTCTTCAGGGTTGGGAAATTTGGCATGGTCCCAGGTGAAATACCTGAAGAAGAAAAAAAAGAGCAAATAATCAAGAGCTGTTGGGAACTTGGCTTCTATTAATATGACAATGTTTTGGAACCACATGTACTGGAATATTGGTGTTATAACTATTGTAACTTCTTGTTTACAATTGTAGTCAAGAAGTTTAGATACAAGTTCATGAATAAATAGGATTTGTACAATTTTGCCTTTAAGTGCTACGAAAAGAAAAAAAAATGTTTACCTTTTGCCATCTGTATGCTCAATGTCTAGCCACAGGACATCATAAGGAATGTCATGGAGGTCAAAATTTGCATCAACACTGGAAAATAAAAATGAATTTGACGAATTCACTCAAAAACAAAAACAGATCAAGGGAGATAAATCTTTGGAAAGATTTTTTTTCTTTTTTAAAATAAAATTCAACTTAACTTAACGGGAACTAACCAAATCTATCAATAGTTTTTCACTAATTTATTTCGTCTTGTTAATTTTCTATGCAATGTCAGGCAGTATTTTCAATCCCTATTGAATATTAATTAAATATTCTCATGCAAAAAATTCATAAACGTGCAGCAGGGAATGACAGATAAAAAGACCCCCCCCTCCTTGTTTTTACTTTTACAAGTTGTGTTACACATTTTTCTCCATCTTTCTTCTACTTGTACTCAGGATATCGTGGGGACAAGAAGACAGCATTTACATTTTATTCATCCATTTTTAATCTCCTTTATTTCATTTAATATCAGAAAAAAGTAGCCTCTGAGGAGATTTGAACTCATTTCCTCAGGAGCCACTCTGGATGAAAAAGCAACAATAACAAGATGAAAGATAAACTTGTCAAAAGTAAATAATGAAAATACTTCATCTAAGATAATACACATCTTAAAACTACGTCTATTAAGAGATTCAATTTTCTGAAAAAAAGTTTCATTAGCTTTTTAGCATTGTCGTTTTGTCCATGCTCTCAGAAAACCTTTTTCTTTCTTTCCTCAATATTGGTTTAAAGACACTAAGGCTAGTACTAACCTCTTTCTTTTTGATTTTCATGTATAGATATGTATTTTTCTTCAAGTTTATTAAATTATTAAGAAACAAACTTGACATCTTGAAAGAAGCCTCACTGTCATAAGAGAAATAATCAAAGATATAGAAACAACTTACTTTCGTACATCCTCTTCATCATTATAGTTCCATCGAGACTGATGATATGCTAAGGCATAAAGCTGCAAAGGAAAATTAAAAAGTTCTTTTAAATTATTGGTATCAGGATCAATTCCTTATTTCTTTCAGGTCGTATCATGTAGATAAATCGATTATTCAGTCGCCAAATGATGAAAATTTATTTTTCAGCGGTTCAATGATGAATATTAGTTTATTTTAGTATAAAATACAAATATATGGAAAAAAAATTTTTTTTTTTTCTGAATAAAAAGGAGCATAATAATGGTTCCCGACTTTTACATTACCAAGGACCCCTTTTATTTGAATGAATTTTCCCATGACACCAGACCTTTGAAAGGTCTGCCAACCAAACAAGATTGGGAACAGCCGATTCATCAAGTAGACAAATCACAAAACTTATTTCAAGTCTGACTTTTTCTTCTTTGTTGCTGGGGAAAATATTTACTAAATGGAAACAAAGCAAATTAAAAAATGTTTTAGTAAAATAGTAAAGACAAAAATAAACAGAGTTCACATACTGGAGGTAAAGGTGTCGTTCCAGTGAGGATTGCATACTGACGGAACACATCTTGGGGTTTCGGACCAAACATCACAAATACATCGATAATACCACTTTCGGAAAACCAATGTGTGTCAACTTGGGGAATATCCTGATCACCCTTCACATAATCCAACATTTTATTGAACAAATTCTGAAAGTAGAATTACATACATCAAACAAAACACATACACAAGTAATATATATAAAAGCTCGACAATTTTGAGTGTTTTATTAGATCAGAATTATCGTTTCCCTTCTAAATTTTCGATATTTTGCAAAACAATCTTATTTTTCCACTTTTATCTTCATCAGATGAAGTATTATGAATCGTTATAATTTTAAATTTTTATGACTACTTTTTACCTTCATCTTAGTTTTATTAGTTGTAATAAAAAGCAACTAATCTTATTTTATATCTTTTTTATCTATCTTCAATAGTCACTTGGTAAGTTGCAAATAAAAATTTGAAGTAGATTAGCTTTCAATTATATATATATATATATATATATATATATATATATATATATATATATATATATATAGAATAACAATACTTATATTTTTTTTTAGTCCGAGATAAAATTTGTATTGAAAGCTTTTACAGTAGAGGCTGAGAGTGATTTAACAGTTAATGGCACAAAGAATGTAATTGGAGAACAGATATCAAACTCCTGCCAGAACAGTTTGCATTCACTTTGCACTAATGCCTTTCCGAAAGGCATAAATCCACCATGGGTAAATAGCATGGAACCTGGGGCTAACACTTTGTCTATGTAAAAACCAACAATTGGATCTCCATGTATCATGCAACGCAGGAAGTACCCCACCACCCCCGATTTTAGAGTGAGAAATAATCACATCTATTTCAAGAATTGCAAAGTCAGCAGCACATTAACTGGACATTTTTTTTTTTTTTAATGTAAAAATTTTAACCCAAACATCCTTCAATATATAAGTATTCAAGATGCCTCACCTTATCAGCTACATTGGAGCTGATATCCACCCAAGTCTCAGCTGCATTCTGCCAAAACACACCAACAGTCCTCTGCTCACTTGAAGAAAATAAAAAAAAGTGATGAATTAAGATAAAAACAATATTAATTTTGTCTTGTTTCTTTCAGATCATTTAAACATCTGCCCTTCAAGAGGGGCCATTTGAACATACTCCGTTTTGTCTCTTGAACATTCTGCCCCTTACAGCAGTCTAAGTAGGAGGATATTCAATTATAAACCATTGGAAAGACATAGTAATTCATTTATCTTATTAAAGTCAAAGATATTTTTCAATCTAGGAATGCATTAATTCCTGAATGCTCCATCTTATTGACAAAATTGAAGATTGTTCATTCATATGAATAGATACATTTTTGAATTCTTGTAGGTATTCCTTTAAAAAAAGTCATGCTTATAGTCACACATATCAATTCTATACTTAAGCTTGATCCAGTATGACTCAAAACATACTGAATGATAAACAGTTTTGTGCTTGAATGTTTCAAAGAATCTCTTTAACATCCTCCCCCTAAAACCAGTACAGGGGCGATATTGTATTTTTTGTCTCAAGGTTCAAATTATTCTGCATTTTAAGCAGCATATAAATAAAAAAGTAGCCTCCAACGAGATTTGAACTCTCATCCTAGATCCATGGGAACCAACCTGACAGATGTCGCCTTACTGATTTGACCACAGACTCATCAGGAAATGAAATTCAAATTTAGACATAGCTAGATTTTATCCTTATCAGATTTTTTTCATGTGATATAATTCGTTTACCCCTAGTAGTAGTAGTAGTAGCAGCAGACATAGTGCCACAGGAGATAATCTGTCTCAGTAAATCGTCAAAGCAGAGCCATGAAAGAGAACACATATTTTAAATTATGGTTTCAACAGAAGAGTCTAAACTTAGAAATGGTGGTCAGGAGGTATTTTCATCTGTAGAATTATTACCCAACTGGAAGAGTCCAGTGTTATAGATTAACTAATTGATTATTACTATACAACATGCATCTAGATCTGTTTTTATTATACAATTTATTTACATAGCAAAGTTTGGTATCAGACCGTAAATAGTGGGTGCTCCAATGAGGATCGAACCCACTAACAACAGCAAACGAGATTAGCTTGCTGACCGTTGCTATTCAATGAGTATCCTGAGAAAAAAAATGTTTTGTCTTTTTTCCATAAGATCTACTCATCAATCCCAATGGAAAAAATTCAAATATATTTGGATTGAGATTTTTCATTTTTTAGGGGGGACCAAAAAAAAAAAAAAAAAAAAAAAAAAAAACCAGAGAAATTGTTCATGGAGAAAAGTACATAGCTTTGAATAGTGGGTAGGAGGTACTTCTATCAGCAAAATGTTTACCCCCTCACTCAGGGTGGAAGAGTTTGGTCTTATAGACAGAGAACCAAGAAAATATCACACTGTTTATTATTACAGCAGTTATCAGATATTACTCTGTACAATGCTTTCGTTGCGTATAAAAAATTTGAACACTGTGCATGAACAAGGTGTAGCATGGACTCTTAAGAATCTTACAAAAACACTGTTTATTACTTTGGACATATCAAAGAAGCCTGCTTCGAAGGAGACGATGGAAACTAGTTGTAATTTTTCAAGCCCCCCCCCCGTCCAATGTCTTGAACTTTTAGGTAGTATCCTGTATGTGTGTGTGTTTGTAACATTTAAGAATAAAAAGATTTGCCAACATACTTATGAGCCAACATGACTGGAACACTTCCATACAATGCCATTGGGTTATACAATTCATATTCGAAAACATCCAAATTGTATAAACGGTAAGGATCTGTACTCCTACAAAAAAGGAAAAGAGAAAACAAGAGTTGGGGTTAAAAAGGTTGCTTCCCATTGATTCACTTACCAATAATTCAGAAAAAAAAAAAGAATGAAAATAAGAAAATGTGTAGGTTAAGATTTTTCCCCAAAGCATTCATTTCATTTACACTTACTTTGTGGACTTCAAAGCAAAGTCATCTGCATGTTCTGGGATACCATAGACATGTTCAAATCCTGGGAAAGCAATATCAATTCCAACTGATGAGGGACCTGTTGAATGAGAAAGAAAAAGTTTTCAAAATAGAGTTTAGAAGAGAAAAAAAAAAAAAAGAAAAACATACTCTGAAGTCCAATATCATTAATTCATAATTAACTTGTTAATTAATGTCCAACAATTAACATTTTTCTAAAATACGTTTTGTTTTTTTTCAAAAGTGCTCGACATCTAAAAATAATGTTAAAGACATTATGCTGACCGATTCTTATCCATTCTCTGTACTCATTTTACCAAACTGTAAAGACACCGTACATATAAGAATATTAGCACCATTACTAGATTTACTCCATCTTATTACTGTTACTTTTTATGACATCACGGTGTTGATAAACTCTTAAGCCACAATAGCAAACAACAAGAAATCAGAAATAAATTAGCTTCTAACAAGACTTGAACTCACATCATTGAAGCTAATCTTTCATGGATGTCATCTCAACCTATTTGGTCATGGAAGACATTAATTTAGTAAAGCACAAATCTTCCTCCTAAATTCTTTTGAGTAAGCTCTGCTTCGCAACCTCATAATAGTATCAAGTAGGGTTGCCTCCAGACTCAACTAAATCTAAAACTATTCCAATGCCTGCGTTGGGCAAGTCTGAGATTAAGTTCAGATTATCTCCCCTACTGGCAACACTGATTATTAGTCAACTTACCATTTGGCTTTGAATCTACAAAAGTCTTAAAGGTTTCTTCCCACATGTCTGGTTCAGGGCTTTCTGTCTCGGCTGGTTCAGGTCGTTCTTCCTGAAAGAAACAAAAAAATTAAAATTTAAAAAATAATGAAAAAAAAAGCAACCTACAAGATTATATCCTCTCAGTGCTATAAGACATACTGATAACAGGTTGAAAGTATAGAGCTGGAAAGTAGGGTTTTTTTGTTTTCCCAAAGATTTTGATTTAAAAACACCTTCAGTGCCATCGTGTAGAAATTAGCACAAGCCAAGAATAAAACAATGAAGATTCCCAAGAGACTAAAAAGCATTGACGGAAAGCAGGTATTAGTCACAGCAGTGTGTAGAGGACAAAATGAAGACAAGGTGCAAAAAAAAACAAAAAAAAAACAGGGATGTAAATTAACCTTGTTCCTGCTTAACACGTAAAGTAGTGAAAATGTTAATTAACGTCCTTGGGTGCTAAATGTGTTAAGTAATTATTAGAATTTAAAGACTCACAAAAAGACAACCCTTGGTGGGTGGGGAGGACAGTTCCAAAAACTAGATATGATGTGTGTATGCATCAATCTCCTCCACTTATACCCTCATCAAGGGTGTGGAGATGTTAGGTACACACAGGTAATTGTCAGCAATACCCACTTCTGGCTTGCCGAACCTGTTGAAGCTTTGTTCTGTTTATGGCACCTAGTATTCCCCAGTGGTCATTCATCTAAGTACCGACAAGGCTTGATGTTGCTAAACACTGGCAATTTAACCAGAACAGATGATTCCAATATGATAGGGGAGAGGGCCCCATTCAATCTTAGTTTGTGTGCTGAGTGAGTGCTTAGTGGAAAAGCATTAAGTACCATATTAAAAGACTTACGGTGATCAGTTACATGCGTAGAGAGGGGGAGCATACCCTTTCAGATAGTTTTGACATTCCAAAATATGCCAGACATCACAAGGAAGGCTGGTGGGAAGAATGTTGCGTCAGAAAAAAAAAATCAGATCAATCTGCTCAATTGTTAAAGTACAAGATGTTACTGCTTCGGTCATACTCACCTTTTTCTCTTCAGGGTTTTCTGCTTCTCCATCTTGCACAGGTTCAGCTGGCTGAGCTGCTCTGAAAGGTGTTGAAAACCAAGAATATATAGATGTTCCAATGGTAGACAACAGACCTCTATATTGGCAACAGTTGGGGGAGAAAAAAAAAAGAAAAAAAAAAAAGAGACACCTGCCAGTAATTGATGATAACCTTTGGCTGAAGCAGAAGAAGCAGCAGCAGCAGCAGTTGGGGTGAGTAAGAAGCAAGAGATAAAGATTCCAAGTTAGTACCAAACCTGGATAGGATAAGGAAAAGCCAACACAGCCAAGCCAAAATGAAGATTTATTTACCAATGAAACAAAAAGAGATTTAGATTACTTCAAAAGTAAATGCCAACTATTTCACCACAAAGTGTGTGTTTATTTTCTGGGCCACGGATCTTAACACCTTATTGTATTTTTTTTGGTCTAGTATGTTGGCTCCACGACACCCACGATAGAGAAGTGTGGCGAATCCTGGGGAAGGTCTATGTCCAACGACGAACATTATGATGATGTCATACTAACCCACCTAAGAATCAGTCAAGCTACAAATTCTGTGAAAAAGATTTATTTTAATTTCTTCTTGGCAAGAGTAGCAAACATATAGAACAGCCTAAGTGAAAAGACAATTTTTTAAAATTATCTTATTACGATATAAGCCATACCAAATTTAAATATCAATTTTCTTGGTTTAATCCAACCAACTAAAACTGGTAATTAACAGCTCGCTCTCTCTCTCTCATATATATATATTATATATATATATATATATATATTATATATACACACACACACACATATATATATATAAATTTACCCCCCCCCCAAAAAAAACACATTTCACGTTCATGCATGTAAATATAAATAAAACTACAAATTAGTGAAATATTCAATAGTAATGGAAACAAAAGTTATGAACTAATTCGACTTAAGGCTATTTTTAAAAAGTTAAAAAGGCCCATTTTCAACAGGAAGGCCTACATAAGCCAATATCCCAGCAATAATGACTTTTTTTTCTTTAAAATGATCAATGTAAAGAGACAGAGATAGATTTATAAAAAAAGACAGTTTTACCTATATAGAAATACCCTACTTTTCAAATAAAGATTTCAATGTTTGGTTTACAAAGAGCCGTTATAGAGGCAGCACCCTTTTCCATTCTCTCCTACACCCCAAGCTCCCACCAATTCAACCTTCATAACTCAGCTCAACAAACCATCATCATTGGGACCTGGGAAAGCTCAAGAATATTTCCCATAAATTATGGAAACTGCTTCACGCTAATTCGGCTTACGAAAGGTTATATAGGAATGCTCTATTTTTGGAAAGTTGGGGAACCTTTAGGAATTTTTTTTGTACAGTTTTGAAACAGCATGAATTGCAAAATATGTATAAAAGAGAAAGTATAAGAATTTTTAAAACCATATACATGTGTCATGCATGCAAAATGTAAATCAATAAAGTTATTTTTTTGGTTAGTGAGATAATAAAAATGTATTGTTTATTAAGAGTTTCTTGCTATCTTGACATTTGGTAATGATTGAAGCAGTAGCTCCTTACATAACCATAGACCCCTTTCAAAAGGTTTGTCAATTCAACAAGCTCACGGACCCCCTTAATACCTTTGTAGACCACCAAGGGTCTGTTCACCCCTAGGTTGGGAAGCACTGTGTTAAAAAGAAATAGATCTTAGTAGAATGTTAATTTTTTATCGATAAGTCATGCTCCTTCGAGAGTGAAGGACAATCATTAGTAACATGCAATCGAGTTAGAATCCAATTTTTTTTTTCTCAATTCTTTCAAACTTGTGCCTTTTAATTAATGACTTTTTTTAGTGTTAACAGAAGCCCACGTAATTCAGACCACTAATCTTCATTTTTAGAAACTAATAGCTTCTGTTCAGTAACAAATTTGCTCAATTTTGGTCTTGAAAAATACCAAATGGCAACCTTATTGATTGCCATTAACATGCAATTGTGTTTAAAAGAATTTCAGGAATTTGGATTCAAACTTGCTTTTCAATTAGACTTTCTTCTGGGTTGACAGAAGCCCATGCTATTCAGGCACCCAGAATATACTGCCCAGAGAAATATAATTAAAAGAAATGACTTAATATTGGAGAGAAAAAAAAAAAAAGAAATCAGAATCAGACGAGTTAATATAAAGACAGAAAGAGGTTGGTAATTAAAAAAAATCTCGTATACTCACTGTTTCTTTCTTAATTGTTCAAATTTTAGCAAGCCCTGGCTGTTGATGCTAACCGTTGGTTGGTCAGAAGTATGAAAATCGATCCGGAAAGGATCGGCTGTAATTACCACCCGTGTATTTTCAAATACTGTAATTATGCTATTTGGATCTTGGGAAACTAATTTCAATCTGAAATGGAAAAAAAAAATAAAAAAAAAAAAAAAACAACATTAAAACAGTTATTTATTCAACACTTACTCCACAATATACAAAATACCCCAAACATCAAACGTTATCCTTCAAAAGCACCTCACTTTTCACTATTGAAATATATATTTTATGATTTGCTGGTCCAATTTTATCAGTATAGATACAATCCAGACTTTCCGGCAACAGACAATCCAACATCTCTTTTAAAGTGGACTGAATCATCCATGGATACTTATTTTTCATAGCTTTCTCACTAGTTCCCAGAGTCACCACAGGTGGGGTTGTGTGCGGAGCCATTTCTTGATTGTTTATACTGTGGTAGTGGTTACTGCTCCATCTATTTTCGAATATCCCTAGCCTAATTTGCATAAATTTACCTCTAGTAATGGCTTCCAAGTAAAGTACAGGTGTCAGTTTATATCGATGAAAGAATAAGTAAAAGTATCAAGAAAACTGAACTGAGGTGTTTCAGTAGAGGGGCTGAGTGAAATGCACACTGTTAGCTCCTTGACTGTATCTGATACTTGTTTAATATATCTGTTTCATCTTTATTAATTAAGTACATCATTTATGTTACTGTACTGCATTTAACAATTTAATTCAGGTTCTATATTTGCTTAATTTAAATTTCAAATAAGAGTCTTAATGCTTTGAAGATAGATATGAGATACACATAATTAGTGGGTCGGAACTATAGAATTACGTGACCTCTGTTGGTCTGGTAATATATTCTGGAACGAAAGTGCTGGAAAAACAGAGGTGTACAGATATCCTGAATATCTTGAAACAGAAAGAAACTCAATTTTTTTTTTTTTTAAAACTTCAACATGCACCAAACAAAACTTCCTTCAATTTTCAAATACAGAACGTTATCCAATGTAACCAGGAAAAGATAAAACAAAATAAAAAAGTCAAAAATAAAAGACATGCTTGAGGCTTACCTTTGTAATGTTGGTTCTTTTACCAAAACATCACCTACTGGGATTTCATAACGTGGTTTTAATGGTGACAGTTCATTAAATTTTATCCTGGCCATATTGTTGGCTAGAGCATAAAGCTCTAATTTAAAACGGACATTATTTTTTTTATTTACAACTTCTAATTCCAAATTTGATGACTTCATGTTTATTGATGATAAGTCTACTGCATATTGAGAATGACCAGGCGTTATGGCTCTCTGGCGTCTGACAGGGAAAAGAAAAAAGAAAAAAGAAAAAAAGTTCTGCATTAAGAAAAATGTTTTCAAATTAAATGTCCAAAATTTAAGAAATAGAGATAAACTATTTGTAATATTAAAATTCTTGAATTAACATTCAAAGTGAATGCTAACTGTCCGTGCACCTAATTTTATATTACTTTGTGATATCAAAATTCTCCTACTCTTGAGATAAAAAAATTAAATTAAATAATCAAAATACTGAGGAAAGTGTTGAAAATTCAAAGACACTAGCTGTCATTTGATCTTTGCCAAAAGTCTCTAGATATTACTGGTGTGATGACAGCAAAGACAACGATGACAGAAGAATGGTGAACATTGTCTATCTAAACGAGATTTGAACAAATAAACAAAAGGTATTTTTTTTTAAATAAAATATATCACAAAATCAAGAATTACAAAGAATACCGAATTTCAGAATTTGAAAAAAAAAAAAAAAAAATTAAATTTTCATGTACTGCCATCAATGACTTGACCCTTTGAACCTTTAAACCCCTAAATACTCTGTACCTGAGAAAAGGAGGGGGGGGATTTCATTCACTGATTAATGAAATGTCTTTGTCTAATTTATTTCATTTTTACAGTTGGTTTGCCATAAATCAAATACATTTCTCAAGGGAGAGGGGAGTTCACTTTTGTCAACAAATGATTTTATGGCACATGGTAAAATAGCACTCAGCCAGAAATATTGGGCTTACTGGTTCAAAGGGAATTTCTGTTTTATGTGCGGTTTTCTGTATGAGTGGGTGATAACTAAAAACATTAAGGTCCATCACCTAACTGCTGTATATCACAAATTGCACTAAATTTAAAAAAAAAAAAAAAAAAAAAAAAAAAAAAAAAAAAAAGCATTATATCGCTGCAATGCCTGTACAAGTTTGTTTTTTTTTAAAACCAAAATGCAAGTATTTGGATACACAGGCTTGTGCATTTCATTTCTCCCTAAGTAAATAATAACAAAGGACAGAAAATTGGAACCATTTGCATTCATTGTTATGATAATGATGTCATTGTTATAAACAACTTCACATTATAAAGAAATTAATGAAATTCATTTTTCGTTTTTTTTTGTTTTTTTTTATTAGTTCTAATTCATCACGTGAGTCTGACCGATTTCAATGAGAATAAGCGTCTGATAACATTATCCAAGATAATGATAAACAGCCCTCTCTACATAATCAATAATGAAGACAAACAAAACAAACTTACTTGCAAAAGCCACTTTGGTCACATGTCTTGAAATTCTCTCGACTCACAGCTAACACAATGGACAGAAAACACACACAGTAGAGCAGAACATGCCAATGAACGGCCATTGTGGACCTGGACAATAGAAAAAAATAAATAAATAAGATTAAGATGCTGTATAATTGATCATCTATTAAAAAAATCATAGCACAAAGTTTCATTGAAAATGCAAAATACATACACACACACCACAAACATTCGTGGGTGAATGCTAGGGTGAATGTTAGCGTGTAGGGAGAATGCTAGCGAGTAGGGTGAATGCTAGCGTGTAGGGAGGCCCAAAGTTTCATTGAAAATGCAAAATTCATAAACACACACCACAAACAATCGTGGGAGAATGCTAGGGTGAATGTTAGCGTGTAGGGAGAATGCTAGGGTTAATGTTAGCGTGTAGGGAGAATGCTAGGGTGAATGCTAGCGTGTAGGAAGAATGCTAGCGTGTAGGAAGAATGCTAGCGTGTAGGGAGAATGCTAGCGTGTAGGGAGAATGCTAGCGTGTAGGGAGAATGCTAGCGTGTAGGGAGAATGCTAGCGTGTAGGGAGGCACAAAGTTTCATTGAAAATGCAAAATTCATAAACACATACCACAAACATTCGTGGGAGAATGCTAGCGAGTAGGGAGAATGCTAGGGTGAATGTTACCGTGTAGGGAGAATGCTAGGGTGAATGTTAGCGTGTAGGGAGAATGCTAACGAGTAGGGAGAATTCTTGGGTGAATGTTAGCGTTTAGGGAGAATGCTAGCGAGTAGGGTGAATTCTAGGGTTAATGTTAGCGTGTAGGGAGAATGCTAGGGTTTAGGTTGAAAGCTAGGGTGAATGCTAGCATGTAGGGAGAATGCTAGGGTGAATGTTAGCGTGTAGGGAGAATGCTAGGGTGAATGCTAGCGTGTAGGGAGAATGCTAGGGTGAATGCTAGCGTGTAGGGAGAATGCTAGCGAGTAGGGAGAATGCTAGGGTGAATGTTACCGTGTAGGGAGAATGCTAGGGTGAATGTTAGCGTGTAGGGAGAATGCTAGCGAGTAGGGAGAATTCTTGGTTGAATGTTAGCGTTTAGGGAGAATGCTAGCGAGTAGGGTGAATTCTAGGGTTAATGTTAGCGTGTAGGGAGAATGCTAGGGTTTAGGTTGAAAGCTAGGGTGAATGCTAGCATGTAGGGAGAATGCTAGGGTGAATGTTAGCGTGTAGGGAGAATGCTAGGGTGAATGCTAGCGTGTAGGGAGAATGCTAGGGTGAATGCTAACGTGTAGGGAGAATGCTAGCGAGTAGGGTGAATGCTAGGGTTAATGTTAGCGTGTAGGGAGGATGCTAGGGTGAATGTTAGCGTGTAGAGAGAATGCTAGCAAATAGGGAGAATTCTTGGGTGAATGTTAACGTTTATGGAGAATGCTAGCGAGTAGGGTGAATTCTAGGGTTAATGTTAGCGTGTAGGGAGAATGCTAGGGTGAATGCTAGGGTGAATTCTAGCGTGTACGGAGAATGCTACGGTGAATGTTAGTGTGTAGGGAGAATGCTAGGGTGAATGCTAGCGAGTAGGGAGAATGCTAGGGTGAATGCTAGCGAGTAGGGAGAATGCTAGGGTGAATGCTAGCGAGTAGGGAGAATGCTAGGGTGAATGCTAGCGAGTAGGGAGAATGCTAGGGTGAATGTTAGCGTTTAGGGAGAATGCTAGGGTGAATGTTAGCATTCAGGGAGAATGCTAGGGTGAATGCTAGCGTTTAGGGAGAATGCTAGGGTGAATGCTAGCGTTTAGGGAGAATGCTAGGGTGAATGCTAGCGTGTAGGGAGAATGCTAGCGTGTAGGGAGAATGCTAGCGTGTAGGGAGAATGCTAGCGTGTAGGGAGAATGCTAGCATGTAGGGAGAATGCTAGCATGTAGTATGTTTATGCGTATGTGGCAGGTGTTCGTGGCATGCAAGTGCACATGGAGGATAGAATAATTTCCGAATTAATATTGTGAAGTCAGTGTTGTCACTCAAATTGATGATCTACATGAACCGACTTCTCAGAGGAGATAATTCCACTTATATCCAAATGCGAACTATGAAGTAGTTTCCCTTATTTATTTTCAAACCTAATGATTCACCAAAAGTCTGTCCAACCATTCATATGTGACAGCCCACTGCAGAAACCAAACAATATAACATGAAATTTTCTATGTGCACTGATGTGAACCCAAGGCAGGTTTTTAGCATGTTGGTTTTTTAAAAATCACCTTCCAAAATATGTTGGGGTAGGATTTACTTTATAAGTTCATGCTAAAATGGTCACATTTTCGTGCTTGCATGAATCCACAGGGTGCTGTTGAAAGGGTGCTGATGAAAAACTGCTTAATTGCAAAGCAAGTGGGGACTTGGTATAGTTCATAAAGCGGTTGGGAGAGTAAGACAGATATATCTGCTTTGTCTTGTTAGTAGTGGGTACTTTGGAATCGTTCATGGAGAGGGGCTGAGATTAAGATAAAGAATGTTCATTTTCTGTCAAGCGGGGTGTAAGTGTAAAAAAAAAAAAACAGAAAACAAAAAAAGGTATTTTACTAATTCTTTTTTGTTGCAATTAGCCTGATGGGTGGGTATGGTCTTATTATAATAACTTGAATAGTCACATTAAATTAGTCTCATCAACTCAGACTACTGAGTCTGACTCTCACAACTAAATATTATAGATTTGCCACTGCAGTGACCTCTACGTGCAATAATCAAGGCCACTGGACAGGTAAATTGATCATCGATAGCAGATCGTGTATTAAACATAATTTTACCTATTACTCAATTGGATCAATCTTATCAATTCAGTTTCCCCAGACCATGAACAGGTCTCAACTTCTCAGCATTCATCAGATCCTTTCTTTATAATCATCCTAATGTAAGGATATGTAACCAAAACTAAGTGGAGGAGTCCATTGTTTCAAACAATCTATCAACAGGATGGGTATTCAGCTAGTCAATACAAAAGAGAGAATATCAAGAATAATAACTTCAAAAAGTGCAAAAAGTAGAATATTCACACAAGAAAAGATTACAGGCTCTTTACAGTATACATTGCCATTAGCATACTCAAATGGCAATGGGCAAGCCATGTTGCAAGAATATTGGACAACTTGGAGATCATAATCAAAATTGTGTCGGACAAAAAATAAGATGGTATGACAATTTGGACCAGTTCAGAAAGTTTTAGCAAAGTGATAGAGTAAAAACTGGCAGACCTTCAGGATGGCCCATGACCAACAATTAACTTTAAAAGGTTGATAGGTGAGCCTTTTAAAATTCCTAGTTATACAAAACCTTTCATTTTCTCTATATATTCTGTTAGTCAAAATCTTATACAATACACATTGGTATTTTCTAATATATAAAAAAAATTTAAAAAAAAAAAAAAAATGAAAGAAAACAATGCAAGAACATTTTGATGCAGGGAAAAAAAATATATACACAAACTCACTACCACAGTGAATACAAGAGAAAACCGTAGTGTAGCATGTAAAAAATATTCCATTGAAGAATAAATTCTATTTAGGATATCATTAGTGTAAGGTATGAACAACATAACTGGGTGTTAAATGGAGGCATTTTTCATTTATAATACTTCATTGAATAAAATTAAATCATTATTATCAATTTTCAAGACTACTTTTTACCTTCAGCTTTTTTTTTTTTTTTCTAAGTCGCTTTTCATTTTTTAGCTGGCCCAAATTAAACTTTCCTCTTAGTCATTTACAACCCACTTTTGCATTAATACCCTCTAAGGAATTGATATTACAAGCTTTAGTCATGGTATAGTCTAGAATCTGCAACCCGATTGTTCAGTTTTTAGTGACAATGATATTGGTTGAGGTCTGCTCACTTTGAGTGCTTTCTAGTTTCAGGAATAGAAATGAAAAAAATAAATTAACTAACCAACGTTCATGCCAACACATGAACAAAATGACTTACAAACTGCAGAAAAAAATACATATATGATTTTTATCCTAGAGATTCTGATAAAAGTTTTGTTCAACAAACCACTTTGACATAGACAAGTCATACTTCCCAGTTAACGCATATCTAACCCCCTTTTATTCAAATTTGTACTTTTAGTACAGTCAGTCAGTAGCCCCCCCCCTAAAAAAAACAACAGTAACCAGGTTCCTTCCTATCAATAGGTTGAACAAATCCAAAACATGATTTAATATAAAACAATTTTTTTTTTTTTTTGACACGAACAAGCAATTTTGCCCATCCTTCAACATATTTATAAGATGTGTTAAAGCACTAAGTTTTTGTAGGGTATAAGAGAGAAAATAAGAGAAAGAGCTCTTGGCAGTGATACAAGTGAAATAGGTCACTACTTGTCCATGTGACTCGAAATAGTACTTCCTGACACTACAATTTGACTAGATACTACTAACAGACAAGTTTACCCATAATGTAAAAAAACTGACACAAGCATTCAAATAATTTTGCAATTGCATTGTATTTGGAAAATATCAAATATATTATGTTGCTTAGCATTTTCTTTTAGATGTTCGACCAGAATGAACTCCATTTTTCACACATTTTCTTCCAAGACTCAAAAATTAGCATTCAAGTTATCACCCTTGACAAATGTGGCAGAAAAAAAAAAATACAGGCATACACATAGCATATTATATAAGTAGATAATCATAAGACTAATAATTCTATGCGATTTTTTTATAACAGTATGTCTTCTATCTTAACTATTGCAAAATAAAAGCAAAAATCTTATTTCAATTTATAAAAACCTTTGAACTTTGGGAACAAATTTCATTAAAAATCAAGATGGAATGAAAGGATCAGTAGAGGCGTGGTTGGGGGGGGGGGACTATTTGTAAAAATAAAGCAATACTTCTAGATCAAGGAGGGACTGCGATACTTGTATACTTCTGTTTTTGTGCATCATGTACTGACTTCATTTAGTAAAAAATTTTTTTTTTTTATATGATCTGAATAGACATTCTTTCTGGAGACATGTACAAAACCGGTTAAGGCTTATCAATAAAAAATTATTATACCCTAAAACCATAACTAAAAAGTTTGGCTTTCTTTTTTTTTCACAAATTTATTCAACCCTTAGTGTAGAATTCATCTATCTCTATTATATATATATATATATATATATATATATATATATATATATATATATACTTACAGACATCAGGAAACAATTTGTTTTTGCTTTTGTCTTTACATCAAATGAAGATTCCAATGAAAAGTAATATTTATCAACTCAACAGTTCGATGAAGAATATGGATTCATTTCATTAGAAAAATGTCAATTTGTATAGTTTGTATAAATAACGGCTCAAAGGTATCATCAGCTTAATATCAGGTGACCATTTATATGTATGAATAGTTTCTAAAGCTTTTTTTGTATGTAGCAACAAAATGTAGTGATATTACAATTTCATATTTGACAAATGTGATACTGAACAAAATTATGTTTTTGTCTGAATGATCACTTACATTCATGTAATAAAATAGGTGTATGCAGTACAATCAGAAAAGGTACTTAACTTGTCTAAAACAACAGAAGTGATTTTCTTTTATATTTATCAACTTCTTGATTATACTAACTGGTAAACTGCAACCATCCACCGTTCAGAGAAAGAACTCAGTTGACAAAGTTTTCTAACTGGTTTGAAATTTTATAACTCAAATCAAAACGCAATGTGTTTCTTGTTAATACAAACAATCACATAAGTTTAGTGTTACAGTTCAACTTTAAAAGAAAATACACACATTTATTTCGGTTTGGATAGCATTGCCAAAATGAAAACTTCAGAAATGTCAAAGTAATGATTATATAATGATCTTATATAAATATTTATAAGTTATATGCCTCCATAATAAAATTCTAACATATAGATATATCTTGTGTTTGTAAAATGTTTTTTTGTCTGTGTGTAGCAATTCATTACACAACTACAATGTCCAGTTATCTCAGTGCGTACACATACACACACTTTCTTCAATTGTAGTTAAATAATACAAGAAGTCTTTGAAATCTAGAAACTATACGGAACTCGCCATCGCAGTTAATAAGTGTGGCATCAAAATTTGAAGTCATGTATATACATTCCACTGAAGAATAAATACAATTTTAGAGAATCTAGATATTGATAAATCGGTCCGAATAAGGTCCCCAAAAAGATGAAAAAAAAAGTTTCATCCAAAAATATTTTTAGAAGGCATCTAATGGAGTACTGATGTCAATTTGCAAGTCTGTAGACAAAACGATATGGCCAGAAGCGACGGGACAAAAAAAAAATACACCTCTTTGCCATCTAAGATGGCTACGGTTGTTCAATCGTAAAAAATCTTCCTTTTTATGGTAAGCGTGTTTGGTCAAGATTCGGTACAGGTTGAAACGTCTTTAAGAAAAACGTTTTGTTTGTTTTTAATCTATTAGGCCTTCGAAGCTCACGAAAATTTATCAACTTCTAGGAGAAAAAAAAAAAAAAAAATTCTTTCCATTACCCACGTACTTGTCATCAGTAGTTTCGTACGACGGACGGGAAATAAGTGACCAGTTTAGCATGATAGTTATATTGTAAATAAAACCACCTTTCAAAAAAAACTTTTTTTTAAAAAATAATTTTTCTTAAAACTGACAGATTTCAAGAATCTTCGAAGGTGTAATATTGGATTGAATATATTGAAAGCGCCCAAAATTTAAAAAAAAACCTAAGAGAACTGCATTGCAACCTGAACTAAATCTTGACACACCTTAAAGCAAATCGCAACTCATTATGATTTTTAAAAAGTTGTTTAAGGCAGTTTTCAAGCTCAACTAATTTCAGCTTTATTTGTCGCTATTTTTTTATTTTTCAACGATCACAAAAAGATTCAAAAGTTTGTTTTTTTTTGTTTTTTTTTCAAAATCAGGATATGAGGTGAGGCTATCACAAACCCTAAATACGAGGAGTTGAAAAGTACTCAAATTTGAAGTAGAAAAAAAAATTAGGTTGGGTGGGTGAAGTAAGTGATGTATACTTCGATTTATTTTTTTCCTGACCTCATATCTTACTTTTCTAAATACTCAGGCAACGTTAAGAAAGATTGAGGAATTTTTTTTTTTTTAAATCATTCCCCCCTCCCTCTCTCTATTTCTTAAGAAGCCCTTGTAAATAAGTAAGTAAAATTTAGCCTTCTGACGGAAACAAACCCTTTTGAGAGAAAGAAAAAAAAAAAGAAAGAATAAGTGCAGCCGTTCCACATGTACAAGTAAACAAATCCCAGTTATTTTTTTTTTGTCCTCTTGAAACATTAACAACCATTTCCTCTCCACTTTTTATCCTCTTTCTCTCTCATTGTTAGCTTTAGCCTAATTTGCCCAGAAAAATAAAAGGGGGACAATAATCAAGAATAAATGTTATTTAAGTGAAAGAGAGAATCAAAAAGAAAAGGGCAGTGGAGGAAAAAGAAGGAAAATCTATTGAAAAAAAATAAAATAAAATAAATAAATGAAAGAAATAATTAAAAGAAAAAAAAAAAGGAAAAAAAATCAAGGTAGTGGTGGCTGTTGTTGTCAAAAGCTTCAACTGCCTCCTCCTCCTTGAGTTTTAAACCAAGCGGTAAGAACATGTAAACACTGAGGTCTATGGAGGCCTGTAAGTCTCATAATCATACGATATCTGATTCTTCTCACAATTGCCACCCCTACCCGCGAACATCGGGATTAACACTGGCCATGTATAGTCAGATATCCTCTTTTCCAATGACAAACGAATGATGGAAATATTCATGTTAGTAATGCAAGTTTCATACTTCTCTAAAGAAACAATAGGTAATGATACCACACTGAACCCCCCCCCCCACTCACATCATACAATAAACTTCGGCTGAATAATAGTAACACTAATACCGCTTCATGAACAGGTTCTGTAAGTCAAAAGATGATTTCCGTTAAAATATATAAAAGCAGCAGTGCTTACACAACAACTGCATATACATTTCATTTGGCTTCTGATAAATCAAACATAGATGGATTGGTTATTTAAATGACCAAAACTTTTAATACTCACAAGCCCAACAATACTTATTTATACCTTAAAGATTATGGATTTTTAAATACACTAGAATACCCATGTCATAAAAAAAATGACGACAGTATTAAAACGATTTTGCAGATGCATAGTACTTAAAAAAATAAACATTGTTGCTGTGCATTTTCTTGTTTATGCTCAAACAGAATGAATCCAGATTTTTACGCATTTGCAACAAAAAAGGAAGACTACTCTATAATTAGTATTTAATAGTTATCTCCCCAAACAAATATTACATTCATGTGGCAAATTCATCATTCAAATAGATGACTTCAAGGAGGTAAGCAGTCTTTTATTCATTTCCCTTGGTTGTAGTAATAAGCATCACCTACCAAGCAGTTGGATTAGATTTCAGATCCCTCTCAACCATCAATCACTCTAAGGACCATAAGCGAAGTCTATAGATTTAATGAGGATCCCCCCCGCCATGTGAATGGGTACTCTGCAACTCAACAGGAACAAGAAAATGAAAAAAAAAAAAATGAATAAATCGTGTTGCTATCATTTGAAGAAAATTCTGTTCTACCACCATCACACACAGATAGTACACCTGAAGAAGGCTGTAGAATGGATCAACCGAAACATTGTGTACATGACAAGCAAGAGTTCAATCATCCACGAAGGATGGAAATAATTCTAGATAGCTACACCTAAAGCGATTTGTTTTTTTGTCAAATTAGTCCAAGTTGACTGTTTTTCCCCCATAATAAGAACAATCCTCACCAAATTTAGGTGAGTATACTCTTCACTATCATATCACGTTAAACTAAACCTATATATAAAATCAACATTTCCCTAATGTGATTTGAAATCACAACTAAGTGATTGATAGATGGCTTTCTTACCAACTGAGCTAAACTGATACGTCTTATACCAACAAATTCATTCATCATATTACAATACAAAACTTGTAGTAATCACCTTCACTCAAAGTAAAAGTATAAATGGAGCTCGAGCCTGTAGCAACCAGGCTTGTTTTGTATTTTCTCTAAGTTACCTTCATCTTTTTTCTAAGAGTGACCAATAAACAAGGTTTTCAAGATCTTGATTACAATACTCGAGTATACCAATTGGGATTAGGGAGAGTGTATTGTACTGATCCCTCAAGCAGGGAGGATCTATCTACCTGGATTAAAAAAAAAAAAAATCCTGGCTTTTACTCAAGCTTGAACACTGACCACAGTGAGAAATACGCAACTAACTAACACGGGCAAACTTTTTGGGAGGCAGGCCAGAAAAGAATCGATTTAAGCCTGGCAGGCCAAGTCAAATAATAAATTAAATGATGATCATAGAAGGCTATAGAAATTAACAATGAACAACCGTTTTAAGTGGGACAGCACCATATATATATATATATATATATATATATGATAATAAATTGCGTTTTATATTGAAACTTGTTTGAAATGATCTGTTACTTCACAGTGAATGTATCATTTGGCAGAGACAACGTAAATAGAATAAATAATTAAAGAAAATGGGGCTACAGCAGGAATCAAACCTGCAAGCAATAGGGTAGCCGCTTCAACATAATTGTTACATTGTAAGAAACAAGTAGGAGTAGATATAGACTGAGAATAAACAAAAATGAGAATTTGGGGCTAGAACAGGCACCGGCAACTGTTTAGCTCATTGGTAAGAGCAACACTACATTGAAGCGGGTACCCTATCAGTCACAGGTTCGATACAACAGACCCATTTTCTTCATATATATATATATAAGAATAACTTATAAGGAAAAATCAAATAAATATACTTTTACTTAGTATGACAAAATTTTATAGAAAAACAAAAAACAAGTATTCTCATACGCAACGTTACATATCTAATGAAGTCGGTGGGTTAGATGCATTGAAGCCACGGATGAGATTTGGTCTACAAGCCAAAGTTTGCCACATAAGTCCATGAGTACTTCTATCACAAAGATTTAAATGACCTAACCCGTGAAGTAAGCCCAAACATTACTTTGACATTTGCTGCTTAGCATCTTTGCATGGTCACCCGAGTAAATTCAAATCTCACAAAATTGAATTTTGTTTCAGGGCTCATGAACACTGACTGAAAAGTTATGAATACAAAAACATCTATTACCAAACACGACAAGTACTTGAAGGAGGAAGGTACAGAGGCCAAAACATTGTCAATATAAATACAACCACGATAAGAACAGCTCAAATAAATCTATGTACAGTAAACCCTTGTTCTAACAAACTAATTAGGGGGGTGGGATTGTCGTTAAGCCAAAAAGTTGTCCCTTGTTCAATAAATAATTACAGCATTCAATAAATAATGAGAAAGTTTATGGCATTATCCTAGTTTCGTGGTCCAGCCTGATGGATTCATCTGAACCAACTTCAGATTAATCAAATGAAGTTCAATGAATGCAACAAATACATGGACCATAAACTTGCAGTATTTTCTGATTTTGTGAGTTAGGACAAACATGAAGAAACATCCATTGCTAAATATTATATTAATGTTTCTAAAACTATAATCATGCTGAAGATTTCCGTTAAATTCTTTCATTTTCAACTTTTTACAAAAACAAATAACATAGGAAACAAAAATTTATTTAAAAAAAAAAAATAATTTAACAATTTCATACAAATTTTAATTTCCTTTTGAAACAAAAGAAATTTAAGGTCTAGGAAGTCTCTACTGGCTTTGTATGTGCTATATTTATCTACATTTTAATCTTAATCTATGTTGTAAGAACTTGAAAGGAAATTGGAAATGAATCAAAGTATAATGTGATAAAAATTGAGTATAATATTAAGATGAAAGCAAAGAATGATCAAGAAAAAAAAAAAGGAAAAAAATATATATGTACATTGCATAAATGAATCACTGTAGCCCGCATGTGTATCAAAACTATCTAAAAAAATAAAAATTGAAAATAAAATAAATTATAATCTAAAATTACAAAAAAATGTCTAATGACTATAGTGACAAAAAAAAAACAAATTCTATGAAGAAAAAAAAAAAAAAGGGTTTTCAGATGGTGGCTAGTGATGTATTCCTGCAAATTATCAAGGTCATAGCCCCAAGAATGTGACCAGGAGTGCCCCCGAGACAGATGGCATTTGAAAAGAAGAATCAATAGCCCACAGCTGGTTGGTCAACCATTTGTAGAGTTACAGTCATTCAATTAAAAGTACTTATGATTTTCAGGACCAGAGTGGATAATCTTTCTGGGCAGATTGGATTAAATTCAAGTGTTAAAAATATCTATGCCTAGATTTATAAGGATTAAATTGCCTACGCCTAAATTCACGAGGACTAAATCAAATATTAGAGACAGGATTATGCCATTCGTTATATTTATCTAAATGTACGTTAATTTAAAAATATCAAATTATTAAATGAAGATATTTTTTCATGCCTTAAACATCGAAGAAAAATATTGGATTTGAATTTAGAAATGATAATACTGAACCTGTTGGACTCAGCCTGGTGGATCCAGGGGGGGGGGAAGAAATTTGAGAATTTTTCATTTCAATTTATCTAATCATTCTTTTGTCATTTGCTTTCTTGTGTTCTCATTTTTGTTTTTAGAAGCGAAACATCTATAGTAGTGATCACTGACCAACAAATCAAAATAGCAAACATACCATCTCTACGAAGCATTCTCTCCTACTCCTATGAATCTGATGTCACTTACTACGTCATCAGCACTTGGAATTCTGTTTTACTACATCAAAATACAAACAAGCGTCAATTCCATGAATAGAATTCCATTTTACTACAATATTAGCATTAAATAGGTTCTTTAAGAGGAAAGGCCTTTTAAGGGGTGGAACCTTTGAAAAGAACGGAATTTTAAAGGTATAGCCTTTATTGAACTAGTGCATGTAAGGTCTAACTTATACTCTTGGTTTTGATGGGAGGTGTTGATTAAGAGTACGACATTATATATAGATTAATAGATATATAATAAATCAATGTAATGGTGTTCCTGCCTCTAATAATTCAATATTTTTGTGATATTTAGGCATAGATGTTTTTAGTCACTTCTGTACAACCGTACCTGATTTCATGACTGATTGATTTGGGAGGTGATGATCAACAAAAGATTGCCAGAAACTTAATGTCTAAAATACGATTTTTCACATAACTCCTAAAAAATGTGAACATGGATTTAATTTCTCAATTTCAGTATTTTATATCTCATCTTTGCTACTTTCAACAGTACCCAATAATTCTTAGTAATTCAATGGTAGATAAGTACTTAAAAGAAGAAGATAAAAAGTGCTGTCTTCAGATCTTTTGAGGTACACAGAAAACTTTACTATATAAGATTACATATTGTAGTACAAAGGATAAAAATCTTTAACATAAGTTTGCGTTTTATTTAAAGTTTGTGAGACAATGACTATAAGAAGAAATTAGGGCTCTAGGAGTAATATTTTTGAAATTATGGATGAATATGCCCGTGTATTCTGTTTTGAGGTTCACATTGAGGGGGATTCAAGTACACTGCAGGTCTGTTATAATACAGAAGTCAGCGTCCATTATTTTCAACATTGTTATAAACGAGTCCGCAGAGTAACATTTTCCATTTTTAAAAGCCTTAATCCAAGTCTTGACCACACACCCAACTTCAACTTTTAATTGTAATTCATGCAGAAATGAAGAGAAAACCAAGGGGTTAAGGTGAGGCTAGTCCAGCAGGAAGACAGAAATATAAATTTTTTTTGCGAAATAATGACTTCTCTTACCAAAAGGTTACATTTCAACAAAACTTAGATACATATGTAGCGAGTGTCTAGAATAGAAGTTTGACAATACATAAGTAATCATTTTATGTGAAGGGTCGATGTGTTTCATTTATTGACAGCTGAAATGTGTTTGTCTAAATCATTTTCTTTTTACAATTGGTTCAACCAAATTCAGTAGGGGTCTTCATTTTTGCATTTAGCTATTTTTGAAAGCCAAATTCAACATTATGAAAATTGGAATCCATGCTAAAATCATATTGTAAGCAATGCCACTTATAAGAAAACAACAGTGTATTACTAAAAATATGATTTCTTGTCTTATAACACAAGATCCCCAGGAAAGGAATTTAACAAGGTATAAGCATAGAATGAAAAGTTTAGAAATTTTCCAACTCATTTTATACAAGTAAATTTTGTGTATCTTTTGAGGTGCATATACCTGTAGAGGGGGAGGTTCTACTTACAATGTAATTGTAGAGCCAAACTGGACTTTTACTAACCGTTCGTTGTAGGAAATCCACAGACGTAAATTTCTTTCTCTTAGAGCTTATGCCAGTTTATCAATATTACTTCTTAGGAATTTGACCCCAACTGGACAATGAAAGAGGTTTTTCTTTGAGCCAAAACCCTATCCCAAACAGAACAATAAATCATGGACACTATTAAATTCTGATGGTAGCTTGCATGTCAGAGCAGACCAACACCAAAAGTGAACACATGAATTGAGTTTTGAGAAAATTTTTTGAAGGTTTTACGTGAAGCAACACTGGTCTGCCCGAAAGTGTATGTCAACGTGACTTGTGGTTCTCGCAACTATAATTAATTTTGAAGCAGATATTTTTGTATTATCTGAATATAAATAAATAAATATATTATTTCATAAATTTGAAATGATAAAGGTCTGAATACGATTTTTTAAGGGAAATATCTAGGTGACCTAATTAAAATCTGATCATCAATACAAAATGGCCAGCATGATTTTGTGAGTTGAAAAAAAAAAAAAAAATTACATATATTTCTTAGCGACTTTTGGTTGACATCATTCTGACAAAATTTTTCTTTCAAATTGCAGTTTCCCACCTGGTACAGAAAGATGCCTAAATCTAATAAGTTATGGTACAGACAACTAAAATCACCTCCCAGTGAGAGTATAAAAATGGTTCTTGCATATTTCTGAAATAAACTGAAAAGCTTAAAGAGTTTTCCACAGAAATCAGTCATAGTACCAGTTATGATTTGCATACTACTTAGTTGAGATCAGTCATATGCTTTTGTTACAAAATAGAAATATGATATGGCAGTATATAAGATGGGCATTCAATTAAATATAGAAATAAAAAAATTACGCAAATATTACACTACATCTGATGCATTAGTATTATGACAGGGGCCAGTCTACTGAAGATCAATATCAACTGCTATAAGGCTTGGAGAAGTTGCAGTCAGCAGGAGTCCTCCTAATACCCTTATACACTATTCATCTTATCGAAAACTATTAAAAATCAAAATGTTCCAAAATCAGAGACTTTAAAAGCTAACATGATGTCAGAAGTGGAAAATTTTGTACCTGACCTAACTGAAATATGATTAAAAAAACTAGGCCAATTTTCAATACATTCAATTCATTGACTACAGTAAAAGCTTGGTTGTCATTGTTCAACTCTTTAGATACAAAACTTCATTCATATCACAGACACTTGAAGAAGAAATAAATCCTAATCAAAACAAATTGTCACAACCACACATTAATCACTGCATTTTTCGCTTATTCTCTCATCTGTACAAAGACATTATTGAAATTTTCACAAAAGGCTGATACACCAATTAATGAGACTGATAAAAAAAAAAAAGAAAGCATTTATGTATATCTATAACAGAGAGAGTAAAGCTTTTAGAGGAATTGAACAGAGGTGTAAGTGATATCTCATTATGTATATTCAAGTATTCCGAAATACGAAACACTCCTGGTCCCAGGCATTCTGGAAAAGGGATACTCAACCTGTATTCCAGCATAGGGGATACAGGGGCTAGTTGGTTCGTAGGCTTTTATTTGACACCCAAGAGGTTTTCAGTCATTTTGATCAGATGATCGCCTTCTAGAAATCTGAAGCGTACGTGTTGCAGATGGGTGAGGTGAGTGCTAAAAAAAAATGATTTTAATCATTAAAAGTAAACTTGTTGAAGATTTGTTGGGATCAGGTTTCAGAGTTAGCGTATGGTTACAGCTACACAGGTGTGGCTGTGAGTAAACTTGTATATCAAAAGATATACTGGGGGGAGAGGTGACACTTCTGTCAACCCTCAAAAATGTCAGTGTTAAGGCAAGTTGGTCACTTTGTCATGGAACAAGTTGGCCAGTTTTTCCTAGTCCTGTGGTGCAAAATATTTGCCAATATATTTTTTTTTTAGGTGTTCTAATGAACTAGAATACAGACATTGGTTGCCTTTTTAATGTATTCCTAGTTATACAGAGCCAAATTAATGCGTAAGTGTTGCTCACTACTCTGATTGTGTTTGTTCACATATCGAGGTGACAAGGAAATTATGCAGATCTGTTATTCTCAAATCATAGTCTGAAGGAATATAGTGAAATCCTTTAATTCTAATTTATTTTCAATTATCCACTGTGCCTACTGAAGGAGTGCCAAATATAACCTGTATAAAGATCTTGGTGCTGTTAAACTACAACTCAATGTTTCTTATATTCGTTTTTTTTGTTGATTGGAAGCATAAAAAGATACAAACGGCACTGATCAGCTTTCTGGGGAGTTGTTTTCTGCTCATTGAAAATGAGAGGCCAACTTGTCTAATACCATGGGCTGACTTACCCCAACATGGGGCAAGTTAGTTTCTTTGTCCATAGGTCAACTATGAGCCAAATTGTGAATTATGTTATGGCAAAATATTGGCACTGTTTAAACCATGAATGATTCTTCTAACTTTATTAAAGCATTCTCCTTACTGTTTCAAGTGCAAAAGAGCACCCATCTCTCCTATATGGTATGTAAGTTTTTGTTTACTCATTACTTATTAGTCAAGAAAAAAGACTTTAAAATTACAACATATCATAACCGACAATAATTCACAGCATACTACCAATATACATTCTCTACCAGATCAATAAAATCATTAATTGGGAATTTCACTATTCCAGTAAATCATTTGGGTGGGGGAGTCATAATTTTTCTATTTACCTTCACCTTAATTTTTTAGTTACTTTTCACTAAAACTTTATTCAGGCCATCAATCTACAACAGTGAGTAAACAGCAAGGAGAATAAGAGAAATAAAGAAATAAAGAATAAGCTATTGGTGAGACTCAAACTTGTGTCCCTCTATGCCAAAAGGAAACCAGGTTGAAGCCCCAAAAAGCAGCTAAAAAAATTTAGAGGAAATTAAATAGGAGAAAAATCAATGATCTAACTATATAAACACCTTTGTGCAGGTGTTTTTTGTCCCTCATGCAATTCCAAATCAATACATAAAATAAGGAAATACCATCACTGTGATGACACGATCACCCGATGTAGACCTTAGGAGACTGATGACATACATGAGCTATTACAATAGAATTTAAATTAGGATTTCATGCTTGGAGTATTGCCAAGAAGTGGATATTAGAGCAGTGAAAGACAACCTGATTTTTTTTAATTAGTTTTTTTTTTTTAAATTAGTTTTTTTTTCAAAACCACAAGAAATCAAGCTTATTACAGATAGATTGAAAAGCATACAATGGGCTACAATTATAAAATATCTATTTAACATTTAAATTTAATATTTACAACCACATATACTAGAATATATAACTATTATAATGCAACCTCACTTTTTGTAGCTGAAGATCAGTAATATATAAGTTAACCTCTAAGTAAAACCACATAAAACACAAAAACTAAAAAATAAATTGAAACACAAAGACTGACAGGTTACCTGCTTTTGCTCTGTAACTTTTGGTTTGAATTGACCCTAAGATCCAAATTCTGTATATTTGTTGGTTTATCACCATAATACAGCTAAAATGTAACTCATCATTTGAACGATTCTATACTAGTAATGATTTATAATATTAATAAAAAAATGATTGCAAGACAAGCTGTGACAATCAGATTGGAGCTCCCCACTCAAATGAAAAAAACATTACAACACCAAACAGTTCATAGGTAACAGCTTTAAGTTACAATAATGCCGTGATTTCTCCCTCATATACTATGCAAACAAATTACTGTAACAGATGTTTTAAAAACAGGGGGGGGGAGGGCTTTTTTATACACCACTTACATTCCTAACTAGGATGCACACCCCTGCCATTGCAATACACTAACTGAAGGCTGAATAAAAACAAATTCCTGGATCCATCCCAAAATTGTATCACTTTTTCTGTAGTCCATTGCCCAACCATCCACGATTTAATTGAAATTCAAAATTTTTCAAATTTTAATAAGGTTTACAAAATCAGGTGTCGATTTTCCGGCATAAATCTTTGTTAATATCTACATGGCCCATGGCCGTTCCATCAATTCTGTCGCTTACTTCCTCTTTTCAGGTTCGAACCAGTTTATTTTGATATTCCCTAAGCTAATCTCTCTACTACACAAGACCAAAAACATAGTGGAGATTGTGTTGCATCAATTGTTTGAGTGAGGAGAGCCTGGCTTTCACCTGGTTTTGAACATCAGACACTAATACAAATAGCAAATATACAACGCCCTAAACCAATCATATCAGTCCAAGAACCAGTTTGTTTTCATACCATGTTGTAAATGTCACACGTTGCCCTAACAATGAGGAATCAATGAATCTGGACGATATATAATTACAGCAATGAAAACCTCAAGCCATAATGACAAGTCTAGAATAATATTTATACCATATAGAACAAAAACAGTCATACTGAATATGCCAGTATATAAGACGGATATTTCTCTTTTTTAAAGTCAAAATATTACACTGTGTCCAATCTGATGGTATTATGATTAGAGGGTCATCTACTGGAGTTTGATACGGACAGTTATAGGACTCAGATTTGTCTCATAGTCCAACTTGAACAGTGTTTGATTCTTAAATGGCGTATATCTCATTTCATTTAGAATAAGATTCATCAAAATTTTTTCAATTTGATTACTTCATCGCTATAACAATTTTGACCAGTGTACTTATCAGCTAAACAATGTTAAACTGATCATTAACAAAAAATATTAAGATAAAGGTATGTAGTAGCATAAAAATGAAAAGAAATTGAGGATTTAGAATACTTCATCAACTAAAAACTTTTTTAAAAATTTGTCTACCAAAACCAAGTTAATGAAAACATGGTGCAGAAAAGGTTGATGTGAGGAGTGAGCTTCAAGGTCTGATTTGAACTCATGCCTGTCCTGCAAGTCCCTCTGGATCAGATGGAAAGAGCAGTGGAAGAGATACCTAGTCACCCTCCAGTATGGAGGGATGTGAAGGAGACTCATGGGTGGGGTCGGGGGCATTTTTTATTCAGACCTGCACTGTTCATTTACTCACAGCCGAAGGGAATCTGGTCTGATAAAAGTTGCAATAAAAAGCAACAAAAATATCAAGATAAAAAGGTAAAAAAAGTAGCATGAGAATGCACACACAAAAAAAGAAAAAAATTTACACTACTTCATCTAACAAAAAATGTGTTTGTTGTACTTCATATACAGGTTGAAGATTGTCCACTTAGAGCATAAAAGCTAACATATTTAGAATAGAAAGATAAATACCAAACAGAGCAAGGTCGGGTTATCTATACAGTATCTTATAGATAATTTCTCAAGCCTTTTATCTGCAACTGAGCTTCTTTTTTCTTTTGATGAATCAGTGAGGGGAAATGTTAACTCCAGACTTAGGGAAGCCAGATGTCTGGCTCTGAAAACTCAGTTCATCATCTACCCGAGTAGATAATACGTCTAGCACTAACAAACACACAAGATCTCAAAATTGGAATACAAATAGCATGGGGTATTTTTCATAAAACAATGATAAACAAATACCATAAGTTTGTTTTTTGTGAAATCACATGGAAGATTTTTCACTGCATAGAGTGAATAATCATTCTCTCCTAATTTGTAACTTGGCATTCTTCTTCAAAGCGTAATCACTTCCAGACTATATTTAATCCAACCGGTGCATTAGTATAAAGAAAGAAATAAGGACCATGAATACCTATTTTCTCAGTTGAAAGTAGTCATTACTAAACATAACATGGTTTGGCCAGCACAAGTATGGGACACCCAGTGAGGATTAAACTCACTATGAATGATCTGGGAGGCAGGCTTGTTGACCATTGCATAAAAACAAGGCACCTCTTTTCTGCTAAATGTAACTGCATCAAAGAAATCTAATAACAGGGACAACAAATAATCTTGCTAGTCATGAAGAAGTTGAATGAAAAAAAGTAGACAGAGATTGAAGAAGAAATGAGAGCATTTAACTCAATATGTGACAGTAATGCAAGCTAATCTAAGCAGAAAAACTAGTTGCAATAACATATGATTAAAAAACAATCCAAGACTTACAATAATTCACTAATTGTTTGTATGTATGTGATAGCATAACTCAGGAACCACACAATACATCACCATAACATTTTCTGTGAGTACTAAACTAATGGAATCCCCCAGCCATGTTTTCAACAAGTTATTTTCATTTTTTTTTAATTTTCAAAGTAACAAGTGACGAGTCACCATTCCCGCTTATCCCAATAATGACTTGACTTCATCTATCTATATAATACTTAAACTCAGATTTAGTTCATCTGTATATAACCACTAAGTAGCCAAAACAGTGCTTGTAACCAGAGGTATTGAATCAAAATACTCAATAAATGTGTAAGGTTAAAGAATGCAAAAAAGTCGGAGTCATTTGCAAATGAATAAGTGGGGTCAGCATTCACGCTTACCTCAATAATGAATATCCAATTTCTAACTCTCTAATACTAAGGGTCCAATCCAGTTTATACAACCTCTCAGTAACCAGAACAGTGAATTGTAGCCAGATGTATTGAATCAAAGTACTCCAGGAAGGAAAAAAATAGTTATGATCTTTAATTGGGGCCAAATTTAGACCTTTTGTCAGAATTGGCAAGGGATCTTGATTATAAGGTGCATTTTCAGCTAGTGTGAGCTAATTCAAGCAAAAGAACTAAATTGTTGCAATAAGTCTTATATATACAATGATTTATTTAATGAGGGTCAAAAAGGTTGCCTGACAAATTAAATAATTTAACAAATAACAGCTTTTTGTTAGGATAAATTATTATGTCAGTATGAAGTAGTGTAAATTTTATTACTTGCCAAAACTTTAAAAAAAAAAAAAAAAAAAAAAAAAAAAAAAGGCACCAAATTTTGGGTTATTCAAAGTTTTTATTTATCATTAGATGCATTAAGATCGTTTAGTTAAAACTAACTCCATTCGCAAAGATCACTTGATTTTATTAGGAAAACTAGCATATCTGCATGATTTTGTCGAAATTAGGGGAATTTTTGTTAATTGATTCTAATATTGAAGAGAAGGAATTAGGCAGCATTTTCAGCTTATTAAGTTTCATCTTTCAAGAAAGGTAAAAATGTTAATTGAACGCAAAAAAAAACAAACAATAATTGTGCAGTTCATGAAGATGGTACTGTGAATAACCAAATATGTGAAAAGTAGTTTGCAAAGTTTGGTGCAAGAGAGTTTTAGTTTAACAATGCTCTATGGTCAGTCAGACCAGTTGAGGTTAATAGTGATCAAATTGTGATTTTACTCAAGAATAACCAACATTATACGATGTGAGAGATAGCTAACACTAAAAAAAGAAAAAAAAAAAGAAGAAATTTCAGAAATACCGAACAAGATCAGTTCAGTGTAGATATTTCATCTGCCAATTATATATATATATATATATATATATATATATATATATATATATATATATATATATATATATATATATATATATAAAAACAACCACCACCACCACCACCATTGGCTCAAACGGACATCTGCTTCCTCTTAGTCCATTAATAAGAGGGTTTACAGTGAGAAATAAACAAGTTTAATATGTGTAAACACCCTTCATCTTCATTAGTATTCTGAATAGAACTACAGAATGGTTGATCTGAAATTTCATAAAAATGAGACCATAAATCATTACAACAATATTGTTAATATACAGTTCCTGTGGCTGAGTGGTTAAAAGCGGCCAGGTATATACTGGACCTCCTCTGGCTAGGGTGAGAGAGTTCAATCCTCACCGTGGGATTGCTCTTCATTATTCAATTATGCTGTTTAATCTTTGCAGTAGGATAACGGTCCATTTCAAAGTTGTGATAAAATACAACTGAAAATCAGAACGCAAGCAAAAACTAGTCCAAATTGATAATAATATAAGTATTTAGTTTAGGATTTCTAATAGTCATTTCATCAAGCTTAACTTAATGTATAAGGACACAAATATGGACCACCCAGTAAGGATTGAACTCACAGTTGAAAAGTAATGATTTTCAACACTAGTTTGCTAATGATTATCTACCTTAATTTTAGAATTTTTATATACCTAATGTATCAGGAGATGTTGATGAAAAACTCCTGCTCCAACACTTAGGAAGACCGATTTGTTCACAGTTAGTAATCCATATCCTCAGCAGACTCACTCCCTGAAATAAGTAATCTAGCTATCAAGAACAAAACACAAAAGTATTATATCCCAAGTTCATAAAAAAATCCAGATGTCAGATTACTTAGATGAAAATCTTGAAAATAAATAATAGAAAATTATACATTTTCAATTAATATTTTAATACTAGTAGTTTATATAACAAGGAAGATTATTTGACAGATACATCACAACTTTCACTCTTATAACATCTACTGTGACACAACAAGTCCAGCCGAAGGAGAGGAAAATGCAACTATGATTATCGTTGTGTTTTAGCACCGATTGTGATTTGACCCGGTAATATTTAGGCAATGTTTCAGTGCCCTACCAATATAACCATGACTTCCCTGCTTAGTTTTAACTATTTTCTACATCAAGTAAATATTTCTGGTAGTAGGGGAAACAAAATCTACAGTATTATTCTGCTTGTTCCTACCTTTCTTCATGTGTTTGAATGTTGCACTTCAATTTTAATAAGGGGGTAGGAAGAGAAAGAGGAAAAAAGAAAGTCAGGTAGTTTACTGAAGTGGGTAGGAAGAGAAGGGGGAAATAGAGGAAAGTCAGGTATTTTTTAAAAAAAGGGTAGGTAGGGAGAGGAAAAAAATTAGGGTGGGGTGGAAAGATTCTTCATATGAAAGTAATCATCGTTTGTATAATATTTAGATAGAAACAAATGGTAAAAAAAGACTGGAAAGGAAGAAGAGAATGGGAAAATGTAGGTAATGGGCGAGAGAAGAGCAGATACAGGAGATAATAGATAGTATTAGCTGTCAACAACCATAGAATTCACATGGGTCCAGCTAGTTGATGATTAAACAACATACTTTGCAATTTTTGACCTAAAATTTGTTTTAGTAGTTTCAGCACTCAATCTATGACATGCATTAAAAGAAAGAATAGAAAAGAAAAAAAAAGGGGGGATTGTCAGTTGTCAGAAATTAATGACAAGGATCAGACTATTACATGCATAATGTGAATGCACTGATTTCCCAATCAAAATGCATCGCAAATGGTTTCCCAATCAAAATGCATCGCAAATGGTTTCCCAATCAAAATGCATCGCAAATGGTTTCCCAATCAAAATGCATCGCAAATGGTTTCCCAATCAAAATGCATCGCAAATGGTTTCCCAATCAAAATGCATCGCAAATGGTTTTACTATAGAAATGCATTGCAAATGGTTTTACTATAGAAATGCATTGCAAATGGTTTTACTATAGAAATGCATCGCAAATGGTTTTACTATAGAAATGCATTGCAAATCAGGAAAAAGAATTATCAGTGGCCAGGTATTAAAGCAAGCATTACTGACAAAATTGGGATATTTACCTTTTTATAGCGTGAAAACATCTAAATTTAAATGGAGGCGTAAAGTTTAAAAGGCACTATTGCCAGAATTTTCTAGTTAAGAAGCATCTTATCAAGGGATACCTTTCTACCAAGTTAAAAGCATATCTGATTTGAAACAGCTAAGAGGCAATACCGAGACAGACTGATTGAAAGAATCTCTTATGGAGAGGCAAAGATGCCTTTAAAAACCTTATTGGTCCTTTTGTTACTGTGTATCCGCCTTAAACACTGGTACAGCTCAACCAAATATATGACCAATGCGAAGCTAAACCCTTACTTTCTGTTCATTGGCACTGTTTTCAGTAAGCTCAAATAAATTTGGTATGCATACTTAGTGGACCTCGGAGAACAACTGGATGAGATTTTTTTTCTGAAAAACTTAATAGTTCAAGTGTTTAAGAGTGAAAGTTGCAATGTAACTATAAACACTGAAAAGTTGTTTTTTTGGGGGTTTTTTTTTGTTCTATTACACACATACTATCTGGAAACTGACCAACAGCATATATGTCATGGTCAAAAATATATTCAATTATTTAATAATTACTGCTTAGAAGTAATTTTCACTTCATAGATATTATTTGAGACCATAATTATATTCTTTAAAAATAGGGACCACACTTCCTTACGAGTACGTAGCAACATGTAGTAGGTATTTTCTTCTATTTTTGTAAGAAAAGCTAGAAAAGGCAGTCACTAGCCGGGAAATTAGGATGAACAGGTTTAAAATCTTCATTGCAAAGTAGTTTGTTTGGACTAATTTTCTCGGCTTTGTGTTAATTTTGTCTACTATCTAACTTCATCTTGATTTTTTTTTTCAAAGAGGGAAGCTTTATTTATACCCAGCTGATACATCACTCCGTCGCGAAAGCTTCATAATAAGCAGAAGTCAAACCCCTCTGGTGAGAGGGGCGTGAGTTCGAATCTTACCGAAAGCTTACTCTCTATTTCCGATATCTGATTTGTTTGCTTGCAGTCGTACGAGTGACGGTCTGAGTTGAAGTTGCGGTAAAAACAGCTTAAAAATTGAGATGAAGGTAAATTAGTGGTCAAAATTAATTCAATGGTTTAAAATAATTAATCTAATAGAAATAAATTTGTCGACCTTTTTTTTCCATAACGGAAACCAGAGGGTACAACACGGCCTAAAGATTGTGAAAAATAAACAACGGAGACGAGGAAATTCGTCCGACTGAACTATATGCAATGATAAATATACCCTTATCAAACAATTCAGACAATAATCTTTGATTAGGTTGAAAATAAATGAAAATTCAACAAAAAAAACAAGAAGGTGTTATACTCTATCAAAGACAAGTCAAAGTTTAAATAGAATTAATTGGCTTTAAAAATAAAATAAAAGGATTTCTCATGAAAAAAATCTCACAGAAGACAAGGGGAGAAAATCCTTAGTTATAAAAACAAACGAGATTTATTTAAATTTAATAACAAAACAATTATTATTATTATAATCAAATCAATAAGCAAAACATTTCTGTCATCATTTGATGATCAGTGATGACAGAAATGTTTTGCTTTGGGTAAGAAAAAATGTATAAAAGATTCAAAATTTGGAGGGGGATATTCAAAGAAAAAAAATAAGGAAAATGCTTATTATTACTAAGTAAAATTTTAGAAACATTTTCTTTAAAAATAATAGGATTTTTTAAATCGATGATTACCTTTGAGAAAAAACAAAACAATGTTAAAATTTTAGGTAGAGAATAGAAGAAATTGAGTCTTTAAGAAAAGGAAAAAAATAAGGGGGAAAGTTTCTCATTTTTTTTCTCCCAAGATTATTTCTTACTTCACTTCAATGGTCCATAGTTGAAAAATTAAAAAGAAAAATTATTTCATATATTATATCAATGTCTCTATCTTTTGATACAGTCCAAAGATCGGGAAATTTAGAAATTAAGTTCAAAAACCAGGGGGGTGGGCAAAATAAACAGTTAAGAAAAGAAAGAAGGTTTAAAACAACCAACTAGGGCCCCTAACCAAACCATCACTCGAAAAAAAATATTTATCAAGTATTTTTAATGATGATAATAAAAGATACAGGTCAGATATTAATTATTCTAAAGATGCCAGTAAAAAACTTTTTTTTTTCAGATAAAAGCAGCAAGAGTAGGAGAGAATACTTGAATTAAAAACAAGGACCTTAATGCTAAGTTTCGGCATCGTAAAAAAATAAATGACACATGATTATAAAGAAAAAGCCAAAGGGGGGTCCAATTCACAATCTTTATCATCTACTAAACAGACCCCCCACTTTCAGTCCACTCTGTATACATAACACACTAATATGAAAAAGGGGTTCTTGCCACGTTGTCGGGAAGAATCAAGTTCCCCGGAGCGGAAAAGAAAAGACAGTGATCAGGTAAACAGACCTCACTGCAAGGTCCTGGATGCTTAATCGAGTGGTCGGATTCTTGCTTAGTCTCTTGAGTATCTCCGTCACTGGCAAAAATCAAGAGAGAAACGACAAAACATGGGAGAAGTTCGGTAAAAGACTTACCGGAGAAGACATGCACAGGAGAGCGCCATGTTTCATATATTACGTGTATATACGTGGGCGAATCTGATTGGCCAATCTGACCTACGGTGCATTTGCAAAGGTTTTTGTACAATATCCGATTTTTATCTACGGATCACTATAATTGCCACAATGAACGACACGAAAATCTTTCTCCAACAGCCAACTTCAAGACCAAAAAGATGAAGCTAACTCTGAGAAATGTGTTTGCAGGTCACCAATATTTGATTAATAAACAAGAATTGCGGTTAACTCAGTAAATATTTTCGATCATTATATTAATTATTCTAAAAAAAAAAACAACAAAAATATACATGGACATTGTAGCAAGAGATTTGGCTCCTAGGGGGAGCCTCCAACATTTATTGAGACTTGATGGAAAATTTGCTATAAATAGACATGCTCTATCACCTAGCTGGTGAAAAACAACCTTAGAGGCTGAATTGTTATTTATGCAATTCATGTAGGTACAAATATATCCTTGTTATTGTAGAAATTCAGTAAGTGAGTGGAGTATCATTCGAAGCAACATTATCCAAAGAAGAAGAGATAAAGTACAGAATCAAACTGGGATAGCTAGCTTCATTTTCAAGTCCAGCATCAATATGGTTCGAAAGAGAAAAGTCTACAACCAAAGCATACTACCGACCGTCACATACAGTTCAGTGACCTGGAGCCTGACAATAAGGCTCACTTGCTAATTGAGAACAATGAGCTCACAAGAGAATTATGGTCAATATCACTTGAAAGGAGAGGAGGACAGTGCTTTAGAGAATGACAGACACTAGATGGACCTCAAGGTTGTAAGGCAATGGATTAAATTCATTAGGCTTATTACCATCTAATTCTATTTTTTTTTACCTAAAACTTAACCCTATCGTGTTAACATTTAATACTAAGTAAAATTACTCAACTTGGCAGGAACATAACAGTATTAGTAGAAATGGAAGAGGTTGCAGTAATAGTTATCTGAAATGGTCATCTCCTTAAGGAACAGTGGCTGCTACCTGATCAGAGGGAGAGAAAGGTTTCTTTCCTTCTCTTCAATGTGACGTTACAAATGTTGTAATAAAGTGTATGCAAAAAAGGGGAATATAGTTATCCCTTGTCATTCGTGGGAGTTAAGGGCACCAGGGAGGCCACAAATGCACTAAATCTACAAACAATTTTTGATACCCCCCCCCTTCAACCCTTCTGGTCCCCAAAACCCATAAATCTTATACTATAAACCTTTTGATAAACAAACACTTCATCAGTTCCAAATTGTAATTGTACAAATAAATGAATACAGTACAACATATAGCAAATTTTTTGTTTCTTTTTCTTGTGACAAGATGTATCAATTATGGCATAATCAATATTTTTTCTATCAATGTAAACACAGCCTTAAACTGCACTGAAATCCTCTGCGAGTACACAAGAGTATTTTTTTCTTCATTTTTATGACTAACTTTATGCTATTTTCTTACAGTTTAAACTGAAATCAAACTTCCAAAGAAGATATTTAATTACATATTGCAGTACATTTTGAAAGAGTATTAAAAAAGTGCTGGGTTGATGCTAGTAAAAACAAGATACAGTTCATTAATAAAAAACATTAATTTTATGAAAATACAGTGTAGTGATCACTAATAATTTTCTCTCCTTTGTATGTTACTATTTACCTTCATCTTAATACTAAATCATGGTATAAAAATAAAAAAAAAATAATTATGATTTAAAATACTAAAAAAATAGATGAATAAATTTGTTTACAGTACTACAGTGATTTGGAAAAAAAGTTTAATGCAAAAAATTCTGTTCGACTAAGCGGTTCATGTGTGTGAACTTTAAACTAGTTCAAGTCTTCAACCACAATAAGTTTTCAACTGAATCTATATTGTCAACAAAAATGATTTTTTATTATTATTATTATTAACGCAAAGATTGTTATAATGCATTTATGATTTTCTAACCTTTCCATGCTTTGTTCATACTGAACAGCATATTTTTTGCTGAAAAACTTCCCATAATATTCTCATTAAATCATTCAAGACTGTACCACAAGTTAACCATGAATGGAAAATCTGCGAATGGTACAGGATAGCTGTATTCACAATATGCACCTGATATAAAAATGCAAATGTGGTTTAACTTAACAGAATTTATCAGAAAGTGTACAACATTAGATCAATACAATTTGCTCCCAGTCCTCTCAGGAAGAATAATGGTAAGCATGCTTACCTCACACAGAGGAAGACCTAGGTCTGATTCCCAGTATAAGCGAATAGTATGGAAAACCCTTCATTAGAACAAATTTTCCTATGCACTCAGCAGCTAATTGAGTACACGCTAAGCAGTGTGATTATAGTGGAGGTATCCTGTCAGTGGATCCTGCTTATAGGTATGAATTCCTGGTCCTGACCAGACTTGAGATTTGCAAGGATCACTAAGCTACACATGCAACAGAAACGAGGACTTTGTCAGAAGCTGTTATATTCTTTACCTTTACCTTTGTTTTTAATTAAGGACCACGGCCATCTGTTTTTGATCCACTACAAAGTTAATCAACTAGACCCCTAGAAACTATGATTCAAGCTGTGGTACTCAAAGACATAATGGCTTCTAAGCAACTTGCCTTAACATCCTAATATCTGAAAATTTATACGTACACTTTTATACTCTGGCTTCTAAGTAACTAGATTTAATGATTTTATATCAGTAAACTTTTTCTTCATACACATTTCTGTCCTTTTCTGGCTTTTAAGCAACTTGCCTTAACATTTTAATATCAGTATCCTAGTTATTTATAGAATTTTCTGCCCTTTTCAAAGGCTTCAAAGCAACTTTCGTCAACATTATGATACCTGAAACCTTGTCATTCATACAATTTTTTTGCCTTTTACTGGCTTTTAAGCAACTTGCCATAACATTCTGATATCAGTAACCTAGTTAGTTGTGCATTTTTCTAGCTTTAAAGCAACTTTCCCTGACATTTCAACATATCAGAAACATTGTAATTTGATTCAGTTGTGACTATAGAGAAACAGACACCTGACAGTATAATTTTTTAGCTTCAGCAAAATTTGTGTTAGTCCTGCAGATGATAGGTGGGGCACATACATGCATACATTGTGAACTATCTTCCTTGCAGATTAGTAATACTCTATGACAAAATAATGCTTATATCATAATCCTCATCAGTCTTTTGACGTCCATCATTGGACATAGACCTTCCCCAGGTTTCTGCTTGCCTTAGTTGAGCATGTGATCTCTGGGGATCCATGTTGTGAGTCGTAATGTCCATTAGTTGTCTGCCATTCCTTCAACATGACCAGCCCATTACCATCTGAGTTTTCTTATGAATTCTATGATGTCTTGGACTCCTGTTTTCTCCCTGATATGTTGTGCTGTCTTGTGATCTCTCCATGTGAGGTTGGGCATGATTTTTTCATGTGCACGTTGCATGCTTTTCATTTTGAGGGTCAGTCTCTTGGTTAGTTTCCATGTCTTAGCTTCGTAGGTGACAATCGGGAGGATGCATTGGTTGTATATTCTTCTTTTTAGGACTAATGGGATCTTCTTGTTTTTGAAGGTTGAGCTTGTTCTGCCAAAAGCTTGTCATCCTTGAGTGATTCTTTTCTTGATTTCTTCTTCTTTTGAGGATGATAAAGTAGCTGCTGTGACTGTATATATGCTATGCCTGTATCCAACAAATTAGATATACAGACAGAAGCAGTTTTTATTTTTCATAATTAAGCAATAAAACAATGCCTGCTTCCCAGATGAATTATTGAAAAGTTATGTCTGATCAACTTTGAAATTATTAGTGGAATTTCACATTTAGCTTCCAGTACATCGTTTTTAAGCAATTAATACTAAAACCTATTCAAAAATCAACTTTTTTTTAGACAAGGTAAACCCTTTTTCCAATCTTTGATGCAAACACATTTCAGCAGATTAATTCTGTAGCCCTCTTCAGGTGTAATATGTAATATCCATAAGGAAAGAGAGTCTCTCCTACCAATCTCTATCTCTAGTGGTTCAAAGCAAAAAAACAGTATCAAACATAAAATTCAAACGTTGACCACAATGCTTGTAAATGCACTCAGCAACTAACTGAGTACACTCTAAGCTGTGTGATTAGGGCAGAGATTTCTCTCCAACTGAGTGGTCATAAAAACTAGTAAGAATAAAGTCCTGATCTTGACTTGATTTGAAATTTGCAAGGATCACCAAGCTGAAAAAAAATCGGGACTTTGTCACCAGATGTATATACTCTTAAGAGATGGACCCTTTACCTACCTTCAGAAAGGCAGGAATCTACTAAACCCCCCCCCCACACACCTCTGGGTAAATAGTAAGACAGTTGGTACCCTTTAACTTATTAGGCAGTTTGTCTTGAGTGTTAGGCTAGCACTCCAGCCTTGTACAAACCAACAGTTCCCCGAACTTTAAACTGTAAGAACAGTTCAGCATTTGAAGGGTTCACAATTTTTTTAGTACATTGGGCCTCCATATAAAGAAATTTTGAAACTTTTTGTTTCATGATTATTTGATATGGAAATCTAAATCCATGACACTGTCATAATGATTGATATTTGAGAAGGTGAAAAAGTTTAGTTGAAAGGAATTGGGTTCTTGGTTATTGATTTCAGAATATGATAAAATATGATGATGACATCATTGAGCAAATATGAAGTAGTGAGTGTTCAGAATATTTGAGGAAAGAGAAAAAAGAAAGAGAATAGGAAAGAAGATAAGAAAGCGAAATTGAAAAAGAAATTGATAAACAGGTCTAGTTAGTCACTCAATAGAAACCACCATACTACCAATATCTTTTAGCAGCATACTGTCTTAGATGTGATCAATGAATAAATTACTTATTTTGCATTTGTTGGTCAGTGATCTCTAGAAAAGTCTGAATTTAAAAAAAAAAAAAGCCGCTGGCCACAAACTAAGGGATCAATTTAACATAAAGTTACATTGCAAATTGAACCCCCCCCCCCAAAAAAAAATTTTGAGGGGAATTTTACAAAAATGTTTTTTCTAGTAATAATGAGATGTAAATGTTTAAATTTTCAGCTCTCTAGCTTCATTGGTGTAGCCTGTGTGCACAATACATACATAGACAAACCCTCTTAAAAACTGAAGAAACCTATGTTAAAAAAATTGGTGACAATTTTGGTTAACCGTTTCTAAAAAAACATAAAGGTAATCTATGGCTGTGCTGTATCTAGAGATTTGGGGACCTGGGAAGCTTGGCTCCTTGAGGGGCCTCCTCCAACATTTAGTGAGATTTGATGAAAAAAGGAAAGTTTGCAATAAATAGACAAGTATTATCACTTAATTCGTGAAAAGGCTGAATTATTATTTACTACTTAATCTCCATTGAAAATTTCACAAGGCAATCTCAATTGAAAAGCATTCACTTGTTAATCTCCATTAGGAAAATTCCATACCATCTAAAAATCCTCATGAGAGCCTTTCGTAAGCAGAAAATGAAGAAGCGGTTAACATTTATATAGAAAATCTTTTGACCATTCTGAGTCATTAGAGATTGTGGTGATGGAAGGAACAGGAGACAGAGGTGTAAAAGGGAGAGGAAGTGGGTATGCACTGCCTCTATAATGGCTTGCTGCCAAACAAAAGCCGAACATTACTGTTGCTTTTTTTTTTTTTTTGAAGCAAAATGGCATAAAGAGAACATTTGAGAAGCAGGGACTACCTGTACTGGAATTATATAAAATGATTCTTTTTAGAAAAAAATGGAAGAGTCCATTGTTTCAAATGGTGAGTAAGAGATATTTTTGTGTGCAAAATTGTTACCTCCAAGTGGAAAAGTCCATGGGTACGTACAAAGAACCCAGAAATTTGCAGTTTATTATATAAGTAGATGTAATTCAGGTCTGTACAAATTATCATTGTTATCGTATAATGTCAACAGAAATTTACTATTCATAAAGAATTTGGTGGCACCACTCTATTAGGGCCTGAGGGGGCTGTTTACAAATAGGCCCCCCCCCCCAGCTACGTCTCTGGAGGTAAATTATGATTTGGTATAAAGGTTAGAATGAAGTTTTAAAGTTAAAAGAAAGAGAGTATGTAAAGTTATATACAGGGGGTTGTAAAAGAGAAGGAGACAAAGAGAGAAAAGAGAAGTATACATTAAAGGGAGAGGGAAAACAGAAAGAAGTTGGAGATTGAGGGAGGGAGAGGTGATAGCAAAGGACAAGAGATAGAAAGAGAGAGGATAAAAGTGAAAGAAAAGGACAAAAGATCACAGAGAACGAGAGGTAGATAGATAGATAGATAGAGAGAGAGAGAGAGAGAGAGGTTAGTGACAGAAAAGAGAAAGAGGGAGACGGGAGTAATAAAAGACAGCAAGAGACAGAAAGAGAGCAACAGAAAGTAAAAGAGAAAGAGTAAGGAGAAGTAATAGAAGAGAGCAAAAGATAAAAAGAGAAAGTGAGAAATAATAGAGGAGGACAAAGAATAGACAAAGAGAGGAGGAGTAATAAAAGAAGGCAAAAGATAGAAAGGGAGAGTGCGGAATTGATAGTAGAAAGATAGGAAGAGAAGAGGGAGTAATACAAAAGATCAAGAGATAGATAGATAGATAGATAGATAGATAGATAGATAGAGAGAGAGAGAGAGAGAGAGAGAGAGAGCAAGGGATGCGTGACTTGTATTTCCCAACTAAGCATAATGATAGTTAACTTTCTTTTTGGTTTAAGATTTGAAACAAATCTCTAGTATACACCACAAGCAAAGGACATATGACTTGTAAATTTGAAACTTGACCCAACTGACCTGATACCCAAGGCAGATAAAATCAGTATCAAAATTTCATCTAGACTTCAAGCTGAAAACACCAGTCTTAACTATTTTACCCTATAAAATATTACTAAAAGATTCCTGGCATTTCTAAATGATATATGAAGAGTATATTGTTAAAGTATATAAATGTATATGATACAAAGTGTATGTCATTATCATTATACTATTATTCAACATCTTTATGTGTTTCTTATATGGTAATTGTTGATAAATTTTGTACCACAAAAATACCCCAGTATGTCATCATTATTATATTTATGTTCAACATCTTTCTGAGTTTTCAATATGTTAATATTTAATGAATTCTATACCACAAAAATGTGTCAGTATGTCATTATTATTATGCTATTATTCAAATCTTTGTGTTTTTTTATATGTTAACCATTAATGAATTCCATACCACAAAAATGTCCCAGTATGTCATTATTATTAAGCTATTATTCAAGATTTTTATATGTTTTGTTTATACACTCATCATTAATTAATTTTAAAACACAAGTTTGCTTGTTTTTTTTATCATCTTGTTGTGTGGATATCAAGGTAGATAGCACAGTATTGTAAAAAATGTGCCAGTAGACTGCATGCTATAGAAATGGCCCCAGTAGACCGCATACCAATAATGATAGTCACTTGTAAAGAAGACAATGAAATATCAAGGGAGCATAAAGGAGGGAAAAGTGAAAGAAAAAAACAAAGGAGAAAATTACAAAAAGATCTGGTAAGCCATTTAATAAAAACTGTCACCTGACCAACATCTCTTGGCAGAATGTCATGTTGGAGGTGATCAATTCAAAAATTGGAAAAAGGGGTGATCAATGAACAAATCACTTCTCAAGCCTTTTATTTGGCATTAATCCTAAAAACGTCTGAATCTTCAAAAGACTAGCATGAATGTTGCCAGTCAAAAACTAAGGGATGAATTTAGCATAAGATTGAATTGCAAATTGAATCCCCGGCTAAAACCTTAATGAGTGCAGGGGGGGGGGGGTCAAAAACAAAAAAAAAATGTTTCTTAGACATATTAAAGAGTAAATGTTGAGATTTTCAGCCCTCTAGCTTCATTGGTCGGGCCTGTAAGCATGATATATACATACATAGCCAGCCAGACAAACTTAAAAACTGGAGAAACCTAAGTTGACTTTTTTTTATCAAGTTTTGACTGAAAGTCTCTAATTCGATGAATAACTGAAATCTGAATAAAAAAACAGAAAGAGTATTATGAGGAAGAATATAACAAGAAAGAAATTACAAGGAAGAGTATGGCAAGAAAGAGTATTGCAAGGAGTATAACAAGGAAGAGTATTACAAAATCAAAAAATCCATGAGAAAGAAAATTAAAAAGTGAGAAAAGACAATGATTTAAAAAGCTGGTTTCTCACACCCATTCACTGTGTTTTGACTTTGAGGCTTACTGGGTTCCTCACTACAATAGCCTTGTGCCAAACTAAGCTAATCTCACAACATAATTTTAATGCTTTGCCACGGAGCAATGGTTAGCAAGTTACTGTAATCATACAGATCATTACTACTGTAGTGAGTTTGTCCCTTACTGTGTGCCCCACAGTTAGATCCTAGTACGACAGTAATCTAAGCTCATTAAATATCACTGGGCATCACATTGTGGAGTAATGGTTAATAAGCTGGTCTTTCAGACTATGACCCCTGATGTGAGTTTGCCCCTCTGGGTATCTTACACTAGTAACCTTGTGTCAGATTAATCTAAGTTTAGTAAAACAGGTCTGGTTAGTCACTCAATGGAAACTGTCAAGTAACCAATGTCTGTTGGCAACATGCTGTGTTTGGGTGATCAATTAAAAATTGAAAAACGGGTGCTTAATGAATAAATTACTTCTTACACCTTTTGTTTAGTAATGATCACTAACAAAGTTTTAATTAAAAAAAAAAAGCATAAATGCAGCCAGACACAAACTGAAGGATCGATTTAGCATAAACTTACATTGCAAATTGAACTTCCCTCTAAAAACCTATTTTTTTCTAAATGAAAAAAACTTTTTTATTCTGTTTAATTCATTCATTTTTGGCAAACTCAAAGAGAGTTGACTTTATTATTGCAATTAGTCAGACCTTGAATTTAAGATTTCTGAATTTAAGACATGAATAAGAGAGAGAGAGAGAGAGAGAGATAGATTGGAAAAGAAAGAGTCATTCCGTGACGTCATGTTGTGTCAACTTGTATTTCTGAGTTCTCTGTATTTTTTCTTGTGAATATTGAATTACTGTAATGAAAAAATATCATTTTTATATAATAACAAGTACATTTCTATTTTTATTTTCAGTGAAATTTACCTTGCAACAAAGGATTTCATTAAAACAGTTAATATGATAATAAAACCATCAAACAATATAAAAACATGAGAATTTTAAAAAGGCAGTTGGTATTCGTCTGTGATTTTGAGGTATTTATCTGCAAATTTTATTTGTAATTACAAATTAATTTCAGTTCTCAGTAGTATTTAGGGTTTAGTGCATTATGCTAGTCATCTGAAGATTTTGGGATTGTATCCAAATGGGAACAAAAGATTTTCTTTTCTCTTTGCTTTCAAGGTCAGTGGCAGATTAACCATTAGTCTGAGTAGGTATTTCCTTTCTTTCTTGCTTGCTTTCAATGCTAGTGTCAGACCAACCATTAGGCTGAGTTGGCCTTTTCTTTCGTCAAACTCTTACTATACAGTTTTGACTTTATTACAGTATATAACAGTGACGGATGACAATGACCAGTGATATCAAGCACAAGTGACATCAAGCACAAATAACAATGACACAGAGACACATGCAAAAACTGATACTAATTCACCCCCACTTCTAAAGCCCAACTCAAGTTGACTTGATCTGCTTAAGTTCACAAATTCCATTTTCAGAAACTATTGATAAAGGAGCTGAATTGAGACCTGTAGTTTTAGAATAATATTGTATGGAGAAATGAATTTTGTTTTGTTTACTTTTTAGATTTTAATGAAGCGAGAGACTTTGACCTTACCGTAGCCAAGCTTGTTTTATTTATATCTGGAAAGTCCAACTGTCTCAGACATATGACAGGCACCCCGTAGTACTTAGCACCGGTCATGAGCTGGGTGCCTTAATATGGACCAATAGTTAGGAAACTAGTCTCAGAGACCATTACTACCATAGGTGTACAAACCAAAGCAAAAGATAAAGCATCATGCCTCTTAAGAGACAACCCCCTATGTAGTGTGACAGCCAGTGACAAAGTCTTGGTATCTGTTGCAGGTCAGCTTAGTGATTCTTGCATGTCTCAAGTCTGAAGGAAACCAGGACCTTATACCAACAAGTTTTTATGACCACCCTCTTGGGAGGATGCAAGTCAACCGAAGGAATAATCACACAGCAGCTAATTGAGTACATGCTAAACTGAGTGCACAGGGAAATTAGTCCTAATGAAAAGTTTTCCCCACTTTTCACTCATACAGGAAATCGAACCCAGGAACTTCTTCATGTGAGGCAGATGGGCTAACCATTACACTGTCCGAGCAGACGTATGAGCAAGGGAGTCAGGCAAATGCCACTCAAAATTTATAAAATGGTAAAATTTTGGGTAAATTAAGCCCCCTACTTGCGAAAGAGTTTCCGCACGCCCATGATCATTAATGTAGTGAGTTCAATCCTTACTGCATGATATCACTCGTAGCCTTGTGCCAAACTAAGCTAAACTTAATTAGAATCAATGGTTAACAAGTTAGTATCACTAATCAATACTACTGTAGTGAGTTTGATTCTTACTGGATGCCGCAGATTTCTCTATCAGACCGAGCTAAGCTCAGTAAGTGTGCTGGGATTCATACTGAATAATGATGATTAGCAAGATGGTTTCAGACCATTATCACGACTTTGATCCTCACTGGGGGTCCCACATTTGTAACCTTGTTCCATGCAAAGCTTAGTAAATACTGAGAAGAGCAGTTGAAAAATAAAAGGGAATGTGGAAGTGAAAGATAATAAACAGAAGTTGGGGGAGTGGTTTCCAAAGGGTGTGACATTCCACACTGGTAAACCGAGATAGGATAGCAAGTATGGTGGGAAGATTCAAGGAACATTATATCATGTATAGAAACACATAGATGTTTGTTTGCCTCAAATCAAACCTTATATGAATAACATTATCAAACAAAAACAAGTTCATAACTCTCATTGAGTTTGTATAGTTAATTATGATTGCATTTGTAAGAGTGTTCAAACAATATATTTGGGAAATAAATCACGTTTTTATGTAGCTGCATAATTTTATACTTTCTAGATGTCAAATAATATCATAAAGAAGTAGTATTTGATGTTATGAAGCAAGCAATGGGTATATTTTTCATTATTCCTGTAAGACATTTCTTTGAAAAAAAAAAAAAAGAAAAGAATTTATTCCACTGGAAGAGTCTATGGTTTCAAATAGTGAGTAGGTCATATTTTTATCAGTAGAATTCTTACCTTAAAAAGGGGGAGAGTCTATCGTTAACGACTGACAATCATAGCAATCACACTGTTCATTATATAAGTAGATTACCTCTGGCTACAATATACTGGTTTGGCCAATAAGAGGTCATATACAGATAGAATTAGACTTTTAGCATCAGATAGATAGATAGATAGATAAATGGAAATCAGATTATTATTATTATTGGGGTGTGCTTGACTTCATACACACACACACAGAGGGTTGGGGGGTCAAAAACTAACTTGCTATGAATTTGTTTAATTATAGAAGTTGGTAAGAGGAGAAGTCAGGTCAACAAGCAGACCATCTTAGATTACAAGATATTGTCAAGTTTGAAGGAAGTGCACAGTTTAGTTAACAACTGTCGTAAACTGTACTGTTCAAAAGCAGAAATTCTCATGGTTTCAAGGCGATTTTCAATGATTATATTGTTTTTAAATCAATAGTTTATATCTTATGTAATTATTAAAATTTATTCTAATATACATTTGAGAGTTAATGGCTTTGTTCTTTTCAGTGGGACATTGAAGAGGAGGTATTGAATTATGGTATCCATAAAATGCGCTAACTTGAAGTGCAATAAAAAACCCCAAAAAAACAAAGTATCAGGGGGCTTTGGAACATAATTATAATGTGGGGTCTGTTTGTGCTCACCTTGATGATAATCATCTAATTTCTATATCTAATCTAATATATATTTGAGAAGGTTTATCTCATTTTATACATCTTATCTTCCCAAACAGTGCATTGTACCTAGAGGTGTTGAAAGAAGGAACCTCTGGAAAGCACCAACTCGAAGGATGCAGAAAAATACGGATGATTTGCCACTTGATAATTACAGAGTGGAGTCTTTGTGCTCACCCAGATAATAATCATTTGATTTCTATTCATCTATCCAGTTTGATATATATTTGTGTAAGTTTGTGTGTATGTACATCTTCTCCCCCAAAACCATGCTTTATCACCACATGTATTGCATTAAGCTACCTTTGAAATGAGCTAACTTGAAGAATTAAAGGAAAATCCAGGTGAATAGCTACTGCTGCTGAATAATAATAATAAGAATGATAATAAGAATAAGAAGAGGTTTTTGTTCATGCTCACCTCAATGATTATATAGAGAGAAACCAGATGATTAATATGTACCAACTAGACCAGTGGAAATTCCAAGGAGGTTGATGACTCTTGTTATCAATTATCTCAGTCCTCTGCTCTCACCTGATACCTATATCTTCTCATTATTACTATAATTTTATCTATGTTATACAAACATGGATTAGCTTCCTAAGTGAAAATTTTTCTAGCCCCTTGATGAACTATCTAACTTTATTTTCTCACCTCCTCTTATTAAACTACCTTTTTTCTCCTATCTTCCTATCCACTTTACCACTGAACTTTCTCTCCATTCCACCCTATTATTATACCAACTCAAGTTTATAGTAATTGATATTTTCAATAGAATATTTTTTTGATTTATAGTAAAAGAAATACATACATTTCTACTTTGAAAACCAAATCCTGACACAGATTTTTTTTTTTTTTTTTTTTTTTTTTACAAACTCTGTCACGTAGAAAACATGAAGAAACAAATGAATACAATTCGTTTCACAGAACAGCCTTGATGCTTTAAACATATACATCATTCGAATTTTTACATTCCAAAAAACTTGCTTGTGATTTGTCAGCTTTTGACCAAAGTGTAATGGTTGTACACTGTGACAAGCAGATTAATAGTACAGAAAATGAAAACTTATTTGTTGTGAAAAGTATGATCACAGAAATATTGATAGTATCACTCTACGAATTCAGAATTAAAAAAGAAAAAAACTGAAAATTTACCTCAGAAATTGAAAACGATTAATATTCTTGAGGAAAATGAAAAAAAAAAAAAAAAAAAATAAGGGAGATAATTATTGTTTAATTTTGGAAGACTTAGAGGAAAAAACTCCTGTTAGCCTTAAAATCAATTATCTCCGGTCAATTTGACACCACTTTGAAAATTTTTTTCTTATCCGAGCACTGTTTGTAACATTGAGCGGGCGAGTGTTGGGAAACAAATTTTGGAGGGGGAAATGAAGTTGTTTTTATTTGTTTCATTTGTGCAGCTTTTGTTAAAAAGACAGATAATTGTTGTTCCATTTTAAGGCTAGCAAGAGTTATCTCCACTTTACGGACGTGCTTCAATAAACAACCTTAATTTTTCTTACAATAAAATGAAAGAAAGAAAAGATTGTATAACATGAAATTGAGCAAAGTGATTTTATTAATTCTTTGTTACTTCAAGAAATCATGGCAACAGGGAAATTTGTAAATTTGAATTGCTTTGATTCTTTTCAGAATTAAGTATAGATTGAGTTTATCTGCCGACAATTTACAGAAATCTTATTTGGATGGAGTGGTATAAGCTTCATGGATGAAAGACTAATGTTATCTCATTGTCCATAGTGATTCCATCATTTACTGGGTATCTTATTGTAGCATATATAACAAGAAATAACAAGTTCAATCATAAAGAGGTTCTCAATGAATTAACTTCAATATGAATAGGAAACCAACCTAAGTAGTTTTGAGGAGAGTTATTAACATTCCAACTTCAGTTTGGACAATCAAATCGCCTGTTCCCATCCCTGATGTTGTCAATAAGATATTTCTACTGATCTATTCTTCAGCCCTCATCAGGTGTATACTTCAAGAAAAGAGGCAAGCCCTTTTTTTCTTTGTGTAAAGAAAAATTGTGGTCATTAATATACCAACCCAATCAATCAGTTCCGCAATGCAAAGTATAGAGATGTGACCATACCCCCAGACAAGTCTTTGGGAGATTCCAAATCGCCTACAGATGAGTTCCATAACCCTAGCTTTGCTTAGAAAATGAGTGTTGAAATCTGTATCAGCCAGACTTAGGCACTTGTCTGACGAATCGATACATGCAGCTTCCTCCAATTTCCTCACTCTCCATTGACGCTCCCGGTGAATTATCTGGAGCTTATCTGAATTATTCAAATGCAGTTGATATTGCAATGGTATGAAAGTAGATAAGTTGCAATGCATACTATTTCATGGATTTCATTTTTCAATTGAGAGTAATACACTCTCAATTGAAAAATGAAACCCATAAAATGTCTGAATTTCCTTAGAAGGGGTTAATCATTGTGTATGATTTGGCCTGACTATTTTCCTCATCTATATGTTCATTTATTCACAACATTTTGGTCATGTACCCTCTAGCCTTCAACGGGTGTTCTTTGTTCAAGAATGTGGAATCATTTCCAAGAACATATGTCCGTACTGGACTAGATGCATCACACACACATATATATATGTAAGAAGAGTAGTTTGGTCAATTGAAGTGACATAAACAACGAGTCACATCTGTTGTTATACTCACTGATCCTCTATTGGTAGATATATTTTTTTTAAACCTACATAAGTAAGCCCTGTCTCGAAAAAATCAAGTGTGTAGTAGAAAGTAACATCTATATACAATACGTTATAATACTCTATATGAAACAACAAACTGCATGTATGACATAAGCTACATATTAAAATCATAGCTGAAAGGGAGTTGGTGTTTGATCAACACTACTGGGGTGCAATATTAATACAACTGTTTTGTTATTTTTTTTTTTAAATCCCCGAAATAGTTACATGGTAAATGACTGATGATCCCAACAAGAGAGAACTTACACGAAGTACCATAATAACAAAGTATATGTAAAACATAGAGACCCCCTCCCCCAACACCACAAAAAAAAAATTCCCGCAAAACAGAAGAAAATTACATTAACAGATATTGGGAAATAGTGACTAAAGGGAGATAAAAAAATATTTTAATGTGTTCAATGTTTAAAGCTGTAAAGCTTTCTAAACATCATATATACATATTTTTTTCTCCCTATGCATTGGAATTGGTGGCAAATTTTGTTTGCTTCCACTTGATCAAGTAACTTATTTATCAACATAAGATAAGGAAAATAGTCTGACCATATAAACAATGTATTGGGCATGTTTCCAGTAATAGAATTCTCAAATGTAAGACATATTTTATGAAAACCAGTCAATTCTTGCATCACATATAAGATACATCTTAGTCAATTCCTCACCAAGATAATAAAATAGAATATCATGGTTTTATTTTCCTTGAAAGAACCAATAAAAAGTATGACAAGGATCCTGGTCATTGATATTATTGTTGTGCAAGCCAATTCAGAAAAAACAGATTTGAGGACTAAAAACCAGTAAATATGTTTATGACAATAATAGCTTGAACTGTCAAGTTAAGAAACCGTGTTTCACATTGTAAGGTAATTCTTCATATCAGAAATTCTGTACAGTTTGATGGTATTTTCATGATTCAGATGTCATATTTCAGAGATCAAATATTTTAAATTTCATTTTATTTATATGTAATGCAGTGCAGGGTTATTGGAGCACCACATATGATTTTATCATGGGTGTGTCAAAGGTAAGATTGCCTGATGCAGCCCATCCCGCTTCAGGCCGGTGTGGAATCAATAGTCTAACTCCAAAACTAATTGCCACTGATAGCATATTATTTACCCATAGCTGGGAGGGGGGGGGGAAGAGATTGCACAGATACACTTGAGAAAGGAATAATTCAAAGTGAACACAAACTGTCTAAGCTGGAGTTTGAACCTGGCTTGCCTATTCCGATTCCTCCATACCATTAACCATTTGGCCACTCCGGACCTCCGGATTGATTGAATTGTGAACTTTAAACAAGGTAAGAATTTACCAAGTGGATTAACCCCTTGACGAATCATTCCTGATATATACTTGGTTTTGTATTTTGTGTTTTTACAGAATATCACAAAAAAATCCGCACCTCTAAAATATTTTTATGTAGGTAAGTGTATTGGAAAAAATTAAACAATATGGGTAAAGTTTTGCCTCTGGTTCGTAAACTGAATATGAAGAGGAAGTAATAAATAACATTGACTCATGCATCTGATAATAATGTATCACATAAAGAACGGAAGCAGAAAACTTGAACATTCAAAAATGTATTCTATTGAATGTAATAATAAAGGATATAATTTAAGGCCAGGTTTAGTTTTAGGGTTTGGGTTGCAAGTAACAACAAAAATATTTTCCATAATTATAAAGCTAAAAAGAATATATACTAGCAACTAGCAGTAAAAATTCATTGAACAATATTTTTTGTTATTGCTGACAATACAGAAATCCAGTTTCATAATTATTAAACAAAAAAAACAACAAACAAAACAAGAAAACAACAAATGTTACTTTCAACACTAACCCTAAATAAATATCATTTATGATTAAGTTTATAAGTTTTCTGCTTTCATTTATTCCATAATACATTAGTATCAGTGGCAGCCGCCATGTCAACATAATCGGTTACCTCCCATTGATATTTATTTAACAAACCTGAAGTAAACCTTCACCAAAATACGACCCAATACAAAACACTTAGCGAAAAAATTGTTTCGTTAAGGCAGAGCTTTCCAAACTTTCTGCATTGGTGACATTTTTTTATAAAAACATTTTTTTATGACATTACCTAAGTTTTGTTAATCAAGCCAAATCTATAATCTCATCCCCACAGTTTGACCGATACAAGAAAAGTATCTTATGAAAGATATACAAAATTATTATATAATTTTGCAACACCCTAAAGTGTTGCAACACACAATTTGGAAAGCTCTCCATTGAAGCTTAATAGACTGCCTATCAGATTTTCTTTGGCTATCAGAATTATAATCTAAAAAATCTAAAGCAAATCTTTAAAAATCTAATTTTATTTATAAAATCTGAGCTTTGATTCAAGATCAGATTCAAGTATTTTGTAGCACCGACTAATGCAAAAATTTGCATCAGTTTTGAGGATTGCTCCAGTCGAGCAAACAGAATGTTATCAGACTTAATTATTATATATTAAAAATACTGCATGAAAAAAAATTGCCCAAAATTGAGTTTCTTTGTTGTATAAAGCCAAACCCAGATCTTCGGTTTATCACACTTAAATGAATTCAGTATAAAAGACGAGTAATAGAAATAAAACTCAGGAAACAAAGAAAAAAACCCAATAAAAACCAGAGTTAGGTAAATTCTAATAAAATCTTATTTTTTGCAATTTGTGGATTTTAAACAGGTAAAAAAAATTCTGGATGATGGGCTTTATTTGTGATGGTACAATAGGTGTTTCTTTTTCTTGATGATTTCCAAACACTGTTCATGGCTTTCCTAACAAAAAAATGCCATGTTTAGTCAAGATTAAAAATTCTTAATTTAATCATATTTGTCACTGGATATGCTGTGATTCTGAAATAGACAAGAAAACATTGAATTAGCTATTAGTATTTGTAAGAAGAAACAATGATAATTAGAGATTTAAAAACGTTAACAGCTAAGAGAGGCAGGTCAGGTTAGTCACAAAATAGAAACTGTCACATAACTGATGTCTTTTGGCAGTTGGGGAAGATCAATTAAAAATTGGAAAAGAAGTGATCTATGAATAAGTTACTTCTCTTGTCTTTTGTTAGGCAGTGATTACTAGAAAAAAAAAGTCTGCTGCTGTATACAAACTAAGGGACCTATTTAGCATAGACATATACAAATTGACCCCCCCCAACTTAAAATCCATTAGAGGAGGGAAATTTCCAAAAAACAAAACTAAGTTTTTTTTTGAGACAAAAGGAGTAAATTTTCAAAGTTTTAGCCTTCTAGCTCCACGATTGCAGCCTCTGTGCAGGATACATTGCCAGCCAGACCAACTTAAAAACCAAAGACACCTTTGTTGACAGCTTTAGAAAGTCCAATACGAAGTTAAATCTTGACATTTCTGATTAATTTGTTAAATCATAACACGATTGGGTATTTGTTGATTTAGCATTGATCCGAAACTTTTTAGGAAAACCGTTCTTAAAGTTTCTTATCAAATACAAAGTTGATACAAAATTTGGTAGATTCCTAGAATTCGCATGTAAAATGGAGATCACTCCTGTTAGTCTTAAAACAGTTATCTCCCTTTTGAAAGAAAAACAAATTGTAATTGCCTAGAACAAATTTAACTATTAAATTGTTTTTATTTGTGCATCATTTTCAATATTGAGTGGACGAGTATGTGAAACATTAAACATACAGAAACAGAGTTGGTTTTATTCATTTCATTTGTGTGCTACTTTTAACATCGACTGGCTGAGTGTGTGGGGCCTTAAAGGTTTACATGGAAATGAAATGACCTTTATTTTCTGTCTTATTGAAAAAAAAAAGAAAAAAAAAAAGAGACCATCATTACATCATTTTAGGGCTGACAAAAGATATCTCCATTTTATGGACAGATAAGAGTAAATCAACCCAAAATTCTTTGATCATGATCCAAAAATGAAGAACAATCTGAGCAATATTATTATCAGCAATTTTAATTGGTCGTATCAAGAAAATTAATTTTTGTCACAGAGAGGTCATCTGTTCATTTAGAAATTCTTCATAAAAAACAGAATAAAACATAGTTATTAAAGTGGATGACTTTTTTTTGGGGGGCATAAATAGATGCACATTCCTTACTCTAAAAGAAGAGGGCCTTTTTCATATTGATATTCAGTGACTTATCTATAATTGACTATATAGTATTTGTAAATGTTTACTTGTATACAACATTTCAATAGTAAAATGATATAAAGAAATTTCTCAAGAACCTTATTATAGCTATTACATTTTTTAAATTAAAATTGTCTTTAAAGACGTTTTTTTTTTTTTAAAACACAAATACCTAAAAGAGCAATAATTCTTTCCAGCTACAGAGTGAACGAGGCTACTATTTTGATTATTTATTATCTGAAATTTTCAGATGAGGGATCATCAATTTGTACAGATTTTTCCAGTCAGCTGTGTTCATCTTGGTTCATCTTTTGAATACGATGTTTCAGCCACTGTACACTATGGACTTCTGGTAGGTGTCATAAGTAGGAAAGGTTTGGAATGTTGGGGCAGAATGCCCCTTTGAAACATGGGAGCAGGATATCCTCATTCCCTTACACCCATAAACAAACAAGCATATACTTTTGAAAACCCAAAAAACCAAAAAAAAAAGACACACACAAAAAAAAAAAAAAAAAAACCCACCCCCAAAACGGGAATTAACTCCCCCTTACCATTTCTTAAAAACACTGGGGAAAAAAAAAAAAAAAAAAAAAAAAAAAAAAAAAAAAAAAAGGGAGGGTTAACTGTCCCTTGCCATTCAAAGATGACGACATGTGAAGTCAGCAATTTCTTTATAACTGTGGGGTCTGGATAAAACCCCTTGAAAAAAAAAAAAAACAAAAAAAAAAACACTCCCATAACACCAATAATGAACATCAACATGGTTATGACTTAGGGAAGCCTCTTGTCATGTAGACGCACCAAATGGGGCCTCTTGTCCAAACATTCCAAACACTTTCCATTTATGACATCCATTTACAAAACAGTGTGTGGCTGTTAACAGAGTCATAAGTTTGATGAATATTCTGAAAGCTATTTCAATGTAGGTGATTCTAAGTAACTTTGTTAGAGTAAAATAAAGTCAAATTCTAATTCAGCTTACCTCTGTTATGTAGTAGCTGAATTTACAACTTTGTAAGGATTATTATTCCACTGTTCAAGGTTCAGTTCCATTTGGTCAGCAAGATTAGCAGAATCACTAAAAGAAAAAAGGAATAACAAGGAATCAGATTCAACCAGTTTGTATTGTGACATTTATTATGCTATATTCATTACTCTTGAAATACAGTTTAGTTTAGATTATGAATGACAAAGTGTCAGTATATTTGGTGGTGGTAGATGAATTACATTAGGTTAGGAAAAATGAAATCAAAGTGGAAATGTTCATCTTTTTTTTTTGCTTTCATGAACCTACAGACAAAATAGGAATATAAGCAGGGGTTAATCTTTTTTTTCAAAGGAAAAGAATTCTAAACCAACTTCTAGAAAAATATAAACCTAGTCAACAACTTGTGAAACAAATTTTAAAAATCTTTACATAAATCCAACTAAAACAGTCAAGATAGACACCACCTGAGGGGTGAGACTAATTCAGTTTAATCGATAGACAGCTTTGAGTGAGAAGGTGAAAAAAGCAAGTAAGTTCTTTTTTTTACCATTATGAAATTTGCTGATGAATACAAGATAAAACACAGTTTAAATGTTTCACTTTTTAGCTTTCATTTGTTCCTTGTTAGTTTAGGAGCAGCAGTTTATATAATGTCAACTTGGATTATCTCACTTTCAAAATCTTGATGAACCTATTACAAACAATTACTGTCCATAATATAATACTTACTCAGATAGAAGAGATTTATCAGCTTTCCATCGTAATTGGTTCTTGTTTGGTAATGGTGGATGATAAAAAGTACAGAAGGACTTTTTTGTGCAACTTATACCAAAACGACAGGGCTGCAAAACAATGAAAAAACTTTCAGTGAAAAGATACTTCAAGAAAAAAAGCCAATATAAAAACTGGTCATGTTAAATATCTATAAGAAAAAAAAAAATAATGAAGAGACTGAAGATACCTCTATAAGCAAAATACATCACATAGTTCAAATGTTACCACAGACTCCTTATTATTTTCATAAAATTTCATTTTCAGACTGTTTGAACAATATAATTCAGATAAATCAGCACAGACAAAAGGCATATTTTCCAGCCAATAAAAATGATGAAACTTGACTCTAAAAAGTTATAAATAAAAACTCTGAACTTTTAGTATGCACTTGAATGGAACAATGTCTATGCTATTCGCAACAAACATTGTCTTTTATCACACATGCAACAAAGCATTTTATGCTTGAACATTTTGCTCCTAGATGAACTTTAAAAGATGTATCTGATTATGTTTATCAACAGGACTCTTTTCTCTTTCACACGAACTAACAGTTCTTAAACATGTGCAAGCATTTTTAAAACAACAAAGTTTCATGTCTTTTATCATACAGACTTTGATAGCAAAACCCAATTCAAGTAAATGTACCCTTTTTTCAAAATATATCAAAACCAAGTATATTAACATACATAATATGTTTATAAATTTTACTTGTTTTTATTTTACTAAATCCCATTCAAATATGGGGGATGTTTATAACTTATTTCTTTGCTACTAGTTGCTACTATGAAGAGAGGAAAGCTAAAAGAACAATGCCAAAACCTTCTCCCACATACTTTTGGCAAAGTACAGCATAAAGCCATGTCATTTTTGGTTGAGCCTAATTGTCCCCTAACATTTTAGTGTCACCTTTTCAAAGGTGACACTTCAAAATATTGAACTCTGCTTGATTACTGTGTCCTTTCAACATTTTCACACACTTTCCTGACGCCAATTCCCAAATTTTCAAAGCATCATCAAATAGACTAACAAAAAGTTGACTGTAAACTAAGCTACAGAGATTTCCAGTTTGTGTCTACTGATTGTCTTTTCAAACTTTCCATCATAAGCATCCCAAATCTTAAGTTGGTCTGCAGATGAACTTGCCAGCCATTCTACTTTTGGACTGAATTTGACTGATGAGACAGCGTTAGTTTGGCCAGCCAAAGGAAATTTCAGAGTGAAGTTGGGTTTCAATCGATAAAATATGGATGAGAATTTTCCCAGGGTAATAGTACAAAATCAGATAAGTTAATTCTACTTGAAAGTTCTTTGAGCCGGATACTTCATTGATTAGAACTCAGGCATGATTCCACTAAATACTTTTCTTTCAGGCTAAGTTTGAGTATGCCTTGCTTTTTGAGATCTAGTAGAATAGATAGATGCAGACCGATTTACTTTATTATTTAGATACCAATTGTTCTTGAAAGGTATTTAATTCACGTACATTTACCTTAATTCTTCTCTATATTTTTGCACATAAATCAAAATTGATTTTATACAAAAAAATTCACCCAAACTCTATTTTAAAGCTCAATAGTTTCCACAATGCACACTTATGGCTTATAAAAAAAAAGGTGCTATATCATAATGCACAGCACTACTTTTTATAATGTTTATACTATTCAACAAAGATTCCATGTTAAAATAAACCTTACTTGAGAAATAATTGATATTTCTATATTATTATTGGTTTTAATAAACTTAAGAATGATGCCAAAAAATATCTGAAAAAGTCTTCACACAATAAGGTAACATTTGGGGATTGACTGAAGAAAAGAATGAATTCACTTACCTTTGGGTGACTAAAAGGACAGCTCATGTTTTTACAGCTAGGAAAGAATTTACATGGTGGACGAGGACGCACAGCAGGGATTACAGGGGGTATTACAGGAACTGCTAAAAGGGAAAGGTGAAAATTTTGCCTTTTATACAAGATGAAAATAATGATATTTATGTGATTGGATTATGTCTGTGTTTACTATTAATGCCATCAAGTTATAAAAAAAAAAATTAAACATTTAAATTAAGAATTACTTCTTACATAACTTTTTCTGATAGAATTCTGAAGATGAATTTCTCACTTTGTTTAAACAGAATTTTTTAAAATTAATAAAATTTAAATGCATACAGCCATTGTTTTACAGTTTTTTTTTTAATAATGTTGGAAACATGAACCCGGTTTATTTTTTTGTGCTTTAGACCAGCTATTCTCAGTGAGGACCATACGGCCTCCTCAGGGTCGTGGCGCATTTGAAGGGGGCTGAAACAGTAATGAATGAATTTATGTTTCCTGTTTTATAGAGACCTGTAACCTGAGAAGAGTTCTTAAGGCTTAAAGGTTGAGATTAGTTGCTTTAGAGAAGCAAGTCCATAAAATATATAAGTAGGGAAACTAATATACGAAGTGAAAAGATCTTGAGGAATTACTTACCAACTGGTGGTGGAGGAGGTGGTGGTGCTATTGGTACAACTAATGGAGGCATCGATACTGTTGACCGTGGAAGGCTGTGACTAAATGGACAGTCGAACCGGTTGCATTTTGAATCAAATTTACACTTTGGATGCAAATATGCACACTTATCACCAAATTTGCAGTTTGGAAATTTGCTGTTAAAATAATTACAATCCAAATATTAAAAGTCAACTGATCAAGATAAACAAAACTAGAATGTAAGAAAATGTAGCAGATAAATACATTTCCAACAAATAAGGGAATGATAATATGAATAAATAAAGCTGTATATGGAACGATGGAAGATTATTTAATTTCAAGGATTTTATATCAGATTACAAGATCATTTGTAGAAGTTCAGTTAATTGTGAGGGACATAGGGCAAAGAAAATAAGTAATAATCTTGAAAAGGTGTGTATACAATGTCATTCTTACAGTAAAATTGTGAAACTGGAGATTTCCGAGAGAAATCGTATTTGATATTTACTAAATTCTGGAATGTTTGTGGTACAAATGTTCATTGGTATAATCCAGCAGAGACAAACAAAATTTCAGTATGTCCACTTATGTTGAACAACCAACACATGAACTCTACCTGAACTCGAATCTATATTGTAGTATACATAAATAAGTAGGTGAAGGAAAAGAGAGTAATTTTTTTCCTCACTTACCTGCAAGCAACACTTGGATGTTGGTATTTACAGTTGGTACCATTCTGGCATGACGGCCAAAATTTGCAGTTTTCTGCAATTTTCTCAGGAGATAATTTTTTCTCTTTGACCATATCTTCATCTACATAGAAAAATATTTGAATAACTCTCAAATTCATTCTAGTAATAGAAAATTTTTCAACGGGAATAATTTTTGATTAAAGTTACCTCTTTCATGGTTTTTGGTAATTTTTTTTTTCTTCAATTCAATTCACAAAAGAGTTTCATTTTATAAAAAATCCTATTTATTGAAGAGTTCCACAGCGATTAAAAGTGGTCCGTGGATCTGAGATTTGAATTAGTACGCACTTTAAGAAATACAGTATCTTTTCGAGGCAGTTGAGAATATTTTAAATTTCTAAAAATTAAATCAGTAAGGTAATTAGGGAAAATATTTGTGATATTAACCTTTGTTTCTGCAACATGCATTGAAAGAAAGATAAAGCAATCTAACTTTTCATGACTGAAGACATTAATTTAGATTATTTTTCATGTAGATATATTTATTATACACTAAAGTTAATTCATGGAGTTTTCTTTTCATCAAAAATAAGTAAACATGTAGTCAATAAGTGTAAATTGAATTAACTTGGCAATTTGATCCATTTAAATAATTCAAAATGCAGCCATTTGCATGAAACAATTAAATGCAGAGAATTGATTTGTCCATTATTATACAAAGCTTTGGTCAGCTAATGAATATTGTAATCTACTGGCTTTTTGATCATGAACCACACTCCAAAATAATTCCAAAATGCAATAACGATGGAAAATTGGAAAATTTCATGAGATAAGCCAACTTGCTAAAAGTTAACAATAAGGCTGATAGTGACCTTCAACCATATAAAGCAGTCCATCTAAGAGAAGGATACTTTGACAAAAAACCTACAGATTGGCTGTCTTGACTTGCCGGGTACCAAAGAAGAGTACACCGCTATTAAGAGAGGACTCAATGTACATAAACTGATCTCCACTTGAAAGAATAACCAGTGTTGACAGTGAGGAGCATCCTCCCTAGATCCTTACCACTGACGACAACACAATCTTCAACTAATGAAATTAAGCATTATTAACAAAAAAACAAAAAAACTAATAAATGATAAGTCGATATAGATTTAAATCATGGAAACAATGCATGCTTTAGGATGACAAGTACATTTCGATGTAAGAAAAAAAAGATTTATGTGCTCAGATAGTATAATTATGATTGCTAAGATTTTTCGTCTGCAACAAATGTTGTTAGATGGAGTAAATTTGAATACATTAAGGAACTATACATTAGATTAAAACAAGTGTTTATCGTTGGTAAATACCTTCATCTGCTGAATCACTGATGTTGAATGATAATGACTTTGAAGGTGTAACAGAAAGATTTGTAGTTTCTATCACTTCTGCTTCAGAGGAGAATGGAACGGAAGTCTTTGCGAGTTGTGATTCATCATAACCATCTAATGTAACTATGAACTGTGTTTTTGGATTTTGTCGTTTTCTGAAAAACAGCAACAAAAATAACAACATGAACAACACCAGAAGAAAAAAAAAAAAGAAGCTTATTCCTTTTTTTAGATACAGTAAGGTTCTTCAATACATTGGTAATTTAAAAAAAAAAGTGTATATTTATGGAATTAGGGAAAGTATAGAGCTTTTACTGCATTGAAAATTAGAGAGCACTCAGAGAGTGCATACCTTTGTCAATGCCATTGTGATTAATCTAGGAATAAAAATCAACTACTATACAGGGGAGGTAAATGGAAAATTCCAGAATCTGTTCCAAAATCAATAAATTCTTCCTTAGCCTATGGCTAACCCATCCACGTGTATTTGAAATTCATTAAGAACTTTTGGAGATATTGTGCCTACATATAGCTATGATGTAGGAAAGGTGACTGTAAAAAGTTTCTAGATCTGGACTAAAATTTAACCAATTCTTTCTAAGCTCATGGCCTGATCTTCCACAAAATATCATTGAAATTTATTTTGGTCTTATTGAGCAGACAGACAGACACAGGTGAATACATATACCTCTTCCAACTTCAATGGCAGGGTAAATAAAGAGTTTAGAAAATGGAGACACTTAGGATAAAAAAAACAAAAACAAACTAATTGAATACATGCCTTTTTGAGAAATGTTGAACATCCTTCTGGTAAAAAAGTCAAGTTAAATGACTAAGTATAACTCGGAATTTTTTATAATAATAAAAAAAAAAAAAAAAAAAAAAAAAAAAAATAATTAAATGACTAAATTGTATATAGTTTCACTCATTTTTTCTAATAAGAGAAAGGTTTGTAATCACTCTTATATTTATAGAATCATTATAGAAATTTTGCTTTTGGAATGATTTTCCAAACTGATTTTTAACACATTTTTATTTTTTTTCTCCATTGTAATTCTGTACATTGAGCAACTTAAATACTCAATGTTTTTCTTTCCTAATTTGATGGTTGGGAAATTGAGGGTCAGAGTATGATTCTGTTAGCATTTGATTTGTTGTAACAATTTTACTTACTTGTCTTTGACAATTCTGGAACTATTTTCTTGTGAAGGGGAACTTGTATCCTCTTCCTCAAAGTTGGACGAATCGGCACAGTCAACAGACATTTGGATATCGTCATCCAACTGAGAATCATCGACAAGCTTCAATCTTCCCTGTAAAGGTGATGGTGTTGTTGTCACTTGTTTTAAGACTGCAATTCGTGAACGACGTAATTTACATTCCACCAATCTTGAATCTTCACCAGCTGTATTCAGTTCTGTCAAAATAAAATTATTCTCTATTTATCCCTTTTCTTTATCAGGTAACGGTACTACCCCTTTATAATACTGCTGTTAGAGTCCAAGAAAGACGACCGCATTATAACTGAACCACGAATAATCAAAGATCAATCATGAGTGCCAAAAAACGAAGGTGTTTTCATTAGTGAATCAAAGAAAAGATGCTTAAAACACCACATAGTTCTAGGTTGATATAGTGCGAATTGAAGAAATTTAATATTTTAGTCAAATTAAGTAAAACTTCTGTTGAAATTTTTCAATTCTTATTTTAATTTTTTTTTATTCGTGGTTTTCTGGACCAGCGGGTGATAATATAGGTAAAAATATTGGGGTTAATCACCTACACGCCTTACATTGCAAACCGTGCTATATCAAGAGACTCCCGAGTTATTTAAACTGAAAGAAGGTGAGATTGTTTGGATTATTCTAAGAAACACATGCCCAGATCTTTTTGTGTATGAGTAAATAAGGTGACAACTCAAAGATAGAATGACTGAATTCAATTAGAAAATTAAGGCTTCAACCATAATTTCATGAGAGATAAAATGAAAAAATGCATACTGTGCATTTTTGAATACAAGACAAGATTTTTGTTTTGAGAAAAAAAAAAAAAAAAAAAAAAGGCTAAAAAAAGGCTAAAAAAAAAAAAATCAGTAGTTTGACTCATACTCAGGTCATTTAAAAATGGCCAATGCTTTTGCCTACTTGAATACAACACTGCATATTAGCAAGCGATAATACCTATTGTTTTAACTCAATTCATTACCATGGTTTTGTATGAAATACTATGTAGGTAGCATATAGTGCGTAGTGTGAGATATCCATTTTAAATCATATTGTTTTTGTAGATTTGTCAACAATGATGAGAATTAGAGTTTTACAGCCTGAAAAAAATGATCAATATGTTGAAGATGAAATAAATTCATTGGCAACAACTGACCAAGTGTCATAAAAGGTGTATCCATAAGAAGGGGATATCTTCATGACGTTATGGTAAATAATGAACTCAGCTTATATTAGTGTCAGCTGATTTTTAAAAAAATTCTAGGCTCAATTCTTAACTAGTCATGTACTCAGTCAACTCATGTTCAAGAATACATGGTAGTAAATATGAGAGATGGATTTTACCATGCGGTAACATTCAAGAGAATCTATGTTTTTAATATAACAACTGGCTCTGAAGCTGTCCAGTCACATGCTAAACAGGATTTTATTTCATGAGTGTATTCAAAGTAAAGAGTTAAATTAAGAATATTATCCTATATTTTGGTTCAACATTCAAAACAGTGCAAGTATTTTATGTGGTCACAAGATAGCTTTGAGGAAAAATTAGATTACTTTTATTTGTTTACAGTTAGCTGGATTTGCTTTTAATAGAAAGAATAATCTATGCATAAATATAAATACATAAAATGTTTTTGAATTAATGGAACAGAATTTACACTGGATTGAAATTTTTTGAAAAGGATATGTTGAAAGGAATATGGCTACACTTCTTACCATCATCTTCTGTAAAGTTCATCATCTCATAAGAATCTTCTGCTTTATAAGACAAGAGGTTGTTAGTTTTCTTTGGCTGTGAGTACATCAGCAAACGTTTCTGGTGCATTTTCTCAGACAATTTAATTCGTTTTTCTGGAATCTCATGAGGCATTGGTTTAATCAAAGCTCTCTCTGGAAAAAAAAAATCCAACAAAAATCAAAAACAATCATAGAAAGTGATATTAATAGAAACATAATGACCACCTGTCCAATGAGGTGTTGGTCAGTCATGTAATCACAAAACAGCTCTCACCTGATCAGACATGGACTATATGACCTCTAAAGGTTCTCTCTGGGATATAACCCCAAGATATAACCAGCAGATCCATCAACTGAAGCAGAGCAAACTTGTTGGTCAAGCAAATCCCATAAATGCTCATAGAATTGAGATCTAGGGAGTTTGATTGCTATAGCAAGACAATTAAGTCTTAATGTTCCTGGAACGGTTCCCGTACAACTTGTGCATTGTGGGGGTAGCCTGCTGAAAGATGCCACTGCCATCATAAAAGATGGTTGCCATGAAAGGATGTACCAGGTCTTCAATGATGTTGAGGTCGGGAGTTTGGATAAAAAACCTTCCATATGAAGGACAAGACCCAGTGTTTTCTAACTGAATGTTGCCCGAAGCATCATTCAGTCTGCACCAGCTTGCGGCTTTCCCACAGTGCATCCTGGACCCATCACTTCCCTAAGATAATGATGTATACATAACCTGTGCCATGCACCCTATTTAGGAGAAAGTAAGACTGGTTGGAACTGGCAACCTTCTTCTACTGATGCAAAGTCGAGTTTTGTTAGGCTTGGATTTCCATGAAAGACGAAGAAATGGACATTACCCAAATCCAATATCATAACACTGGAGTATTCAGTATACTACCATCACATTTAGATATCACACCTGAAGAAGGCCAGAGAATATAATCAGCTGAAACATTGTGTTACCAACACAAACAAGAAAGAGTCCAATTGTCCAAAGAATTCCGAGTAAATACTAGATAATCCTCTGACCGTCAAAAACCACACATCATTTACAATATTTTTAAGAGAAACATTACTTACCCACATTTCTTTTCTCTTGTGTGGCCAAAGATTTATGTGCTTCCTTGACAGCTTTGAGTAAGAGACACTTATTTGCTTGTAGTTCTGGGGGGACACTTGATCTGATAATTAAAAATAAACAAAATGTAAGTGGATAAGATCAGATTTTCACTTGATCTGGCAAGATAGAAATGATCAAAACTTACTTCCTTTCTGTAACACGAACGACACTGGCTACGGAACCATAAGAAGGGTTGTAAGGATCATATTCCTCTTCTTCCTCACCACTTGAATGGTGAATAACCGAACCTATCACAGAACCAGGAATACGACGCTTCCGATTTTGAGGGTGGACCTGAAGAGAATCAACAAGTAAAATCAAAAAATTAAAAAATTAAATACAAGAGAAGAAAAGCTTAATAAAAGTCTTAAATATTTGAAGCATTCAAATCTTACAGTTTGCTATATATATATATATATATATATATATATATATATGTGTGTGTGTGTGTGTGTGTTGAGGTGATCAGACAGAATGTTGGTGAAATGACAATTGGAAGGTGAGGAGAAAATTTAAGAGAAAAACAGGTGTTACAAAAAAATTTTCATGATCACACGAGTGTGTGTGTGTGTGTGTGTATATATATATATATATATATATAATGATATACTAGCAGAGAAACTGTCAAAAAATTACAGAATCACTTACGTATGGATAAATCAAGATAATACATATTTTAGTTTAAATGTATTTATAGCAAACAAAAACCGTATAACCAGAAAAAAAATCTATTTTTCTGTTGATTTTCTATAGCTTATATTTTTGGTATCTCTAATTTAAGAAGATAATAAAGCAACAGAATTGCATAAGAAATGAAATAGAGGCACAAGCAGAAGTGGTAGTAATGATATTACCAGCAACAGTTACCTGCCTAAATCAGTGAACACACACAACTGATCTTTGCTTACTAGCAGAGGCAAATTTTTTGTGACAGAAAAAAAATTAACAAAGTGAGAGAAAAGTTTTTATATTATAAAATAAATAAATAATATATATATATATATATATATATATATATATATATATATATATATATATATATATATATATAACAAATATGCATAGTCTAGAAATCTTTATAGCTTTAAACATTAAAAGATTTTTCAAAATTTTTCCATGTCTCTTCAGTTATTTATTTCCTCAATATCTGTAAATGCAATTTATGTAATTTTTTTCAGTTACCCCCCCCCCCGCCCCGTTTTACATATACTTTATTATTATGGTACTAAGTGCAAATTCTCTCCTGTTGGGATCATCAGTTGTTTACCATGTAATCATTTTGGAGATTTTAAAAACAAAACAGTTACATTAACATGGCACCCCAGCAAAATATGATATATATATATATATATATATATAATGCTCTTCCAACTCTTAAATGGAGCACTCTGGTGGATGGGGAATTGTGCGAAAGTAAATATATCGCTTAAATTCAGTCCTACTGACCATCCAGTTCTGTGTAGGGCAAGAGTAAAATTCAAGCATCTGGGTCTGAAGCAAAGGTTTCTATCCTACCCCGTGGTATTGGATAGTCAATAACCACACTGAAGAATTGTTATACAACGAAACAGCTGTCTGTGGATGACTCATATATATATATATATATATACACACACACACACACACACACACACATACATAAACTACTATATATAATGTATAATAGGTTCTGATTACAAACATTACCTTAGCAAGATGAATATCTGTCTGTGTCTGGTTAATGAGAGGACCTGTGATAGCCTTTGGAATTTGTTTATCTGGAAAGTTGGCAATTAAATCCATTTGCAAACGAGGAGGTAGTTGCTTATTACTTGAAAACCCAGCAGCCAAAGTGGCAGTGGTACTGGCAGGTTGTCCTTGAGTTGTGCTAATGGCCTGTTGAAGATGGGATATAACACTGGGGTTACAGTTAGGGTTGAGATAATGAGTTGATGATTGTAATTGTACTTTGATAGGATGAGAAGCTGCAGTGTCACCAGAGGAAGAAGAACTCAAATTGAAATTTCCTTTCAAATTTTCTGTGGTAGGATGAGCAGCCAGCTGCGAAGCCTCCATGGCACTAGATTTCTCAACTGAACTCAACAGGTTGTTTTCTTCCTGTTCTTCGGCAAACTCATCTGGAAAAAAAAAAATTAGATGAGGAAACTGTCAATACATACTTATATAATTCAGCACGTAACTGGCTATTTTCAAGGGAGGTAACAATTGAACGCTAAATGGATAGTAACCTCCCTTACTTATTTTTCGAAAAGGTAAAAAATTTCGGGTTCATCCTGGTTGAACATGAATAAATGCAACAATGTTTTTAATATTTTTTTTCAAGTACTGTGCAATTGCAAAATCATTTTAATAATGTTGTCATTTTTTGACAGCATAGGAAAACTATTTTCTTTATAATAGGTAAATTGAGGTACATGGAATCTTTTCAGACAGATTAATTAACAAGTGTTGTATCTATATATCCTCTGATCATTCTTTCATAATTACTTATTTCCTCATGAGTAAAAAAGTAAAAGGTCTCTTAAGAGACACTCAAAATAGAGTATGAATGGCTGGTAACGACGTCCTGGTTCCTGTTGCTTACTAGGTGTTCCTTACAAGTCTCAAGTCTTGTTGAGACTAGGACTTTACACTTACAAGTCTTCATGACCACTCACTCGACAGTCCACCATCAGGATTCATCCACCCTAATCACACAGTGTACTCAAATAGCCGCTGAGAGCACACAGAAATTTGTCTTAATGAAGAGTTTTCCACACTCTTCGCTCATACCGGGGATCCAACTCTGGACCTTCTACGTGTAAGGTAGACTTGCTAACCATTACACTATCCAAGCAGACTCCGCACAAATGCATCAGAAGTAACAACTGAAATGCTGTCATACGTAAAGCTGTGTAGAGCATTTGAATGAAACTCCTTCAATTTATAACATAAAACAATTACAACAATGTATGAACATGGGAATCAGCAATTTAAAAAAATCCTTTTTGTATTTTTTTAATAGTGTTCTCTATATCATTTTAGAGTAGAGGTCATTCAATATTTTACAAAAAAGATTTATCTTGCGATTTTCAATAATAATCCAATATTTCTTGGGTTGGAATATACATACATGAGACTATGGCTATTTTGGATTAACTATTGACAACAAGAAAAAGAAAAAAAAGGCAGTTTTAATCTAATTTCCCTGGTTTCCAAATAACATAAGAACATTTTTGTAAGGTAGTTCATTTTCCTGGATAACTTTAGAAAAATCATATTTCTTTTACATCAATCACAATTCCAGGATATTGCAGATACTTTAAATTTCTTTACTTACCCATATCAGTCTGTACTAACAACTCTGGCACCCCAGTGTCATCATTACTGTTGCTGTTATTAGTGTCGTCAACCTCTTGATTAACAACAGCAGTCACAACAGAAGGATTCCCTGAAAGAAAGGACACAATATTATAAAGTTGATCATTTTTCCTAGGTAAGATATTTTATTTGCTCCAAGAAACAGGATTATAATTTGAGACATCCTGTTTTGATTTTTAATACTGCAAATTTCTACAAAATATCAAAAAGGGAAAAGAAAATCAAATTTTTGTCACATTAATTAAAAGTCCAATTTAATGCTTTAGATTTTTTCAAAAAAGCTTCAAACTTCTTTCCTTACCCATAACTGTCTGCACAAATAACTCATTTACTATTTATCATTTTTTCATAACTGCCAAATTATCCAAAGTTATCCCACAAAAATGTTGACATTGCATATTTGTGAAAGATTGACCTCTCAATCATAAGTTATATGAAACCCAATTTCAGTTTTACCAACAAAATTGAAATTTTTGTGATACTATAATTATAGGATCATCACATTCCAATATTGATGAGGACTCAATAATATTTCCCTTTTATCTCAACATATCTATTCATAGGAATGATGAAAAGGATCTAACAAAGCACATCATATAAAATTTAATTTTTTTACCAAAAAGCTTTTCTAAGTGGGATCGTGGAACTAATTAGAGAAATATTAATGAGCTATTTTTATTTTAATATGAAAATTCGTTTAAAATTTTCAACAATAATTGAACAAAAAAAGAAAAAAAAACAGGGTAGAAAGTATCCTAAGTCTTTTTGATTGGGAAAAATTAATTTTGTTGGTATAGGCCACTAATACAAAAATGAATGTACAAATTAAACCAAAAATTGTAGTGTATGCAAGAAAGTTCCATAATATGTAGCATTTTATAAAAATTATGTTATTTAGATAGTAGATTATTATCGGAACTTGGATCAATAGGAATACATTGAAAAAGTGAGGTTTTTGCTGACTAGAGGTGTATGTATTCAGAATGATAGGAATTATGTATGATACAATCTAACTAAAAGCAAACTATTAACCTAATCTCTACTTTGATTTATCAGAATGAAACAGAAAACAAGAAATAATGAAGACAAATACTGCTTACAAAATAATCATTACATAATCCATAAGATATATGATTTGTATCATTATTCACTCACCATACCTAAATCAGATAATTCAAATAATTCCATCTGTATTTTCATTGGATGAAATTTTTTCATCTCTAAGTACAATAGTTATATAAGTATAAAATATAACTCACCAATTGTGATGGATTTGAGCTTGTTCAGAATAGTTTGTAACCTGAAAGCAAAAAATGACTGGATAAAATAAATTTCCAACAATATAAAGAATTTAGTACTTCTTTTTAGTTTTGTTCTTTAGCATATATCCTATAACAAAGGTATTACAAGGTACAATGATAAAGAAAAAATAGAGAAAACACACTATAATTTGCTATCAGATATATTTCTGTAAACATCTTTGACACAAAATCTAACGGAATTTACTAAAAGCAAATTATAACTCGATATATATAAACGGCTGATCAATAAAAATACCTCTGGTAATTCTTATAACATTACTAGAATACATTAATGTGAAATGAAATTCTACATTAAATGAATCTCTAAGTGATGTAAATTTTTTTGTGGACTTTTGTCCTCGTTTTGGTTTATTTCTTTAACGTTTTGGCCATCTTCAGATGATGAATGGGTGTATTTTTCATCATAGGGTCCAATGAACAAAAGAGGGTGTTCATAAAATGAACCAAGATGAAGACAAACGTCCACAAAAGATTTTCAATAATGATATTCCCTTGTCCAAAAAATTCAGACAAAAAAATTGGTCTTGAGTACAATCCAAGTGGGATTGAAATAATCCAAATATCTATTTAATCACTGTCCCACCACAGCAATATGTGACACAAGGTCGGGCTTAACGTGGGAAGAAATAGTACCTTACCGCTCAAAAATGGCTCCAGTCGACGCAGTTACCTGCGAAAGCTGGGCCGAGTAATAATGGGAGAGCCTAAGGACGAGTCCAAAGGCCTCCCGATGCGCTTAGCAAACGCAGCCTCAGTGTAACCTCATTGGCCAACGTTTGCACCGGCGCACTCGGTCTTTGATACCTTCCACACAATCTCCGGCCCATTCAACGGGCAAGTGTCAGTACCGACTCCTCGGTCTATGCCATGGAACAGATACTACACTTTGATCCCGAAGATAGGGCTAGAAAAAGGTGCCAGGTAAGTATTGAAATAATCCAAGTAATGGACGTAAACTCTTGATAAGTTAAGGTCAATAAAAAGCATTTGACCAGGGCTGTCAGATTTAATCACAAGGGGAGGTAATCCGAAACGCTATTGAACCTCTCCCTCCAAACTCGCTCGATTTCCAGACTCAATACTATGCTTATTTTGGTTAAGTTCGGATTATCTCCCCTCCCGGCCAAATCTAGCAATCCTGCATTTTACTTACCAAGAAGTGAATTTCTCAGTGCTACCCCCTAAAAAAAGGTGGAGATCTTCATTCATTTGTGCATGGGTCTTTTTGTTAGCCACCATCACCATTATATAGTCAGGAAGTTCTTCATCTGAATAAAAAAAAAGAACTTAATGTAACACTTTTACCAACAATTTCAGAAGTCTCAAAACAATATAACAGTACAATATGAAATATATATATTAGAGATAGTAAAAATAAAGAATTTTTTTTCTGTGAAATTTTACATGTAGACCAAATGAAACACTTTAGCATGATTTTTTTTAATTAGGCATTTTTACATCTTGAGGTATAGATTGAATGCTGTACTAAATATGAAGAGATACTAAATTTTCATCTTTGTCAAAAAGTAGTAATCAGTAAGATAATACACACTGTTAACAAAGAAGCCATCACTATAGGTTAAATTTTAGTGCATACATTATACCAGTTGTTGAGTTCCTTGTGCTAACTCATTTAAACAAATATAAATATGTTATTTTGATAAAAATGTACATGTCTAAAAACGACCTATTTATAGGCAAAAATTCCTCATTTGTTCTTTCTAACACATTGCTTTGGAGGAGGGCGCATTTAGCATTGAGATTTTTTTACAGGGATATGCCAACAGCTTTTGCCTCATTTCCAATCTACACGGTTTACTTACTGCCATAGACTAACAGTCTGAGTAGTTTCTATGAAAACAACTAAAATTAGGATGAAAGAAATACCAGTCAAAAATTATGGTTGACAAGGCTTCATGTAATAAAAAATAAATTAAGATAATATAACTACTACTAATACAACTGGTGTATGTAAAAACAATAACAAATATGTTGCTAAGTGATCAGGGGAAAAATGAAAGATAAGTTTATGGGTTTGATTTGATCTTTCTGCATATAGTAAAAGCTCTGATAGCTCAACGAGTAGAGCTGTCGCTGTACATAAGCAAGCTTCCTGAAGTAAGAGGATGAGAGTTCAGGTATTGTTTAGAGATTATTCGTTAACTTGTTTCTTTTTATTTGTGCACCGTTTTTAACATCAAGTGAGCGAGGGTGTGAAACTACAATTTTTGATAGACATCACCTTTGTTACATTATGCAGTAAAAGCAGTTCCAGTTACTTTTTATTGATACTAAAATATTTTTGCCCTTTTGTGCATCCATAGTCAATTTCAACAATGGTTGAAAGTTATAAAATGAAAGTTATGAAGTTGAGTTTTTATTAACAAAATTTGTAAAACTTTATAGCTATTGATATGAAACACCTTTCTTTCAGATTAACAATGTTACAAAAGCATGCATGTGACATAAATATTGATAATAAAAAAAATTTCAATAGATTTTTTTGTTGTAAAACCAAATAGTATACATAAATTTCAATTGAAAAAAAAGAAAAGTTTTATTGGATTTCTTTCCCTTTTGGTCTGATTCGGGGCCAATTGAAAAAAAAAAAAATAGTCTGCAATATCAATTAAAAATTCATCTGATCTCTGGGGAACTATCTTTATATTCATTTTTTTAGTGAAACAATAAAATTTGTGTGAAAATAGGAATAAATTTTCCTAAGGCAAATTCTCATCGTTCACTGGTATGTCCCTGGTTTTATATTGTCTAAAATCTCTCTCATTGTTAATAAAACAAAGATTATTACAATAAAATTGATAAGTGACAAATTTCAGATGTTTCTTCCGACACATGTAGATGTTCGATTTTAAAATATTAAATGTGTTCTGAATTGATATTTTGATTGCAGTAGCCAAAGGTCATTAAATGAAGTCAGTGTTTATGTTTTCAACTTTTTTTTTTCTTCAACATGGAAGGAATCCTGCATTTTTTTTCTTGTAGCTTATGAAATTTGTTGGGTTATGTTATATTTGCTTGAATATTTTTATAGAATCCAGTTCTACTGTTTAGGCATGCATTAACTTGTAACAACTTTCTAAATCATATGGAAAAATCTTGATCAATACCCAAGCTTTCCTTGCTTGGATAAAAGGTATCCAGATGATAAGCAGACAAATTTTTTAAAAATAAATTCCATTTCTATAATCAAGGTAAACTATACAAGAGATGGGTCGGTTATACAGTCACAAAATTTATTTTTGTGGTAATGATTAATTGGAATGAAGAAAAAATTGGCATATAAGTATAAAAAGAAAAATTATAGCTTTTAATTTTGTAAATGAAAAGTCTATAGTCTAGATATTTTGATAAAATAATTTATAATTGATAGATGAAAACAAAACCAGTTTTGATAAAAATTGAAATTAAGTTTATAATTTAGAAGGGAAAAATCATTAGTTTACAAAATTACTTACCTTCATAAGCTCCAAGTTCAACCAGTTTGGCTTTAATGGCAGACTGCAATAGTAAAAAAAAAAGAAATTATCGTGAGTAACAAATCCACACCTTGACCTTTTATAAGTTGGCAAACTATGGACCATTGGGTCAAATCCGGTCAGTAGCCTCATTTCATCTGGCCAGCCAATTTTATTGAATATACGATGTTACATGCAAAATCTTTGTAAAGTGAGCGAAAAATAAAATTCAGTCTTATTTTTGTAGTGACCTCAAAAGAATCAATGTTTTATAGTTTAAAATATTTCAACACCATACAAGCTGTTTCCAAAGACTTGCATTATAATGTTTTCATTTTTTTTTTTATTCACCTCGATCCACAACATATAAAAACATTTCTAATCCAGCCCACCATCAAAGATGTTCTCAAACACCTGTCCTGATAAATAAAAACGAACGGTCAATTGGAAATTTTCTTTCACATTTTCCATTTGGTTCTGTAACAATTATAACAACTTAGTTCTAAAAGAAATGGTAATCTTTTTCCTTCTACGTTTGATCTGTGATGTATGAATTCTTTTTCTGCCTCTTTCCTGGACTAATGTTTTGGTGCTTTTTGCACGTGTTTAGTGCCGAACAGGATTGAAAAATAAAAATACGATCTATATAGCAACATTCCTCATAGCCTACATCAAATGCATTGCAGAAAAAATACAAAGAATCAGCGGTCGTGTAATATTAAAATCTCCAGATGCAACGGTACTCCAGCAACTTAGACCTCTACCTTTAGAAAAAAAGATTAGACCTTTATCTTCAGAGAAAGTATGTAATGTATTTACAGCAGAAGAAGCAAAGGTGAAATCAGTCGTATCATTGAACAAACTTATGGCTGTTACAGAGCTGTAAGAAATTTATGATACCCTCTTCAATATAAGCTCAGATCCATGCGGAAAACATGTTCGTGTGTAGACATGAAGATGGCACATGGCCAAAATCATTGCAAACTTATAGTAAAAAGAGTCACCTAAAGCACTTGATTCAAATCCTTAAAATGCCTTGATTACAAGAAGATATGATCTGTGTGAATTTCCAGGTTTCATCATGTATGGTGAAAATGTTTTGTAAGTATCAATATAGTGGGTCCTGTATATCTATGGTATATCCTATCTTGACAAAACACACATGGTCTTTTTTCCAGGTATATTGTAATGTTATACCAAAGAAAACATACAGTAAAAGTTCCTCATGGTCTATACCAGCACAATTTTATAACTTCTTCACAAGAAGTTAACCTTCTTTGTTCATAACCACACAAAGCTTTTATAAGTAGCAGCTTTTTAGTTAAAAAAATCTCACTGTAACCTTCATAAGAGGTACACAATCACACTGTTATATTGATTTGTGAGGGGAAACTTCAACACAAGAACCTCTGCAACTAAATAAAATAATTGTACCACCTGTATTTTTTTCCATCTAAGAAAGAAAAAGATAGATCTAGAACTGTTGAAAAGGGACTTTTTCCAACCTGTGGTATGAATTATGTACCGGAGGAAAACCAAAGAATACAAGCAGGGTTGCAGCGAGGTCCAACTCCACTCCTACTTCTATTCCAATTGAAGATTATTACTTTTGTATCGTGTATATAATAAATAAATTTGTAGATTAATACAAGATGTGTCAGTTTAGGTCTGTTGGTAAGAGAGCCACCTTTTAATCACATGGTCATGATTTGAAATCACAATAAGGAAATCATTTAATAGAACGGTTTGGTTTAATGTGACATGATAGACAAACAGTGAAGAGTTTTCTCCCCTAAATTTGGTGAGGACTGTTCTTGTTCTTGTTACAGCTAAAAACAATGGCAACTTCAAATGGAGTTTTATAACAACATCTGAAAAGTAGTTATAAATCCAACAAGGATGAGAATATCAGTCTGAACAATATGTAGAAGAGTAATAATAATGACTCATCATAGAATTACTGATAAACTATATTGCTGTAAAGACTTCATTTCGATAACCAATTTATGACTATACTATGAGAATACAAACGATTGAATTCTGAAATTATTTTAAAAATAATCTGCCTGAAGACCGTTTTCGGTAGCCCGTTAAGCTGAATGTCAAGTCACTAAACTACTCACTTTAAAATTTTACGTATACAGTGGACTGGTGCTTGGTCCTCAAACAAACTAACTATATTTGAAATTCAAAGTTAATTTTACTTTTACTAATCTCCAATAAGCAGGGGTTTAGGGTTTTCTTACCTAACAAATAATGTGTATCAGAAACATTTCAGTCTATTTTTTGGTCCTCTTTTTACATAGCAGTAAAGAACATTAACGTGTACAATAATCAAGAATGAACAGGAAAAATATAAGACGAAATGTTGGTTGCTTGGTAACAAGGATAATATGCAACAAGACGATTAACATAAGAACGAAAGGTTATACATTCTTTGCTGTTTTGTCTTTGATGTTTTTATGGCAAGAAAACTGGAATGATTTTTGAACATGCATGCTTTGTTTATAATTTAGAAAAGTTGTTTTTGTAATAAAGTGTGGAAATGTTCATAATGGAGGAAGAAGAAATAAAGAAGAAATGATAAGTTAAATAATCTTTTGCATAAAATAATGTTACCAGTGAAATAATGATACCTTCCATTTTGTAAAAAAAAAAATCATTTCTATATAGAAATATACAAGAAATAATCTATTAATTTTATGCAGCAATTAATAATCTTTTCTATTATTGTCCTCTTTCAATGTTGATACGATTTCCTTTTTAGCTTCTGTAACAATCATACAAAGATTGAATCATTATTATCAAGATGAGAGTGAGATTGAATCATTATTATCGAGATGAGAGTGAGATTGAATCATTATTATCGAGATGAGAGTGAGATTGAATCATTATTATCGAGATGAGAGTGAGATTGAATCATTATTATCGAGATGAGAGTGAGATTGAATCATTATTATCGAGATGAGAGTGAGATTGAATCATTATTATCGAGATGAGAGTGAGATTGAATCATTATTATCGAGATGAGAGTGAGATTGAATCATTATTATCGAGATGAGAGTGAGATTGAATCATTATTATCGAGATGAGAGTGAGATTGAATCATTATTATCGAGATGAGAGTGAGATTGAATCATTATTATCGAGATGAGAGTGAGATTGAATCATTATTATCGAGATGAGAGTGAGATTGAATCATTATTATCGAGATGAGAGTGAGATTGAATCATTATTATCGAGATGAGAGTGAGATTGAATCATTATTATCGAGATGAGAGTGAGATTGAATCATTATTATCGAGATGAGAGTGAGATTGAATCATTATTATCGAGATGAGAGTGAGATTGAATCATTATTATCGAGATGAGAGTGAGATTGAATCATTATTATCGAGATGAGAGTGAGATTGAATCATTATTATCGAGATGAGAGTGAGATTGAATCATTATTATCGAGATGAGAGTGAGATTGAATCATTATTATCGAGATGAGAGTGAGATTGAATCATTATTATCGAGATGAGAGTGAGATTGAATCATTATTATCGAGATGAGAGTGAGATTGAATCATTATTATCGAGATGAGAGTAAGATTGAATCATTATTATCGAGATGAGAGTGAGATTGAATCATTATTATCGAGATGAGAGTAAGATTGAATCATTATTATCGAGATGAGAGTAAGATTGAATCATTATTATCGAGATGAGAGTAAGATTGAATCATTATTATCGAGATGAGAGTAAGATTGAATCATTATTATCGAGATGAGAGTGAGATTGAATCATTATTATCGAGATGAGAGTGAGATTGAATCATTATTATCGAGATGAGAGTGAGATTGAATCATTATTATCGAGATGAGAGTAAGATTGAATCATTATTATCGAGATGAGAGTGAGATTGAATCATTATTATCGAGATGAGAGTAAGATTGAATCATTATTATCGAGATGAGAGTAAGATTGAATCATTATTATCGAGATGAGAGTAAGATTGAATCATTATTATCGAGATGAGAGTAATCACAAAACTTTACACTATTATCAAGTTGCAGATTGTTTTATTCTTCAAGTTAGAGCATTTTAATGTTGTAGCACTAACAAAAATCTTGCTGCGATGTGCTGTTTGTTGTTGTTACAGTAACAAACTCATAGAAACTGGATCATTATAATATAGTCTAGCATTCCAAGGGAAATAATGAATCACCACCATCAATATAGTCTGTTGGGTTTATGATACTCCCATAGAATTGAATTCCATTGAGGGTGTTGTTTAGATATTACACTGCAGTTCATAGGCATACCGTTGATGTTTAACTATATAAAAAATTGGTTCTGGATTATGGAGAATGACATGTACAATTCAATAATGGGGTGAACTGACCAGTGTAGAGCAATGATCAGCAGATTACTGTTCAACAGTGATCAAAAATACCGTATCACATGGATTGAAAATTTTGAAAGAAAAATTTGAAAAAAAGGGATGATCAATGAATAAGTTACTTCTCTCGTCTTTTGTTGCATCACTAAAATGTCAAAATTTAAAAGAAACAATTCTGAGCGCTCCTGGACACAAAGGGACTAATTTAGCATAAATTATATAGGAATTGACCCATTGACTACGCAAAAAAAATATAGGGGGGGGGGGTATAAAACAGACATTTTCCCTACTCATTAAGGAGAGTGTGTGTGCAAAATTTCAAGTTTCTACCATGAACAGCTAAGACTGGGCAAAGTACAAATAAACGTCAGAATATATAAACAACCGAAACCCAGCAAAAGTGATTTTTTTATTCTTGTCAGAATTTTGTCAGACAAAGTGATGTGTTTCTTTTTTCACAACATTTCATCCATGCACTCTCCAACCTTCATTGGGTGTTATTGGTTCTAGAATGTGGAATCAGTACTTAGAGCACATGCTCAGATGGACTGGACACGTCATATACATTGTTTTTTTTTTGTTTGTCCAGGTTGCGTTATCAGGATTTTTCTGAGTTTCCTACCTAGAATTGGATAATTCGTTTTTGAGTAGTGATTCAACATTCTAGAAACAACAACACCCAATGAAGGGCAGAGGGTACATGGTCGAAACATTGTGGAAAAAGAAAAAAAAAAATGAACACTGATAGGGTAAATAGTCTGACCATATCAAACAGTGATTTTTATGCTTTAGTAATTTTTTGAAGTCGTTTAATGTTTGAGGAGGGCTATATTGCTGTCTTCATTTCTTGGGAAAAAACGTAAAGAAATATCTTATTCACTTTCTGCCTCTAAATTTTAATATTTGTTGAAGTAAAATAAACTTCATGGAGGATTTGGGTTTTTTTTTCTGGTCAAGCCTTTCAGTAGAACAAGATTAAATTAAATTATAGCTAGACAACGTAGCAGCATTTCAAACAACTTGTTTTGATTTTGATTACAATTAACAACAGTATTTGTTTTGATTGTTGCTATTAACGACATCATAAAAAAGAACGGCGTCTCATTTATTCAAGTTTAAACCTCCTGAAAATTTTCATGAAACTAGATTTGAACAAGCATGACCTTGTTGACATGGACGTGAATGAATATTTTCTTCATGAATTAGATTCTGTTTCCCCGTAAGAACATTTGGGTTCTTTTTAAAAATCAAGGGAGGTAATTGAGGGGGTTACCTAATATTTCCAATACATGTAACAGTTTATTTGTTGAAAGTAAAAATAATTGAATTCTAAATTTAAAAATAATATCATCTAAGTAATTAGCTTAGCTTAGAGATATTTTTGGAACAGGTTTTATGTTGAATATTCTTTTCCAGACTCCTGTAATTATTTTACATATCCACATGACTGTGGATTTTCCGACTTGTAAAATATCCTGTTTATCCCAATAAGTCAGTTTTTCTGAGAATTCACATTTTTCAAAAACACTATGTTCATTTAAAAAATATATACATACATATTGTTCTACATTAAAAACTCATCTTATGAAAGTCTTCACAAAATTATTTTATTCGCGAAAACATTTCCTTTCTTTCATTATTATCTACAATGTGATATTCACCGGTATGGACCAAATTACCGGTCTTGACATCAAAACCAAAAAGCGATACGTAGGCTATCGAATATTGAACAATATAAGTCTAACAATTTTTTCTACGTGATTATTAGAGTGATGTATAAATCTAATTAGGATTAAATAATTTTATTTCGCCTTACATCAACTACTAACAACAGAAGGGACTTATCTTTAGCAAGAAAAGATATTTCGGAAAGTCACAGGAGAGGCTTTTGCTTTTACGTATTTATTCAATTCAAACTGTAAAACATTGAACATTTTGAAAATAGCATCAGAATTTGTTATTTTTCTAAAAAAAACATTCAACTAAGCTTGAGTATATTGTTATTAGTACTATATGGCAATTTTAAATTTACAAATCTTCAAGCAAAATTTAAACATTTTTTCAAGAAAATAAAAGAAATGCTTTTTGGTTATGGAACTGAAGTTTGTTATGTAACAAACCATCTTCTTTTTGGAACGATTATATCTCATATGAATTATTTTCACGTAGTTTGCGCCATTTTAACATGTAGCCATGTAAGCCACGCTCCCGTAAAAATAGCGGAAAGTAAGTGCCCAGCTAAGCGTTATAGTTACATCGTAAATGAGATCCCTGCGTAAAACCTTGAAACATTTTTTTTTCTAAAAGAAAACGAATTCATGGACGGGTCGAAGGTCTAACGCATTGAAAGCATCTAAATTGAAATACATTTCTAGAGAGAGAAATATTTTACGAACAAATAAATCAAAACTACAAATTTACTGAAGTTAGTTTTGTTGGTCACATTGAACACGTGATAAACCCTTCTTTTCCAAATGAAAAATAAATGATAAATCATGAAAAATATTTCGCACAATAGCCTTAGTTTAAAAAAAAACTGATCGTGCATTTATGAATAAACGTTGGTTTAAAATTGTAAATAATCCAATCATCGATATTAGTGACAACAGCCCTCATGTTTTTAAAAAAATATCATGTCGGATTAATTTTCGAAGCTGAAATACTAACCATAACGACATGAGTACTAGATTTAAATGAATCGACAAAGAAAATAAAAATAAATAACTTACCCGGATCTTATGACTAATCTCGTTGCCTATTTCCATGTTTATTAAATTATTGACGATAAAGTTTAGTTAAAGTTGAGCCAAGGTATATGAACTCCATTTATATTTGGTTGTATTTACATGCAGCCGTTTTCAACAAATATAATACAGACACTCACGCGAACCAATAAGAAATGCCTGCGTAAAAACAGATAGATTTGAAACATAACATAAATGCTGCGATCAAATATAAGTCGTGATTAGTTAATTACATTTCAACTTATATATTTACACGATAAATTAGAATAAATTGCTTAAATCTTAATAAATGAGTCTATAAACAATTATTTGGTAGAGCATACATTTCCATAGAAAAGGTTGTCTGATCTCATTTGAATTACCCACCAAATTGAAAAATGGACCTATTGTAAATAGAAACACGTATAAAATGGCTTGAATCTATAATTGATACGGAATTTTCGGTCTTACTAAAATTATTATACAAGACATTCTTTGTTTCAAGTCATTTTTTGGTTACGCCCAAAGACTTGACAAAGATAGCTGTAAGAATTCAATATGAAAAAAATTATAATGAGCAAAATATCTTAATTCCTCCATCAAAAATTTCTCTTGATCATTTAAAATAATCATTTATTAAATATTATGACATTGTTTGCTAATGAAACAATGTTTTGCATATGGTGAACTCCCTTAAAGAACAAATAAACAAAAAAAACAAACAAGTGGCACAAAAAAATCCAGCAATGTTTCTTTATGAATTGTTGGAATGGTAGTAGAAAAAAATTCCCCCAGGACAAAAAAACACACAATTGAAGTGCAGAGCTGGACAAAATACACAAAAACCAAAAAATTTCAGTGATTGATGACGGTAAAATTTTTCTACCCGGTCTCATATTCTGGATATATACTTTTAAAGTTTTTTATTTTAACATATCTGAAAATTGAAAGAATTATACCCTGTTCAATTGTTCACATTTATTTTTTAATATGACACTCACTTTTATTCTTCAAAGCATTTTTCCACTTTTTAATGACTGTTTCTTGATTATTTCTTTTTATTCTCCAAATTTCTTGATTATTTCCTTTTAAACGACACTCACTTTTATTCTTCAAAGCACTTTTTTACTTTTTTAATCACGATTTCTTGTTTATTTGTGTTATACGACACTCACTTTTATTCTTCGAAACAAGAAATAGTTGTTTGAGAAAAGTAGAAAAGAGCTTCAAAGTGAGTGTCGTAAAGAAGAAAGAAACAAGTGACGATTGTTAAAAAAAAGTACAAAATATAAAAAATCATAAATCTAAACAAATCTGAATATTCACATCTAAAAATTCCACCCCAACACATTAAAAAACAACTTATAACCTCTAATCAAACCACTTTTTATTTATTTGTCTTTGTGTCGTGCCTCACTTATATTTAGCTAAAATTATTATGAAACTAAATATTAAACTAACTAAATACATTGATCTAAATACAAAAATACTAAGGTTGTCCCACATATTCTAATGTCATAATTATCTTTAAAAAGAACATTATCCATTTATCAATATTCGTTCACCGCCTCTGTTGTTGGTAGCAGTAAAGCCCTGATTGCAAGATCAGTAATTTATGTTATGTTAACACATATCCCTTTTGGCTGCCATTTTTTGTCATGGTGTAGAGATTTTTCACTTCTTTCTTTTACTCACATAACAGTATCTCAGCAAATATATTTGGGTGTGTATATTCTTACCTTGGGAACCACATTCATTTCTCTATCTATATATTTACTTTGCCTTTGTTTTTGATTGCATTTGGCATCTTGGGCCGCCACCCTACTGAAACATAATTAATCCAGTAAATCTGCTCTTCTCTGCCACAAAAAAAATGCAGCTATGGGCATCCTGAAATGCTATGTCATGAGTTTTTCTTCCATTCTCTCTTCATCCTAGTTAGGGCTAACTTAGTGGCTAATTCTGATGTGCAATTTACATGACTTCTCTTATCAACAATACTAATGTAGAGAATCCATATACTTTCTGGCATCTTACATCATATGTTATCTTATTCATCTTATTAGCTCTTATGTTGATTCTGATTCACAGCCTTTAATAATCTTGCGTGATTTATCACTATCAAACATCATCAGTTTTTCAGTTACTACCGTCAAGGAAAATATGATAACTAGATTAGCTAGATCACATCTCTCTTTGATATCTATTTCCTAATTAATTTTTTGCTATGTCTCACTTCTTTATATGTCATTAGATAGACCTAGCACCTAATTATACTTAATACCTATTCTTGTTACGCTTGTTCATTCATGTCCTCTTCATTTCAGCCTAAAATGTATGTACCATTCATATTGTATATTCATCATTATTATCAGTTTTTTGTTGTCCATTGTTGTCCATAGACCTTCCCCAAAATTTGCCAGACCTCTCTATCATGGGTGTCATGGAGCCAAAACTTACAAAACTTGTCTAATTCATCTCTCCATCTTATATTCTGCTGGCCTTCCTAATGGATTCTATGATGTCTCAAATGCCTATTTTTTCCTTTATATATTATGCTGTCTTCTGATCTCTCAATGTTCGGATGAGCATGATTGTTTTATGTATACTTTCTCAGTTTGAAAGTCAGTCTCTTAGTAAGGTTCTATGTTTCAGCTCCATAGGTGACAATAAGGAGGTTGCATTGGTTGTATACTCTTCTTTTTAAGGCTAATGAGATTTTCTTATTCTTCTAGGGATGAGTTTGTTCTGCCATAGGCTTGCCATCCTTGAGTGATTTTTCTTTTGATTTTTTCTTCTTTTGAAGATTTCATGGATTTTTCGTTGTCCTAAGTAGATTTAATAATCTACTTTCTCCAGTTTTTTTAATGCATGTGTGAAAATATCTGAATTTTGTCTTTATTTCTCTATTTGATATTTGTGAACTTTCTGCTTTTATTCTGTTCACGAAGACTATTTTGTTCAATGTTCTTTAATCCACATGTTACCGCTTCATACAGAAATTGCGGATCAACACGTGGTATCATTCAAGATGGCGAGAGCATCTTATTCAGTTCTCTTTCTGACATCACTGGTATTGTTGGGAATTCTGCCATGTAAACTCAAAAATAGAAGGAAGGCACTATTATAAATTTAATACCCTTTTTAATGCAGAACTTTTTACCAGCATCATATCAGGTAATTTTAACACAAGTAAGCATCATAAAACTTGTACTATTTTTGCCTTATATAATTTAAACATAATGAAAATATAAGTACTTTTGGGCATGAAAAATTAACAAAAATCTTATTTTGGATTTAGTAACTAAAAAGACTGAAAAAGAAATCTTCCTTATGTATATAAATTTGAATGTTTGAATGCACATATGAATTTCCATTCATATGTGCACGAAGATATTTAATATGTACAACTGATTGTGTTGTGTAACAAGACATGTATTAAGGAACATATCTTATTTCTGGATTGTCAAATATACACTTATTTTTCCCCTGCGCAAGGCCGGGATTCCCTGCTTATATATATATATATGTAAGTAAAATTTAGCTTGGCTGTTTGCTGAAATACATTTCTGGAAATGACATAATTGTTATTACCTGAAATTCTGGGATGAATCATTATTGTCATTCCACGAGTTGATATTATTATCCTATTTCTCTGGTTCTTCAAAAGCTTATCATTATCAGTTTTATTCATTTTTTGTCATCTGATAGAGTTAAGAATATTAATGATCACAAAATTTTTAGATCAAAATGTTCTTAAATGTTCATATTATACATAAATATACTGTACTTTAAATTGCATAATGGGCACCCTAAGCTGAGAAAAAAATGCTTTGTTGCACTCAGAACAGATTTGACAAATAAATGGTAATAGAAAAATATCAAAGGAAGTAAATGAAAATTATACTTGGGAATCAACAGAATCCTCTTCTCTAGAATCTGACTAAGTGAGATAAAATGAAATGTTGTCTCAAACATTGGATGGCCTCAGCATTGGCCATGTCACTGTTACAGTTGCAATGCTGTGTTTGCTGAGGAAAGTTGCAGCTGAAAGGGTCAGGAGAGTGGCAACAGTTTAAGAAGTACTACTTAAAAACCTAGAAACATAGCATTGTTGTTACATTCATTATCGTTTCTTAACATAAATTATATGTAGCTTACAAGAGAATTGTATGTTTTCAAAGATGACAAAAATGTTTAAACTACCATATCTGCCAGCCTATAAGACACTTGGTTTCCTTAATAATGGTAATATAGTTCTGTAAACTCTGGGATAGTTGGTAATCAGATGGAGCAAGATCCGGAGAATAATGGAGGTGTGGAATCTTTCTCAAGCTTAGGTCTTCTATCTTTCCAGATTTGATCTTTGCTCTTTTGGGTTATCCATTATCATGATGATACACCACACCTTTGTGAATGATCTAACTGGAACTCTTTTCTTCAAAGTGTTTGAACACTTTGAATATTGAAATGGATGTCAGCTGTAATGACAGCATTGACTTGGCAATTCAAAGTGGATCACGTTAACGTAATTCCATCGAACACTTGTAACGCCACAATCCTTGCATCCTTCAGTCACTTATACCTCTTCCGAGACTTTCGTTTTCACATTGTGATTTGGAGATCCACAACAGCCTGCTGACAATTGCTTTGAATGAAATGTTTTTATGTGAACATGCTGGCTACTATTGCAGGAACAATAAGCATTCCAAATGATGAAATAAGCATTAACAGAAAAGAAAAGGTCTATTGATGACTGGGCTACCGATTCAGTTTAGTCCTTTCTGTTGACTCAAGAACCCTGACTGGTCAGACTATTTTAGCAATGGTATGCTCTGTGTTGAGTAGTGGCAAGGAAGGTAGGGCTGGACTTAGAAATTGAAGCTATCTTGGGACTTTGTTCAGCTTTAAGCTGGCATCTTCTAAGTTAGATCGTCATGGGGGAGGTGCTCAGAGGCAGTGCGCAGCTACTGGTGAGACTGACTAAAAGGCTAATTTTTGAGTTTATTTATTGGGGACTTTTGAACATGGGGAGTTGTAAAGGGGATGTTTTATGTCCAGTCTGGATAATTAATCCAAACACTGATGCAATTTTGCATAAATGATAAAACTGCCCCTTTTCATCCCACCACATGATTTGATTGGTTGTGGCTGAGGACCTCACACCAGCACTGCCAAAAGAGTGTTTCCATTTCTTTATATCACATGACTGACCAATCAAAGAGCTCCATATTACTAGACAGAACTACTGTACCTTCAAAGTATGATTGAACTTGTTTTGTTTTTGAAAAATCTCAAAGAACAAATAAAAACAAATTTGAACCCTTTATCTACCCATTCTCAAGTGCATTAGACTCTAATGTATTCTTTAAATTGCAAATTTGTTTTTCAGAGTTTTGTCTCCCAGAAAGGTCCCAAGTGCTCACATAGATGGACCATCTGTTTTCATATCCATTCCTTCAGTAGCTAGGAAATTATGTTCTAGTCTTTAGAGAAAAGATTTACTTATCTTTCATTGAAGTGTCCTTGGTGCCCTGCTAGAATTTCCCTGACTGATAATTATATTATCATTTCAATTTTCTCATAAACTGATCTGAGTGTGATTGGTGTGGTCTACTTCTAGGAAGCCCGGCATTCGAGTTTAGAAAAATACCTTCTTATTGTCAGATTAGACCTAGCATTCCCAGAGCATTACATGCCCATCTTCAGGTGAGTCAAGTTAGTTGATTCCTATGGTGATAATGTAACTTACCCATTTAAAAGTACATGAACACATGCTTACATGTATTGCTATCATTCAGGCATTTTGAAATCGGGAAAATATCATTCAATCAACTGTGGTCAGATTTTGGACATTTCTTATAGGATGACCCAATACATTCTGGATGTACACTTATTCAAAAAACAAAACATTAGTTTAGTCACAGAATGTAAGACAAACTTGTTTGCACTTGGGTCAAACTGCCTTGCTTCATTAAAATCTGAACTCCATACAATATTAGTTCCAAACTAGTCTTAGATGCCTAATTGCTCCTACCCCATAATTTTCGAGCTACTCATAGTTGAGAGGGGGACGACTACTGATTTGTTGAAATTTTCCAAACAAAAAAAAAAAATGCAAGGGGAAGAACTCTTGGTTAACCAAGTTTAATTGTATCCGATAATTTCAGCGAAATTTTATACCACCAGAAGACTTCAATTCAATTTTTCTTAAGAATGACAAAATTCTTGTTTTCAATCAATACTGTACGTTTTTACGTGTCTATCCCATATTTGAACGACTTTGTTTTGACCAGAACCTTCTAAACTGTTGGTGGCCAGTTCCTTACCCCACCCAATAAATTGTGACATATTCAACCTCCAGCAATTAGGCACCTCAGAATATGTCCCATTCCAACTCCTTTATTAGTGGTTCCTGTAATGCGATTAGCAAACTTGAGCAAAAACAAGTTGACCAGGAAGTGTGAGTAAATTCGTCATCAGTTTTTGCATATGTCATTGTGTCACTGTTCTTTGTGCATGATGTCACTGGTTTTAGGTCTGGTCATTGTTATACGTGGAAATGAAATCAAAATTCAATAGTGGGAATTTGACTATGCACTTGAGGGAAAAGCAAGTGAAAAATTTGCCTTTAGAAGATTTAGTATTTACCAATGTTCAATTAACAGAAAAAAAAAGTCTCAATGGTTGTACTTATATGGGTTAGTAACAAAGGAAGGATAAAATGGAGAAAAATTTCAAAGGCCTGACATAAATATTACTGTAATATTACTGACAATATAAAATGCTAGAGTGAATTTTACTGCTTCAGAAGCACCTTTGAAACATAAATTGAAATAATTTCGAGTTGGAGGATAATTTCCATGATGGAAAACAAGAATTTCAAACAAGCTTAAAATATTCAAACAATTTTATGTTTTTAGTTTTTGAAATAAAATTTTAATGATTTCAATTGTCACTACTTTAAAACAATTTTTCCAATTCCTTATTAGGTGTCCTTCCATAGATACTATACTTATGTCACTCCTTTGAACTGGACAGCCATAAATAGCAATTGTGTAAGAATCTCTAGGAACTAAATTAAGGAATCTATTTTACAGACTGTGAGGGATCAGCATTTTCCAAGAATGATTGATAAAAGTATGATCTATTCCGAAGTCAGATCATAAATACAGGAGAAGAGAGAGAGAAAAATAAAAATAATAAAAGCAAGTTCAATATAATGATTACTATCTCATTTATTAATAAGAAAACCTCATGTCTACAACTGTACAGTTTATTTGTAAAATTCATGTTCAGTTTCATCTTTTTTAACATTGTTTTTATAACCTTTCTCAAAGTCCTTGGCCAACACAACATAGCGGTTTTCACGGACAGCCTGCATTCCTGCCTGTGGTGAAGAAAAAAGCCATACATGAAAAAGTGAAAACAAAAACCCAAATATGAATAGAAAAAGGCACCATTTTTACAATTATCAATTTATTCAATTAACTCCATTAATATTCCAAGTTATTCTTGTTCATTTCTAAGCTTGATCTGTTTATGATGCACAGTACACTGTATGTAAGATTTGTGGTGGAAATGACTATTTATAATAAACTTGACATGAAATCTGATTTTATTAAGCTCTTCGAAAGCAGATCAAAACCTCAGAACCTGAATCATTGAGCATTATAGGAAGTAATCAAATTAAATAACAAGCACGAATGTATCACTTAGAGTCAATTTTACATGGTGCCTCAATTTCAATATGGCATTAAATGAACTACTTCAATAAAGAAAAGAAAAGAAAATAAGTACTTTCGGATGTAATTTGGTTTTTGCAACTAGAAGCTCAGAAGGTGCAAAAGTTATGTGAAAATTTGAAAAAAAAATCTTCAGATTGTCATAGAAACAATGAAAACATTATTGTTCTTTTTGATGAATATTTTTTTAAAGAAGTTATTTTATCCATCTTTCCAAGTTTAGAAATAATTATTAAAACCCAAACAATTACTCACTTCTTGGCAGATAGCATTGATATCAGCACCACTGATCTTATCTGGTCTGGCCACATAATCTTCAAGATCAACTTCTTCACTTAAATTCATTTTGCTTGTGATGGTGGAGAAGATCAAACGTTTTTGCCTACGATCAGGCAGAGGAAATTCTATTTTCCTATCCAGACGTCCTGGACGTAACAAAGCTGGATCCAAAGTATCTGCTCTGTTGGTTGCCATGATTACCTATTTAAAATAGAAAAGGGATGAAAAATTAAAAAATCATAGAATCAGACACAGATAAAATGTTTCTGGATTTAATCATAGAACAACAACAACAACAACAACAGCATATACAAGACATTTTTAATACAAAATGAGAGTTAAGAAATCACATTCATCAAAAAATATTTTTTCAAGCATTTCAGCAAAATGATATTAAAATAGTATATCTGTTTTATTTCTATTTTTTTTATATATATGTGTAATTTATTCATAAACAAATTGAATTATGACACTAATGGTGACTATATGAGAACTATCTGAATTCAACAAATAAGGCAAATGAAATGTTATGGACAGAACCAAATATAACAAACATGATTTTTTGAAAGCACAATCTATGAAAGGAAGAGAATTAGATCCAGGGAGGGGTGGGGATGGGGGTGGCATACAACATAGAAACCTTGAATGATTTACAGAAGATTAGGGGGAAAAAATGGAAAGCAAATCATACAGGTAGCATCTTGAGATATTGAACAAAGTGAGGCATGTAAGGCCTTTTGATTGATGCTATTTTGACATTATTTTCTTTCAAGATTTATTACTTGCTTTGTTATTGATCACTGTGGCCAAGTGATAGAGTGCTTGCTTCCGGTTTGGTAGGCTTTGGTTCAATCCACTGCTGAGTTATACCAAAGACTTTAAAAATGGTTCTCTCTGCTAAATACTTAGCATAAGGAGTAGGATTGAGAGACTTCTCCCGGGCTAACAGATTATGGCTAAATCATATTGGACAGACTGATTCTAGTAACATCACTGAAATAATGTCAAGCATTGTCTGCACCTAGAAAGGTGTTGACCATTGGGGAATATCAGGTGCTGTAAGCAGAGCAAAGCTTCCACAGGCCTGGCAAGCCGGAAGTAGATCTTATAAACCATTATGTGTCTGTACTTAACCTTGTGACACCCTTGGTGAGGGTACAAGCAGAGAACAATATACAAAACATACTCGCTTTATTTCAACTTGAAAGCATTAAAACAATTTTAGAGGATGCATAGAATAGATTAAAATAAATAAAAACTTACTTTTACATTGACAGTTTGATCAAAACCATCCATTTGGTTCAGAAGTTCAAGCAAAATTCTCTGTACTTCTCTATCAGCTACAAAAAATATCACAGGAAGAGATTAGAAATTTAAAGAAAGAAAAAAAAAAGAAAAAGAAGCAAACTATTTTCTTCTACCTATGATTTAATTGAAATTAATAAATAGGGCCAAGGTTGCCAATTTAGATGTTTTTTTTTTTTGTTTTGGTTTTTTCCCCAAATTTGTGAGTCCAGTGTTGGCAATATTTAGGTTTGAATTTTTTTTTCATGTTTCGAAGTCAAGCGTTGCCAATTGAAGTAGTCTTTTGAAATTTTAATTTTAGTGACTTCCAGAATTGAAAAATCACATCTAAATTGGCAACCCTGAGTAGTAGAGCACATAACACCAAAAGTGAATAATTATGTACAAATTTAGCAGCTGAAAGTAACATCAAGCAATACATACTATTTATCTAATGTGAATTACTCATACATGAATGGTATTTTTCTTGCAATTTGAATTGGAAGCTTATTAACTGATAAATTTTACAATACAAAATTAACATAAATTGTCCAGCAGGCAATGAGAAGTTTCCAAAAAGCAGAGCAAATGAATAGAGGATATTGAAAGATGAAATTCAAATTCCATCTTGTACCTTTGTCCACATTCTCTATATTGGAAATAAATTGTAGTTAGTCTCAAGATTTGTTTTAGCATGGAAAACTAATAAAATTGATTGAAGTTAACAATCAACCCCTTTTACTGAATGAAACAGATAAGGAACATCCTTTGGAACAAAAAGATGGTGTACATATACACACACACACACACATATATATATATATATATATATATATATATATATAATGTTTTCTCCCCAAGTCAGAAGTGGATATGAAGAACTACTCAAATAAAACAAGGGAGAGTGAAATGGAGGGATGAGAATTGAAAGGCAAAAGGATGACCATACAGGAATTGAATGATGGGTGTGGTAGAAATGATCATCCCATCACTCAAGCAACAAACCATGCAATTGACCATCATATCCCCAACAACACCTCACAGTACAAGCACAAGATAAAACAGAAATATATATATATTCCATGAAGAGATATAGTACTACAAACCTCCTGTTTGGGCATCAAAACGTTTTGTAGCAATTGCATCAATTTCATCAATGAAGATGATAGCAGGAGCATTTTCTTTAGCCAGTCTGAAGACATCACGTACCATACGGGGACCTTCACCCAAATACTTTTGGACAAATTCAGATCCGACCACACGGATGAACTTAGCTGCAAAATAAATTCAAAGAGAAATTAGCATTCATAAGCATATAGATAAAGAAACAAAAATTTAATTTTGAATTATAAATAAAGAAAAGATACATAATCAAAACTAGTATTAATTCATCTCAATAGTTCTATTAAAAATAGAATTTTTTTTCTTTACAATATGAATAGTATGGAAATCAACTATACCAAAACAAAGATACATTCATTTCTACATTTGCATAAGTAGTAGTGAATAAATAGACCAAAAATGGACAAAGCAATATAGAACCAACTTTGCTGGTGGGTCTAAGAACTATTTTTAACTCTTTAGGTGCCATAATTGCCATATTGTGACCACACACCCCTCCTCAGTGGATGATATAAACAAAAATATGGCTAGGAATCTGCTGTGCATATGGCCAATAGGTGGCACACATATTTTGAAGTAAAATACAGCAGTCGTTCTAATCAAAGTTTTGCCATAATTTCGGAGTAAGAAGTGCGTTGTTTTTGTATCATGATGAGAAAGTTAAACAAAAAATCCTGAAATCCAAATCAAATATTTATTCCAACATATGCCGTGTGCCATACTGATCATTTCATTTCATTTCCTTATAGCAACCTTCTATCATGAACTTTTATGGCCTTTCTGGAAACAAGAGTCAAATTAATTGAATTGTCCTAAAAAACTTAGCACTTGAAGGGTCAATAGCATCTAGATTATTTATCAACATTCATTTTGTGAGAATAATATTCTATCTTGATGTGGAGTCCACAGCATTTTCTTTAGTAATATTTGCTCTTCATTAGATGGGATCAGTGTGTAACTTTAAACAGTCAATCAATAAGAAAAACCGTTTTCTGCTGGTCTACCAGCGATTCTAAGAATCCAATATTCATTTTCACCTGATCTATATGTTTTGGTACAAATGGACTCTAAGAATAATAATATTGATGGATTTTAGCACCGTAAATGAATCAAGGCTTCAAAGATAAGTTTTGAGTAATAACAGTGTGTTCACCCCTGCCAATAAAGTTGGAGATGTATAGGCATTGTCCTGGGTCTTTTCATCTGTCTGTCCAAATAATATCTTAAAAAGTCAATGAATTTCATTCAAATTTAGTGGAAGGATGGACAATGGGCCGCGGAAGAAGTGACTGAATTTCAAAGTGGATCCATGCACAGTTACCTCTACTACATGTTATGGCAAATGTACGCACTTTGACTGCTTTCTAATTTTCAGATATAATCCTTGGGATAATGTGTACTTACCAGTAGTGTGATGTGCAACAGCTTTAGCCAACATGGTTTTCCCACAGCCAGGAGGACCAAACATAAGTACACCTCGAGGAGGGTCAATACCAATCTGTTTGTACAATTCAAAATGAGTAAGTGGCAGCTCAACAGCTTCTCGCACCTCTTGCTTCTGGATGTCCATACCTCCAATATCTGAGTAAGTTACCTCAGGAATCTCATCTGCATAAAAATGACAATTACAATTAGATAAACAAACAATTTTCAAGTTCATCAATAGGTTTACAAAAGTGAATAAAAACTGAAAGATTTTTTTGAAAACCTTCCTTTTATTCTAATCTACAAATCTTCATACCAACATTGCAAATCAGTTGTTTTATATTTCTAACCATGGAGTTAACAGGAAGAGAAAAAGAAAAATAGCTGTTTTAGCCATTTTTAGAAGCAGTTTAAGATCAAATCAAAGAATCAATTTCACATTAAATATGCTTTGTACATTGGTCACCCAATTTAGAGCCAATCCACGCATTTCCCAAAAAAAAAAAAAAAAAAAATTCAGGAAGAAACTAAAGCCAAGATCAATCACAGCAAATCAAACTATGTAGGAATGATATTTTTTCATAATCTTTTAAATCAAGATAAACTGAATTTCAATCAAAACTTGATACAAATTTTTTTTCTTTAGCAAATCTGGTAAGTTTAATTACTGTAAATGTACATTTTTTATTAGTAATTCATTCTGCAGTCTTAGTATATAGTTATTTTATTTGATAAGGGGGCTTTGAGTGAATGCAATGACATTTTTAGCCAGGAAGTTAGCCAAAAGTAGGAAAGATTTGGCTGATTTTAGCAATATCTGAGACACTTTTTCCTATATCATTGAGTTTTGTTGAAGGATTTTTTCCCCTTTTCCTATCTTTTCATACAAAATGATTTTAATAAAAACTGTGACAATATAATTGACAAAACAGGTAAAATAAAGTATTAATAAACTAAATATCTTCTAAAATAAGTGTTTTATCTATTTCTCTCCCTCTTCATAATTTATTTATGTACATGCACATAGTTTTATCTAATTGATAAAATGCCGATGAAGTAATTTTGACTTACAATAAAACTAATTGTTTTTTCTCAAAACTAATAAATTTCCAGAGGTAAATAAGCTTCAAGGATTGAAAGCACAAAAAATTATTTTAAAAAAAAATTGAATATTCAACTTTTCACTATCCTGACCGGTTTGGTGAGAAAAATTAATAAAATCTAAATGTAAATATCCTTGGTTTGATTTAATCAAATAAAAACTACCTTTTCATTTATCTAAAAAAGAAAAAGAGTCAAATAAACTTCCCAAGGATCTTGTTTATTTTTCAATTAGAATGCTGACAATTGGTTTCAGCTTTATTCTTCATGTGATATCTATAAATTAATAATCTATATTATATTATAGCTATTTTAGGATTTGAAAAGAGTCAAAGGAAAAAAAAAGTGAAAAATGCTTTTTTTCAGGTAACATTTGATTTAATGGACATTTGCTATGAACAAACAACCATCCCTTCCTATTAGCCCATTAAAACAAAGGTTCATTGTAATTTCTACAAAGTAATGAAATTTTCATTGCTTGATAGAAAAATACTTACCAGGCTGTAACATATTGATACTACTGTCTGCTTCAGGTGGAAGAACATCAACCAGTGCATTGCTGTGTTTATGGAGAGCTACACTGGCACTTGGTTTTAGCAGTTCACGGTCAATAGTGGATAGGATACGCACATAGTAGTTGGAACCTGCATTAGAAAAAAACAATAAGGAATAGTGAGTAAATTTGGGGTTGTCTATTCAGATATGTTTAAAAATTTTATTTTTCAAATTTGCAAGACCAGTGTTGCCAATTTTAATGTTTTTTTTTCTAGAAAAATTTTTGGATTTAGTAGTCTAGTGTAGCCGGTTTTATTATCAATTTTTTTTTTTAATATGGAAGTGATTGCCAAATTCTTAAAGAAGAAAAAAAAAATCCTAATTGGCAACAACACTGGATGCAAAAAGTAAGATGATAATGAAAAGGTGTTGCTTTACCTGTGGTAGATCCAACAATACCGTTGTTTTGATCAACAGCTTCCAAGAACTGACCAATAACCAGAGGGACACTCTGGATACGTTTCACTTCTTCTTGTGCATGCAGATATTCTTTCTTCAAGTTCTTTTGCTCATCTTTGATATACTCTTCTTGAACTTCCAGGAATTCAAGTTGTCGCTCAAGGCGCTGAAAAAGATTAAAACAAATTAATACATTTTTAAAAACTTAGCATCAAGAAAAACATATTTTAGATTGAACAACCAAGAGGAAATTAATTAAAAGGGTAGAAATTATGGAAAGTTAGGTATAAAATAAATAATATTAATAAATATTTAATAACAGGTTTTAATATCCTCATAACTTGATATTAATGTCGAATCAAGTCAACATACCAACTGAACATCAGAGGAAAAGAACTAACAAGCATGCGTACAAATGACAACACACTGCATGGGGCTGAAGGTTCAATCCCTCTGTCGAGTACCGCAAAAATTTATAATACTCTGGTTCAGCAACATCACGAGGATGAATTAACTAGGAATACTGAATACACTCTGAGATGGACATTGGTGGAGAACCATCTACTCCCTTGGATTGAATGAAAATTTTCATTTGAAATTCCCAGAAAGTTACCACATATGACTGATACCTGAAGTAGGCCAGAGGGTGTAGCAGCCGAAACATTGACTACAACAACCAAAACTAAAACACCAGTCCGAGTAAATCAGTGTGTAATAAATATTTCCTGAGATTGATTCATAGTGCTATAAGCTACTGATAGCTGGATTATTTTAAAAAGAAAAATGTGTTGTTCTAATGTCTCAAGCTTTTGTAAATCAGACGACAAATTTATACACATTTATTGTCAACACAATCATTGATTTTTCTTGAAATATTCATGTTGGTGTGTAAATCTTTCCTTTTGTAAATGTTTACACTTCAGCTTAAGAGTATAGAAAAATGTAAATTGATTTTTAAAAGTGAATTATTTCCAATTTGCATAACACTTAGCATATTGAATTACTCATTACTTGAAAAATGTTAAATCTCTTTTTTGAGATGAAAATGGAAGGCTAGACATTCAGCACCACGCATAATTTTAACATGGAAGAATCAGGTTGTTCATTATAACCACAAAACCAAGATTACCAGTGACTTAAACAAAAGAGCTGGAGTAAAAAAAGATCTAATCTAAAATCTTTCTGGGGTGCTTATACCTGCCATCTGCTGATGGTACAATTTTCTATCTTGACCTTTGATGATGAAAAAAAAAAAAAAAAAAAAAAAAAAAAAAAAAAAAAAAGAGTGAGGAATCTATCTTTTTCCGTGCAAAAACATTAGATAATCCACAAATAACCAAAAAAACCCAGTACATTATAATTTACATAAAAAAATATGTCTGGCATTTAGCTTAGACCCATTAAGCGAAGCCCTTTCCGGCATTTAATGTCATGCACTCTTCACCAAAACAACTAGGATAAAAGCAGACATGAAGCATTACACCTTCCTTTAAAACCATCTTGAGGGGTGTAGCCTGTTATTTTCATATGTGAACAATATTCTGTATTTGAGTAATTATTATTACTTGGTTGTATTAATTGTATTTCGTCATGACTGACTAGCCTGTTATTGATTTAATAAAATCCTGATTATGGTGCTGCAAATGAGAAACAAATGTGAATAGAAGGGATTTCCTAATGATGCGGGTGAACCTGAAATTGTATCCACTTCATATGCCAAGATATTCATTCCAAACAGACTTAATGAGACAACAGTATTACATTTGATGGCTGATCACCTGATCTCTTTTAACATCACAGTACTTCATGATCTTCTTGGCAATCCTTAGCCATATTCAAATCACAGAACTCCTGACACAGCACTTATTCTCAATCACTAGCACACAACAGTTGGCAGTTTGATAGATGCTGGAGGAGGCTTGTATTAGAAATGACTCATACCCTATTCCGTAAATTTGTCATTGATACAAGATCACAGGCTCACAGCAGATTGCACCACACCCTTACAACACCTGTGACAAGACTGTGCGGAGAAGCATTATACACTTAGACCATAATTTTGTTGATATAGAGGAGTACAGAATGCTTGATCTGTGGGTCACCAAATATGCAAACCCTGTCATCGATTGGAAGAACTTTGGCAATCTAGTTCAGCATGAGAATGAAAATGCAAGACTTCCTTGTATGAATACGCTCTCTTTCTGTTGACTGTGATTCCTATGTCCTGAGTGCAGTGCAGACATATCTCAAGTAAACATCAGATCAGTTCCTGCACAAAGACTACTCAATGAAATGCTACTAACAACCTGGTTGGCAGATTGGAGGTTACTCAATAAAATGGTTAGTTATTTTCCAAAGGATTTAGTTGATATATTAACAGGTTTAATGGAATCAAGTCGTATAGTTTATTGAGAGGATTGCAACTTACCTTAACTTTGACGTATAAATCTTCATTGTCCAAAGCCAGTGGGTCATAGTGTGGAATGGTTTGTGACGTACCAGGACGTGATTCAGTCACGACAGAGTCTTCCTGAAATTCAAATACCCTTTAATTAAAATCAAATCTAAAATATAACACTGTAAAAAACAACAAAACATTAGATAAAATCTCACTCGTACAGCACGATCAAAGTATTCTGAAAACAAAAACAGTAAATATCTTCAATAACAAATACAATTAAACGACACACACGTAGGAACAAATAAACCAAACCTTTCAAAAAAAATAAAATAACACGAAGAGGCGAGATACAAACATAAATATTAAATACGAGCATCATTTTCCCTAAGTAATTTCATGTGAGGATCCAGTTTAGCATCATTACATTACAAATAAAACTCTGACCCCGATTTTTTCCCCTTAAAACAGACAAATTTCTGGATGTAACGAAGGTCTTATTGATTGAAACCCTACAAAATTAACAAAGAAAGTATTTTCTCCACGAAAACGGCAATGTAAATTTACTAAGGTGACCGACATTTTTTGTTACTTGAAAAATAAACATTAATTCTTTTAAAGACTTTATTTTGAATAATTCTAACATTTACGAATATATATTTCACTTTTCTCCACGTAAATGCTTGTGGAAGTTTTATATTCAAAATTAGTTTTCAAATTTCAAGATTGACAACGCGAAAATATTGTGTATGGACTTAAAATGAACACTTTTTAATTTCATTTATTCCTGTTCTTACAGTAATAACTACATAACCATGGATAATATTTTCATAAACTGTTATCTTAGAGAAAGACTTGGTATTATATATAAATAGATGCATTCGTACTAAAATCAAGATTCAATAAAATAAATTATCAAATCATTTTCTTTTCATTTCGACACATATCCTTGTCTGAAAATAATAATCAAACAAGCGATGACAGACATATAATTTTTTTCCTCAAGCAGTCCAACAAAAAATCTTCATGTTTTCACAAATGTAATTTATCAAAACGTAAGTTTAGATACAAATAAATAAACAGATAGATAATTAGGCAAATTTCACAAGTCGGTTTTAACAAAACAATTCTTTTAAGAGTTCCCGGCTACTTAGTCACCACCATTAAAAACACGAGATGACTTGCACAATTAATAAGTTGTCTACTCCATTTAAAATACAGCGGTTATGGATTTTATTTATGCATTGTTAGATCAGGGCGATTCTTAAAAATAACTGGATCGCCACTTTGAAGCTATAAAAGGTAATAAATTAGAAAAATATCGATAAAGTTTACCTTCTCGACAACCACAATACCGATTTCCTCCATTGTACTTGAAAGCGGATGTGACGTTTGGTTACGTCACTTCCTGGAGACCAGATTTGTTTTGAGTCAGCAACATAATACTGAAGAAATAAAGGGGCACTAACCAAGCACATGGTTTGGTTAGCCTTATTTTTTTAAGGCTAATCACTTAAATAAACGATTGCAGATAGTCTATGTAAGTAAAAATAATTTCTACTAAATCATGATAGACTAATGCTACAAATATAATCTATTTTAAATTAGAATTAGCAATAGAGTTGTAATTCTATTGAATAATTTACCAGAAAATATAATGCTCTCTCACCAGATGTAAGAAGAATTATGAAATTATTATTATCGCCACCGATATTTAAGGTTTTTGTTGTGTAGACTAGATATATTGAACTTGTATACTTTTTTTCACACTAAATAAATATAATATGTTTTATGTATATTGAATTATGTATTACACAGTTGGAAACCCTTACATCTGGTGAATGGCATAGTTTTAGCATTCTAATGTTTGTAAACAAAAAATTGTTTCCATTTTTCAAAGACCATTCTTCGCATGTGTTTTGATTTTTAAAAAATCAATGGATACAGTGTAGTCACACATCTTGGTTAAAATGTAAGACCAATTAAATAATTTCTCATTCTATGTTTAATTCAGATATAAGTCTAAATTAGTGTTTCTCAAACTACATGTGTCCTTCACTCTCAAGTCTTTATTACAAAATCTCATTCACCAATTACTAAATAAATTTCCTTACGTTTGTGATTATTATCGTTTTATTCTCCCTCGTGAATATTTTTACTTTTGTATCATTATCTAAAATGTTCTTATTTCTTAAGTGCTTATTTTATTCATATTTTTTCCCAAGATCCTAAAAATATATAAAAAAATCTAATAGTGTCAAAAAATTTACACAAAAAATTGTTAGAAATTTTCTAGTTTGCATGAATTTATCAAACAACAATCTTGAAGCTTAGAATTAGATTTTACGAATAGTGTTTTCTCAATGTACATGTTTACCATAAAAACATTGTAGTGCCCTCTATACTTTTAGTTAGGAATTAAATACGAAACCTTTCTTTTAGCTAGATATTGAAAACGTCACTTCCTTCAACAACCCCTATAAAAGCCCTGGATGCGCATGGTCAAATGCTCATTGGCGCTGACACTCCTAACTGGCTACGCTTTTGGCCCAGGCACTTGTTGCCAGGTCCTCTCTCTCTCAGATCGGTATCATTTCACTGACTGCCCGGCCGATCTGATCCTAACTATTTTATTCCAATGTGACCTATCTCTGTACTAACTTCGCCCATTTCACTTCACCAATGTCAAGGCATCTCACATACGCACAGCTATGTAACCGAGTCCTCACCACATGCTCCGAATGCATATACACCTCTTACTTTCATGAATGAAATGGCAATGCTTTTTACTATCTGATAGTCATAATCTCTCCTAAATTCTCTTTACTTCAGGAAACACGCATGTATAAAACTCTGTGTTCTTTGTCTTTCATGGTCTGTCTGTCGAGTGCCTATCAGAGTCAGAGAATAACCCTCAAGTCACACACACAGCTTGGCAGTTTGACTCGCACACTGAACCTGGTCTTCATATTCATTCCTTGGTATGCTCCAAGCCATATGGATTCAAAGCACTTCAGATACCTCCGCTCTGACTCTGACACCTATACTACTATCTATGACTCCCACCTTTCGCTATCTCTTTTCATCCCTTCAGTGATTGATCATATCTATGTTATCATTATATGTATTTCATTTTCATTTGTTATTTGTCATTAATGTCCTTATATTAAATGTATGTCTTATTTGTCCATCCAAATTCTTGTATGTGTTCTTTTTACTTTGTTTCATCTCTGTGTCTATGTTTCTGCTTGCCGTGCGTTCTCTTCGTATATCTCCCGTGACGTTGCTGCTGCCACCAAACCACATCGAAGCAAAATCCTTTGTCTCCAAAATCTTCACGCAACCCATTCCTCAACCAAAACTACTAGATCTATCCAGAACCATACTATCTACAAACGATTGACAAACCAACAAGAATAGCACAAAATATTTTTTAATCGTAGAAAAATTATAAACATCTGAGTGAAATAAGTCTCTTTCAGTAATCTTTGATTTGCTTGTATGGTTTATTCACCCCCCAAATAATTTTATTCACCCTTGGGCGAATTATCCATCAATTTGAGAAACACTGTTAGAAATTTACCTGTCAACGCCATTTTTATTTGTTTTTTTTTGTAATTTTTCTGATCATGATAGATAAGATATTGTGGTATATGGGACTATTGCACAATTTGGTCTGTGTCGAATGTGTTGCTTGACTGTTACAATGTCTACTGTACCCCCCCCCTAATCTTTAATTCTTTCTAACTTCTATCAAAAATGTAAGCAAGAGTGGGGCTTTAGAATTTCTAAATGTACATTAAATTTGATTATAATATTCTACTAAACTAAACCCGAAAAAAGATAGACCTGAAAACAAAACAAAAAAAAAGACAGAAAGGTAAGTCACATTCTGACCCACAACCCACCCTGTCTAGGGCTACACCAGCCATAAGAAAAATAATGATTAGATTCAAAGGCAGACCATCCCCATCCATCCAAGTGATAAATTCTTGCTGCTTGTAGCTGGGGTGACCGATGAATTCTTTAACAAGGTAAAAAGAAAAAAAAATTTTCAACTGTTGAATGAAACATCCCCACAAGCTGATGCAAGATGAAATTGAACCAGATAAGTAGGCCTGAACTTGCCATATTTTTCTCTTTATTCTTTTTTTTAATTCTATTATTTTACTCATTGTTCATTCATCCAACTTTGTTTCAAATGTTTTGGTTGACTGTTCCAATGTCTACTGCACCTCCCCCTAATCTTTAATCCGTTCTAACTTCTATCAAGCTAAGTTAAGTTAATGCAAGGTGACAATAAAAATCAACAACTTCCCATCCACAAATATCTTTTTTTGTATCTGTGTCTTCCTTGTTCTATCAAACTTAATAAAATGTATACGCGATGCGGTTGGCTATATTTTATTGTGTGTGACATTTGTCAAGGAAAGTAACTAATAGTGCTAATTATAGACTTATCTCCCCTATTCGTTTTTTTTGAACAGATATAAAAGATCCGGGTTCATTCTGGTTGAACATGAATAAGAAAATGCAGAGCAGCAAAATGTTTTTGATATTTTTCAAGTACAATACCGTTGCAAAATAATGTAAATGCTGCCGGCATTTTTTACTGCAGTGGTAAACTACCAACTTTTGTTTTGGACAATCTAAACTCTTCTTCCCATCTTTGATGTAGACATAACGTTTTGGCTGACTCATTCTACGGCCCTCTTCAGGTGTAAAATGCAATATCCATATGGAAAGAGAGATAACATTTTGCATTTGAAGAGGGCTGTAGAATGAATCAGTCAAAACATTGTGTCTACATCGATGATTGGAAAAAGAGTTTTGATTTTCTGAACAGAACTTGGTGTGTTAATGTTTCTTCTCAAAGTTATTGACAATTGGTGAACTTAATAAATGATTGTACTAGCCAAGCCACTCTGGAAAAACTCGTCAGTTCACTGTAGACAGTCTACATGGCAAATTTGCTTTTTATTCTCCTTCACGCTGCCATTTTATCAACCTATTTTTAATATCTTACCCTTACCACTTGTATGAATTGGCTGCTACTTCATATCATCTAGCGTGTATAGCTGAGTTGGTACTAGCAACGAGGTACAGAGAAAATTGTACCAGTATATTTCACTTATCTATTGATGTCTATAAGAAATCAATTGTGCAACCAACATTCTATCTTGTCTTTGAGTTGAAATACGCTTTTGTCCACATTCCCCGACACGCTGGGGAGATACATTTTCACCATTTTCCCTGTTTCTTCTCAATGTTGAATACACTTCTCATTGATTTTCCCATTCGTTTTTGCAATTCTATTGAAAGTCAAGTAGATTTCTTTTGGATAAATTTTCACCTGGACACTTTCTTTTGGGCTCAAATCCTTACCAGATCCCATGATTACAATTTTGGAAAATACTCACTGTAATCACAAATACAAGAGTAACATATTAACTCTGGACCTATTACTCTAAATGAAATTAAATGGACTCATGGTATGAAACAGGAAGTCTTAAAAGGGCATGCTAGTTCACTTCAAATCATGGGGTAGGATAAGGTCAAGTTTGCTTTAAGTCAACCAGAGGTCACACAAGGATAATAATGGTTTAAATTCTCCTTGTACAGAATACTATAATGAAAGCAGAATCTAAAATGTAGAAGACCATGTAATATTGTTCACATTTTTATAATCTAATTGTCTAAACAGATTTTATGGGAAGCCTCAAATTTTTAGAATTCAATTTGCTATGTGTAAAAATCTTGTGCTATTCAAATTATTTTTCCTCTGATGAAAGCATGTGTGCACTGAATTTTTAAGTAAATCTAAACTTGAAATTGTTTCAAGCAAAATGGAAAAAAGTTATACATCTTATTTTATAAAACAAAATTTAATATGAAATATCTCTGTGCTTATTTTGAATCATGAATATGGAAAATAAAATGCTAAATAAAATTATTGAAATATTGAAAAAGATGTGAGCCTCAAATATCGATTTCCATTTATCTTGCGATTAAACAAAAATTAGATTAGCATAGTGGTCTCGAGCCTTTTCTCATGATCACCTCAAATATTATTGAGAGACTGAAAAAGAATGCTTAAACGTGATTTCAGATCAGATAAACAGAAATAGGCCACACTTTGGGAAAATGACATTTTTATGACAATGTTTGTTCAATAAAAACGAACTCGAAACATAAAAAAAGCTTCTTTGTAAAAAGAAAATTGGTGACTCACCATATTTCAAGTCAGGTGCGATTGAAATATAATGATTGATTAGTTAAAATCGAGTTCTGCAAATCAATAATCGAAATTGATATAAACAAAAAAGGTATCTTATTTAATATTTTTTGCCTGCGTATATTTTGAATGTAATCTCATAACCTTCTTTTTTTTTAATCTTTACCTAATAATTTGTGGAGAGCAGTAAACATGTTTACCTAATATCAACAATTTGGATCTATTTCCTATGTTAAACTTTACTGACAAACCCCGTCAAAACAGAAATTTTCTTCGCGAAACCTTTGAGTTCGTACGGATCCAGGTTGGTTACCACTGGATTAGCACATTTCATGAAGGCCCATCAATATTATCATGAATACGACCAAGAGAGATAACTCTTAGTTTGTTTTACTCTGGTTACTACCCTTCAATACATCCCTAAATATACAGATGATTTCTGGCAGGTATGGACAAAGATTGTCAGCGTGAATTCAACACCTTAAAAAAAATAAAAATAAAAAGCTCCCCTCCCAAGCCCCAAACTTGTACAAAATATAATTTCATTGTCAAAATCTTTGTGTTATTATTAAGAGGAAAGATTGGAGAAAAATCTGATGTAAAATTCCTTGAACTGTAGATTTTGCAGAAAATCTACAGCAAGAAAAAATTGCTTATATGCAAACAAAAATGACATAATATTTTTGCATTTAAAAAATTTTCCAAAAATTTGAGGCAGGACACCGAATTTTCAGGTTTTTTTAGTCTGTTGTATCATTTGCATTTACAGATGTTCATCAGTAAGTCTGTTGCCTAATGATGAAAAAAAAACCATTCATTTTACACAATAAATATTTATTTCTCAACATAATCTCCTACATTGTCAATGTACTTAATTCAGTGAATATTAATCATATAGATTGAACATTATGCATTGAAAATTTCAGATCAGAATTCAGCTTGTTAGCAGGCTGCAGACTTATTGATGCACCCTAGTGAGAAGCAACTCTTATCGGGGCCTTTTCACTGTTCAGTTATATATTTTCAAATAAAATAATAGAATACACTAAGCTAGTGATTATCATTTTTTTCCAGAATTTCTTTCCAAGTCAATACAGATACAAATGATTGTTATGATACAAACAAGTTTTGATTATTCAAGTTCCTTCTTTAAAAATCTTTTAGAAAGCTATCAACCAACACTGTCAACATAGGTTTCATCAATTTTTAAATGATTCTTACTGCCCATATCACACTTGCGGCAAAAGGACTGAAAATGTCAACATTTACTTCTTATGTCTAGAAAAAATGTCCCGTCCCTGTCAGGTTTTTAGTGGAGGGGATTCAATTTAGGATGTGGGTTTATACCAAATCATTCCATTTTTTGTGTCTGGCACACTTGATGCTTGGTTTTTGAAAAATTGGACTTTAGTGATCCTACAAATGACAAGAGATGTAATATTAATTGATCACCCCTTTTTCCAATTTTTCAATTGGTCACCCCATGCTGCAAGAAGACATTGATCTCATGAAATTTTCTATTGAGTGACTAACCAGATGTATTTTATTATGATAATCTTGTATCTTGTTTTCATTGATATTTAATTTTTATTGTATTTTATTTTCAGCAATATTTTTGAACAATATGCAAACAAAACCAAATAATGAGTCACCAGCCTCTACCAGTCGATCAGCAAAAACTGTATCGGATAACGGCCAGCAACTGGGTACTGGTCTTGATTCGAGATTTGTCAATAGACTGATCTCTTTCATCAACTCAGAACTTGATGAGATAGATGAACAAGATCCTGACGAAAGGTTCATTATTTTTCAAAGGTCATTTAACAAGGTGAGTTGCAATTGCTTGAACTAGCATTTTACACTAGGACAATAAGAAAAGAAAATTACTATGCTTCTATTATAATTGCAATAGTAAAGCATAGGCTACCAAGCCGCAAGGGAATGATATGATTCGATGATATGATACGATATGAGTAAGCTGCCTCTTTCCTAATTCCTGTCTCGGCTCCAACATCACTAAGAAATATATTTGACCTATGCAGTAAACCAACTGAAAAAATAAAATGAATTACCGCATTTCACCATATATAACCTGCTTTTTTTCTGAAAATTTTGAGCTAAAAAATCCAGGTGTGTATTATCTACGGAAAAATAATTGTTATACATAATTGAATATATAGGATAATGCATTTTTCATTTGAAGTTCAGTTGGAGGGATGTGGATTAATAATGGTGAAGTAAAATCATTCCAGTTATCAATGAACGAAATTTAAAAGAAAAATTAATTGTGCCTTTCTCTTGTGGAGCTCAGGTGGATATTGATATTAAATAAGATGAACCCTTTTAGAAACAAAATTTAGTGCATTAGCCACTTATGATTGACTAATCACCTTTATTTGGGTTGTGATTACCATCTCACCCCCTACGTCAGCCAGTCATCAAGAATATTGTTAATATCAAATTCATACGCATATGGAAACTCTTATATGTTTCTGTCAGAATTACACTGAATTGCCTGAAATCTAACATTGTTTTGCCCAAATTTTAGGGGGCAGTTGACCCACTCCCCTATCCCCTGGCTTATATGCCCATGATTAAACTGGTTGGTGGTGTGAAAAAGGTTGGGAACCCCTGGGTTAAAGTATACTATTTCATAATTCAAAGTGCTTAGATTCCTATTTTATGTTTATTGGGAGTAATGATTTCTTTTGGAAAACAATTTTTAATAACACACATCAAATAACACTCAAGTATAGAATATATTGCAGAGGAACACAAGAATAATTGGATGAGGAATGCCATTATAAAGCAATGGGTTTCTTTCCAGATTTAATCCTGGAAAATTACCTCATATTTCAGTGACTGGGAACTCCTGAAAAATCTTTGCTTATTATTACTAAAATATGGAGACCAAAACAAAATTTGACTCATGACGATCAAATTTTTCAGTATGCTCAATATAAATTTATATATTACTTTTTGTTATGAAAACTATATCTGGATGTTGTATTGGAATTGTTTTACTTATAACTGCCTATAATAACTAAAAGTTGCGGTCAACATTGAATTCATTACAGTTGATTTTTAGAGAAACATTCAACTATTTACTTTTTACCCCATTCTTTGGCAAGGTCTTGGGCCTTTGGGTAGGGTTGCCAGATTTAGTCAGAATTAATAAAAATAATCCACGCCGAGATTTACCCAACCCAGGCATTGGAATAACTTCAAATTCGGAAATCAAGCAAGCCTGCCTCAAAAAGCTAGTACTGAACCATTGCCTTCAAACTTGATCAATTTCCAAATTTGACGCTATTCCAAAGCCTGTGTTCAAGAGGCTGAAATTGAACTCAGCTTCTAGACTCGCTTGATTTCCAAATTCGATGCTATTCCAATGCCAGTGTTAGATAAGTGTCTGAGATAAAGCCCTGATTTTCTCCCCTCCCTGGTCATATTTGGCAACCCAGCCTCTGGATTTAATGTTGTGGTTTTCTTTTCATTCAAAGGTCATTGAACACATTCATTCCTACCGTCCTTTGCTGCTGGCCGTAAAAAAAGAATATGAAATTGTCATTGAAGCCCTTCGCACTTCAAAGAACCAGAATCCAAGATTACAGCATGTACTCATGGCGTTATCTACACAGGGATCTACTTTGCTTAACTACAGAATGAGAATTGACCAACTTGAAGATCGGTAGGGCAGCGTCATTCACCCTTCAGTCTTCATCTCAAAATTTCATTCACCCTAAACGAAATTTCCTTGTTTCTGATTATTTTCATTTTATTCTTCCTCGTGCATAATTTTAAAGATCATTCATTTTGTATTTGGGGATGAAAAAATTAACTTATTTCTCAAATCTTCATATTATTCAAATTTTTGGACATTCTAAAAATATGTGCAGAAAACTTGGAGTGACGAAAAAGATTAAGACAGAAAAATAACTAGAATTTTTCTAGTTTACATTAAAGTAAATATTTGGTTAGAACTTGGATTCTTCAAAATAATGTTTTCTTATTGTGTAAGTTTATCACAAAAATTAATTTTTCATTATGTCTAGAAAAGTATGAAGATCTGATTAAAATGAGTCATTCATCCTTCATGTTTCATTCACTGTCTTAGTTTCATTTGCTTACAAAATAATTTTATTCACCCTTTGATGAATCATTCATAAGTTGAAGAAGTACTGAAGTGGGGATTACTTGGTACTGAAAATTCAGTTTATTCCTTTGAGACTAAAATTTTGGCTTTAATTGATACAGATGAGTGCTTTCTTTGATTGGTTTCAGTATCTTTTCACTCTTTTCATCAATTAACCCTTAGTGTCATTGATCACTTGTAACAGCTGTAAAACTCTTCAATGAATATGATAAAAAATTAGAACTTTTCATGAATTGAATTAAAGAGAAGTTTACCAGGAAGTGCAAGGGAGGTAACTTTAATTAAAAGTTACTCCCTTTGAATTATTCCTTAATTTTTTTTTCTAAAACGAATTTATGAATTGAAATTAGTTTTATTCTAAATTGTATTCTACTCTGTCTGATGTAAAAAGTTTGTTAAATGTATTATGCATAGAAATTTTATGACAATATATTTAGGTTTTGAAGAGATTTGTGGATGCTAAGACAGCTCATTTCTTTAATAGAAGAGATCATAGTAATTAAATGTTTAATTATCTTTTCAACAAATTCAAGTAATTAAGCAAACCAATTATTATATAGAAAACACGTGGAATAAAAACATAGTTACCACTAAACAATCTCTCATTTGTCAAATTATTATTTGTGTGAGATTTTAAAAAAATTGAGATTTTCTGAAGATTTTGCTCCATCTTTGACTTTTGCCATTTATTCTTCATCAGTATCGTTTTTTTAAAAGAATATGAAAGCTATCTGTTGCATCAACTTGAGTTAATTCATCAAAGACAAGAAGAAATCACTTTGGAGGAACAAAAAAAGAAAAAAATGACCCATATGGACAAACGAAGGATTCCAGGTATTTGAAATTCTTTGGTCCTATTCTCTAAGCATTAAAATTATTCAAGTGATAGCATATTTTAACAGTTACTTTCAATGAAAACGTTTTTTAAATCAAGGTTAGGCGGATTCACAGAAATGCGTCTGTAAAATGGAGATAATTCCCTATAAATTAAAATGAATAATCTCTCCTCTCAAAAAGACGCAAAGGAACTTTTGTAAAGAGTTAGTGTGAATACTATGGTTTCGGATTGTTTACTCAGTTCGAGTTGAACAAACAGAAGGAGAAAAATTTTTCATTGAAAAATGGGTCTTGAAGGTCCATTTCTGTTGTCTGGCATTTTCTGTAGTCTAGCTTGCCAGATTAAACCAGTACATGCATAAGTGGTAGTTGGATGTATACTAATAATTGTAAACACTGCTATCTTCTCATGTATCTATATAGTTCATGTATTATAACACTGATATCTTTTAATGTATATATAATCTGCCAAAGATATCGAACCTTTCTGAAATTACATGTATTGGTCAGTTAAGTTGAGATAATTTCGAGTCTCTCTGCAAGAAAGTGGGTTTACATGCATATATTAGAAACTGTCAACCACCAATCGAAATTGTTCACTGGACAACGTAGATTACGTCAGATTTTAAGTAGTTCTTTCTGCCTGGCTATCCACCTATCCAATGTACAGGCTACACCAATGGAGCTTGAAGGATGAAAATTCAAACATTTACCCCTTATTATGTCTAGAAAATGACATTTATTTTGTTTTTTGAAAATTTGAATTATTTTTGTTTTGTTGAAAATCTGGAACACTGTCTAAGTGATTGTTTCTATTAAATGAGTAACTACACAAGTTCTATTTTGCTTTCAGAATATTATAAATTTCTCTTTTTAGGTACATTAAATTGTTTTTGTATTTTATCTCCTTATTTCTATTTTTTGGCAATCAGGATTAACTCTTGAACAATCAACAGATGTTGTGTTCCTCCAATCCAAACTCAAGGCTCTTGAACTGCAAGTTGCTGAACTAAATTCCACCTGGAAAAATAAATACTTACCTCAAACCCATAAATCTTATCTGCAACACATGCTAGCTACAAAAATTGCAGAGAGAGACAATATGCGTCAGGAAGGCCGTTATTTACAAGCCAAACGTCAGAGAATCAAGGTGGGTTATGAAGCAGCCCGAGCATACAATGACATAAGACCTCCCCATTGGTCAGTTGGAGATATAGTGGCTCATGCCCTCAAACTAGCCATTGATAACCAATTCATTGAGAAAGGTAAGGGAAAATATTTTGCTGCTGATGATATTTTTTAACTCTGAGAAAGAAATTGTTTTGTTATTCTTTTTCCGTACCTCCATTAACTCTTAAATTCATAAATTGCTTGAAACTACCGATAATTGATGGTGAACTCTTGAATGAATCGCATAAAATATAGTGGAATTTTCATGTGAATTGCATAAAATTTATTTAGAAATTCACTAAATGGTTAATAAGGGAGATAATTTTAATCAGAATTTATTTCCCTCAAAATTGACATTGTATTCTCTTTATATGAATTTGTGAGTTAAAAATTGCTCTTCTTTTTTTATGATATTTGTTGCTTACATTATGTCATATAATGATTATTTTACAGCCAAATGCTCTTTTATGGATCCACTTGCTAAACTTAGGAAATAACTGTTGTGCTTTATAGTTCATGAGACATATTCATGACTTGAAATATTTGCAATTAGAATTGTATCATAATGAACCATGTAATAAGTGAAAATCTGTCTTTTCAACAAGAAAGAAAACTTGTTGAGTAACTTATATTTCGAATACAGTAAGTGAAATGTAAGAAGCTTCTGCAATCAGGATTATTAGTTATCATAGTAAACATTCTCCGTCAGTGGCAAATCAAAACACATTTGCATTTTGAATATGCTCTTAATAATGATTAATTCATTTCATACAGGACTAAATGCTGTTGATAGTGATTACCTTATATACCATGTGTAATACACATCTTTTCCCCAGAGTTTTAAACCTAAAACTGAAGAGTGTGTCTTATACATGAGGACTAAATGTGATCTCCTTCTTTCTGGCCAAGTGTGTGGCCGTATTTGGGACTGTATGACTGAAAATGAGTTATGTCATTGTCCAAATTTTGATGATTTGTAACAAAAAATTGAGATTTGTGAATACTGAGTAAATTTTGTGTTTCAGAAACATAATGTAAATCATATAAAGTCTTATTTTTAGTCAATACGAACTGGTAAAGAGTTGACAAAAAAAAATGTTGAGGAAAAGTTGAATTCAACTGCTACTGATTCTGAAAAGTCAGTTCATATTATTCATTAGAGACTTTTTTCCATGGTTCATAGCCTGTAAAATAGGGCTGCGTGTTATATACAAATATATACATTTCTTAACTGCATAGAGAACTAAAATTTCTAAATAGTTTAATCAAGTCTCAAAAGTATTTCAAGCATTGATGTAGTCCTCTTTCAAGCTACTAATTTGTTGAGTGTTAGATTACTTGAAAGATGACCTCTGGAAGCTGTCACCCAAGTACTGTTTGGATTTTAAATTTCAATTTCAGTTGAATAATAAAGGTTGAATGTAGAAATTATGAGATACATACAAGAGTTTAGCAATTGCCTAGAAAGATTGTTTGGCTAAGATACTTGTTTGAATGTTGTAGTGGATTCTGACTATGCTGATCATTCATAAGAGTAAAAAATGAATAGTGTATGATTAGGCTCAGTTAGTAATGATTTAGTCTTTAAAAAGATTCAAGGGTTTTTTGATAAGAATGAAAATAGAAGCAAAATTAAATTTATTTGTATATTATACAAGTTGATTAATCTAGAAAAAGAATGTATATTTATAAATGTTGTTCTGTTGTGAAAAATAAAAAAAAATGCCAAGTTAGTGGTTGTTCATATACTTATAAGTATTTAAGAAATGTTTGTTTGGCATGTGAAACAAAGGGAGGGTATTGTTGATAAACTTACTGCCAAGTCTCAATTGTAAACATCATCAGGATCTAGAAGTTAGGTTTAAGGTGTAAGAACAGGTTTTGTTTAATTATAAAATCCCTATATCTGAATAGTTAAAGCTGCCTGGTGTATAGTAGACCTCCTCTAGCTAGAGGGTGTGAGTTTGATTCTTACTGTGGGCTCGCTCTTTATTTTCCAATAACATTGTTTAATCAATGCTGTAGGATTACAGTCCGATTCAAAGTTGTGATGGAAAGCAACTGAATATTAGGATGAAAGTAAAATCTAGTTAAAAATTATTAATAAAGGAGCAAAATGTTTAAGTATAAAATATTCTGTTGTGCAATTGTATTTTTGGGGCCTGGTTTCCTTATTTTTATTGATTGAAAAATATTGCTTAGCTTGTACAGATTGGTTAGGATGATCTTATTTTTATGCCTTTGTGAGAAAAAAAAATTCTGTCTTGATCCTTCCTATTTTACAAAAGTAATTTTTATTCCTTTGCAGCCTTGAAGTGATATTATCCACTTTGGATGCTATAATTTTTTTGTTGATATATTTTAGAGTTACTATAGTCTTTTTTTGACTAAGTAATGACATGAGTGGTTGAAATGGGATGAGATATGCAGACGTACGGCATATATCTACTTCTCAATTTCCATATTTTTGCATGTTCAATGTATCCTAATGAAAACATTACAATATAACTTGTTCACAAAACCCAGCATTACTGTATACTTAATTCTCGAAACCCATTTCCATCACCAACTGACTCTGATAATAGGAATAAGACAAGTGACTTCATAATGTTCACAGTATTACAGAGTTATTTCCAATTATGTGTTTCTTTCTGTCCTTCTGCTTACAGATACATCAGATACAGATGTTAAAATGACAGACAATACTATGAAAGGGTTGAATGAAGATGTATCAATCTCGTTTAATCAAGAACGAGAAGCAGAAATGATGTTGGACTATATTGACAAATTTAATGAGCTCTTTGAAAGCGGCCTTTACACAGAGGCTGGTAGACATGCAGCTGTTAGTCCTAAAGGAATATTGCGGACACAAGCTACATTAATCAAGTTTAAAGGTTTGTATATAACGTGATAGACTTTTGGTTTCAAGATTAATCAGTGGTTAAATTTTTTTATAACGTAATAGAAATGATAAACATTATTGTAACACTCAAAATAATTTCACAAATTTGCAAATGGTTTGATGTCTGTCTTATATTATTGAAAATGATCCACTCAGGGAGACAAATTATTTTTTTTCTGTCTGGATTCAAATTTTTCAGCCATTTTTTAAATAACAAAATTTTCTATGAACAGATTCAGCATTTTATTGATGCATTTTAAATGTAGACCATAAAAACCTAATTTTTTTTTAACCATTGGGTTTTAAAATATTTTTTGTTAACTAGCTCTACTTGGAATCTAGAAGTTATTCATGACCAGAATCATTATCATCATCAGTCTTTTAATGTCTATTGTTGAACATAGATGTTCTCTAAGATTCACCAGACCCCTTGATTATGGGTATTGCAGAACCAATATTTTTGGAGCTTATCTTAATCATCATACCATCTTATATTTTGTCGTCCATGATTTAGCATATGATCTCTATATTATGTCATGATGTTCAGCAGTTGTCTAGCATTCTTGCAACATGGCCTACCCATTGCCATTTGAGTTTTCTAATAGTTTTTATGATATCTCTGACCCCTCTTTGTTCTCTAATATAATGCGCTGTCTTGTGATCTCTTCATATGGTGTTAAGCATAATCCTCGTCTGTGCACATTGCATGGTTATTAGTTTGAGCTTTCATTCAGGTTACATGATTTAGCTCCATAAGTGACTATCAGAAGGATAAATTGGTTGTGGACCCTTCTTTTAAAAACTAATGGGGTCTTGGAGATTGAGCTTATCAATCTAGGGTGATTCTTTGCTGGATTTCTTCTTCTTTTAAGGATTATATGGAGCTCAGTTGTCCCAGATGTAGATCTACTTTCTTTAAATCTGCATTTTTGATTCTGATTGTTGTGTCTTCTCAATGTAAAACAAGAGTAGAATAAATAAATATAATACAGAGAAAATGTTATTTATTTCCATTTGTATTTACAGTTTTTCAAAATCCTCTCATTTACTTATTTGATATTGTCTGTTCTTCAACATGGAAAAAAATTGTAAAACTAAAGACTTGACTTAAAAAAAAGGTAATCTCTTAGTCCAAGTCTACAGAATAAAATCTTTTACTGAATTTTATAGGTCAATAGGCCCATACGTCTAGTATTATATTAGTTTTCTCTTGTATACATTTAGTGAATCAGAGGTGCAGCTGGAGACTTTGGGGCCCAAGAGGCTTGACTCCTTGAGGGGCCCCCTCCAATGTTTAGTGAGATTTGTCAGTAGAAATTCTGTAGGAGAATTAATATTTACAAAGATAAATTATTGTTTCTAGGCTGCATTTTTTCAATAAATTTAAACAATGTTCCTGCTTTTTCAGAATTAAAACATCCAGGACCAGGCAAGCCATCCCACCTCTTAAAGTTTTGTGAAGCACTCATGTCAACCGTTGAAACCTCAAGATCAAAACCTGATGAAGGGATGTCAGTTGAATGTGTAATGTGTGCTCTTGACGAGCATCAGCAACATTTACTATTCCATTGGCTATCGAAAGACAAGTAAAGTATTTGTTAATTTCTATAAGTTCAACAATTCTGACTCACTTCCTGTGAGTAATTTCACTGTAGATCCAAATTAAATTCTTCTGTACATTTACCCAGCAGAGGTGTTAGGTAAAAAATATGTGTGTTTGGGGTGTCCAGGTAGTGTTGCCAACTCAAAAATATTCTTTTTACTAAATCAACCTTGAAAAAGTGTCAAAAAATACTAAAATGCACCAAAGAGATTGTTAGCTATTCTATAACCATTTAAATGGCTGAATTCAATGAGCAGCATCAGTTTAAGGTATTTTAGCACCATTTCTTTTCTCATTTCCAGCTATTTTAAGCTATTTTAGCCATTTGAATTAAACTTGTTGAATTTTTTCACTGCTTTAACAAGGAATCTGCTAAATTTAATGTCAAAAACACTAAGTTGGCAACACTAGGTCTTGGTCAAGAATTACAAGGGTCAGTCTTTAAGAAGTTGGGAGGGGGTCTGGACCCCCTCTGGCTCCTCCAGTACCCTTGCCACATGCATCCTTGTTATTCCATAATCCCCAAGATAAACAGCAAAGACATTATCAACTCCCAGAGAATCTACTCCAACACTTGATGCCTGCCCAGTCTCTCTTGTTAACTAGGTGTGTCATATCCCTTCTGGTACAAAGGGCACAACTTCTATCCAATAAGGTTAACCCTATTGTTATCACAGGATAAAATAGATTGATCTCTACTTATTGTACTGATTGGCCTTTGCCTAGCCTAACAGTTTTTTTTACTGATACTACCACCTAGGTGGTAAGGTACTTATGGGAGAGTGGTCTGCCATGGTGCTCACTCACCCACTCTCTTCTCCATCAACTATTGTGGCATGCCTGTTACAAGATATGTTTTTTGCCAGGATATTAGATGATGGACTGGAGTTCAAGGGATGTAGATTCATGCCTGACACAATAGTAGCCTTAAAAAAAAATAAGCAGTCAGAATTAAAATTCAAACAGGTCTGATTAGTTACTCAATAGAAACAGGTCTGGTTAGCTACTCAATAGAAACCGTCACCTGACAAATGTCTTTTGGCAGCATGCTACATTGGTGGGTGATCAATTAAAAAATTGAAAAAAAGGGTTGATCAATGGATAAATTACTTCTCTCGTATTTTGTTGGGCAGTGATCAACAACAAAATGGCAATATATAAAAAAACAAGCGTGATTGCTGCCAGTCACAAACTAAGGAATCAATTTAGCATGGAGTTAAATTGTTAGTTGAAACCCCCCCCCCCAAGATGTTTTTTCTAGACATAGTAAAGAGTAAATGTTTAAATGTTTGAATATATCAGTTTAGTGGAATTGCTTGGAAATCATCGGTCAGCCCCCTCCATGTCAGGTTTTTGTTCTATTTAATACCTTCATCGGAAAACTTTGATGCCAGTTTGAAAATTGATATTTGTCTTATGACCTTTTCATATTGGTTATAAACATTTTTCTAAATTATCAAGAGTTTTCTTTTTTTTCTTCTTCAATGAAATGCAGATTAACACTGAGTGAAACTCTTGGAGACTTGATAGAAGAAACCTGCAAGTGTACGATAGCATGCCGCTGCAATTACCAGTCTTTAGCAGAACATGTTTACTGCAAGCTTGGACTCTACAGACAGTTGGCCTTTTGTTTATTGAAACAGAACCGTGCAGAGTGTGGGGTGCATATTGCTACCTGTTTAGCTAACTTCACGCAGGAGGATTTCAAAACAGCTTTGACCAAATGTCCTTCTCTTGAGTTGTCTTTGCAAGTTTTAGTCTATTGTGAAAACTGGGAAGATTTTGTTATTGAGCCATTGCTTAATTTTAGAATCGTGGTTTTTACCCTCATCAAGGCTCAACAGGCAGAAACTGTATGTCATCTCTGGAATAGACTGATGGCAAGAGGTAAGCGTTTGTAAAAAAAAACATCTTTTTGCTTATTATCAATTTTTATACAACTTCAGGATTAATAGTTGATTGTTCCTATATTGTGTGAGGAAGAGTAGTAATTTAGTTAGTTCTGTGTAGCAAGATGGTTGTAGTAGCTGAGGACAAAGGAATCTGCCCTATGTGCGTTGAGTTTACTGCCACATGCTGACGTCATGATCGGATGTTCTTTGTTAAAAAGGAGAATTTCCGTGCTGTGTATAAATAAGGATGTGAGGATTAAACATTGTTCAGAATTGAAATAAGGACAAATACAAATGTTTAGGCAAAGAAGTGCATTTAATGAGTCGACAAATAATGTATTTATAAACATTACATTAAAAGCTGAAACAGAAATAAACATTAAGAAAAGATTGATTGTGATAGATGAAATCTGTTAGAATAGATTACTATGTAGCATCTTGATAGAAAAGTAGATGTTAAGGAGAGCATCGGTTATTAGGTTATTCCAAGGCATAAGGATGTAATATAGGAGAGAATGGTTACTTGGGGGAATGTGTGACATAACAGATCTAATGTTGTTTTGTTTATCTATTGAATCAAGCCTGATTAGTGGTGACTAATAATGAGAGGTATAGTTGACCGAGCTAGAATATCAGAAAGTGGTTGGTTCAGTTTTAGGTGCGTGGATCTAAAAAAGACGAAAGGAGATAAGTGAAATAAATGAAGTATTTGTGTACAGTCGCCAGAAAGCTTTTATGGATTCTTACATCGAGGGAGATTGATGACAAGAGATAATAGTCGTGTTAAAAGAAGGGAAACCATGTTGGTCAAGAAGTGAGAGAGAAGAAGTAATCTACTAAGAAAGTCGGGGCAAATGAGCGCTGGTACTCATAGGTCCAAATCTTTTATGGACAAGGGCTAAAGGATGTGACGTATTGCAAATGTAGTTAGATTTATTGTTTCGTTTCTAAAGCTAATACTTATTTATTTTCATATTTGATTTTGACTAAAAATAATTAAGTTGCTACACTACTATTTACTTATCTTAATTTTTCACTTGCTTTTTATCACAAGTTTGCTCAGAACAACTTTTTCCTGATACTTCCAGTCAACAAAAACAAACATGGTGCAAAAGATTGAGGTAGAAAGTGGGTTTAAAGCTTTGATTGGACAATTTTTCTCTGGATATCTATTTTAAAAATATCAATGGTGGGATCAAATGTAGTAGATTCCTAGAAACTGTCTGTAAAATGAAGATAACTCCTGTTAGCCTTAAAATGAATTATATTGCTATTGATCATTACGTATGATATGGTTGGACTCTTTTCCTTGTCTCTGTGTTAATTTTTTCATCACACCCCAGCCATGCACCCCCGGCCCCTAGTGGGTGTTGCTGGCTCTAAAATGTGGAATTACTACCCAGAGTGTATGCTTGGTCAGACTGGACACTTCTGAGTCTCCTCCCCAGCAATCTTTTTACTTCTGTGTGGAGAGGCTCCCAGATGCCACTGACATCAATGCTTGATCTGCCAATTAGTTTGACTGGAGAAAATATGTATACTTGACCCCTTTCCAGCTATAGCACTCATGAACTGTTCTCTCAGTCAATAATTTGTACTTCATCCCTTAGGGGCCTTTGCCCACCCCACTCTTTCCAAATGTGGCTGGTTATGCCAGATTTGTACATGTCGCCATGTGTTATGGCTTTCCTGTACGCTTTGATTCTTATTTTCATAGGCCAACATGATTCACCTTTATCATGTCTACCTCAGCTGCATGGAATGGAATGTATGAAATTTCTGGTCCTGTTTTTTCAGTAGGTGGTTTAGTATTATAGTAGTGTGAGTGTAAGATGGTCCCATTTCGGAACATCGTCATGATGTACAGATAGCGCAATCTTTTAATTCTTTTTTAATGGAGTTGGTTGTTCTGCCAGTTATCTGCTGTTGTTAGTTGTCTTTGTGATCAGATCAGCTGAGTAATTGTTTCTGAGGAGAATGTTTTTTATACTAAACATCTCCTGTTTGTATGTATCAGGCTTGCTGTATATTTGTTTTACCTGTTGTTTTATCAACATCTTATTATCCCCATTTTAGTGTTTTTTGGGTGGTAAGAGTCATAGCTCACGTTCCTCCCTGTGAAAGTGGGTTCATTGTATATGGATGTCCTTAACCCTCATTCTGTTCAGGTAATCAGTGTATTCAGGGAGGTTAATTTTCCATTCTCCATAAGCATTAATGCTGGTGGCATCTGGGAACCTCTCCCCATAGGAGACTTCTTGGAAATAGAGTTGTTTTTATTCATTTGATTAGAGTGCCTTTTCTTAAAAAGGGAGATAATCATTAGTTCATTTTGGGATTAACAAGTGTAATTTTCATTTTACGGACGCATTCTAAAAATCAATCAAAACATTTTGTGAATATATTTGTGAGATATTTTGTGAACATCATTTTGAATTATGTACAACATTTCTTTTTTTTTTTAGAACAAAGAACTGGTATGAGCATTATTCATCAGTTACTGTTGTCTGAAGGAATGCCCCTGAGTAAAGAGTGGATTTGTATGGCTAAAAAACTGGAAGAACTTGGACAACCACAAACTGCATTGGAACTATTTGCTTCGGTATTTTCGGCAAATATAATCTTTTCAGCTATGTAGCATAAAAGAGTGAGAAAAACAGAGTAAATAAAATATTCATTCATTTCTCTTTTTCTTCTAATACAAATTTTGTTCTTTTTCTCCAAGAAATCAGTGTAATTCCTATTTACGAATATAATTGTTATATTCATCACATTCATTTCTCTACCCTTCCCACTTTAGAGAAAATATAGATGCTTGAATATGCGAATATTAGTACTTCTGTTATTTTGAGTGTGAACATACCTGTGAAGATTTCTCTTTTGGTGAGGCGGATATAGTATCTTATCTTGTAATGAGTTATTGCCCTTATAGACGCATGTGCAGGAGTTATGGCCCATGGACACTCAAGCGAGATAACGTACAGTCATTGTTTTCTAGTTAGCAAACGGTATGTAACGTTATGTTGGCAAGGGTTTGACGGTGATTATGATGATGATGAAGTAAGATTGCAGATTGAGTGTTGTACTTACTTTATCTCTTTGCTGATGACAGCATCAATAAGTTGATATTCTCTCCTTATTCATTCTAAAGGAACAAGTTTTCTACCATTTTTCTGTGCTAACTTAAAATATTTATATGAACTTGTCAAATAATCTCTATGTTGGTAGCCAAGAGCTGAAATTCTACAGTGTGGTTACAGTTAGAGTACTTCTATTGAATAGATACATTCTTGACCAGAGGAGTCATGGCCCTCCATTCGGATCTCTGATTTAAGGTGACACTGCTCACCCCTACCAGACAAAGAAGGTGGATGGAGCCCTTACCGGAATGCACCGTATGGAAAAAGCTTGGTTGAAGAGTCTCTCTGAGTCTTACTTCTCTCCTATTTATATCTATATGATTTTAGTTAATGTCGTAATGTAGATTTTACAATATGATATTAGCACTTATGTGGCAACTATTACATGTGCCAAATTACATCATCCAAGAATTGTCTACTTAATCATTTCAATTTAAAAAGTTCTTTTGAATATTGTTTATAATTAGAACCTATACATCCCTTATCTGTAGGAGAAAAACCTAAACAATATCATTTGTTTATATTTGTAAATTTGTTTTTTTGTTACTCAAATTCCATTTTGTACGCAGTATGATTTTCAATTATACACTCACAATATTTTTTCAATTTGATTGTTTTAATATCACTAACTGCCAGATGTGTTGGATTTCAGATGCTAAATTGGACTCTCACTCTCCACCATTCGTGCGAAAGTATGGCTTGAATGAATTATTTTCCTTTCTTTATGAATTTATCTATTTTATGAATTCCCTTATTTCTTTGTATTTTTTTTAGCATTATTTAAAAAAAATTTGCCTTGATTTTCAAAACAATTTTTTTTTCTCAATTGGAAAAGAATTAATCTTTGTTTTCTCAAATGATGTTTGAAAATTATGATCACTGTATATAAAAGGCTTCCAGCATGAAACATGGAGTCCTGGATTACAACAATACCTTGAACTACTTTTGATTAGTGTGGGATTTGATGTAGTATAGTTATGGTCTCACTGTATATATTAATACAACTGAGTAATAACTGCAAGAAGAGAAACATATTAAGACCTTGGACAGTGTGGTTTTAAACAGCATAGACAATTTGGGAATTAATTGATTGCTATAATCAAAGTATACTTGGATATGTACAGAGTAAAACCAGCATATACAGCCACCAGAAAGTGAATGAGAACATTACAAAGATTTTTTACTGAAATTAGTGCTTCATTTGTGTTTGGAAATGATATGGGTTATTGAATTAAATTTGTTCTATGATTTTTATAGTGATTAGTCTGTAAGTAAATTGTTATTTGTGCTGAACTTTTATAATCATTCCTCACTTCAACTGATGTTGAAACTGATGCAGATGAAGACATTTATAATTTTGACAATATGAATACATTTTATTTTTTACATCATGTACAAATTTTAAATCATACGCAAATTTGCAAAGTTGCATCAGTAGATATATTTAGATTAACTTTCCTCTTTACAACTATTTTGTCATTTTATCATTATTCATTTATTACATGGAGTATTGTAAATCATTATTATTAATTTTTTGCTACTATTTACTTTCACCTTAATTTATATTGCTTTTTATCGCAACTAGACTCCAACTGGGTGCACATTTACCTCGTTATTTTGTCGACAAATAGCAAAGTTACCTCCCTTGAAAGCTCACATTTAGAATAGCTTAATTCATATACATATGCAGTTTGTGGTTTTGTTGCCATTTTATTTCTTGGCAAAAATAACTTGAAAGCTCATGTTGGTAGATTTAGATGAGTTTGCCCAAATATTTTTTTGTTTGTTTGTAGAGTAAAATCTATTTAACTATCTATGCATCATTTCAAAAGAATGTATATTTCATCTATCATGTTTTGAGTGGGGATTTTTGACAGAGAAAATAGGTGCCTTAGGACAGAATGTAGTAGATTAAAATGAAAACTTGAAACCAGAAATGAAGAGCTGTCTTCTTTTGATGATCTATAAATTAGGTTGTGGCCAAAAATGCAACAATTGTGGAACTTTAATCAAGGAGTTAAATGTTTCAATATATACAATAATTATTTGAATTTTGCATTTGTTTATTCTATCATTCAGAGATTCGCATTAACAAGAGCTTCATTTTACCAATTTGCCTTACTTGTAACAGCTGTTAGTGTAGACAAGGCTTCTAGTGCATATTTAGCATCTCTCTTACCATTAGACCTGCATTATTATATTGCATTATTATATTGCATTATTATATTGCATTATAGTATTCCATCTTATAGGACAAAAAGAGTCCTGTTGAGCACTTTATTAAACCTGCTACTATCACTGCCATTATTTTATGATTACTGATTATTTACAGAAATAGAAACATTTCATTTTTTTTAATACTCTATTGTTCAAACCAACAAACCAGCTTATAAGTAAGTTCATTTTGAAAATTTGAATTGATCTTTGGGAACTTATCTTTATATTTATATTTTTACATCTTAGTGTTTTTTGTGGAATTTGATTTGTGTGAAAATTGGGCTAAATTTTTCCAAGGCAAATTCTCATGATTCACTTATTCGTGAATGTTGACAAAATTATTATGATGAACTTGATAGTTTCAGATAGTCTTTTCCAACTCATGCTGAATTTTGATATTAATTTGATTGATTTTCTTTTTAAAATGTTAAATGCTTTCTAAAATAACTTCTTTTTTTTCGACAAAATGGGAGGAACCTGTTTTTTTATGTGGCCTATAACATTTGTTGGGTTGTGTCACATTTGCCTTTTTTTTGAATTTCATTTCTGTCATTTAGATGTGCATAGACCCAAAATGGACTTCATTATCACATTGTGATCAATACCCAAGCTTACTAGCTTCACTTTACTCACTTGGATAAATATTTCACTTTAGAGTAGCATGTTATGTAGTGTTTATAACAGAATGGTCCCTGAGATAAGGGGGATAACTTTTTATTGGTCACGGGATCTAGCTAATAGAAAGGAAAAGGGAATACAACAAACCGAGTACTTTTAAGATACACGCAAAGAGGTTTTACCTAAAAAGTATTGATGCAACAAGAGATTGTGATATTACCAAAATTTCTGGGTAGGAGATGCACTTGTGTTTGGTGTTAGGGTGTAAAAATATGGAACTAACCAAGGTATTTGTCTTAGCTGATTTTGGTAACAAATAAGATTAATAAATCATCATCATCATCATCATCATCAGTCTCTTAATGTCCATCATTGGACATAGACCTTCCCCAGGATTCGCCACATTTTCCTATCATGGGTGTCGCGGAGCCTGTATTTTCCGGATATGTCTAGCTCGTCTCTCCATCTAATACTCTGCCAGCCTCAGTTGCACATGTGATCTCAAGGGATCCATGTCATGAGTTGCGATGTCCATCAGTTGTCTGCCATTCTTGCAACATCGCCAGCCCATTGCCATTTGAGTTTTTTTTATGGATTCTATGATGACTTCTGTCTTCTCCTGTAAGTAATGTGCTGTCTTGTGGTCTCTCCGTGTAAGGTCGAGTATAATTCTTTCATGTGCATGTTGCATGGTTCTCAAATCGCGGACCTGTCTCTTGGTTAGGTTCCATGTTTCAGCTCCATAAGTGACTCCCGGAAGGATGCATTGGTTGTATACCCTTCTTTTAAGGATTAATGGGATCTTCTTGTTTTTGAAGGTTGATCTTGCTCTGCCAAAGGCTTGCCATCCTAGTGTGATTCTTCGCTTCTTTTGAGGATGTCATGAAGATTCGTTGCCCTCGGTAGATGTAGTCATCTACTTTCTCCAGTTCTGTGTCATTGATTTTGATCTTAGTGTTCTCATTTCTGATGTGGTTGTTGCACATGATCTTCATCTTGCTGAAGTTCAACCATCATTAATAGATGGTAAATTGATATTTGATTGTCTTAGGATGTACTTGGATATGTAGCAGTAGCAGTAGCAGAAGTCATTATGGTCTTCCTTAGTAGTATTTATACTTATTAGTCTTTTGCTTTTCCAATGGAAATATGATAAAAACAATTTAAAAAACAAAAAATACTTCCAGTACATTATTTCTTTTGAAAAAAAAAAAGAAAATTTGATCCATCACTTCCATTACATTATTACCTCAAAATCTCCAAGGCAAAACGTGGACAAGTATCATTAACTCCTGTAAGCGTTTAATTCCTGTGAGAATTAACAGCATTCCAAGTTCATAGTTTCAAAAGCGATGCATTCAGTTTACTGAATATTAAAAATATGAGCCTGTTTAGGAACAACACTGACTGCAGATTTCACCATCCACAGGAAATCTTTGAAGCTCTCTACTGGGAATAATGAAGTCCTACTGAACTTCTGTTAGACAATAGCTCTATTCATTCAGTCAAGTTGAAGATGTCTAGAGATTCTTAACTTGGGATCTATTGACTGTCATTAAATCCATTGTACATTCAATGAAATTTCAAAGACAGGAACATTGAAGTGTTTACTCTATATTCTATATTCATGAATATGAGGATTAAAAAAATCATTATTCCAAACTTTTATAAATTCTCTTCTCAAATTATAATATTGTTAAAGTAACCACTCGGTCTCCCTAATTTTGTTCAGAAATTGAACTCTTTTGTGTTCTTGATGTTGTCAACATATTTTGACGAATCCATTGTGGATTAATTTCTTAATACTTTGTTAGACTGATCAAGTTTGTTGAGCTGTGGCTTTGATATAAAGTGTAGCAGAGATCAGCAAAATTTATGTTGGGTTTTCTTGGATCTATGAGTGTTTGCTACCAGACATCTGATAGAGTACATTTGATGCATTCCCTCAAAGCATTGTCTCCGAACCCATTTTGAATTTTGTAAAGGAGCAAGAAAGTATTATTCTGGATAAAAACCGGGCTCCTTTTCTTTACAAACAGAACAAAAAGTAATAACTGAAGTAAGTATGCAGAATATTGAATTATATTTTTTACTGTATACTTTTGATACCAACCTATGGCTAAACTTTTGAAGTCCAGGTAAATTGAAATTGTTAAAGATATCAAAAAGCAAAAAACACAGATATTTTACCAGGCGGCCATTCCCCTCTTTTACATTATATCATCTTCAGCACATTGGGTCTCCATCAATGTCTGCTAATTTATCAAGGCTTTCATAGCTCAGTTGGTAAGAGCAGCTGGGTGTTTAACGTGGCTTCCCTCCGACATCAACGGATGCGAATTTAAGTCTCACCAAAACCTTATTCTTTATTTCCAATCCATGTTGTTTCCTTACTGCCGTAGAATGATGGCTTGAGTAAAGTTCTGATAAAAAGCAACTGAAAAATTAAGATGAAAGTTAATTGTCGTGTGAAAAAAATAGATATTAATGAAGAACTGATTATCTCAAGTAAGAAAGAAGGCACCTATGAAAAATGAATGAGATTTTATATATTTTGCAGTTTATCTCTGTCATGGGATAATCCCTTATTTTGCAGGAAGCGCTTCATCTAAGAAATCAAAAATAAAATAATATTAGAACAACTAATACTACCAGTGTATGTAAAGATTGCACTTTATCAGTTAGGGAAGTTGAGGAATGAGTATATCATTAGATTTCAATGACTGCAGATGGAAGGCTCCTTGGCCTAATCTGCAAAGCATGTCATATGTAAGGCAGGAAAAGGGATGTGAGTTTGTCCCTTCCAGAGACTTATTCTTTATTTCTAATCTAAGTTGCTTACTGAAGGTCATTGAATGACAGTTGGAGAGTTTTGATAAAAAGCAACTGAAATTAAGATGAAAGAAATGCTATGTAGCTGAAAAATGGATAATAATTGACATGAAAGAAATTAAAAAAAAGTACTGATGTACATATTGTCAATTCTATAAGTATAGAAATGATATGCTATGGTTTTTTATTCTGGTTTGAAACCGGTTTTTCTTGGAGAGTTATTTTTTGTTTTCCAGCCTTCTCAATTATTTAATGGAAATATGCTTATTGAAACCACATGATTCATCACTGGAAAAATATAAATTAGACAAGGGACATAATTCAAACTTTACTTCAGACTATTGAATCTCTTCTCACCTTTTTTTGATGTTGTCAACATAATATTTCAGCTGATCGAATCATCATCCCTGGTCAGGCTTTTAATCCAAGAAAAAAGGCAAACCTTTTTTTTTCCACACAAGAAATTGTGGTTATCAAATATATATAAAAAAAAGCTTTCCCAGTTTATCTGTTTAGAGGAGAAAGGTTTACCTCTCTTTTCTTAGATTACATTCGAGATGAGGGCTGAAAAGGAAACGTCTCGACAACACGAAAAAAGATTAGAGATTCAATCAAGTTTGAATATTGATTCTTCTCAAAGTTACAGACAATATAAAGGAGATAACTTTTAGTGTTTTTGAAATTGCTGCAATGAGATTATCATACTTGTAAAAGAAAGAAAACTTAAAATGGAGAAAATTCAAATGTAATTTATTTTGATAAATAGTCTGGCCTTGAGTGAATCGTACACAATGTAAAATACAGTTTATTTCTTTGAATATTCTGCTGTTAAATTAGATTTTAAAATCAATAGATTATCCAACAGGAAAATATAAATTTTCATGTGAATAATTTCAGAGAGTTTTCTTAAAAAGAAAAAATGCTAAAGTCTCATAACAGAAAAATAGTTTATTATTCCAATTTGTGTTCATGTATTTATATGCAAACACAGGTTTATGAGCATACCTATGATTATAGATATACAATTGAATCTAATCATTTATACACACCCTGTATAATACTGTACATATATGTATATGCATTTTATGTATGCATGAACATCCTCACAAGCATACATACAAATGTTTGTACCAATTCAGAATCTGTTCCCACAAAATAATGCATTCATATGCAGCAGACAGTGTTTAAAAAATAAAGAATTCTGTCAGGCAGTAGCCCCCCAGCATTACCTCCAACATGAATGAGTGGAATACCTCCAGCATTACCTCCAACATGAGTGATTGGAATAAAATCTACATTGGCATCCCATGTTTACAACCATCATTTTTTCTTCTTCAAGACATGCTAAGCTCTTGATACCAAACATTTTTATGGGTTGGGAGTAATATTTTGGCTTAAAAATGTAGTATTCTCTGTCAGCTTTAGAATCATATAGTCTATTAAAAAGCAAGCTAGAGTGTATAGAAGAAAAAAACCCAAACAAACATAGTAATAATCCTTATCATCATTAAGATGTATTCATCTTATCAAAAGAATTTATCTTCTGTTTTATACAGCAAAATTATTTTATATTCTGCCGAGAAAATCCAACAGGGAAGGGGAATAACTCCAAATTTAACCCAAGTGTCAGAAGCTCGATGTCCACACGAAGAAAGAGCTTACAGGTTTGATCAGAACTCTATTTAGGATGTAGGAAATTAAAATAATTTCTCTACCAAAGACTCTTAAACCATCTCTTTTTCTTTTAGAATGATAATTAAAGGAAAAGGAGATGGTTCAAAATGGTTTGGCTATCAAAGGTTTGGCATTGATTAGAAATAATTTGGGTCTGTGCGCAGACGAGTCTAACAGCAACCATTTTTCATCAGTGACTTATGAATTGAGATAAGATATTGAATAGTTTTAATGGTGAGTATTGAAATGGCTAAAATAATGATTGCTTCTATATAACCAAAGTAAAAATCTTTTTCATTTCAAGACTAACAGCAAATATTTTACTTTCAATTTGTTTAACAATAAGCTTACCGATTCCCAACAACTAATCCCAATTATATAAATCTCTTCAGATAAGATATTAATAACAATATGGAAAACGATTTTTTGACGTGTTTAACCTTTTGGCTTCGTCAGAATTGAACAACCATAGCCACCAAAGGGTTCTATTCTTTTTATTATGTGCCTGTTTTTTTTGTTCCAGCACTCTTGGCCATACTGTTTTGTCTACGGACTTGAAAATTGGCATCAATACTCCACTAGATTCCTTCCAGAATGTTTTCATTTCGGGAAAAAACTTTGATCTTTTTTTTGAGTTTAATTTTGATGGGTATAGTTTAACATCTACTTCCTCCAGAATTCAGATGTTTCTAATTCTGATGTTTTCCAGTGGAAAACGCCAGTGATGTCATGACTAGAATTCATTCTGACCATATTTATTCTTTGATGAAGTTTTTTATAAAATGACATCAGATTTTGACGACGTGGTTGTTCGATTATTGACTTTGATGGCATGTAATGAATCCATTTGAATTGACCAATGTCCTGGCTTTCTTACAATACATCCCCCCAAATTATTAATAAGTTCTGAAGATCCGAATAGAATAATCTGACTCGCCTGTAATAGCTTGCTGCAGAACAAATGCTCAACGCTATTTTGTAGTTTTACTTTCAAATCGTATTCATTATTCTGAAGAAACTGAAAGGCGAATCATGTCAATAAATTATTGTGTATGATATGGTTGGACTATTTTCCTCGTCTATATGTTTATTTATTCACAATATTTTGGCCATATACCCTCTGACCTTCGCTGGGTGTTCTCGGTTCAAGAAAGTGGAATCACTTTCTAGACCGCACGCCCGTATTGGATTACACGCGTCGCATCCATTTTTGAAAATATATATTCCTATACTTGGCATTGTATTTCGGTGCCAAATTCCGAGTTGCTTCCCTTTGATTAGGTAATTTGTTCACTTTTTCAGAAATGGCTTTTTTGATAAGTGGTTCTCAAATGCTATTTATATCGACCAGGAAGATAGTCCAGCCATATCATACACAATGATTATTACACCCCATTCAGCTTCTACTCAGAGATCTATTCATAAAACAATCGAGTGAGACTGAAATAATTATATTAGTATACATCATTTTATGAAAAATCCATTTGATTAATATTGTTTGAATAGTAATTCATATAGATTATTACGTGTATCAACAAAAAAGACTCGCATGAAAGATTCACATACTTGGGTCACACATTTTTAGCACTTTTGCTTATCGATTTCTTGCATTACAATTTAAAAATGAAAGCTTTTTTATTTTAAACAGTAAAGCAACCTTTATATATTTTAATCCCTTTTCAAGTCCATGAAAACTGATCTTCACGAATGACCAGTTGTCCATATAAACATATATTTTTTTATTTACAGAATACCCCTAAATAATGCAACTGTTATCCCAATAGTCAATTCTAAGGGGAAGCAACTGCTTTAAGTAATGTTCGGCAAGCTAGTACGAGAAAAATTACAAAATTGAAGATACTTGCTAATCAATCTTCTGTGAAAACATTCAAAAATAATAAAATTCAAATACTCTTGCAGATTAATTGGACGAAAATTTTAAAAATTTCGCTTGTAGCTTGCTTATCGGATGAATTAGCAAGGATCAATTTTACTAGTATTTTTTGTGCACTGTCATGAAGAACATCACTTTAAATAGTTACTTCCCTTAGAACTGGCATTATCGTTGGGATAAACTTTTGAGGCATCCTTTATAGTTATATCTACTTCACAAACTGTCCCTTTTAAATGTATTTTAAACGTCGGAATTGAAGCTATTCTGTAATTAATGAAAATAGTATGAATTTTTCTATTGTTTCTATGATTTCATAGATGAGTAATTTTCTGAACAACGGGGATTTTGTGTTTATTTCAGTGAAATAAATGTTTCAGCTAAGCAATCGAAAAAAAAAAAGAAGTATTTATCATAATCATCATCATAATAATGATAATAATAATCTCATGAATACCATTATTTTAGATTTTTTTCCCCCTTTATTTTTGCGTGGAAAAGTTATCAGCATCTAGACATTTAATCTTTCAAAACTTCTTATTCTTGAATTTTAGAGTTTGATTTTCACAGAGGGTTGAGACGTTAATTTTTGATTAATTGGGAATTTTCTGTATTCTTTTTAGCTTTTTCCCCTTTCAAGCATTTGTTGTGCTGTTTGCACCATTTCACAGGTGGGAGAGAGATTTTCATTGCTTGCATGATGGTGGGCTTATGTCTGCTCAGGTGAGAGTGAAAAACATTTATTACTAGTGCAGCACAAATAAGAAAAATGATAGGATTATTTATGTTTTGTACGGATTGGTGCAGTACATTCTTTTGACCCCCAATTCCCTCCGTTTGGCTTTGTATAGTACTAGGTTTTCATTGTAAACAAAAGCAAAGGTAGGCAAGCAAGTAAAGCTATAATCAGCAGCAGCCATTCAAACTGTGCCTGCTGTTTGCTTAGTTGATGGCTAACTTGTAATTTAATTTCACTCAATATTCAAGTAGTGTAAGAGTGGCCCAATGGATATGTTACTTGCTTGCCTGCCTACCTCCAGGTTGAATTGTTTGAATCACGGCATTGATTTTATTCATATGTTGCTTTAGCATGATAGAAGCCAATAAACAAACAAAAATGTGAGATTGGCTTTTATATAATGATTTACATTATCTATGACAATGTACTTACCGAACTATTTCTTTTCAACTTTGGATTGAACTGGACTTTAATTCTCTCGAAGTGCTTATATCTTGAATAAAGGTACTTAAAAGTTGAAAGTTAACTCGAAGCATCCAATATTGATTTAATCAGACAGGAGATACCTGGTGACATTCAGCTGGACACAGAATCCATGGCTATCAATAATAAGATGATATTTATATCTTTATGGGTAACAATTACAAACATTTAGTTCATTAGCCTTACTGGAAGATGATTCCGAGACGAAATAGCACCAAAATAACCAATGCTATAAAGGAAAAGTAATACCTTAAAGGCTGGATCTCTTCCAATGAGTGGTGTCATGACATCTAAAGTCAATCATGGGGATAAAACAGTGCAAAGCATTACTCAGTTAATTTGTCTTAATTTCTCAAGTTATATTTACCAAATCTTATGTACAATCGGTATTTCCCACCAGAAATTTTGAATAAAAAAAATCCAGGTGCGTATTCTTTGTGGAGACATACTTATTATGCATATTAGTATATATAACTTACTAATTTGACTATTTGGAAAAAAAGCACTAAATCATAATATATATAATATAATTATGTAAATTTTTTAATTATGCATTTCATCTCAGTAGCGTTGTCATATCGGATTTAAACAATAAAAAAATATGTGAAATCCAACGCTGTTATGGGGATTGCATCATGATATATTAGTATACATAATTGTATAAACGGAATAATGCTTTTTTCATTCGAAATTGAAGCTTAATCAGGCAGATGGTAGCGAATTATACATGATGAAATAGAGGTTGAGTGTGATGTAAATCAAAGTTGAGTAAATATCATTGAGTTAAAGGGAAGTAACTCCTATATCATAACGTTATTTGAAAGAGTCCATTAAGTAATTTATTCAGGTGAGTACTTTGGAGGAAATAGAAAGATATTCTGGAGCCTCCTGTAAAAAAAAAAAATCAGGCACAAATCTACTGAAAGTAAGATATTTAAATCCTCAATGATTTTTTTTTGACTGTCCTTATATTTTGTTATAGTAAAAAAAAACAAAAAAAAAACATACACTATACATGAATAGATTTTAAAGATCTATGATTAACTTCATATTCCATACTGTTATAGAATTGATTGGTCATAAAACACGGGTTTGTTAGCTTTTCTTTAATAACTAATATTGGAAAACTGTTCTATTCCTCCATACGTTGTATCTTTAGTATATCATTGTTAGACAGTGGGAGAGATTGGGGAGACTTAATAGAAATGTTCAAGATTATACCTGGTTTAGAATTAGCAGACAGACATATTTATTACAAGAGGGTACAGGGCTGTGGGACCACACATGTACAGTAGAATTAGATAGAAGTAGGTTGAATATCAGAAAAATTCTTTTTTTAGCAATAGAGAGGTAGGACTATTAAATAGAATACCAAATATGTATTGCTATCAACAGATGTAAATGATTTAAAAAAAGAATAATGATGTTTGTTACACCACTGCAAATGTTTAAGGTCCGAGGTATTGTGTAAATATAATCATTATGATGTGTGCTTTTATATACAATTTGTATACTTTTTTTCACACTAAGATAAATGTTCTTATTAAAGTTGTAAGCTGTAATTGGTTTAATCGTATAATTGTAAATGTTGGTTAACACTCCAGAACTGAGAGCTCTGAAAATTTGCTTCCTTTGATTTAGAATTGATACCTGTTCTCTCAAATCTCATTTGATCTGAATCCCAGATGATCTCATATTGCTCATACCATTTGGTATTTGCCATACATAACAAAAACTATAAGTGCTCTTCATTCAGTGAAATTGTATTACAGAAACGGATCATTTATTCAGCTTCCAGAAAACTGATTATTTTTCAAACTGGCTAATTTTGAATTCGGTGTGTTTCGTGGAAGTTTGTTGATCAGTTGCTTTTTTAATTTTCATGGCGGAGTCGAATTTTCTTTAGATGATGACAAGTTGATTAATATTTATGAAACAGACTTTGTTTTTGAAGTGGATCATCTTGTATAAAATAAACAATTTCATTCTTTACTTTTCATCACTTTATTTTATATTCTATATTTCAAGAATTTCAAGTGGATTAATAACGATTAAACAAACTCTGCTTGAGAAATGAATTAATTAGTGGACAAGGTTTGTTGGAGATGGTGAAAAGGCTTAGAGCAGTCATTCTCAGACAGGCCGTGTGGCACCCTTGGGGCCCTGGTATATTTGGAAGGGACCACAGACAGAAATAATAATAAAAGATTTTCTATCTATCTGCTTGTGTTGTATACCTGTTTGATAGTGGGTCCGGGAACCTAAGAAGAGCTCCTAAGTTGGCTGTGGTCAAAAAAAAGGTTGACAATAGCCAGCTCAGAGCTCACATTGATTTCACCAATGGGATGAACAGAAACAAACTTATTAATTTTTGACTATTTTTTAAACTCCATCTTAGTTTTTAGTTGTTATTTTATCACAGAGATAATAAAGTAAGATATCATTTTGAATATCATTTGACTGATGATATTAAAAACATCTATTGTTGTATCAGTATTATTGCCAGATTACAGGTCCACCATGGGGGATAGTTGAAATACATGCAAGATGGGACATCTCAAAGCATGTATATACTCTCTAAATCTTACACACACATTCATTAATGTATGTTCATTTATCTATATGCACATACACGTATCTTTAGGGTGGAAAGGCTCTTAAGTAGACTGTATATTCATCTTAGAAATGATTTTCATAACATTTTAATCTGAAAATTTATGTTCTTCAGATAATGGCATGGATACTGGTGTGTGTAGGCAAGTATATATTATCAAAAGATCAAAGATTTATAGATCAAAATGTTGAAGACTTTGATTCAATGAATTATACAGTTGGAATAGAAAGCTGTCCGACAAGTGAAAATGTTTCACAGCAACATCATTTTAAATATATTTGTATGTATCATCGAAAGGGATTTACACTTACACACTCACTTATATACATATTTACACACACAAGTACAAATATTTATAGATATGAACGTATGCTGACATTCATCGATTGTAGCTATTGTTATTTCATAGATGAAAATAGGCTTTTCTCAATTTGTAAAATTGTTTTTGGGATGCTAACATTTAGAAAATAGTTGCTAAAAGCAGCCAAAAAGAAATATTCTTCCAGCTAAAATGCCCTTGAGTTTACATATCTAAGGTAGGATGTCATACCCTAGTATGTTGAATAGAAGGCTAGTTGGTGCCAAGTGTAGCTACTAGGCCTGAATTCGGTTGTACAGTAGTGGGTGAATTTTTCATTTGTGGGGAAGGAAAGAAATTAAATTCATCATTTTCAAACTTTGCAGGGGGATCATTAAAATTTGTATAAATAGCATTTTGATAAACTGTTTGAGGACAAAAGAATTATAATCTGCAAGTCTATAATAATGATAGTATTAATAAGTTTAACTAACTCTTAACATCATGAACTGCTGCTACTTGATGGCGGTGGTCTCCTGTAGTGGAAAAAAGGTTTGTTGAATTTATTATATCAGATGGATAAGAAAATAAATAAAAGACTTTGCCTAAAGTTTAAAGAGATGTAGTTATTCCCTTTGAAATTAGAATTTGAATCTTCTTATAAAAAAATCCCTTTCAGTTATCCATTAACACTTAATACTTGATAAATTTGTCAAAGTTTATAGAGTGTACTTCTAGAATATTACATCGCTATAAAACCCGATTCACTGATCTTTTCACTGATAACAAATGAAGCTCAAGTAAATCATAAAACGAGAATTACTTCGCAGCTAAAAATATTCCTGGCTGTGAGTTGCTCTGTTTATAGAAGTGATATATTACGAGGCTAACTGATAAGGATTATTTTCTAGGTCAGTACTTCTTAAACAATTTCACTGTCATTCACCCTCAGATAAATTTCCCTGTTTTTGATCATTTTCATCTTATTCTCCCTCGTGCCTACTTTTACATCATTCATTTTCCATCATAAGCAAAAAGGATAAATTAACTTGTTTCTTCAGTGTTTATTTCATTCAAGTTTTTGGACATCCTCAAGATATGTAATGAAAACTAGGAGTGACAAATAAATGAACACAGAAAAGTTGTTAGAATGTTTCTAGTTTACAGATGATTAGTAAACAACAGTCTTAGAATTTGGAATTAGATTCTAAGAAATAATCATTTGTTTTTGTTCTGGTTTACCACAAAAAAATTACTTTTTCAAGTATAGAAAAAATATAAATATCCGGGTAAATCAAGTCATTTACCATTCTTTCAATGCTTTAGTTTCTTTCAACCCCCGAAATAATTTTATTCACTCTTGGGTGAATCATTCATCAGTTTAAGAAGCACTGCTCTAAGCATAGGCAGAAAGAAGTCAGTGGGAAGCACTGTCACTAGTTCACTTGTTTCCAATCTGCGTTCTAAGGAGGTATTTTCCACAGCCCTTAGCATAAAAATGGGGTACACGCATGTCTAATTATGTTGGGAGATTTCACTCATATCTTCATTGTTGTAAATTCCTTTGTTATATTGGTTTAATAAGAGCAAAAATTTGAGCCAATGTTATCACTGATATATTCATTATAATAATGAAACACGTTTGAATCATACTGTCTATAGTTCTGTGAAAGAGCTTTTTGGACGATTAAACTCCTTGTTTTTTATGTCAATAACAACATTTTGGCCGATCGATACTAAGACCTTCTTCAAGTGTACTATCTGAAGGTAACGGTAATAAACAGAAAATTTATTCTCTTCAATGGTAGCAACACTTATAATGTTGGATTCAGGTGTTTTCCTTTCCTTTAAAGGCCTGGATTTCCATAACTTTTCCCTGTTGAGTAGTGCAAGCCATATAGAGTTTTAATCCGCACTTGTCAGACTCATACACTCAGCCGACATGTTGATGTATGCTGGTTCTTTAATTTTTTTTCAGTTTTCAATCCTGTTGTCTGTCTATGCATTCGGATAGTACACTTGAAAAAAGGCCGTAGAATGGATTGGCTGATTAGTTGTGTTAAACATGAGAAAGAGTTCAATCGTCCGAAAAACTCTTGTTAGCCAAAAGAGTTATCTTTTTCCTCATTTTTAAATATAATTCATTAGTTGAGATCTATAAGTAACAGAGAATAATGGTAATAGCAGTTGTAACAACTACTTAAAGGATAACTGCACTTAAAATGCATATAAAGGAAAATAATTGGAGTATCAAGTTTTTTTTCTTAAAAAGCTCAAGTCAGAGGTTAAGCAGTACAAGAGCAGTCAAAGAGAAGAAATATTTGTCTGTGATCAGGGACTTAACTTGTCCTGAAATATTCAACCCAGGGAGAAAGCTTTATACTTAATTGATTTATTAAAAATAATAGACTAGAAACACTCAGGCAGTATGACCCCCGTCTTCCCACGAGAGAAAAAAAAACAAATCTAAGATCCCATATCTGTGGTAGTTCCCGTATCAACACAAAGGATGTTGGAGAATTTTTTCTGTTCAATCAAGTCGTGATTCTGATTGTCAACAATCCATTCTAAAAGTAAAATCCCTTTATATACGGAGTCACCCATAAATAAGTACACCCTACCAGATATTTTCAATACAAAGTTTATTTACCTCTTAACCAAACAAGGATTTTATAATTTCTAGTGGAAAATTACACAATAAAAACCAATATCATTAGGCATCATTTACGACCAAACTCCACAGCACTGAAACTCTGTTGTCAAAAAATATGGATATGTTGCTGTCCAAAGATGAGTACACCCCAGCAAAAATATCTCTGGCCACAGAATTTTGATACTGTAGAGTTTGGTCATTAAGTAACACCTGGTAATATCTGCTTAGCTTGTGTGATGTTCCACAAGAAATAAATAAAATCCAGCTATATTTGGTTCAGTAGAAAATTCAATTTTTATAAAAAAGTGGTAGGGGTGTACTCATTTATGGACAACACTGTATATACTCACACACGCATACATACACACATGTATATTTATATAGATTTTATATCCGTATTTCCCCGTTTTATCTTCATTTAATTTCTGTTGGCGGCAATCCCTGGCTACAAGCATCCTTGTAATCAGAAATCCCTATTTTTCGTAGACTGTCTTTAATTACAAAAGTTGAAAATTTTTCAAATGGACAAAGATTTTCATTTGTAGCAAAGCTGCAGAATGGCGTTAGATTTGTTACATCCTGTCCATTGTACAAAATCCGAATGTAGTATCGTTTTTGTCGGTTCCGTCGATGACTGTAAAGTTCAAACACAATCCTGGAGGCATAAGGAGGCCACTTGCCACTGTGTGCACCCAGAGCAGTCAACACGGGGGTCACGGTAACATCGTGACCGGAATATAACTGAAACTTAATAATTGAATTCCCTCTCATGTAGGTTTTCATGGATTGTACGATTTCGTACAAGAGAGGATGTGTGGCTAGACGGTGTCGCTTCAGGTTAGTGCTGTCTGTGGTTACTTGTCGGATGCCATTTTGGTCAAGATGCTCCCAAAGATTGTCCAATACCATCCAATCAACACACTGACCTTTAGTGTTACAAGGTAGGGTGATATTGTGACAGGCATAGAACATAAACACATCCATCATAGCACTAGCCCACGGAAGCTGACCAACTTTTAGATTGTAGACTGATGCTATTTTCTGTGCTAGATAGTAGTATTGGGAATTGTTTTGTATGAGGAATGATGCGAGCCGATCGGTGGACTGCTTCAGGGCATGAATAACTGGGCAGTGGCAGGACGAACCAAAAAAACGCTCGGAACACATCAAAAGATTGGATGAGCGTTCAATGAGAAGTTCTGTCAGATTAAAGTGCGGCAGGAATCCATAGAGAAAGGAGATGGCACTTTGGTATGTCCGTGAATACTCGGTACTTCGGATGTACACCTTCCGGGCATTGTAGGCATTTCCAAACAAGCGCCATCGATGCACATAGTTATCTTTGAGAAACTCTCCAATCTGAAGATGCTGAAGAACTCCTAGTCCAGTTAACTGGGAGCCATCGCAAATACGATGATTTGGATACAGAGCCCAGTTCCTGAAACCACTCGCTGGATGTTGTTTACCCTGGAATGCAATCATGGTGGGTAGAAAGCCTTCCAGGTAGGGACTGTGAGCAGCAAACAGTTGTTGGTCGATGCGGCAACCTAATGTCGGGTTTGGATGATTCCGAAAAGAATGCATTGGTGTACGATCACCATGTCGGATTAAGACATGGACTTGTTCTAAGTTGTATTTCAATGGGACATCACCTGCAATGCAAAAATGGAATCACATTAATAAAACTTTATTGATATAAAAGAATTTTTTTATTTTGCTTTCACAGAAAACCTAATCACATTCAAACCACACAGAATATAAAAAGAAATTCTCATTGTACATCTATTTAGTTATTTAGTTTCATCATCATCAGTCTTCTGACATCCGTCATTGGACATAAACCTTCCCCAGGATTTGCCACACTTCTCTATCATGGGCATTGCGGAGCCAGCACTTCCTAAACTTGTCTAGCTTATCTCTCCATCTAATATTCTGCCAGCTTCGGTTGTGCATGTGATCTCGGGGGATCCATGTCGTGAGTCGTGATGCCCATCGATTGTCTGCCATTCTTGCAACATGGCCAGCCCACCGCCATTTGAGATTTTTAATGGATTTTATGATGTCCCTGACTCTTGTCTTTTCTCGGATGTACTGTGCTGTCTTGTGGTCTCTCCATGTGAGGCCCAGCATTATTCTTTCATGAGCACGTTGCATGGTTCTCAATTTACGGACCTTTCTCTTGGTTTAGAAGTATATCAATAGAGCCCACATAGTAACTTTTGAAGAATTAACTGTAGTATTGATAATTACGAAAGATGTAGTCAGTCCACAATGGTTAATGAATAGGAAAAGCCCTCCTCCTCAAAAATACCAACAAAACCCAATAAGAAGCTGGCAACCAAATAAGTTTCTTCAATTCTTAAGCTAGATCGATTGACTGGCTGGCTGGCTATGTATGTAAGTAGGTGTCATGTGTACAGGCCACACCTATGAAGCTGGTGGACTAAAAATCCAAGCATGCACTCCTCATCATGTCCACAAAAACAATTAAAACATTTTTAAAATTCTCCTCCAAATTAATCTGGCGGTGGTGGTGGTTCAATTTGGAATGTTTCTGTTACATTGGTCCCTCAGTTTGAGCCTGACAACATTCATGCTTGGTTCTTCAAAATTCAGACTTTCTTAATGATCGCTTCACAACAAATGGTTGAGAGAAGTAACTTATTAATTGATCACCCCTTTCCGTGATTTTTTGATTGATCGACACCGACACACCATGGTGCCAAAAGACAATGATCACATTATAGTTCTCATCAAGTGACTTACCAGAGCCGTTTCAATTTATTTTGTCTATACTAATACCCAAGTCTTGTTTGTTTAGTCAGGCCTCTTTGCTAAAGATACAAGGCCAATCGACCCAATATTCTACTTGTAGATAGAGGATAGGTCAACTTATCATAATTTTCAGAGTTGTGGGCAACAATTTTGTACCAAGGATAATGAAAATGAGCACATAAGTGCATCCTCTCATATCGAGGGTAACAGGCTAAGGAAGTACCTTGGAGGTCATTTCTGGTCCTTTCTACTTAATTTTCCAAGTCTTTGGCAATAATTTTGCAGCTATGTGACTGAAATTCGGCATATGGGTCAATCTTTTCTTGGCAAAGGTCTTAAGGAATGAGATAGAAGTCATCTGAGGTCACCTGAGATCATTTTGGTCATTTTCAGCTATTTTCCCAAGTTGTTAGCCACTATTTTGCACCAATGCAACTGAAATTTGGCATACAGGTAGATTCATTCATAGCCGAAGTAATCAGGAATGTGATTTTGTCATCATGGTCATTTGAGGTCATCGAGTGTAATTTCTGGTCATTTCTAGAGAATTTTTCAAGTTGTCAGGTACAATATTGCACCTGAGCTGCAGAAATTTTGTTTAGGTGTACATTTTCACCTGGCAAAAGTTATAGGCAATGTGAGATTGATACTGGAGGTCACTTGAAGTAATTATATTCATCCTGGAAAGACATGAATCCATCTCTTCACTTCCCAGCTATGAATAAATAGTAGGGAAAACTTGGCACAAGGACAATCTCTCAAGATACCTGGCCTTTGCTGGTCTTTTTCATGCTTTTCCCCATTAACAGCTCTATATTGGTTGTTCTTAAGTTAGATCCTTAAACAACCTGTTTATATCTGATCAGAGAAACTTATGTTGTATATCCAGGAGCCCTATTGAACAAAATGACAACATCTTTTTCTCTTTTTTGTGCATCAGAATATTTCTTACTTTACAGCTACTTTTTCATCATACGTACGGTAAATGATTGTTTTTTTGTTCACTGTTGTGTACAAAGACATATCAAAGAACATTTTTTTATTTGGTGATATCTAAAGTAATCCCTCCTCAGTATTCATGCTAGTATCAAATATTTTATTCTAACCTAGAGATATTAAAAATATCAAATTATTGAAGTTTATATATTAGATTATATCAATAAGTCATTTGCCATAAAGTGATGGTTAACAAGCTAGGCTTGCAGATCGTCATTAGTATAGTGAATTCAATCCTCCCTGTGCATTCTACTATTTGGGCCTACTGTCAAATTAACTAAGCTTATCAAAAATTCATTAAATTCTATCCTTCAAAGGGTTTCGGATATTTTTTCTTCTCAGCAGGTTATAAAACACATAAAAAAATACCAGGATTTAAATCAGATATAAACTCACCATAACAATCAATTATTGGAAAACCTTAGCATCAAAATTTGAAGTCATGTAAAAAAAAATTCCATGGAAGAATAAATATGGTCAGAATAAATTTTATTCATGACATCATTAGTACTTTCCACTGGAAAACATCTAAAATAGAGTAAAGAAACATTTAGACTCTGGAGAATCTAGATGTTATTTCCACAGGAAAATAGAATTGAAAAAATATCTAGAAAAATCTAGATGTTTTTAATAAACCTGTCAAAATAGGGCCTCAAGAGCATTTTTTTCCAAAAATCCAAAACATTTTCAGAAGGGGGTTTAGTGGAGTACTGATGCCTATTTTCAAGTCTGTGGACAAATTAGTGTGACCAGGAGTGCTGGAACACACAGTCACATGCACATATTAAAAAAAGAACTCTTTAACACCTTTGGTGGCTATGGTTGTTCAATTGAGTTTTTAGCAATTCAAGTAGAAAAAAATGATGCATAGAATAAAAAAATACATCCTTATTAAACATAGATAATATATGCTAACAGCAATCTCCTCTCAAGAAGAGGTTGCATTTAGATTTACATAAAATTGATTCATCAGAGAGTGAGTGTTTAAGCCAGAGTTTCCAAAACTTTTTTCAACTAGCACCTCCTTTTAGAGCATATATTTTATCAGTGCCTTTCGTAAAGTCAGCCAAAAATCATACACTGAAAATTAAATTTTGATAATCGAAAAAAAAATTCAAGTATTCATTTCATACACAAGCATTTATTCTCAGACATTCTACTCTATACCTAGGAGGTATCGATTTGTATTCTTTGCCCCTTAATTTTCTTAACACCCCTCGTTTTCCAGCATCTCTTAGGCGATCGTAGCGCACACTTTAAGGATCACTGGAATAAGGGGAGAGAAGAAATCTAAATTGTCATGGTAAATTATTTATTTGTGCAGGACTGAGACATCTATCTGACAATTTCTTCAAAGGATAAGAGTTGATTATCTCATCTGGTTTATAGTAAAAGAGACAAAAACTGTTGGAACAAGACAGAAACAAAAAGACACACATGCACTCAAAGGAAAATGAGGGATAGAAAGAGACGTTCAAGTTGAAATTATAAAAAGAAACTGTGAGGAAGTCTAACGCACATATAGATATACATGCGCAAAGCAGGACCTAGAAAGACGCACATCATATGTGACGCCCACAGACAAAGAGGAGAAAAAAAAGATTGATTTGTTACCTTCAGAACCACTTATTGGTAACGTAGGGGAATTACAATATTCTGCAATCCTGGACACAGATAAGGGGTTACGTGTTTTTGTGTGCTGCCACTTGCTCTTGCGATCTGTTAGTCGCAGATTCTTGAAAAATTTTTCTGCATCTTCATCTTCATCATCTGTGAGGACCTGGTTTATGGGATCGACAAGCCCAGATGCTCCCACCATCCTGGCATAGCCCTGAGGGACACTTGAATGCTGTGGCCATCTTTGGTTCAGCTGGGGAGATTGGTTTATGTAGAAATCTTGAAGAAAAAAAATAAAAATGAAAAATGAAAAATCAGATGAGTCAAATCAGTAAAAGGCTCAACGGATATATGACTAAGAGAAGCCCTACAGGTTTTTCAAATTAAGTGGCCTTGAATGTATATTTGGAGGCTCAGAGTGGCCGAATGATTAACAGCACAGGGAATAGAACTGATGAGCTGAGTTCAAACTCTGGCTAAGACAGTTTGTATTCATCTTGGAAAGACCCGAATCCATCTCTTCACCTCACTGCTATGGATAAAAAGTAGGGAAAACTAGGCACTCTAGGCATGGTTGGCAACCAGTTTAGGAGATAGGACAACTGATTCCAAACCAGCTTCAAGAGAGATGGGCTTTGACAGGATATATTGCACTTGGCACATCCATTATGAAGTCAATTGCTGTACTCCAATGACCCTGGTTATCGGGTAGGTAAAAGTAAAAAAGAGTAAATATATCTGCAGTTATTTCAGCATCAAGATCTAAATACACTTTATCTTAGTATTAAATCTATCATGAATTAGTTTACATAGTTCCCATTGGGAGTAACATATAAAGAATTTATGCCGCATAAGGATATTAAGATAATCAAAATTATAACTCTTATAAGTCTGTCTTGGTGATGGATACCTAGACAGAAAAATGAAGAAAGGTATTTGGTAAATAATGATATTTAACTTAAATTCATTAACTGCTTGTAATTGACACTGGAATCATATTATTATTCAATGAATCACATAAAAAATAGTGGAACTCTTTTATAAATAATATTAGAAAAAAAAAATTCATCAAATGATTAAAAGGAGATAATTTTAGTTATCTCTCTTGAAACTGACATTCTGTTTTCTTTGTATGAATCTAAGAGAAAGAAAATGAAGCTGTCACACACAGCTGAAGGCTTTATTCTACAATCAAGCAAAGCAGAATCTTGGCTATTATGGTGCATTGAAGTGAAATTGAATAACAGAATTAACCATTTGATTGCTGCCACTTGAAACGAGTATGACAGTTCCTAGAAGAGCACACTGCCAATGTGTTCTCCATTGAGTAGAATGTGTGTAAGAATGAACCAGGTACACAGCCTGGGTCAACTTGGCAAGATTCTCTGTTAATCGGCAGGAAAGTATAGTCTAAGATGGCCGCAGAGCAATCATGTTTCTGTATGTGAGACCTGATATTCAGAAACAGTTCACTTATCTGAATAATGACCCCGCTTAACTTAAAGGATCTTTTGAGGACCGGTGTGTTCAGCATGATAAAGCGTAACAGATCCTTACCAAGTTGAAATATGTCTTCATTTATACCAGCAGAATTATTTCAAAGGCCAACTTCTCTCATTTGAATAGCAATTAAAACCAAACATTGACTGTTAGTAAAGCATGTTACTTCTTTCACAATAAGGAAACAAATGTTTTAGTGTGCAGATACAAGGAAGGGAATGAACAACAATACTGACAGATTCAATCTCTATTTGATCGTAAAGTTCCATCAGAAAACATTGTATAACACATCAGAACAAAATAAGAACATAACAAAAAGGCCAATTCATGTCATTTGATTTAGGCAACATGTACAGATGTATAATTTTGACATGAACTTAACATCGAAAAATTCATAGAAAGAAAATTCTAACAAATCAACAATAATGAAAGGGGGGCAACCTATTGATATTTTATTATGATTTGATCTCATACTTTTTAGATATAAACAAGCCTGCCTGCTGCATTGTCAAACTTCATTCCTACATTAGACTGAAGATGATTACCAAAACTTTTGCAATCTGTACATGATAAATGAAAAATTATAAAAAAAAAATATGTATTTTTTAGTACAAAAGTATTTATTTATTTAGAATGAAATAATCCCATGCATATTTGTAACAGGAATCTTTGTAAATATGTAAGACTTGTCAATTTGCCTCAGTTGGTAAGCAAACTGTCTGCCAATCACTTAGTCATGATTTCAAATCATGGTAGGGAAATGTTAATTTTGTATGTATTTATATGTCAAGAAAGCTAAACATTAAAAAAACTTTGGAAATATTTTTGTGTCACTTCTGTCATTTATTTCCCAATATCTGTGAATGCAATAGTATAACAACAGATATGACTCGCAGTTTGTGCCACTTCTATTGAATGTTCACTCATGTGAATATTAAATCTGTTGTGTCGGTTTAAATCTCAGACTGCATGTAAACCAACTTAGGATATCATCATTAAGAATACAAATTACACAGAAAAACTTGATTCCACTATATATATATATATATATATATATATATATATATATATATATATATTGTGACGAATCCTTTATTTTATCATATTTTAAGCTCTACTCTATTTTAACTCCATGTTGAATACATCAAGTACTTTATGAAATAAACCCATCACACATTGGATTTTGTATTACCAATTTGTACTTTGGTACACACACACACATATATATTTTGGTTTAGCATTAAGGGACAGACAAATAGTGAAGAGTTCACTTTCCTAAATTAGGTGAAGATTGTAGTTGTTATGGAGCGAAAACACTCCAGCATTGGACTTGGACTGCAAATGCATATGTAAACATGATGATATTTGCAATATTAAATGATCTTTTACTTCCAGAGGGCTTAGGAAATGCAGAATTGATAGCAGATGTACTGGTTAAAGTGGAAATCCAAATGAGACTGGATTCTGACTTTTGCGATAGGCACTCGCAATCTCACTGCAAATGGTAGATACAATCTCACAATCTTTTCATCAGATAATACGTTTGTACCATTTTCCTAATAAATAGGTTTGGTTCCAAGGATGGAAGAGAAGACATGGACAAGAGTTTTGAGGTTTCATCTCACAAGCCAAGATAGTCTTGAATTGGTTCGAAAATCCAAACGCAGTATCTTCTCTTTACTTCATCCTAGAGGGCCAGACAGAGTTTATGTTTCTCTGTCTGCCTATTTGTCCATCCAATATCGCTTGATGAATTTGAATGACTTTTTGTGGAAGGGTGGGCCACGGGCTGAGGAATTATTGAATACATTAGGAACAAATCTAGGATTTCTTTTTAAAAAATTTTGTTAACATTGCCAGATCGGACAATTTTTTGGCTTTTTGGATGTAATAACACAAAATGAGAAAGTTCTGTGGTTTACAGGACATAATCAAGTGTTGAAATGAATCAAGGTGAAAAGGGATGTCTCTGATGAGTTAGAGCATAGTCAGGTCTGTAACCTGATTGTTCAGTTTTTAGTAATAAAGGTGTTGATGGAGTGTTTTTTTAGTAAATACTAGTAAAATTCAAAATATTTTGTTTCAATAGAGAAATCACTGGTGCCTCACATTTACCGCTTGAACCAAACTCAAAAAGTAAAATCTGATGAGCAACGAATAAAGACATCTTCGGATAGATTTAGTTTTACTCTTTAACCCAGGATAGCAGACAACCACTGGATATCATGACTCACAACATGGATCCCCAAATTAAATGTGGAACCTTGGTTGGCAGAATATGAGATGGCAAGATGAACTGGACAGGCTCAGAAAATATTGGCTCCGTGATGCCCAAAATAGAGAGGTGTGGTGATTCCTGGAGAACGTTTATGTCCAATGACGGATAATAAAAGACTGATGTTGATGGTACACCCATTTTTTTTCATTGATCACCCCCCAACATGCCATGATGCTAAAAGACATTTATCTGTGATGATTTCTATTGAGTGATTGTCCAGACCTATTATATATCTTCAATATTAAAAGCTAATGTATAATATTACTTAAAAAAATATTTTTTATCATTCATTTTTAATATTAAAAGCCTGAAAACTATTTAAAAAAAATTTCCTTTTTTAAAATTTTTTATTGTTAAGTCATTTGAGAGTTTTGGAATGGCAGTCGATAACAGATCTTTACTATGGCATCAAAGAAAATAGTGAGATTTTTCAATGCATTATAAAGATAGCAAGTTTCTTCCATAACATTCAGTATTATTCTCTTCCATTTTCTTGCTAAATAGCCACAACAAGTGACATAATCAAAGGATTTGATTTGAACAAATGATTACAACTGAGATAACTAGTTCTACTAAATTTACCAAAATACATAGATTTGTCAATGTGAGCTTACGTAGGTAATTCATGGCCCAAGGTACAAGGACATGAGTTACACAGTTTCAACTATATTTCCATACAGTTCAACTCTTTGAATGATTTGAAGAAAAAAATTGATGTTCATTTGTGTTAGAATGGCAGACAACTGATGGACATCACAATTCACAGTATGAATCGCCAGAGATCACATGCACAACTGAGGCCGGCAGAATACAAGATGGAGAGACGAACTAGACAAATTCAGAGAGTATTGGCTCTGCAAAGCCCACAATAGAAAGGTGTGGTGAATCCTGGAGAAAGTCCATGTCCAACGATGGATGTCGAAAGACCAATGGTAATGATGAAGTTCATAACTGTTTTAATTCTTCCGTTTCAGACAATTGAGACAACTTGAAAGTCAGTAACTGTGGAGAAAATGGACAATATTACCCATCATGCAATTCAGTAGGAAAGGGTATCCCTCTTTACTGTTACCACCATGTCCTTGCAAAAATCTCTGTTGGTGATAAGCCCTCAATACTGACGTAATAGATGACTGCAAGATTAACAATATTGTCCATTTCTAAACAATTGCCAACTCAAATTTTAAATGTCTCAAATAGAAATAAATAAAACAGTAATGAACTTTGGATTTTTTGTGTAATGATTCAATGAGTTGAAGTATATTTGAATTTAGTTTGAACTGTGTAAGTCATGTTCTTGTACCTTAGGCCAGAAACTCATCAATTACCCTTCATAATTACAAGGTTTCTTTTCAGAAGACCTTCAGATCTACATCAAATATGTATAGAGTCTTGAAACTTTCTAATGGACTAGGAAAAAAGTTAAAAGCTTATTTCCATTTGTTAAAATTTTTCATGCATTTTGTGACCTGCTCAAAGAGGAAAAAAAAAAACTAGTTAAATCAATGTTTGTTGATCAAACAAAACCTTACAGAAACATACACACATGATGGCAAAATATGATAAAAATATGATTTATCAAAGCTGCATACATATACATTAGCGAAGGTAAGATTATAAACAGTAGAATGGGAATTGATATTATTTCACAGAAAAAAAAATACATCAGCTGTTTGCACTTTCATTTTTTTCTCAGACGAAACGGAAAGTAGACATAACAAGGTAACTTTTTTTTATGAATAACAAAATTGCCGATGTTGTAGAGTCTCTTTAAGGTAATTTATAAACGTCTATTTGAAAGAAACAAAGAACAATAGAAAACCAAACAAAAAGGAAAATGGCTGTATTGCCAGGGAAAGCTGGAGAGATTACTCTCGAGATATATTGTAGGTATAAAAATGTCAGAGTTCATTATACTGATGTGGTGAGTAGTTCAGAAGATCAAGGAAATAAATAACACTGGCTGATTGATGTTGGCAGGTGTGGAACAAGACTGACAAAATAAGCAGCAGCTGCAGGTCTTAGATACAATACACAAGTCTTTAGTTTATAATAGCCAAAAAAAAATCAACATACTATAGATATAGTCTGGAATGAAACCGTCGTGATCACAATATGATACTAAAAAATATTAAAAAGATTTTATTGAAATAAAGGTATAATGAAATTGAATGTCTTAGTTCAACATACTACACACACACACACACTCTCTCTCTCTTATTTGTATATTTACCTTAAAACACAATGACTTATTTGGAAACAGCAACTTTATACTTGAGAATTTACGAAAGGCTTAACACTTTTGCAGGAATTGCTGAATTAAAGTGAAATGAACAAGTTTTTCCTGGAAATTATATGAATGATGAAATTTCCCATCTAAGGCATGAACTTCTCAGAAAATATAAACCATTACTAAATAAAGTAAAGTCAAGAGATAACAACAGTCTAGCAAAATCTCTTGTCTCATTGACGTATGCTTACATGAGCTCAATTACTAATTTTACTGTTTTAATTCACTTACATCAAGTACATGCATTACAAACTTTTGCCTTACACACTATTATGAAATGACTTTTCATCCTGTACATATTACAAAAAAAAAAAACATTATAGAAAGCATGCACTCGAACATTCCCTGAGTAATCTTCTGATACCATAAGGATTATCTATCTTGCAACAGAGAGAGAAAGAGAGAAGCACAGACACCAAATCTAACATGAAAACAAGAGAGAAAAGCAAAATCCAATTTGAGATAGATGGTCATCACATTCATTATTTTGGTACAAGAAATTTAATGTGTGATATATATTCAGCAAACTCTGAATAAAAAAAAAAAAGTGAGTGGAATCTACTCCTCCGTTCAGCTATGGGTAAATATAGCCGAAGCAGCGGGGTGGTGGATTTTGCAATCACATGATGTAAAAATCCACTTGCTTAAAATGATTGACATACAAGCTGAGGGACTGATTGGACAGAGGATAATTCAGCAATGCGGCTTGACCAAAGAGGGTTATGGTTAGAGTGATCAAAGGACATGTCTCTCATATTTGGTAAGATAATTTGATTAAAAGGAGACACGACATATGACCAATTAAATACATGCTGCTAATCATGTTGGTTACATGATGCGGTGACATGTGCTGAGTACAATGTCATGCTAATGTGGATATGACCATGAAACACATGTAAAGTAACCGGTATGCATTGGTAAGGACTAATGATTAAATAAATAAAAGGACTTTGCACAAAGTATTTAATGAGATCCTCCTTTCTTATCTTTTGTGTGCCCAGTGTTTTAGTGCTGGAGATGGAGGAGCAATGCAACTCTCACTGTTGGTCAGAAGGGAGATAAGGAATCATTGTTCCTTGTTTGACTTCCCTTCTACTACACGTATATTGTCAGTTCTATGATATCAGTAAATTTTGCACCATATTCTTCCCTTCCTCCTGACATACTGGATCCAATATTCTGAATGAACCAAGGAGCCTGCTATCAAACCTGATATCATTACAATAGTCTCTACATTTTTTATTTCTATTCATTCAAGCTAATATTTATTTGGGTTGAGAGGTGAACACATTTTTTTTTCTTTATCTAAGGGTCAAAATATAATTACTCTTTTAGATTGATGGAAGTGTTTCCAGCATTTTATGAAAAAAACTTTCATCTCATAGTTGACTGCATCATTGACAGTCATCTGTTCACACTCTCTTTGCTCTAATGTCCTTCAGAAATGTGAGAATGGACTTCTCTCCCCAGCCAAGGCTAAATAGGAGAGCAGTTGGAGCCTTTAAGCCCTGTAAAGCAGTCCATTCAAGAAGAGGTCACTCAGAGAAAAAAACCCTCCAGTTTGACAATCACCATAGTTGTTTCCAAGCTAGGGTAAAAGAGGTGGGTTGGGCATTGAGCTAACAACACCACCCTGTAGAACCTACTGAAACAGCATCAGAGCGGTTGCAACCCTATGCTCCAAAGAGTCTACAGGAATAAACTAAACGGAGATTTGAAGTTATGTAAATGAAGAACAAATGGGAAATTGCCTAGAAGAGAGATCATGCGGAATGAACTTATGCACATCTTTAATCTGATCAAAGATATCATGGCTGAAAGATTAAATACAATCCATTGATCATTCTATTTGCTTTACACAAAGTGTACTTGTCAAAAGCAACATTAAGAATACAGTTATCATTGTTACTGGTAGATGTTTTTTTGGATGATAATTATATCAACTACAGTAAACCTTTGGTTTAAAAGAAACCCAATACAATGATCTATCGGACATTCTAACCACACATCTACTGGACACTTTAACTGCTTCTTGTAATTAAGAAATAATATCAGAATGGCAAACAACTTATGCAGGATGCTTTAAGCAAACGTTTACTTGTACATCACAACTACTTACAAACTAATAGACACCAGTGTCTTCAATAATGCACATGTCAAAAGACTCGACATTACAAAGTCGAGTCTGATTCAACGATTTTCCGCTGCCATTCTTGATGAATATCTTTTGGGATACTTTAGTTACGATGGATATCTAGGAACCATATTAAAAGGGTAGAGATATACATTACTAAAGCACGGAGATGATTACCAATATGCTGAAATGCCTTTGGTATACTACATTGTAGGAATTGGAAATGATTCATAAAGTACGAGTAAGAAAAACTATTTGATATAACAAGTTACTATAAATAATTTTTTTTTTTTCCATGGGCTTATGATTTAACTTGAACCGCATTTTTTAAAAATCTAAATTCATGACATGAAGAATCAGTATTATACACTAATGGTTGAGTTGTACTAGTGTCCTCATCTTGGTTATTATAGTTATAATGTTTTGATTTAGGTGTCGTATCTTTTTTTTAGGTGTCTGGTGTAGCTGGTGATCATCTGGGAATTTAAAACCTAATCCTTTATTCAATCCTCTGGCATGGACAGTAACAATCTAGTCCAGTGAACTGAATAAAGATTCTAATTTGAAATTCCAAGTAAGTTATTACTTACAACAGACAACTGAGGAAGGCCGGAGGTTACAATGGCTGAAACATCTGGACTATAACAACCAAGATGACAACATTGGTTCCTGTTAATCAGTATATCTTAGTGTACTGTGTTCAAACTTTTTTTTTCTCTAAAATTATACCAATTTTCTAGAAAGCTGCTTATTCATGAACGTTGAGGAAAATAATATTGATTATAGACAAAGTTTGGATAAAATTAGTCTGGGTATTATGGAAATATATGCACATAAACACCCACCCACCCATAATGATTTTTGTTGAGAAGATAGAATTTCTAGTCAATATTCTATTTTTACAGGTAGTCTTCAAATCCTGGCACCATGGTTACATTAAAATGGCAACATCTAATAGGCCATTTTTAACCAGATTGCAACCAATTTCAATGCTTACTGTCATATATAGATGAAACAGATGTTCTTATTAGCAGCAGGGAAACCTGATATTGCCTATAATTAACTGGGACTTCATTCTTATTCCTAATTAGTCAGAAGAAGAAAGAATAAGTTGTAAACATACATGAAATAATGCTTAGGGAAGACTTATTCTCAGTAATTTCATGTTAGATAATTTCTATCTAGAAATACTTTTTAGCTGTAACAAGATAGAGAACGTGAAAGAGCTTTTATCTGTATTTATTCTTTTAGGATCTGGTTGAAGTGCTTGCTGAACAAGCTCAAGCAACCTAAGGGGCTTGGTATGCTCTGGTTCTTCTTGGATGAGAAGAACTTTGACTAGGACCATGAGGAATGACACATGGGTCTGTGCAGAACCAAAGGAAGTATCTATGGTCAAAGTTCCCCAAATGTTGCAAATGGTCCTGGGTTCATGAGTAACAAAAACCAAGTCTGGCTGCTCCTCATCTCCCTACAAGGCCCTCAGGGTCAATGCCACAGTGGTCAAGTCCTGGTTTGAATGGGTGATCTGGGGGAGGGCATTGTGCTCCATTGGGACTTTGTTCCTTCCCACATGGCCCACATGACCCAGGACAGACAGGTTGAGAATTTTCATGATCATGTGACCTCAACATGTGGCCTCCTAGCTCTCCTGATCTGAATCCCTTAGATTACTTCATGTGCAGCATCATTGAAAGTAAGACCTACCAGTAGCCCCACAATATCAAGGACTCACTGAAGGCCACCATTGTGTATGTAATAGCCAACATGAATGTAAATTATCTGATCCAGGCATGTAGTTGCATTGAGGAAGTCCTCAAGGCTGAGGGTGGTTCTATTGAATAACCTGTTTCTTTATATCTAGCTGAAAATATGTACCAGTTTTCATGGAAATATCTTTGTTTTTCTTTATATTGTACTTCAATTGCAATTACCTGATGCACCTTGTATATCAGGTATGTTATACTTTTCCCATGATCTGGACTTGCACAAAGCGCAGACATTTAAGATACACAATTATTTCAACATAATTAGTGATTCACACATAAATGATATGGAAAGGAAAGCAAAGTGAATATAGTTGAAATAATGGAACCCTAGGAAAATGCATTCTACTGAGCACATTATTTTTTGTTCATTCTTTAATGTAAACCTTTGATAATCAAGTAATTGTCCTTATGTTATAAAAGAGAACGTTCAGCATGTCTATCTTGATTTGTCTATTTTCGTGCTAACTATAACCTCAAACTAATGCTAGATGAATTAAATGAAGAAAGCAAAAGAGTTGGCCAACACATGAACTCCAATAAAACGAAAATCATATGCAATAATCACATCAAGAATAAGGACATAACTGTCAAGATTGAAGATGCGAAACTGGGAAAAGTAGACCACTACATCTACTTAGGACAACGAATCTCTATGAAACTCACAAAGGAGGAAGAGATCAAGGGAAGAATCATCCTAGGATGGAAAGCCTTTGGTAGATCAAGCTCAACTTTCAAAAACCAGATGATCCCAATAATCCTAAAGAGAAGAGTATGCAACCAATGCATTCTCCCGATAGTCACTTATGGAGCTGAAACATGAAACTCAACCAAGAGACAAACTTGCAAACTGAGAAGCATGCAACGTGTACATGAGAGAATCATGCTCAACCTCACATGGAGAGATCACAAGACAGCACAGTATATAAGGAAGAAAACAGGAGTCAGAGACATCATAGAATCTATTAGAAAACTTGAATAGTAATGGGCAGGCCATGTTGCAAGAATGAAAGACAACTGATGGACATCACAATGCACAGCATGGATCCCGATAGATCACTTGAGAAACTGAGGCTGACAGAATACAGGATGGAGAGATGAACTAGACAGATTAAAAAAATACTGGCTCCGCGACACTCATGATAGAGAATTGCGGTGAATCCAGGGGAAGGTCTATGTCCAATGACGGACGTTAAAAGACTGATGATGATAATGTCAACTAGCAGAAATGCCTGGCCTAGCTCCATTTACTAAATATTTGAAATGAATACAATCATATGAATTCACTATCATCATCAGCCATTTAGCATCCGTTGTTGGACGTAGACCTTCCCCAGGATTTTCCAGATCTATCATGGGTGTCGTGGACCCAATACTTTTTAAATTTGTCTCGCCATTTTATATTCTGCCGGCCACAGTTTATCATTTGATCTCTTGGAATTCATGTTGTCAGTCATTAATGTATCGGTTGACTGACATTCTTGCAATATGACCAGCCCATTGCCATTTGATTTTTTGAATGGATTCTATGATATTTTTCTCTAATGTACTGTGCAGTCTAGTGATCTCTCCATGTGAAGTTGAGCATGGTTCTCAGTTTGAAGGTCAATCTTTTGGTAAAGTTTCATTTTTCAGCTCCATAGGTGACTATCGGGTGGATGCATTGGTTGTAAACTGATGAGATTTTCTTGTTAAAGGTTAGGCTTTCTCTAATGAAAGCTTGCTATCCTAGAATGATTCTTTGCTTTATTTCTTCTTCTTCTACAGGTTCCATGGAGATTCATTGTCATAGGTAGATATAGATAAAATATATATAATTTTTTCAGGTTTGAATTTTCGATTTGGATTTTTGTGTCACTGTCCTCATCATGTTTGTTTTACATGACATTTGTTTTACTGAAGTTCATGTGAAGACTAATTTTCTTGCTGAAGGTTTTTTGTAATTGCTTTAAAAAGATGCTATCTTGAACAGAAACTATTTCATCATCATTTTTTATCATTGATAATGGACATAGATCTTCCCCAGGGTTGACCAGACCACTATCGTGGGCATCGTGAAGCCAATACTTTCTGAACCAGTTCTATTTGTCTTACCATTTCATATTCTGCCAGTCTTGATTGCACATTTGATCTCTGGGGATCCATATTGAAAGTCGTGATGTCCATTGATTGTCTGCCATTCTTGTAACATGACCAGTCCATTGCCATTTGAGTTTCCTAATGGATTCTACAATGTCTCAAATTTCCGTTTTATTCCCCTGATATACTGTGCTGTCTTGTTATTTCTAATGTGCATGCTGCAATTTGCAGGTCAGTCTCTAGGTTAGATTCCATGTTTCAGCTCTATAGGTGACTATTGGGAGGATGCATTGGTTGTATACTCTTCTTTTTAGAACTAATGGGATTTTCTTGTTCTTGATGGTTGAGCTTGCTCCAGAAGTTAAAAAAAAAAAAAAAAGAAGTTTAGCAAAACCAAATTCTGATGGAAAGAACATATCCAACTGTCTTATCAAAGTTATAAGCTAAGAAAAAAAGAACTTGAGCTACATTGCAAAAAAGACATTTGCAATTGTGTATTGAAATTGTAGGAGACAAAATTAGCTCAGAAATTATTTAAATATAGACAAAAAGTTACTAACCCTCCTAATAAGAAATGATAAATTTGTCTCAACAAGTGAATTAAATATCAATTTGAAGATTAAGTTCAATGAAAATACAATCCCTTAATCTGACATTGGTGATGAGTAACTATATAGGAAAAGAAGCATATACAACAGGCTACACTGTTTCTAGCTGTGATTCTGCACTTGCTCTATTACTTTAGTACTCCACAGCCTTCAACTTTTATGAATGGCCGGGTGTTTAAGGTTTTAGCCAAGTATCTTCAAATGGAGTCATCATATAGTAATTTATGGAAGTGTAGTATATTATTTATTTCCTGAAAGGGAAGAAAAAAAAAATTACAGGCTTTCCTCCCAGTATCTTTGTTATACATATATAGCACATAAATACAAAGGTATTTGAAACTGGAATCACAGCTGCAGCACAAAGATAAAAAAAAAAAGAAAGATACTTTTTATTGAAATGTCAGATGTTCATAAAATTGTCTGGTTCTATAGCAAGTGAAAAATGTATACGTTTATATATATATATATATATATATATATATATATATATATATATATATATATGTGTATGTGTGTATTTTCCTGATTCAGGGTCTCTTTATAACATATGCCACAGGCTCTGCATCAGCTTAACCAAGTCATTCTCATACCAAGTCAAACCAGATTTCTGAGAGAAGAACGAATCTCTACAAGAAACTTGTTCAAAGTTAGGCTGAATAGGAAACAAGACATTCCCGGCAACGTACGTGACAATCATATTTCAGAGTACGACTCACAACTTAGCAGCTTTGTAATTTACTGGACATGCTTGAGGGAATACAAAATTAAAGAAAGAGAAACTTTTCCTGACTACTTCTGTATCACAGGAGTTCTCAAAAATAAGAGTACGATTTAAGAAAAACTATATGAGTACACGAGTTTGTAAATACATTGGAATTTTTAAGTACTCACAATCAACTAACACTGATTAGGTGCAAGAAAGTAAGTTGAGAATGATATACAGGTGTGTCCTCTAAAACTGACTAGAATTAAGTTACTTGTTGGAAAGCCATCTCATTGAAAAAGTAATATAAGGTTAAATGAAATTACCAAGAAAAACTACACGTCTAGTGTTTGTTCTATGATACCTGTAAATTCAGAACTATGTGCTTCACAAAGGATAAGCCAACGCTGCTGGACAATATGAAAGTGCGAGAACACTTGCTATTGTTCGAACCAGTAGTTGTTGAGAAATCTAATGCACTGCAATTACTCAACAACTGGCCATTGTAAGAAGTTGCTATTCACAGGATATATTTGTCTGCATACAAGATCAGTAGTTGTTTAGAAATCTGATAATAATGAATTGAAAAAAAAAATACAGATTATAAATCTTTTGTTAATAGTTTCTACAAATTATCTCCCTTGACTTCCACTCTTTATCTAAAATATCATCTAAATTTAGATATTTTATATCTAAACTGGAATATTTGCCCAAAGTTTTGTATGATGGATAGAAAATTATTTGAGATGGTAGGCTACTCCTCCGAACATCCACGGATCATAAAGTCTGGACCATCCAAACATTCACCTTTGGAATGGGCACTGCTTTAATTAAAACTAGAAAGAGATCCCCAATTTATGTTATTTTGTAGTATAAATCCTGGGGAGGGTCTATGATGATGATGATCTTTGGGTCTTATCACTGTTCATGCCTTTTGTGCAAGGGTCCATCAGAGAAATATTTGCCCTTTTGTCATGCTTAGCAATAGTATCTTATATTTCTCAATGATTTTCTCTATTTCTTTCATAATAATGCATGACACTATCACCCTTGGGAAAGGCATGAATCCGTCTCCTCTCCCTCCACCTATCGATGAAATAATTTATGGTCAAGTGAGTGACGCCATTTAGCCTGCTTGTCACCATCAAGTCTGTTTCATCATCATCATCATCATCAGCTATCATGGGCGTTGAAAAGTCAGTACTTTCTGAATTTGTCTGGCTCGTTGTGCCATCTTACTTTCTGTTGGCCACAATTTTGCGTATTAATCTCTGGGGATACATGTTGTGAGTTGTGATGTCCAGCGGTTGTCTGACATTAAACTTCAAAGACCTAGCCAAAGCAGAGATATATGAAGCCTGGGCAGGGACGGCTGATGCTGTTGCCAGCGTATATGCACTATTCAACTTCACTACATCAATCTATTTAATGGTCAAAGCATGTATATACAATGGCGGTCAATAGCAATGTCCAGCCAAGGAAAATTCATTATATTTATACATATATATATATATATATATATATAGATAGAGATAGAGATAGAGATAGAGAGAGAGAGAGAGAGAGATGAATATAAATTGCATTATATCATATCATATTAAACTCTTACTTGAAATGATCTTCTGCTATTACATGGTGAATGTATCATTTAGCCTAGGCAACATAAACAGAACAGATATAGACCATGAATAAACAAAAATGGGAATTTTGAGACACTTGTTTCTGCCTTTGAGTTACTGTTCAGCCCAATGGTTAGAACAATTCTCTGTTGAAGCGGCTATCATATCAGTTGAAGGTTTGATTCCTGCAGTAGCCCCATTTTCTTCATTTATTCAATTTACGTTGTTGAGGCCAGATGATATATTAACCATGAAATAAGGGGAGATTATTTCAATATGATATAATGCAATTTATATTCATCCCGTTGGATCATAAATCCATTTCTTAATGCATTATATATATATATATATATATTTATATATATATATATATATATATATGTTGTTATTAATTTTTTTTTCCCTTTAGTTATCTATGCATGAAGAGAGCTTGATATTGAGGATAGAGCATATGTAAATAGGTATACATAAAAAATTAATTTCCCAGTGGCGGTCACTGAGTTTCATGCCCGTGGTGCAATTGTCAGACCGTCTAAAACTCCTGAAAAGGTGCTCCCTATATAAGTACTGACTGAATTTTTCATGTATACACTATATATATGAATTATAAATTGTGTTATTTCATATAAAAAATTATTTGAGATGATCTCACATAATTTCATGGTTAATGTATCACTAACCCTAGACAACGTAAATTGAATAAACAATCAAAGAAAATAGGGTTGCTGGGAGGAATATTATATATATATATATATATATATATATATATATATATATATATATATATATATAATATGAACTGTAGAGAGTAAGACAGACTCGCGAGTAAAGTGTTTTGAAGTTATGTTTATTTATCTGTAAATGTTTTTATTAATGGTTTAGACATGTTTCGGGAGGTATTCCCATATTCAGTGGTGTCTGCTCTGTGTGTGTGTGTATGTGTGTGCTTTTAGAGGTTATAGGTTTGATGTGGAACTTGAGTCCACCACCAGGAGCTTGGCTTAGTGAGCAAAAAATAGTATTCTGGCTGCTGGGGGGCATCCTATTGTGTGAGAGAAAGTCCAGACAGTGATGAAGTCTATGGTTTAGCAGCAGCAGTTGGTCTTGGAGAAGACAAAATGTGTCAGGGTAGGAGGGAAGTGATGTGGTGTTAGATTGCATGGGTATGTTAGGGATAGTGTAAAGGGAGGGGTGATGAGGTTAAGGAACAACATAGGTTTAAACCTTACAAGTCATCAAAAATATGTTGGCTATGATTTGAACAAGTGATATGACTGGCTAAGGTGGATTTTGCTATGGGTCTGAATGACTTTGAAGTTCCCAGTATTGAATGTATCTGAGGGGTAGGGGTGGGTGGAGGGTGGATGTGGATGTGAGGTTATTGTTAGTAGAAGGTTTATGAATTAGAGATCTGTGTGATAAGGGTTGTTAAGTTTGGTGTTGAGTCCATTAGGAGAGAAGGTTTTTAGTTTGTTGATCCACATATCCTCATGTCTTTCTAGAACTTTAGTTGTTATGTCCATGGGAGTATTTTTTTCTATTTTTTTCAATGATAGTAAAGCTAGCGTCCGTGGCAAAATTGTGGCCGGGTGTGCAAAAGTGTAGTTCCACGTGAAGTTGGCTGCGGTTGTTTTGTGATTTAATTCTGCGTCTATGATTGTTGAGTCTAATGTTAAATTGCCACTTGGACTTGCCTATGTATTGTAACTTGCATCTATTGCACTCTAGAAGGTATATAATGTTTTTACTATGACAGTGCTTTGGTATATGTGATAATTCTCTTTAGTGGTAGTGCTTGTGGAAGTGTTGGTGTATTCAAGGTGGTTGTAAGAGACTATTTCTTATGTCGCATGGTTTTCAGAATTTAGTGGTTCTAGGGATATTGTTGTGTGAGACTTTATTATTTATGATATTTTTGCTGCTAATCATGTCTTTGATGTTTTGGGGTCTGCAGTAAGCGATGACACATGGGTCTGTGAATATTTCTCTTAGATCTTATATATATTTATATATATATATATATATATATATATATAAATAAAATGGTTGAGTAAAGTGATGGTCAAAAGGGATGTCGGCCTAGAAAGTTGGAACTTTAGTCCCTTGTTTGAAGCATCAATTTTCCTAGTCCAGATGAAACTTTTAATGCTAGGTCTTCTGTTCTGCTGTGATCAGTGAGTTTTTTTTTTTATACAAATACCCAGTAGGAATTCGAAAAGAAAAAAGTCCTTTCCCAACTGTCCAGTCATTTATCAATAAAATCTATAACTTTAAACAAAGTATCACTTTTTATTACAGTTTATTCAATTTTAGTGATCCCCTGTCATTTGACTCTTCAAACGTCTGATGGGATCATGTAGATGCTTATTTTTCATTCACAATTTTTGTTTTGCAATTTATTTAATGAATTGAATGCATTTTCAAGCTGAAAGAAAATGAAATTTCATGATGGATTGTTTTGACTTGGATGACAAACATCAGAATTTGGATTTGTAAAATAATTATTAGGTTGGCCAAAAGGTTTTATCTTTTACTCTCTCCAGACAGAATTAGGAGTGTTCAGTTTTAATTTCATTCAAAAATATTGTTTTTGTTTGAACCATCACAGCTGTTGAATCAGAATGCATTTAAAAAAAATTGTCAAAATGTGTTTATTTGTCAATGGATTTTAACATTGAAGATGGAAGAAAATATGTAACATTTGCAACATTTTTTATACTTTTCAATTTTAAGAAAGGTAAAAATGTGACTCAAATGCAAAAAATGTACTGTGAACGACCAAAAGTTTTAAGAGTAGTTTGTGATGTTTCATGTCGGAGATTTCCGGCTGAATCATACTGAATAATTTGGAAGGCCAATTGAGGTTGAAAGCAATCAATTCAAAGCATTACTTGAGAATAATCAAGCCAATATATTCAAAATATCTGAATCAAATGTTGAAAATCATTTGCACTAGTTTGGTTATGTTAATGACTTTGATGAATAGCTTCCACATAAATTAAGTGAAAAAACCTGGGGTTTTTTTTCAAGAAAATTGTGACGGATGATTAAGAGTAGACACTTTACAACAATGTGGTATGCAAAAGATCATTGGTCCAGCAAAATGAACTGACCGTACGAAAGCCAATTATGATTCAAAAAAAAGGTGATGTGTATATATTGAAAGGGAGTTCACTTCTATGAGCTCCTTCTGGAGACCCAAATAAATCATTCAAACAAGTACTGCATCTAATTAAAGCAATTGAAGGTAGCAACTAATAGAAAATATCTGGAATTAGTAAAGAGAAAAGGTATAATATACCATCAGAATAATTCTAGATCGCAGGTTTCTTTGCTGATCAGGCAAAAATTGTTACAAATAGGACGTTTTCACTTTGACATATTCAGCAGATATAGCATCTTTGAATTACCATTTATTTCAATCTTTACAAAATCAATCAAAATTTCTTAGTTATCAATTAACTTGAGTAACAGATTTAAGATAAAAATAGTTCATAGTAATTGACTTTATGAGAAATCATGTTTAATTACTGTATTTATGAAACTAGTATTCAATTATTCTATATTTTATGTAGAATATATGCAAATAAGCTCTCCCGAGCAAGATGTCGTGGCAAGATATGTAGCTATATAATGCTAATGGCGGTGTTCAAACAAACCGATTGCAGTAAATATAACAAAAGCAGAATAATTCACAGAATCTAAATTCTGTATTACAAATAATTATCCTAATATAAGGATATGTAACCAAAACTTAGAGGAGGCCAATTAATGGACAGAATAACAAACAGAAAAGAATGACATTATTCATCATATATACTACTTAATTATCCATCTTATTAATTAACAGTAACCTACTAAATGTCTTTGTTCTATGTTTTACACCTTTACAAGTAATAGGTGTTTGAGGTCAAGTTAAACCAAGATTTCTGATCATTTTCTTGCAAGTCTATTCCCAACTTCCAGAGTTCAATGTAACACAGTTTTTTCAACTTATTTTTATGGACGAATGAACTTATTGCTTGTGTTATAAACATGACATTTCAGACAATCCATTCCATGGCCTTCTTTAGGTGTAATATCTAAATGTGATGGTGTTAAACATAATTTTCCAATGATGGTAGAAAACAACATATACCGATGTGGCTACATTACAATGTAGGATTCGGATAATGTTGACTCTTTCTCTTTCTTTGTTAGACATGAATTTCCATACCTAGTGCCCATTGGCAGTAGAACCCATATTGGGTTGAACTCTGCACTTGTCAGACTTATACATTCAGTCGACGGGTTGATATGGACTGTCTCCATGATTTTTCTGTTTCCGACAGCATTCCTTTTCTATCATACATACTTCTTCCCAGAGAGGGAAAAGTTCACCTTTTTCTCACCAAATATGATCAGCCATTCCAGATCTTTCTATCTCTTGATTATTAATTTTTTATGTTTGTCAAGTAAAATCCTGAGAGGTCTGCCTGTTTCTTCAGTATAGACCTTCCCACTTTTACATGGAATAGCATAAACACAGTTTCTGGTCAGATTTTTCTCTCGTGGAGGATTTGCTTTGGTGAATAATTTATGAAGAGTGTTGGAACTGTTGAAAAACAACCCTGATCTTAGAAGTTCCAACATTCTTACAGAAGAGGGAACTAAATGGTGAATATTTTGTTCAATAAATTGGAAGTTGAAAATAAAAAGAAATAAAAAAAATCGTTTTCCATTTTTGACTCAATAAATTGAATGAACTATTGAACTTTTTTGGTTACCCAATACCAAGTTTAGAAAATTTGTTTTTGAGGCATTAGTAATTGGATAGTTTTTGAAAATATATTTTTGTACACAAATTTTATATTTGGTGCAGTGCTATTTTGACTGAAACATGACACCTGTGACCTCTTGACACTGCGTTTTAGTGTATGATTAACGTAATATAACTCTGCTATTTGGAAGTAAGGAATTGGAACAGGGAATTCTTTTCATTGATTCAATGAATAGCAAACAACGTTACGTGTTCACCATGAGGCACATGCAGAACACTACCTATAATTTTATTTTGCATATTTCCTATGTACAAGGAGTCCTTAACACATTCAGCATCAAAGGATTAATTAATCTTTGATTACATCACCTGTTCATTATCATCATCATCAGTTTTTTAACATCCGTCGTTGGACATAGACCTTCTCCAGGATTCGCCACAATTCTCTATCATGGGTGATGCGGAGCCAGTATTTTCTAAATTTGTCCAGTCCATCTCTTCATCTTGAATTTTGTTGGCCTTGGTTTTGCATGTGATCTCTGGGGATCCATGTCCATTGGTTATCTGTCATCCTTGCAACATTGCCTGCCCATTGCCATTTAAATTTTTTTAATAGATTCTATGATGTCTCTGACTCCCATTTTCTCCCTTATATACTGTGCTGTCTTGTGATCTCTCCATGTGAGGTTGAGCATGATTCTCTCATGTGTGTGTTGCATGCTTCTCAGTTTGCAAGTCTGTCTCTTGGTTAAGTTCCATGTTTCAGCTCCATAAGTGACTATTGGGAGAATGCATTGGTTGTATACTCTTTTTAGCATTATTGGGATCGACTTGTTTTTGAAGGTTGAGCTTGCTCTGTTCAGTGTGAAACAATTAGGTAATGCGCCCGTTTTTGAAATTTGCACCTTGAATTCATTTTGTTCACTGCATACAGCCATGACTAATAGCTGTTTTCCAGCAATGCTATTTAGTCTCAGGGGTATCCCCATTGTTATATTCCTAGCCTACCCATGTCAGTGAAAAATAAATGTTGGCAAGGTGTTAAGTAAACATATGCGCTGCAGCTCTTACGAGCGCATGTCACAAATATTTTGCAGCCTGGCATCAATCATCTCAAGTAACTTTTCCATTCATAAGTGCATTAAAACAGTGCTATTTGCTTCTGAAATTGCTCAGCAAACCTGGTGTGATTTGAATCAAAAACTCATTTGTTTCCACTGCTAATGTAAAATAAAACCATTTATTTATAATGTAATATGGGTATTTTCTGTACTTCCCCATGAAATGGAACAGGGTTCAAGACGGTTTCTTTTTTTTGCTTCCCAAGAAATCTACGTGCAAACATCAGGGGACCGATTGACCCTCTCTTTTGAGTGTACTAATACTAATGGTCAAGATGTGTTAAATTGTGACTCAGCTGAAAGCGTTCTAAAATTTTCTGGATGATATATAAACTGATTTCCAGCAAAAGTTTAATGCCATCTATATTATATAGATTTTAAAAATATTGAAAAAAAAGAAACATTTTATATACACAGATTATTTGGAAAAATTTATTGCCTTTGAAAGCTGCAAACCTAGAACCTGATAATTAAAGTGGCATCTAAGTTAGAATGAGATATTTGCATTGTTTATCAGGGTTCAGTGAGTGTATAGAAGTATGAATGGTTTGCCGAGTGCGAGAATGGTTATTCAAACCTCTCTGATAAGCATGACTTCAGAAGACCAAACATATTGGAAAATAATCTTTGGAGTGCAACTGTTGAAACTGAAAGCAACAGAGGATTGGCTCAAAAGCTGAATGATTCAGTTTTCACCATTCACATACACTTTCAGGAGATTGGTTATCTAATGAACTGTCATCCGAGAATGGAGAGTTCCATTCAACAATTCACAGTTTGCTGATCAGGAATGAAAGTAAAAAGAGCAATTTTTTGTATTTCCTGGCATCGAGGACTTGCCATATTTTACTCGCCAAATTTTGGATAGAAAAAAAAAAAAATAGGATAGGCCTATGCGAGAAATAACCCTCAGGTTGTAGGGTAAATTTTTGAAACTTATTTTTTGGGAAAAAAAAAAAGAAAAAAAAAATGTTATCTTCGATCATGGGAGATACAATACACCAACAACAAATGCTAAAAGAAATGATTATCATCCAAAGAAAAACCACTTCAACAAACTAGACAAGAGCTACACAGGCATTAAATCTTCCTGTGCACTTGGTGAAAGATTTTGTCTACTTTTGAGTCTTTAATACCTGATAAAAATCACTGTGGCCAATCTTTCTAACTTGAAGGAGTAAATCAAATTTTTATACAAAAGATATCCCCATTTCGTCAAAAGAAAGAATAATTTTTGTCTGAATTTCTTAGACCAGGAATTATCATAATTATACACCGATTTACTTGGACTGGTATCCTCATCTCATCTCAATTGTTATAGTTGTAACATTTCGACTTTTATACCCTTGACCTTCTTCAGGTGTCTATTGTAGTTTCTGACCCTTGGGTTCAGTTCAGAAAGAAAGGACACTTAAGCTTAAGTCTTTAAGAATATCATCTAATTACACTGCAAAAAGTCATATACTCCAGTTCAATAGAAGAGGCAGACCAGTGACGTTAGGTTGACGGCTCCAAGTTTCCATCACCAGATAAGGATGCCAGTCCAAATAAATCAGTGAATAATAAGAGAAAAGGTATCATTCATGCAATATGACAATGCAGAGGCCCTAATCAGCAAGATAAACCAAGAAGGAGATCAACGCATTAGGTCGGGAAGTTCAACAACATTGCCTTTATTCATTTGATCTAGCATCTTCATGCCTGTCTGTCCATTTGTCTGTCATAGTAATATCTTTAAAAGTTCTCAATGAACTTTTGTACAGTGGTTGGCCATTGGCTATGAAAGAATTGATAAAAATTTGTAGCAGATCCAGAAATTTTTGATTGAGAGATGTTTTTTTAAAATCATTCTGCAGGAAGAGAAGTTGGAAATGACTAAATATTTGTACATTCAAATGGTTTTCCCTTGTTTTTTAGAAAAAAAAAATTATACACTCTTTTTTTCAATCAGTTTTTAGTGTATAGTGTTGGCAAAGGTATGTGCTTTGTCTGCCTTTTAGTTTTATTTGTGATAAAAACTTCTCAGGTATTTTTTTTTTTTATTCAGACATTTTCCAACAAAGAATAAAAGAAATTGGTTTTGTGATGGATTTTCCTCATCGTTAATGATGATGATTATGTCTTTTATAAATAAATGTAACCTTTGCTAATGTGAATTAATGTTTCTTCCCTTTTGAAAACACAAAGCTCAAATACTCACACCCAAGGAAAATTATACAGTAAAAGTTTGGTGCTAAATCAGAAGTTTTGAAGCTCTTATTAACTAGACAGAACAAAATAACTACAGGGTGGCTGAAAAGAAACTCACTATTGGAAATTAGTTATAGCTTTATCATTTATTGATCGATTGTAGTCAAACTAGCTCTACCTTGGACCAAATAATAGTAGAATTTGCCTGCTGTGTTGCAATTCAACTTAGTCCACCAATTTCTCTAAGCATCTCTGTATGACAATGTTAGAACTTTGCAGGAGGTCTGCTGGTATGTTAGCCAGCACATTGATTGCTCTCCTCTACTTAATCCAGAGTTTGTGGCTTAGTGCGGTACACCACCTCCTGTTACCCCAGAAAGTCATGAAAATAGAGCAAACTTTGCAAAGTTACATAATAAGTTTCTATTGGTGTATTAATTCTGACCCACCCTGTACATCCGCTATTGACAGCATTAAGATGCATTCCAATGGAATAAAGAGTTCTATTGGTATGTGTAAATGAGTACATCAATAAATCTGTGACCTAATGATGAAAAAAAAAAGAAAAGCATTTATTTTACAAAACAAACATTCATTTTTCAACATTGTATGTCTAGTTTGTCATGTTATCTCATATTTTGCCAGGCACAATCTTGTGTATGATCTCTGGAGACCCACGTTGGGAGTTGTGATGTCCAGCAGTTGTCTGACATTCTTTCAACATGACCAGCCCTTTGCCATTTGAGTTTTCTTATGGATTTTATGATATCTTGGACTCCTGTCTTTCCTTTGATATACTGTGCTGTCTTGTAATCTCTCCATGTGATGCTGAGCATGATTCTCTCCCATGCACATTGCATAGCTCTCAGTTTTAGTCAATCTTTTGGTTAGGTTCCATGTTTCAGCTCTATAGGTGACTACCAGGAGGATGCACACCCTTCTTTATAGGATTAATAGGATTGTCTTATTCTTGAACAATAAGTTTACCCTATCAGAAGCTTGTTAACTTAGAGCGATTTTTCATTTGATTTCTTCTTCTTTCAAGTGTTCCATAGAGATTCATCATCATAGGTAGACATATTGGTCTACTTTCGGCATTTTCTCCTATAATTGTTGTCTTTGTCCACTCAGATCAAAATTCTGCTAATAACTGTGTGTCAGGCTACAAACTTATTGAACCAAGCCATATTTATATTTCCATCTGATAAAGTGAAAACTATGAAGAATATGGTTTTAGCATTTTCTGCTCGACCAGAGTTTCTCATCCTGTTACCCCCCCAACCCAGCTTTTAAATTTTTTTAAGCCATCTCCTCTAAGAAATTAAAATGACATTTTACTTAGATTGTTTATTCAATGTAACCCTTGGGCCTAGGGCTTTGCTACAAGATTATCAATATTGGATTGTTATTTTGTGATAAAATATTCAGTGTGGAGAATGACCTGTACGTTACACAACAACACAATAATGAATATGAAAATTAATAATCAAAACAAATCTATCAAAAAATACATATTTTGTAATTCACTAAGTGGGAGTAGCCTCTTCTCATTTCTTGACTTAACAAATAGAAAACAAAAAGTTGCCTATTTTTTTATGAAAAGTCCATTCATATGTGACTATTTACTGCCCCTTTTAGCTCAATTTTTGCGCCATTGAAGGCGATATTGGCCACGTTAAGATCGACTGTGCTAAACAATGGCAGAATCCAGCACAAATCAAAACAAAGTCTTTGTAAACAAACAAAAACTCATTCAAGAATTAACATTGAAATTTTTGCATTTTTTCTCTCCAAATTTGCCAATATATTTCTGTTAAATAAATCAATAGGCTGAATGCTAAAAATGTTTGTCTCGAATTTGGTAATGTAAGTGAGGTGAGGGTATTTCTATTCATTTTACATCGATCATTTTCACTCTGGCAGCTGAATTATAAGTATTTTCTGACAGATCAATGTCTATAGAGTGCAAATGAAATAAACGACTATAATAGTAAGATAGATGTAAGTATACAATATATACAAGTCTGAAATATCTGATAAATATTTTGTGAATAATTACAAACATCTAGTATTAGATATTATCATCGTTTCAAGCATTTTACATAAGAAGTCTTGTGGTTTTAGCTGGGAATGGGACCACAGCATGTCTTCTCATTGTGCAAACCAAGCCAGACGATCCCAACAATCCTAAAAAGCAGTGTATACAACAAATGCATTCTCCTGACAGTCACTTATGGAGCTGAAACATGGAACCTAACCAAGAGGCAAACCTACTAACAGAGAAGCATGCAACGTGCACATGAGAGAATCATGCTCAACCTCACATGGAGAGATCACAAGACAGCACAGTATTTAAGGAAGAAAACGGGAGTCAGAGACATCATAGAAACTATTAGAAAACTTAAATGGCAATGGGAAGGCCATGTTGCAAGAATGAGAGACAACTGATGGATATAACGACTCACAACATGGGTCTCCAGAGATCACATGAGAAACCGAGGCTGACAGAACACAAGATGGAGAGATGAACTAGACAAATTCAGGAAATACTGGCTCCGCGATGCCCATGATAGAGAATTGTGGCGAATCCTGGGGAAGGTCTATATGCAATGACGGATGTTAAAAGACTGATGATGATGAAGTCTCCTCAAATGTCCAGCACCTTCCACAGTATTCTTGCAGACCCTAGAACTGCTTTGGTCTAGATATTCTAAATCACCACCTGTCAGCAGCAGCCTAGACGAGTGTTGAGTAAAGGAAGTTAGAGCAGTGTCTGTCACATTCATGCTAAATAAAGTGACCTTTATAATAAAAAAATATATAATAAGAGCCGTATCTATCACATTTAAGTGGTCTTTATCTTAAAATATATAAGCTAAATAAGAGGAACACATAGACATCATGAGTGAGAGGGAGAGAAACTAACAAGAAATGTTGTCTATAAGAAATGATTGATTAATATACGAGAAAGTAAATGACATAATACTTATATATTGATTAAACACAATTATCATTTGAATTGACATGAATTAATATGCTGTAGGGTTAGGGATTGAACTCTTCTTGAATTATTCTGTGAACAATATATTGGTTTTGTGATTTTTTCACTCAATATTCATGTAACTTTCATTTCATACACTTATGATAACTATCAGGAAAGCGATGAGTTATGGACTAGTTTTTATATATACAAAAAAAATTGTAATAGATGTGCAAATTTAAGACTCACACCAAAAACATTTATACCATCATGACTAATTAAGCAGACAACATCCTTTTCAGAAGAGCTGCAATATTCACCTCATAAAAAAAAAAACTATGCAAACTAATTTTAGTTTTTATAGCTTCAACAATTTTTACACAACTAGAATGATTACCCGACTTAATGGTGGCTTCGGGGGTGGGTAAGTTGCAGTCAAAGAAAGAGAAAAAAAATAATTGATCAAATAAATAGATAGATGGAAATTAGATAGATTCAATTTGTTTTTTTAAAAAAAAAAAAAAAACTGGTAACTATCAGAGTTTTTTTTTTTTAATGATTTCTGAAAAATGTTAAATGCTTATGCCCACCACACAAGATTCGTTTGAGCAAATGAACCTAGACAATTAAGAAAAATATTTTTTCGATGCAGTATGAACAACTTTGACTGAGTCTAGTAACTTTTATGAGTGAGTGAATTGGCTCTAGAGTAGGTGAGTGCATAATGTAAACATTACGTCTTTTTGTTTTTTTTAGAATATGTGTTTCTTCTGGCTTTTTTTCTAAGTTCAAAGAAGTGAGGAAAATGAAAATACTAGGTTGGCAAGCTTTCAGTAGAGCAAGCACGACTTTCAAGAACAAGAAAATCCCACCAGTACAAAAACAGCACAGAGAAAATGACTGGAGTCTGAGAAATAATAGAAACTGTTGGAAAGCTCAAAATGGCAATGGACTAGACATTTTGCAAGAATGTTAGACAACAGCTGAACATCACGACCTACAACATGGATCCCCAGAGATTATATGTCCAATGAGGGACACTAAAATGATGATGATGATGATGAAACACTTTGAGGCCAGTAATGATTTTTACTTGTTTAAAAAAAAGCAAAATAAAACTAACAAACAGTTGTTCTCTGCTGTTTGTTTTTTTCTCACAGCAATGACAGGGGATCAAACATTTTTTATCTTCCCTCTCTTGACATCACTACATAAGAGACGATTCTTGAAAGTGGGATCAGTTCAACATGCATTTTTATGGTAAATTTAACCTCCCGTTGAAAAAATATTTGGGGTGAATGATTTTCAAGAACTAATTTGCTAAAAACCTTACCTGGGGGCACATTGGTACCAACAGAAAATGTCATGGGTTTATGTTGTGTGGTTTTAGTGGTAGGCGAGTTTATATGGATGGACACTTGGTGAAATTTAATAAAATAATCACTGACTTCGGAGAGTTGTATGGTTAAAAACAAAGCTGGCTAAATATTTATAATGAATTCTGTAAATCAAAAACAGAGCATATATTAAATGTTTGGAAAAATAAGAGAATGGAATGATATTGAGTAGATTCTAAAACTGAGTACTGTGTTGTAACTTGGCAATAGGTATGAAATAAAACAAGGCATCAGGGACACTAAAAATATAGATTAAGCAAAGTGTGTGATGGCTTAATTTCTAGAAAGTTTTAAACAAAAATGAGAGGAAGGTGGAATTGTATGGAAATAAATGGGAAAAGGAAAAGCTGGAAAAAATGTCAGAGGAAATGAAAAAAAAAAGAGACCAAAATCTTTTGAAAGAATTTTCATATTGTAATCTTGTTCCCTTTTATATAATTTGGTTTCTGTCTTGACACTCAATGTTGAAAATTGATGACATTTTTAATGGAATTTTACTTATCAAAACATTCAACTGGAAATGGACTATTTTTAAAAAAAATATATATCGGCTTATAAAATGCACATTTTAGTAAGCAAACAATTATACAAATATTACAATCTACCAATTTCATGAGTTGATAACTGTATACTGAAGTTTAAAATAGACATTTTTGGGGCTCAGATAAGTTACGATGGGCACGAGTCCTCTAAATACCATTGTAATCAAGGTAGGTAATTTGATGCTTTGAAATTATAATTGTTTGTTACAATAGCCAAATTTCATTGGATTAAAGTGCAACATACATCTGAAGAATGTTGGACAACATTAAATGTAGTGATGTTCTGAAATATCAATCTGGTCAGATATCCGGCACTGGATTTACAGAAAATTAATGTTTTTTTTATAAATCCAATGCCAGATATCAGACTGGATTCATATTCCGGTACATCACTGATTAAATTTATTCAAAACAACAAGTATGAGAATACCAATCTGAATAATCATTGAATGATAAAGTTAATAGGTCATGTGTTGAATGGGACTGCTTTAATTTTGTCCAGTACATTTTTGATTAAACTGCTGACCAAAATTGTGTGCATATTCACATTATGAAAATTAGTGATTAAAAAAAAAAAATAGTTGGATTATTTCTCTATAACAAATGTATTTAATATGTACAATTATTAGACAATCTTTTTTTCTGATCAAGCCAAATAATGCAGGCTGGAATATAGCTCTACAGGGGTCCATTATAAACTTTTCATTAGAAGTATGAAGTAAGGTCTTTATGAATCCACAGTATAAGTACTTTGAAAAAAAAATTATGATGCCAATTTTTACAATGGCTTGATGTGTATAATATAATTTTCAAGATAGAGTCCAAACACTTACAATGCCCATCTTGAAAATCGGCGGCCATTTTGAAAATTGGCGGCCATCTTGAAAATTATACCATCAGGTCATAGAAAAAATTGTCAACATCTTTTCTTTTCCTTTTTTCAAGTACCTATATTGAGGATTCATCAAAACCTTACTTCACACTTCCGATAAAAAGTTCCCACGGGGTTATATATCAGCCCACACTAAAACTAGCTAGTGAATTCAGTTCCTGTGAGAAATAGAACAACTATGAATTATTCTGTTTGTTCATGATCCCACAAACTCAAAACCTTTACAGGCACACACAACACCTGCCACAAAGTGATAGTTAGGTAAGATAGTCTTCAAAGACGACTGCCATTTCAATGAATTAGATGTTCAATAGGAGCTCCACTACTAAGGCTCTGTACCTGGCTTAGTGTGGTGTGTGCATGAGGAGTGTCCATAAAGAAAACAAACTTTAAAAAAAAGTCTGCTAATGCAATGTTTTACTATGCCAATGACTGGATTGTTACGTAGCAGTGACCTTGAACTTTTGTTGAAAAAAAACAAAGAAAGAAAAGGCATCAAGCTACATTGGTTATTTTTTTATCTACACATCCCAGAGTGAACGTGTGTGTATAACACTCGGCAATTTTTTTCACCTCAAGATGAACAATGAAGAGCAACGGCTTTGTCCTGTGTCTGCAGCAGGAAGACAAAAAAAACAAACAAAATGGTAGGCAAATACCCAAATCTGGAGAGTAAGGCAGCTGGAGGGTGATAGTTCTCATGAACTCTGTCTATAATTTTGTTTGTCTGTTATCAGAGAATATATGCAAAAATGGCCGTGCAATGATTAGAAATCACAAAGATACTGTAATGCCCCCTATACTTTTAGTTAAGAATTAAGTACGAAACTCTTCTTTTAGCTAGATATCCAAAACGTCACTTCCTCCGACAACCCCTATAGAACCCCTTTGTCTTAAAAGCACCTTTGAGAGAACTGACTAGGAAAACAAAGGAGTAAATATAGATGGAAAATATTTGAACAATTCAAGGTATAAACAGCAGAGGATCTACAAAACATTTAATGATCTAATTAGAGAAAGCCAAACAATAGGGTGAGAGATGAACAAAACCAAGACAAAAGTAATGTTCCTGGAGAAGTCCAGAAAAAGACCATAAAAATAGGTGTTGAAGTCTTAGAAGTTGAGGAATACATCTACCAAGGACAGGCAATAAAGCTAGAGAAAAAACTATAGAAATGAAATAAGATGGTGCATAATGATTGGCTGGAAAGCATTTGGTGTAAATAGAGACATACTTGAAAACAGATTGCCAATATGCTTAAAATGTAAAGTATATAATCAATGCATAATACCAGCAGTGGTGTATGTGTGCAAAACCAGAAAACTTACAAAACTATGTGAAAACAAACTGAGAATGGAAAGAGCATTGTTAGGAATAACTTTTGGCGATAGAAAAAGATCAACATAGCTCCGAGAGAAGACCAGGGTGAAGGATATAGTGCAAGTGATTAAGTAACTAAAATGGAGATGGGTAGGGTACATAATGAGAAGAGACAGCAAATAGGGAATGTGGCTAACCAATTGGTGCCCATGGGACAGTAAATGCAGTATGAAAAGACTAGACACAAGATGGAGAGACAAGATAGAAAACTTTGCTGGTAGTTATGACAGAAATTAGCGCAATCATGCTCATGATGGAAGGAGATGGAAAAGGCCTACATCTAAGAGGAGAAAAATCTATTAATCAAAAAAAACCAAAAAAAACCTGGATTTGGCCCAAACTTTAATCAATTCTCCTTTAGCCCCTGGCGCACCATTTCACAAAATTTAATTGAAATTTTGAAAACTTTTTGAGATATCATGTCAACAGACAGACAGACATGAATGATCACTTATATCTCTCACAAGTTTATTGTGGAGATGAAAAGAAAAAAATAATTGTTTGTTTTGCTGCTCTATTTGAGGCCCAAGATTGCTATTTAAAAAAAAAAAAAGAAAAGTTTAACCAAACAGGTCTGGTTATTTACTCAGAAGAAACAGTCATGTGACTGACATATTTTGGTCGTGTGCAGTGTTGGGGCTGATCAATTAAAAAATTGGAAAGAGGCAAGGATCAATGTATAATTCACTCCTTTTGACTTTTGTTGGGTAGTGATCACTAAAAAAGTCTTTTAAAAAACGAAAAAAGAATTTTCAAAAAACAAGTGTGAATGCTGCTGGACACAAACTACAAAAGGGACCAATTTAGCATTAAATTACATAGTAACCCCAATCATTTATTTATTGGGGGAGGGGGTGTCATGTTAGTTTATGCTAAATTGGCCCCTTTTGTAGTTTGTAGATTAAAAAAAAAAAAAAACTACATTTTTTTGTAGACATGAGGAATAATTTTTTTAATGTTTAGTCTCTAGCTGCATGGCTACATACGTACATACGTATGTAGACAGGCAGACCAACTTGAAAACTGAAGAAACCTATTTTGAAAGTTTTGGTTCATGGCTTCTAACATAGTTAAGCAAAATTTGATTAAAACAAAAAAAAAAAAAAATGCGTAGTTGATTTTTTATTCATCTTTCAATGTCTGTTCACATTTTCAGTCACGATGTTCTGTCCAAGTTTTTTTGTTTCATATCTTGAAGAAGACCAGACAAAATAAAACGCAATGAAAAACTTGAATAAAAAGACATCAGAAAAGAGTATATTGCATCTTCTCAAGCTAGAAAATGTAGGGAAACAAGAGAGATTATGTGGAACTTAGCAGGCATTTAGGCACTCAAAAGAGTTGAAAGTTTTCATGAGCTAAAAAATAAATTAGTCATATCGTAAAAATTGTTATAGTGATAAGGTGTTATAATACATCATCATTATAATTTTTTTTTATATCTCTCATAAACTATGGTTGCTATATAATTATATAGAAAAATGTCTAGAAAGAAAAATATTCTGAGCAGCTGTTACATCAATATTATTTAGTCTATCTGCAGACAGCTTTCTTCACAATTCTACACTTCCAACAATTTTTTCTACTTCTTGTACACTACCACCATATTCCTAATAGTCACTATCCCTCATCAGATTGGTTTGGGAAATAAGCACCCCTTCACACACACAATATATTTTCAAGTAGACATTTCTTGGAGTCTTTGAATTTTTTGTTTGCCTTGCAGTTCTTAATAATAATTGAACAAGAAGGTGACATTTGAGTCCATTATTATTGGCAAGCTTGGAACAGTTTTGAAAAGCTTCATAAAGAAATGAGAAAAGCAGAAAACCCATGGAAGAATCAAAGCCATCAAGATGACATTACTAAAATCAGCTAGAGTACCGAGAGGCGAGAGTTGACATATTGAGGAAACTTGATATTTGATCCTCAGCAAAAGTCACCAGTTACTATTGCTAGGGGAAATCTCAATACGTAGAAATAATAAAGAAGGAAAAAGAATGGGTGTTCCTTGAGGCTTAAACATAGCAGGAATTTTTTTCATTTCCTCATCATCATCATCATGTGGATACTTGAAGTAACTAATTGAAATGTTGGCAAATTTTCCAAGACTTTAAGATGAGAGTAAAATCTTAAATCTTCTCAAAAAATGTCTGGATCATTTCAGTTGAAAGGAGGGATATGCTTTCCTGCACTTCTGTGGCAGATTTCCAGTATAACTGACTTCAGTATTAATGAAACATCAAGTGAGAAATGAAATTATAAGTCCATGGTTGTGAGATAAATGTGCTAATCTATGTGCTATGGGAAAGTGGACATATCTGGGTTCTCATACAACACTGCTACAGATTTTAAAAATGGCTTTTATATAACAGCTAATTATATAGAAAGAGAGTTATGGGTAACAAATTATGTGAAAAGAGTTTTCATCTGATAAACAATTTGCATGAGACAATATAGAATAGTTAAAATATGTATATTTATTTCTTTGTCAAAAACTCATTATCTCAAATTTCTTTGTCAAAAACCAATCATCTCACAATATTTTCTCTTACAGTTAATTTTGAAAACCATTTCCTTTTTCCAATAATTCAATGTTTTCACCACTCTTGCATCTTTATGCTCATATAATCAGGTCTAAATTGTACATAATAACATTGAATATATAAAAAGTAGCTGAGACCTGTATTATCAAGCAGTTTGCAGGCAGTATATACATGTAGTGAACAGAAAGTATGAGTTCAGTTTAGCACCATAAATGAGCACTTAGAATTATAAATAACCTTCCATCCAAAACCCTTGAATCATTTTTCTCTCGAAACTTCTTAGTTGAAACATTGCCCTAGGTTCATCGAGTATGCAAGCCTAATTTGGTTGAGCTGCACCAATGTTTAAGGAGGGACATAGTGACAGAGATGGTTGTTTTATATTATAGATGATTCATTTTCAAAGATTTATGGCAACAAATATCAATATGGACAAATATTTATGTATGCATATGCATTTATCAACATGCATACATTATTAAAATTACTTAATCAAATCTACAAGTAAACTTTATATCAAAATGCATGAAAACTATTTGAACATAGAAATTAATATTGAAATAAAAGTCAATTTCATGAAATTAAAAGTTAAGAAAAAAACTATTATATGTCGCAAATTAAAACATAAGCACCAACAAAATAAACTGGCTTAATTGTATTTTTTTCAAAAATATCTAAAAATTATTTGAAATAATCAGTAAAGACCGGATAATTTTTGAAAAGAAAGAGTCAAAATCATTAGATTTATCTGAAAACAAGAGGCTTACAAAATTTGAAAGTCGGGAAAACTACAAAGAATATTACTTTGAACCAGATATATTTTTGATAAGATTTACATTATGACTAATCTGTTCCTAATGAAATATAATCTTCAAGATTATCCTCATTTATGAACTAAGTAATGAAAAACCACTCCTACACCAATTAAACACTCAGTTGATGTCAAGGTTACACAAAATCTTACATTTAAAGCAGATGTTGGCAACTTTTTGCCTCTGTGAGCCAGATTGAGTATTAATGAGTGGATATTAGGCCAGAAAACTGCAATACAAAAGCTTGAAATATGGGAATTATCATTTTAAATAGATCTAGTTATATTCTGCCTCAAATCAATGAATAAAGTATGCCAGAAAATCTTTAATGCCTAATCAAGGATACCAATTATTATTCAAAGAACTCAATTTAGTTGCAATTTATTTCAATCAAGACATCTTTCGAATCTATTGAGAAGACACAAAGAATCTTTAAAACAGAAAGTAAGGATATTATCACAATATTTGATCACAAGTCAGTCACAATCTCTTTGTAGACTGGTAAAAATCATTTTGTGGGCTGGACCTGGTTTAAAGTGATAACTAAACAATTCTAGAAACTAATTTTATTTGATAGATTATATGAGAGCTACCAAACCTTTGGAGATAATCTTTCTACAAGAAAGGAGACAGGAGTGACCTCGACAACTACAGACTCATTATTTTGTCATCTCTAATTTGTAAAATTCTCGAAGAAAAAAAAAAAAAATTCGGGAAAAGTCAATTTTTCATTTCAAACTGAGCTGTTTTTACCTTCCAACATTTCTACATTATTTAGTAACTAATGAAAAATTCTATGACAAACGTGTTTAGGTATTTTGAGGGTAAATCAACAAAAAACCAAAAACGCACATTCATTAACTTTTCTATGAAATGCCTTGCTCTTAGAAAGGTTAAACGGAAATATTCTAGCAGGATTAGATTCTCAAATACTAAAATGGTGATGATTATAAAAAACACATCAAAAGAGAAAAATAATGCATGTAACGTTGTGAAGGAAGCAGAAGAGACTTCCAGAGGAGATTAGCTAAAGAAAGCAAGAAAAATTCTGAGCACATATGGCGGTTTATAAAATGATCCAATGAAGTCGGAAGCAGCATTCCAAACCTCAAGAAAAAATATAGTACACTCACTGCTACTAATGCTGAATGAGCAGTTCAACAGTGTATTCACCAAGGAAGACACTTCTAACATACCAAACATACCTCATACAGAGTTAGAAACCAATGCACTGAGAAAATTCATTTTAACACAGAATAATGTAAGGAAACAAAACAGTTACCCCAAACAAGTCTCCGGCTATTGACGGAATTCACCCAAGGATCCACAAAGAGTTATCTATTGAAATGATTGTTCCAATCACCGTACTAAATGAGAAATGTCAAAAGTTATGGGAGCTATCAAACATTCCGAAACAAGCCAGCATATCACCCTTTCTACAAGAAAGGGAACAGGAATGAACTCAACAACTACAGGTTCATCATTTGGACATCTCTCATTTGTAAAATTCTTATATATCTGTGTAAATATATATATATATATATATATATATATATATATATATATATAATGTGTACTGTAGAGAGTGAGACAGACTCGGGAGTGAGGTGTTTAGAGGTAAGGTTTATTAATCCTTATATGTAAATTGTCCATACATGTTTCGGGATTCTTCCCATCATCAGTGGTGTGTGCTGCGTGAGTGTGTATTAAAATCAAATTCTCATATATATATATATATATATATATATATATATGTGTGTGTGTATATATAATGTGTACTGTAGAGAGTGAGACAGACTCGGGAGTGAGGTGTTTGGAGGTAAGGTTTATTAATCCTTATAAGTAAATTGTCAATGTGTGTGTGTATATATATATATATATATATATATATCTCAAAGTGATCCAGATCATTATGCATATCAGAACAAAGAACCACATATCAAAAAACATGGGTTCACAAGTAGGAGAAATGTGATGACAAACTTGCTGGAACTTATAGATGGAGGTTTCAAATCACATTGATCTGCTAGAAATCTTCAAGATAATCTTGTCTACATGCCATTGACCAAGACTGAAATTGCAGCATCTGTCCAGATAAAAGTAAGCAACAGCCAGCCTTGAGCAGTGCAACCAGAGGTCACAACAAGAAGTCATTAAAGAAAAGCTTAAGATAAAAAATCTGAATAAAGTAAATGAAAGGATAAGGGATTCACTATTTTTGCTATCAATTGTATATTTCATCAACCAATTAATATATGAAAAAAAAAAAAAAAAGAAATGATCAACTTAAAAAATGAAATCTCTGAATACATCTAAATCAGTAATACTTTTTTTGGAGGTAGCCTCCTGGGTACAAATTTGCAGTGTATCATAATGAGTATTTATTCATCTTTTATAATGCTGTATAATTCAATCTAATATTGTAGTCAGCCTCAATTTAAAAGAAAAAAATGTAAGTTGTGATAGGAGCAGCCATTTTGTTGAAGATGGTAGATGAGTTATACGAACAAATTCTAAGGACAGAAAGAACCAATGTTGACACAGTAGGAAGTTCACTGGAGGCAGCTTAGCTCATTACGTTTACTTATCTGATACAATAGTTGAAAAAGTTCCGCTGTAGGTTCCTAAGGATTTATTCATCTAGTTTTTCCTTTCTTTTCTCTAATATCATGAAACTTAGTAAGTAAAACTTATGTGAGGACATCTTATATAAGATTAATTTTACAGTAAAAAGAGTGATTGGAAAAGAAGCTGTACTAATAAGGAACACATGAATAACCTAAACCCAGCGACAGTGTTTAAACCATCAGTTGTGGGTAGAAGTGATTGAAAAGGTTGCAAATGAGGTGAGACAAAGAGAGAGGAAAAAGTAGGAGGTGTGAGTGATGTAACGGTTAATGGTGCAGACAATGGGATTGGAAAGCTGATTTCAAAACCAGGTTGAGGTTGTTTACGTTCCCTTCATACTAATACTCTTGGAAAAGGCATGAATCAACCCTTTTTTCTCCTAGCTATGAATAGAATATCAGGGAAGACTGAGCTACATTGCCTTGGATGGCAACCAATCTAGAAGGGCAACACTGTATTCAATACAAGGAGCTTGAGTCCCTAAGGCAGTCAGATGTTATCTTCAGTCTTGTTCTGGCAACTCCTGTGACTACACAAGTTCAAAACCAAGCTGTATCAGCCTTTGCCCTTCCCTTGGACAACATCGGTGTGTGGAGAGGGGAGACATCATCAGTGGTGTGTGTTGTGTGAGTGTGAATTAAAATGTACCATGTGGAACCAGAGTCCACTGCCAGGGGCTATGCATTGTGGGTAAGTTTTGTTGTCAGGGCTACTAGAGGCCTCCTGCTGAATGTTAGAATGACCAGCAGGTATTCGGATTTTGGTAAAGCAGCAGCAGTTGGTCTTGGGGAGGGCAGAGTGTGTCAAGGTAGGGGGTAGTGTTGTGGAGGTGGATTTTTTGGTATGTTTGGGATAGTGTAGAAGGAGGGGTGGTAGGGTCAAGGAGCTACATAGGTATCAACCTTAAAAGTTACTGAAAATGTTTTGGCTATGATTTGGACAGGGGTTATAACAGGCTAAGGTGAAGTTTTTCCTATGGGTCTAGGTGACTTTGAAGCTTCCATTATTGAATGTGTCTAAGATGTGGGTGTGAGGATATTAATGGTAGGAGTTGTGTGTATTAGTGTTCTGTGTGGTGAGGGTTGTTCAGTTTAGTATTTAATCCATTAGGATATAGGGTTTTAAGTTTGTTGATCCACATGTCTTCGTGTTTTTCTAGAACTTTAGTTATGTCAATTGGAGTAGTTTTTTCTATTTTTTCTATGATGGTGAAGCTAGCGTCAGTGGCAAAATTGTGGTCAGGTGTGCGAAAGTGTAGTTCTACAGGAAGTGGGCTACGATTATTTTTTGACTTAATCCTATGTCTATAATTGGACTTGCCTATGTACTGTAACTTACATCTATTGCACTCTAGAAGGTATATAATGTTCTTACTGCGGCAGTTGCTATTGTGATATATGTGGTAACTCTCTTTTGTGGTGGTGCTTGTGAATGTGTTGGTGTACTTGAGGTGGTTGCAACATAGACTGTTTCTTATGTGGCAAGGTGTGCAGAATTTATTTGTTCTAGGTGTATTTTTGTATACGACTTTATTGTTAATGATATTATTGCTACTAATCATGTCTCTGATGTTTTTGGGTCTGCGGTAGGAGATAACACATGGGTCTGTGAATGTTTCTTTTAGATCTGTTTTGATCGTGAGAATGTTCCATCTATTATTGATGATGTGTGCTAAGGGTGGGAGTGTGTTGTTGAAGGTTGTTATAAGGGGTATGTATATGTATATATATATATATATATATGTATATATATATATATATATATATATGTATATGTATATATATATGTATATATGTATATGTATATGTATATATGTATATATATATATATATATATGTATATGTATATATATATGTATATGTATATATATATATATATATATATGTATATATATATGTATATGTATATATATATGTATATATATATGTATATGTATATGTATATGTATATGTATATGTATATATATATGTATGTATATATATATGTATATTATATTATATTATATTATATCATATATGAACAATTGGGGTTGGGAGGGTATATTTGTAATATATCTTACTAACAAACCTGTTACCAGTTAATAATGCAGTCTTTTTACATGGTAACATTAGGTTGGGCTTACATAAAACAATCGTGTACTGCACCATTACCCTTCATTGATTATGAGGTTCCAACCTTCAAACTCCCTTGTCCTCAGTGGAAAGCCTGATCCAGGCATGGGCAAATGTTCTGTTCACATCCCCTCCTACAGTGGACACCCATAAGCATAAAGGCTACGATTGTAGTGCAAACAAGAAAAAAAAAAAAAGAAAAAAAAAAAAAAGAAAGAAAAAAAAAGTCAATATTGAAGGAAAGTATTCAGAAAGAAGAGTGCAAAGAAGCAGATTAAATTTCTTTGTTTATAAAATTCATTCCATGCAGTAACGATATTGGAGAAACAAATCAAGTATGAGTGGTTTTATTGGACCAAATTTGGAGATACAATATTGAAAAGCGCTTGCAAAATTCAATCACCGCATACAAACAGCTTTTAGATAAATTCTCTTCATGCTAACAACACCAATCATAAAGTCTAGATAAAGATATTTTTTTACAAAAAATTTTCTCATATATCAACCCTTCACAAGAAAAGCTCACTAAAAAAATATTACCTCTGTCCCTCAATAGTTATTACTTTTAGGACTAATTCTTCACATGCAAATGTAACAACTATAATAGGATAGATGGGATAAAACGTTTTTGAATCTTTAACTATCAACTACAATCTATCATTAATCAATTACGGAGTAATTCAGTTTTTAATGTAAGAATTCTTAATTATTTTGTATTGTATGTATAGATAGATGTGAAATCAGATTTCCAAAGCGACTGAAGCACCTCTACAACCCATTCTTTGTGTGTGAAATGGTTAAATACAGGGCTGTCTTAGGAATATTTGCGGTTCCTTGTTAAAGCAATGTACTGGATTTGGCCTGTGGGCCATAATGCCAACTGATTTAATACATGGATTCAATAAAAAGTCAAGAACTGATTCAAACATGAATGTAAATATAGGTTCAGAGAAGGTTCTCTATGTCTGCTATTCAATAATATGAATCTAGAAAAAAAGAAAAATTCTTAGTAAAACTTTACAGCAAATAATAGCTGATATAACAGAATACATCAGCTGAACTATTGTCTCCTGAAAGTAGTTTAAATGTCTTAGGTTGTCAAAAAAAATTATGGTCACATCTTCAATAAAAGAAAACTTATTGATTTTTATGACTATTATTATCATTATTATTATTATTATCATTATCTTCATCTTAATTTTTATTTGCTTTTGATGGCTGCTTTACTTAGGCTGGCTTCCTTTGGCATTGATTAAACAGCGTTGATCGGAAATGAAGAATATGTTTCAGTAAGATTCATTTCAGATCAGCACAGTTTACTCATTACTAAAGGAAGCCAGTATATGTTAACACATCATCAACAGAAGGAAATATAATGTATTTGCCATTCTTTGAAGGAAACCTCTACAGTACACTAACAACTCTTTGGTAGAGGTTTCAATTCAGTACCTTAACAAATAAAACTAATCAATTATATAAAGTTCAGATTTGAAGGGTTATCATAATTCGGTCACAAATAATCAAAAGTGATTTTTTAAATGAAGTTCGTCATCATCATCAGTCTTTTATCATCTGTCGTTGGGACATAGAGGATTGTGGTGGATTCTGGGGAAGGTCTATCATTGGCGTTGCAGAGCCAGTATTTTCTGATTTTGTATAGTTCATCTTGTATTCTGTCGGCCTCGGTTCTGCATGTGATCTCTGGGGATCCATGTTGTGAGTCATGATGTCCATTGGTTGTCTAAAATGAAGTTAGTTAAAATCAAATGCTCTTAACATTACTTTATAATGAAAACAGAACTTCTTAAGCTACCCAACAATGGCTGCTTTTTTTTTGTCACCTGAAATGAACCTGAACACCTGACATTTTCAGAGTAAAGGAATTCAAATCAACAACACTTACTCAATTTCCCTGAAATGGGTCACAAAATGTAAGAAGTTAATACATTTCATGAATATAATGGGATTTTCTGTTCTTGAATGTGAACATAACCCCACAGCAATTAAGTAATCCGAGGAAACAGTTTCTATTTAATGAAAGGCAAAGCAATCTGATGTTTTCTTTTTGAGTAAATAACAGAAAAAGATTATGAAACATATCTTTAAATAATGAACATCTCAGTCGAGAAAGACGTTAAAAAAAAAAACGAAATTCAAGACGTTGAGTTATTTGGAATAATAGCCTGGACAAGTGGTTTCCAAAATCTTTTGAATTACGGTGCCCTTACTGTATAAGGATCTTTTCATTGTACCCTCAGTCAGAAAATGGTGAATAAAAAAAAAAAAATACCTAATTGGAAACAGTCAACAAAAAACTGTCAACATTTTTCTTCAGTTTTAAAGTTGGTCTGGCTGGCTGTCAATATATCATGCTTACAGGCTACACCAATGGATCTAGAGGGCTAGTTTTTTTGTTTGTTGACCCCCCCCATACTTTTTTGGAGGGGGGGGCAGTTTGAAATATGAGTTTATGCTAAATTGATCTCTCAATTAGTGTCTGCCTTTATTTTTGTTCAAAATTCAAACTTTTCTCAGTGATCATTGCCCAACAAAAGGTAAGAGGTAACTCATTCATTACTCAACCCCTAATCCAATTTTTTAAATTGATTATCCCTAACATGACAAGGATCCAAAAGACATTGGTTGCATGGCAGTTTCTATTGATTAACTAACTAAACTTTTTAAATAAACATTATTTTATATTAACATTAAAAAACCCCCAAAACAAACTTATTTTTCATTTAAAAATACAATTTAATTAAATACCTTGATAACAGCACTATTCAGTAGATTCAATCTTCAATGAGGCTGCATGGAATCTGTGGTTATTCATATACAACTTCTATGTACTGAGAATGTTCGACACAATCCTTGAACAATCCAGAATGTAAACCTTGTCAATTGACTGAGTACCATCTAGTGTTGAAATGATTCAACATTAGATGGACAGAGTGATTCATGATGTGCCAGATGGATGTCGCTTCCTAACTACACAAGCGCATTGAATCACGACTGTCTGGAATTATTCTAATTTTCAAATATTTCACGGCACCCTGGGGAGCTGCAGTGCACTCTTTGGGAATTACTGGCCTTGACAGATTTAAAATAAAATTTAATGCACATCTACATAAAAAAGTAAATTACAATATTTTTGTAATAATAAATGTATCTGAAAGTGATCATCAAATCGGAGTAGTGTTCAGTTGTTTGTTATTCTTGACTAGATAAAACAGAAATTCAAAACAGGGTTAATATTGCCTGTCAACAGAGGCAAAAGCTGAGGTGGGGTACATGTGATAGATTATCATATAGACATAGATTTTTCTTTAAAAAAAAAAAAGAAAGTATCTTGTTTTATGTAGGTAAAAATCAAGAAATATGGAGAAGTTACTTCCACTTGGTGAATTACAAAGTATATATTTTGAATAGAATTGCTTCAATTATAAATTTCTGTTACCATTATTGTATTATTCATTATACAAGCATGTATAAACTTTCAAATATCTGCTGTAAAAAAATAGATATGAAACTGACATGGCTTAGCCAAGATAAGGCAATGTTCTTCCAGAAGATGTTCAGTCAAGCTACTTAATATGAGTATTTATCTGAACAAAGGCATTATATAATGTAGAGCAGTCATTTTTCAGAGGTGGGGTGATATCGTACATGAGGGGGCGAACATTGAGTTGGAGGCGGGGGTTGATAACTAGAAAGAATATCCAAAAATTGGCAATAGGAAAAAAAAAAAAGTTGAGAAACGTGGTAATAAAAGTTGGTCATAGATAAAATATTCAAATAAAGCCAAAACCAGAGCTCAAGTTTATGCTTCCCTAAACATTAAACAATAAAGAAAACTATAATTGAAAACTATTTGTGAGAAATATTCAAGCTACTCTTTTGTATAACAACAATTCTTTTTTGTGAACAACAAGGAGAACGTCTTTATTGACACAATGAAAGACATTCCAGATATATGAGTCAGTCCTAAGAAGTTTCAGCAGATAAACCTGGGCACTTTTTCATTGTCTTCTACCATCGAGTCTTCATCATATAATTTAGTTCATCCACAAGTAAATTTTCTTCAGGTTTTTGATCATTTTTATCATATTCCCCGTTTGTATTATGAATAAAAAATATAATTTAACTCATTTCTCAAATCTTTTTCTTCAATTTTTTGAATATTTGAAAAATATGTAAAGGAAACTAGGAGTGACAAGAGAAATTAACAAAGAAAAATTCAGATTTTTCCAGTTTACATAAACGTAAAGTTAATAAACTTTAGTAAAAACAGAAATTCTTTGAAAGAATGTTTTCTTTTTATTGCATATCTTCACCAGAAAAATTACTTTTCTAAGTGTGCAAAAAAAATATAAATGTCTGAGTAAATTAAACCATCTCCCAGTCAGATTTCAGTTGGCTTTCGTTCACTCGACTGGTTTCATTCAGCCCTGAAATAAGGTGAATCCTTTACCAGTTTAAGAAGCTCTGACATAAACTATGGATATCAACAGAAGAAATTCTTGTGCATTGGAGAATGTAGATGTTGCAAAGACATTAATAGACCAACAGCTGTTTAATCTGTTCAAAGTACAAGAATGGTAACCTGGAACGAATGACTTTCTAGATCATTAATACTACAACTCAAATTATGTTAGCACACTCACTGCTAACTTTGATAGTACAATGAACAGCATAAAAAAAAAAAAGAGCATATGCTCTGTTCTTTGCCGCAAGGCAGAAACTGCATCTAGTATGTTGCTGTAGCTATTTATATTGCCTCAAATGAAACGATGGATGGACACACGTGCAAGACAGAGGCAATATGTAACATACCATAAGACGTACAGATTGCATAGTACATCAGCAAAACTTGTTAAGCCTTGTTACCATATTAGATTTTACTTTCACTCAATTATATTCTCCAACTCCATTTGAATCAATTCCTGTATAGATAGTTCAATACAGTTAAAAACTTATGAAAATAACAGGTCTGGTTTGTCACTCAATAGAAACCATCAAGTGAACGATGTATTTTGGCAGCATGCAGTTTTGGGGGTGATCAATAAAACAATTGGAAAAAAGGGGTAATCAATTAATAAGTTACTTCTTTCACCTTTGGACCTTAATGAGTGAATTTTGAAAGAAAAAAACAAGCATAAACACAGTTGGACACAAACTAGCATAAACTTACATCGTAAACTGAACCTCCCACTACAACATATCTTGAGGAGAATTTAAAAAAAAAAAAAAAAAAAAGAAAAAGAAAAAAGACATTTTTTTCCAGACATAACAAGGAGTAAATGTTTAAATTTTCAGCCATCTAGCACCATTGGTGTGGCCTATACACATCATACATACATAACCAGCCAATGAGCTAGACCAGCTTGAAAACTGATGATGTTTATGTTGACAATATGGTTTTGGTTTATGACATGTTTTATCTAAAATAAATTATCCTCTTATTATTTGGTAAATTTACAGGATTCGAATGAAATGAAGAAAGCAAAGCTAGATGAACTAAACGAAGGAAACAAAAAAGTTGGCCAACAAATGAACTTCAGTAAAACAAAAATCATGTGCAACAATCATGTTGAGAATGAGAACATAACTGTCAAGATAGAAGATGCAAAACTTGGCAAAACTTTTACCTAAGACAACGACTCTCCATGAGATCCTTAAAAGTGGAGGAAATCAAGTGAAGAATCACTCTGGGATGGCAAGCCTTTGGCAGAGCAAGCTCAACTTTAAAAAAACAGATGATCCTAATAATTCTTAAAAGAAGAGTATACAACCAATGCATCCTCCTGATAATCACTTATGGAGCTGAAACACGGAACCTAACCAAGAGACAGACCTACAAACTGAGAAGCATACAACGTGTGCATGAGAGAATCATGCTTAACCTTACATGGAGAGATCACAAGACAGCACAGTATATCAGAGAGAAAACGGGGAGTCCGAGACATCATAGAAACTATTAAAAAAATTAAATGACCATGGACAGGCCATGTTGTAAGAATGAAAGCCAACCAATGGACATCACAACTCACATCATGGATCCCCAGAGATCACATGAGAAACTGAGGCTGACGGAACACAAGATGGAGAGATAAACTAGACAAATTCAGGAAATACTGGCTCCACGATGCCCATGATAGAGAATTGTGGCGAATCCTGTGGAAGGTCTATGTCCAACGACTGACGTAAAAAGACTGATGACGATGATGATGATAACAGAAAATATAACCCCAAACATATGCTTCAAGTATTTATTAAGTATAACCTAATCACTAAAGAGGATCAAATTCATTGCTTTAGTAATGATTTGCAAGGCTAGTTCATAAACATATGTTTTATTGCATGATATATAAATTCAGTACAGATATTAATAGAGACTCTCATTTAGGAAAAAAGGATGTCCATGCATAGGAAAGGCATATATCTTGGTATTTGTTGCAATTGTATCTTTAATTACGAGTGACATCAGTCTTGAGCATGGATGCAGATAAAGAAGAAACCAGAGATGGCATTTGGTGAAAGAATATCTTGTCTTACCCTCATTGCAAAAAGAATACTGTACACCTAAAAATTGTTAATAGACTTCATTCTATCATCAAAAAATTTTTCCATTTTCACCAAGCCCTACAGATTCTGATAACTTTAACACCTTGCTTTGAACTTCATTCTTGCTTGATGAGTTTTGTCTATATTTTTCAAAAACGGTGTTCTTGGCACAAATTTGCAAGAATCTGCACACTGTATTGACAAGCAGATAGAAAATTCCACCAACTTCATACATATGGATCTCTGCAAGATGTAGTAAAAAACATCATCTATGAGATGGCTTAAAATTGGGGTCCCCAAAATTCATTGCTCCGTGGACTGGTTAAATGTTAATATTCTTGTAGACCAGCCGACAGGGGTCAATCATCCCCCAGAACATAGGTGATGAGTCAACTATGTCACTTATAAGTGGCTAATACACTTGATGTCATTTTCAAAATGGTTTATATAACAAATTAGATATTTAGATCCAAGGAAATGATTTTGTTTCTATTATACAAAGAAATGTTGGAAACCACCATGCAACAAGATAAAGCATTAGAACTGTCTTTTCATAGTGTCCTGTGTAGCCAGCAAAAAAGCAACAGATAGCTAATTAAAATTAACAGATAAGATATAAAGTGAGCTATATAGCTGAAAGACAGAGATAAGCTATTCACTCTAAGCGAGCTTGATCCACATGTTGAAGTGATGCGATTAACAAAACACACATATAAACAAAGACTGCCAGATCTTAATCTATCGACAAGAAAGCTTTCTCATCCCAGTATTCCTGGTCTAAAACATGGTGTTCTTTGCTGCCACAAAGAATAAAGTGATATTTTTCCATAATTCACATTTTTATTCGAGTTGAAGGAATTACAACCATGGTTTACAATAGCAACAATATTTTTATTTTTGGGTTAAAGCATCATCCAGGAAAGACAAACAAACCCTGAGGTATGGAATCCTAATCAGATCTTATCCAAATTAACTTTCTTAGTTTACTTGCTAGGCAGTTTATCTTAATGATAGGAGATCAGTGAAAAATGAACAAAAAGAAAATAGGTCTGGTTAGTCATTTAGTAGAAACCATCAAGTGACCAATCTCTTTTGGCAGCATTCCCTGTTGGGGGTGATCAGATAGAAAATTTGAAAAAGGGGTGATCACTTTTGTTGGGCCATGATCGCTAACAAAGTCTGAATTAAAAAAAAAAAATGATGCATGGCACAAATGAAAGGACGAAATTTAGCATAAACTTGAATTTAAAAAAAAAAGTTTTTTTCTAGATATAAGGATTAAATGTTGAAATTTCCATCCCTCTAGCTCTGTTAGTGTGGCTTGCATCTGTGATACAAACATACATAGCCAGCCCATCTTTACAACTGGAGAAACCTATGCTGGCAGTTTTTGTCAATGGTTTCCAATAAGTCAAAATACTTGCTATTTTTTGATTGTGTGGAACGATCACTGATAAGCAATGGAACCATTTACATAATTTTTTTGTTAATTTATTTTGGAGGTTAACTGAAAATGCTCTTGTAGAATATTGGAATTTGGAATCGTAGTAGTATTTATATATCCTGACAAAAGCAGGTGCCAAATCTGAAGTTTTCAAGAGGTCAAGTGCTTTACCTCACCATATAATATTTATGAATAATGTCATCCGTTTCTGTTCATCATTGTCACTATAAAATGTCGACAACTTATCTTTCTGTTTCTTTAAATCATATAAGTAATCTTCAGCAGCATCTCCTCTTTCTGATGTATGGATAATGACAGACATTTTCTCTTCTGCTTCTCACTGTTAGGATATCTGAAGCTCATTTTGATATTTTCACAGACCTCCCGGTTACAAAACAATGAAAAAAGAAAAAAAAAAAAAAAGAAGAAATATGAGTGTGCAACAAAGGTACATCTGACTGGCGCTGAGACACTACAGAATCAATAGTGGGTTAAACATGGTTGGCATTGGCTCAAGTTATGGTGCCAAATGCAAACTTTGGTGAGCAGATGACCTCCAGATGATAGATAGTGTGTCTGCAACAGCAAATCTTCATCTTGTCAAAACAGCATTTTACCAAATAAATCTGTAAGGTATCTTAGTTAATGGCTTTAAAAAGTGATTTTGAGCAGTATTTAAGAGTGTTAGAAATATATAATCCATAAGTAGATTCTAATTCAGTTATAATTTTTTTTTCTAAATAGAGATTATTTGTTTACATGAATAAAACCACTTGATAAACAGTCTCTGAACTTATCCAATAGTTTGAATATAAATCAAGATGAAATTGGATTATGTATTCTGTGGTAGACACTTTAGATATTACTAAGATATCGACACTCAATGTCGAAGTCAACTCCTGCTTCTATTCTGATTCAAGATGATTACTCCAGGTTTTGTATTGTATATACAACAAGGAAAAATCATAAAAAAGATATTTTTCAGTATAGATATATTTGTTAGAATGAAATGAACCCTTTTGTACTCATTACATGAATTTTCTCCAATATGTAAGACTTGTCAGTTTGGCTCAGTCGGTAAGAGAGCTGCCTGCTGATCACTTGGTTGTAATTTCAAACCACAGTAGGGAAATGTTCATTTTATAAATGTATTTATATATTAGAATGGAATAAGCCCTCGAGTATTTCTTCGTCAGCAGCCTTTCAATGTCCATTGCTTGATATAGTCCTTCAAAGATTCACCAGACCTCTCTATCATGGGTGTGGCAGAACTAGTACTTTTTAAACTTGTCTACTTTGTCATACCATCTTGTTTTCTATCAGCCATGATCTTACATATGATCTCTGGGGATCTACATTGTGAGATGTGATGTTCGGCAGTTGTCAGCCATTCTTGCAACATGATCTGCCCATTGGCATTCGAGTTCTCTACTGGATTCTATGATATATGTTTATTTCTAACATACTGTGCTGTTTGTGATTCCCCCAAGTATTGTCGAGACTGATTCTCTTATATGCACGTTGCATGATTCTCAGTTTAAGGTCAATCTTTTGATAAGAATAAATTGTCAGTTTGGCTCAGTTGGTCAAAAGAGCTACTTGCTGTTCAGTTGGTTGTGATTTCAAATCAGGGAAATGTCAAATTTATTCATTATTTAGATTCAAAGTGATGGGCAGATGAACTGTGAAGAGTATACTCCCTTGAATTAGGTGAGGATTGTTATTCTTATTGTGGAAAATCAAAGGCAACTCCAGGCTACGAATTGGACTGTAGTTTGACTAAAAGCAGTGATGGGGGAACAGTTTGGCTTTTACCATTTTCTACTAATTCTAGCATCCCTAAAAACAAAAATGTTTTCTGCAAATGATAGAAATTAGTTTCAAATTCTTTCTATCAAGAAAAAAAAACTACAACATATCTCTACATATAAAACATTGTATTTGCACAAAGCAAGTCAGGTGGTGAGATAACTTGCAAGAGAAGTTAGTTAATTCAGTGTCAAAGTGAAAACAAATACATTAGTCTCAAATTATATGCATTTCCCATGAGTAACTATTTCAGGGTTGTGTTATTTGATCAAATGACATGAAATAAAAAAAACTTGAAGTTTTCTGTTATCAGACAGAGCACAGGACAATCTAACCTGCAAATAGTCAAGAAATTGACGCCTATCAGATTTCTGTTAGCAATATTCCACAATCGATATTTTAGATCAACTTTCAACATTTTTAAGATAAGCAAACTCTTGTATTTTTCTTGCCCTAATTTATCCATTAACAAAAGTGGGGTCTAAATGACTTGGAAAAAGAGTTACTTCCCTTAGAAAAAAAATTGCCTTCTTACATGAAAACAAATCCTTACAAAAGGGCTACACATCTGAGCAACATAAGTGGGTATCAAATACAGATATTTTATATTCAATTTTATTTGATTAAGTATTATAAATCCTTATTATTAATTTTTATGACTACTTTTTACCTTCAGCTTTATTGTTACTTTATTCAGGCTGGTTGAAAAAAAAAAAAGCCATAAAAGTTGAAAGTAAAAAATAAACATGAAAATTAAGATAGAAACTCTTTGTTTGGGATTTTTGAGATTCATCCAATAATCATTGCATTTGCATGGAACTTTCATATCTGATAGTAGCTAAAAGAAATAAAGTTCTTTCTTCTCTTCATTATTCTCTAAAACTAATTCCTATACCTTGCTAATTGCTCATGACAGAGCCTCCGAGCAGGGGTTGCAGGGCTCAAGGGGACCTGAAATTCTATTAAACTTTCAAGTCAATGTGATATGTCCATTAATACGATAGGTTGATACATGTGAGCAAATTTAGTGTGGAATGCTAAAAAAATCAGTGCAAACCTAAATAAGATGGCTAAAGGACGAGGGTGTTTGCACAATTTCTTCTTGATCCCAGAAGCTTTGCACGATCTTTTGAAATTTCTCTCAGAGGCCCTGGCTCATGGGGATATTGGTTCTGTTAAAGAGTTCTTTGATTCATATTTCTGCTTGCTCGTAGTTACTTGTCAATCCCAGAGGAGATGTGGCTGAGACGGAAAACAATTTTTATATTCAATGATTAGAAACTGTCAACATAGATTTCTTCAGTTTTTAAGTTGGTCTGGTAGCCTCTAATGGAGCTGCAGGGCTGGAAATTTAAACATTTTTTCCTTATTATGACTAGAACAAAAGTAATTTCGAAAATTCTCTCCCCAAATAGATTTTTTTGATGTAAGTTTCTGGTAGCATTCATCCCATTTTTTTTGTTGAAAATTTTAACTCTTTTAGTGATAGCTGCCCAGCAAAAGGTGAGAGAAGTAACTCATTTATTGATCATCCCTTACAAGGCATGCTGCCAAAAGACATTGATCACATGATGGTTTCAATTGAGTGATTAAGCTGACTTATTTACCAATATTTTGAACATATTTTTTATATGAATCAGAATATGTCTGTTCTTCAAGCCGGATCAAAGCATTAGTTCAAGACGTTTTGGTATTTATAAATGATTTAAAAGAATGAAAGGAAAAACCAGTTTGGTAGCTGTGGTAATTATGCATTTCTTAATAGCACTCACAGTCTGTGACCAGACATTTTCTCTCAAATCTAACCAGTGCCAAAAACTGAATGCTGACTTCTTGATACATGATTGCTAGGTGTGAGGATAACTCTGCATATGATAAATCAGTGCAAGGATCAACTGAAACAAACTATGGAATTAAAACAGATAAAGCATCTGTCTCTTAGGAAACACTCCCAATGGTGTATGAGATGACTGCCAATAAGAAAGTCATAGTTTCTGCTGCGTAAGTCAGCTTAGAGATCCTTGCAAGTTTCAAGTCTGGTCAAGATCAGGACTTTATGCCTACAAGCTTTTATGACCACTCCATTGCAGGTTGTGAGTCCACTGAATAAATACATCCACCCTAATCACAAAGCTTGGAGTGGACTTGATTAACTGCCTGGTGCACAGAGAAATTTGTCCAAATGAAGATTTTTTCACACCCTGCACTCATACCAGGAATAGAACCCGAGATCTGTATGTGAGGCAGATGTGCTAACCAAATACACTATCCAAATGAACAACACATTAAGAACTCATATAATTAATCCGTTATCAGAAACCATCGTTAGTTAAATTGGAGACCTACTTGAATAAAGGAGAATCTTCAGTTCAACTTTCAAGGCTTCGAAATGTAGTGTGAAAAAATGAAATATCTCAACTCAAATCTTGTGAGATTTTTTATTTGTTTCTGAACTGTCATTGCTGTAGAAACATAGCTAAAAATTTCATTAGCTTCTAAAAATGCTAATAAAACCAGAAATAGCAAACAGAACTAACATAAGAGATTTGATGTGCAAGTAATACTTGGTTAAGATCATCCTTAATCCAATGTTGTATATTTACTCAATCGATAAACAAATACCTGGATCCTCACCCATGTTTGATCAGTTCATCCTTAGCCTATGGCAGACCATTTCATTGAAATTGAGAATTAGAGATATCATATGGACTGACAAAAGCGAATACATAAAGGTTTCAGAGTTGGAGTGGAGTTGCGTGAATGCGTGGCGACTGGAGTTGAAATGAACCGTGTGATGAAGGTTTGTGGGAGACGACGAGATTTGGTCTCCTCATGGTTTGGTGTGTAGCACCCTGGCCCTGTTGATGTGGAGGGGAGAAAAGATAGTGAAAGGTGGGAGCTTTCTTGTTTTGATAGTACTGGCGTCGAAGTTGGAGCCGACTTGTGTGAATGCGTGGATTCCATATGGTTGGATTGCTCCAAGATAATACGTGGAAACTGGGTTCAGTGTGCAAGGGTTTTGTACTCAATTCCTAACTAAAAGAATAGGGGGGCACTATGAAGATATTGAAAAAAAAAAATCTCTCTCAATTGAAAACAAATATCTGTATCAGCTTCAATTCTATCCTTCAACAAAATTCATCAAGGAATTTCAGGGATATATAACATGGACAGATGGAAAGATAGATCCAACCAAATATATATATATATATCTCCAACTTTGTTGGCACATATATACATCAGTCTTGAAGTTTACTTATGCCATTAGTCAAGTATTGGAGGAGTGTAGACACTTACACCTGCGCACTGTTTTTAAGTATAGAAACATCCTTTCTTGTGACCCTTGTACATATATACTTATTAACAGCAAAACAATCCAAAAACAATTTCCACAGAGTGGGTCATATTTACGAGGGCCACCTGTTTATTAAGATCATGTTATAGCAGTCCTTTGAGTGACAAAAGGTAACAGCTGATGGTGGGGGAACTGTAATAATCACCTGAAGTTTCCTTTGAGCATGCTTTCTCTGGGGTCACAAGTACAGTAGGTTCATTATGGTATCAAGTCTAAGATGACATGAATGGCAGCTGATGACAGTTAGTGAATAGAAAGTTAATTTGATGTATGGTAGCAGTGAAGAGCCAGTTTAAGAGGTTCATGGAAGGTAAAGGTCTTGAGGCAAGGTTATACTGGATTCTATTTTGATTTAATAATTCTCTTAACCTTACAATCCACCTTGGTTTAATGTTCACAGTTTCTTCAATATACAAGAATACCTTGAATTGTGCTGTGTCAATTAGTGCCGGTTTTGATGTAGTATGTCTAAGCTATTAATGTTAGTATAAGCTGAAAACAAAAACACATTAAACTATAAGACCTCAAACAGTACATAAAATGGAATGAATAAACAGCACTAATCAAGGTATACCAGTAAATTCATTTTTATAGCGACATTTTTAGTAAAAGAACAAATTCTTTTTTATTCTGATATTTTGATATGATCAAAATAACCAGAATGTTTTTAATGAAATGATAACAGATGTTTTTGCCTTAAGGCAATGAATACATTGAAATTATCAGGAATAGAAAACAAACCTTTTCACTCCTCTTTTTACCAATACCAAATAATTAAGAGTCTTTTTCTGTTAGTGCGAATGTTTCCAAAGTTTTGGGATCAATGACACTTTAAAATTTAATACTTTTACCACGCATTGTATTTAACAAAATCTAAAGACATAGCAGTGGCTATTTGAAAATGTCCTCACAGATTCCCCAAATCTTCATAAGTAGTAATCCACTTATTGCCTGTTAGAGGGAGCCTTTTAAGAATCCAAGTTCCCCAAATCTATCTTATGAAAGTTATACAAAATGATACTAGATTTTGCAAATGCAGCAAGAGATTATAGGCGACACTGTTAGGGAAGCTCTGTTAGAGTAAACAAAATGTCATAATTGAACTAGATTTGTAAAAGGAATTTTTAGCCAACAAATGTCAGAAAACACTTCTACAATGAACCAAAACACCTTGACAATGACCTTATGTTGTAAACTCGAGTGATTTTCACTGTAAGTTTGCTTTGACTGCTCCATTGACTCACAACTTAGAATGAGTAACACAACTTAGGATGAGTAAAAAAGAGTATAAATAAACAAGAACTCCTCATATGGCAATTACTCTAAAATCATTTGGAAATCTTTAATTCTTGAGGAAATATTATTATAAAAAACCGAACAAAATTATCACTTAATTCACTCTGAACATGCTTTAACTCTTCGACATGAAAGATACACAACATTATTAATTCTTTGCCATGTTTTACCTTCATTTTAATTGTTGTTGCTTTTTATCACAACTAAACTCAGGCTGGATTCCCTTCAGTAGCTAGTAAAGAAAGACACTGAGAGTAAACCAAAGATGATTTTGTTTGGAACAGTATTGTGGTACTTTAATACTCTCAATAAATATACATAAAGATAGTTGGCCATCATAAACTAATAGTTATACAAACTTAACAATTAGCTTATGATGGCCAACTCTTTATCTATCTTTAGAATTGATAACTTAAATGGAAATAAACCAGAGAGAAATTCTATTTTCCTTTCATGGCAAGAATGTGTTGAAAACCCTTGGAAAAGATCCATTCACCAGGTATTTAGGTTAGAACCACAGACCACTTAGTCTTCCATTCCTAACTATGCCCTCCAAATGAAAAAGTAACTTATCTTGAAGAAATACAAAGCAATAAACTCAACCTAACTTATAATGAAAATCTAAAATTTGCAAACATTAAATCAGTTTGTCAGGTTTCTTGTTGCACATTTATTTTTCCATTCTCTGTACGGGGTCATTAGGGCTGTTCATTAGCAGTTCATCTAAACCCAGATTCTCTCAAACCAAAAATCTTGTACAGCATTTCATTGTCAAGACACTGGAAATGGCAGATACAACAAAATCAAACTTAAAAAATATATTTTTATTTCTTTTAAGCACTTATATAAACATCTTCAAACAAGTCATTTCAATGTTTATGAATTGACAGCTTTTTCTGTCAACCGTCAATTCTGTAAATTCTCCTCAGAGAAAGTTCATATGATTTTTTTCCAAACCTTAATAAGAACAGATATTTTGACGATAAATTTCTATCCACATTATAGACATTTTTCTCGGGTCTTGCTTTATATGAGAAAAAAAAAAACAAAACAAAAAACCCCTAAAGAACCCAGAAAATTTTATATAAAAATTATTTATAAAAAATCATTTAATGAATCGTTTTCAATAAAATTTTGATAATTCATTCATTCATTCATTACTAAAGCTTTTGATTTTGTCAGTAAAACTCGAGAAAATCTTTTTTCAATATTCTAATATTACGAAATCGCATACGAAGAAAAAAATGTTCACATCATTTTTAAAAGATCAGTCTTTGATGAAATTTAATCGATTTAATTTACTTCAATAAAATATATTTTTAAAAATATTCAGGATATTGTTTTTCAATTTTTATATTATAAATTGTTAAGACACTGGAAATCATAGAATCAATAGGATTGGAGATTTACAGAAAAAACTGTCCATATCTGTAAACAAACAGTAAAATTGTGTATTCAAAGATTTTCAGATATTTCTGTTAAGAAAAATATCATTTTTATATAGTAAGAGTGCTTTGAAAATATAAAAATTATTTGTATATATATATATATATATATATATATATATATATATATATATATATATATATATTATCGATTCTGCGATTTTCAGTATCTTACCAGTAGAATGCTGTATAAGAATTAAAATAATATCCAGGGTATTTTTCTTTTAAAAATCTAATAATTCTGCCATGTCCAATATTTTTACACAAAATCAGATTTAGTACTTATAATGGTTTATTGGAACCTTCTAGATTAGGTCCAAGTGAACGGTCACGATTAGGGCACCCATCACAGGTGTATCCTGGGCAAGATAGCCTGATGAGAGCCTACTCCTCACCTGGCTTCCTTAATCCTACAATTTTTGCTTGGCTGAGAGACATTGAGTACCATTTTTAAAGTCTTTGGCATGACTTGGTCATGGAATGAACCCACGACTTACCAACCAAAGGTAAGCACTCTAGCAGTGGGCCATGATCTCCTCTATGTGCCAGGTCCTTTCAGGTTGTTAGTGATCTTGGCTCTCCACAGCTTCCTTTCCTTTGTCGCTCTCAGCAACTTCAGCTGGATCCCTTTCTGCCATTCAACTACTCAAACCCTTCAAGTAGGATACTCACAGCCTGCCTTTGCCCCTTCTGCCTTTTATGCATCATGTGAACATTAAATCTCCTCAAAATTTCTTCCTTTGTTATATGCTCTGTCCAGTGTCCATGATATTAGTAACATCCATCTGTGGAAATAGATCTCCGTTGCTTCAATTCTTTTCTCATTTGTGACGAAAACGTCCAACAATCACTGCCACACAAGAGATTAGACATTGCATTGCAGTCCGACACTCATCCTCACTCCTAATGTTATTTTTCCATTTTTGAATATCTTGCTCGGTTCCAGGAAAGCGTCTTCACCGTTTCTAATCTTCTTTGGATTTCTATGTCTTTTTTTCTTTGAGCTGCAGCATTATAAATTGAAAGACCAAAAGAAATATTTTGATCTCTTTCTAATGTTGCCTAATGAGATTCTCTTTCAGTCTCCCAAAAATAAATTAAGAAAACAAATTTGCATTAGGTTCATAAATCTCAACCAGATGGACCACACTCTGTTGTTGTTGATGATACTTTTTGTATTATTTTTTTTAGACAAGACAAAGATCTTTTAGCTAAAGCAGTTTACAGATACAAAAGCCTGTGTACTTTTGGAGTGATTTCTTGCAATCTTCAGAGAAAAGGCTATCATTAGAAAGTTTCCCAGTAACCAATTACAAATGATTAAGTGTAATTCTGAAAACTTTCAGTGAAGTAAAAGCCGAAACCTGATAGTGTGTTATCTGTTTTTTCCAGGAATGCAGCAAATTGATCTGGTGGTTTTTTTCTAAAGAGTTTAAGATTTTCAGCATTTTTACCAACATCATACTTGGTCTGAGATGAAAAGTTATCATTATACACTGATTTGCTCAAACGTGTGTCTATTTTTGAAAGAATAAACTGCTTGTGATTGTCAGTGAAACTTTACAATGAATAGTATGAAAGATAAAGAGAGGAAGTTTTCTGTGAATTGAATAGATAAAAAAAGAAAAAAAAAAATTCACCAAATGGTCAAAAGGAGAGAATTTCAATCAAACGTTATTTCCCTTGGAATTGGCATTCTATTTTCTTAGCATGAATATAAGGATTAAACTTGAGACTCTACAAAATCCAGCCACACAACATTTAATGCAAAAAGTCATACTCTGGTTCAATTGCAAAAGAGGCAGACAAGCAACATTAGGGTCAAGACTTCAAGTTTCCATCACTGGATTGTCATTTAAAAGACAAGAATTAGAGACATCATAAAATCCATAAAAAATCTCAAATGGCGGTGGGCTGGCCATGTTGCAAGAATGGCAGACAATCGATGGACATCACGACTCACAACATGGATTCCCCGAGACCACATGTGCAACCAAGGCCGGCAAAATGTTAGATGGAGAGACGAGCTAGACAAGTTCAGGAAGTACTGGCTCCATGACGCCCATGATAGAGAAGTGTGGCAAATCCTGGGGAAGGTCTATGTCCAACGACGGACGCTAAAAGAATGACGATGATGATGATGATGATGGATACAAACATTGGATAATCATGTCTTGTAATCTACTTGACATTAGTGAGTTCAATCCCTGGGCTGGGTAGTGCAAGAAAGTGATACACAGTGGCTCAGTGGAAGAGTGATGCATTAACTACTAAGAATTGACTGATACAACATATTCTCAGGGACAGACAGTATCATGAGAACTATCTACCCTATGTGACCGGCTGAAATTCCTAGATAGATATGACAAACACCTGAAAAAAGGCAGAGGGTACAATGGGTGAAACTATGGAGTTTTGACTTGATAATTCACTACTTCAAAGCTGTTGATAGTGTAAATGAATGTTTACTTAACTAATTCATCTGCAGTTCTATTGAAAAATGACTGAACCTACTTAAATGGAAGAGTTCATTGTTTAAAATGGCGGGTAAATGATATTTCTATCAAAAAAATTGTTACCTTCAAGTGGAAGAGTTCATTGTGATGAATAGAGATGCAAAGAAAAGAGTCACTGTTCATTATATAGATAGATGATTGGAGGATTACAGAATTTACAAGGATGAGTCTTGAAGAAAAGATTTTTGTTTCTCTAAATTCTCAATGGTGCACAAAAATACTTTGCCAGGGAAATGTTGTCTTTGGGAAAAAGAAAGTACAGTTGACTATATATAGACTCAAAGTCTTCCAGGCTATCTAGGTTAAAATATTCTTTTTTGAGCAAATTCAAAAAAAACTATAATTGAACAACTGTAGTCATTGAAGATGGTGAAGGGTTCCATCTTTTTTTTATATGTGTACGTTTTTTTTTGCTTTCCACCGTTCCTGGCCATACTGTTTTGGCTATAGACTTGAAAATTGGCATCAGTACTCTCCTTGACACCTAAAATTTTCATTTTTGGTATAAAAAAAAAAAAAAAAAAAAAAAAAACCTTTTTAGGGGGCTTATTTTGATGGTATATCTCGGAATTTTTGAGATGAGGTATTATTATTATTTCTATTGATATTCGGACCATCCTCATCTTGGTTGTTTTTCATACAACGTTTCGGCCGTTGCACTCTACGGCCTTCGTCAGGTATCATCTGGTAGATTTGGGAAGTAACGAACCGAACCCTTTATTTATCCGATGGGGGTATATTGACCGTACTCCCCTCTTTAGCGTTAGTAGTATTGTTATACTGTCTCACACTAGGATCGAACCTAGAACCATCAGATTACTTAACAGTAATTTGTCTGATGCTGTAACCACTGCGCTATGTGTCCATGTAGAGTGCAACGGACGAAACGTTGTATGAAAAACAACAAAGATGAGGAGGATCCGAATATCAATAGAAATTATTTTGATGGGTTTATCAATAATGTCTCCTCCAGAATCTTGATACTTGTAGATATTCTTTTACTCGATTTTAGATGTTTTCCAGTGGAAAATGTCCGTGATGTCATAAATAAATAGAATTATCCCAACCATATTTACTCACTGGGTTTTTTTTTTCCTACATGACTTCAAATTTTGATATTTCGATTGTTCAAATATTGACTGTGATTGTGAGTTTATTTATTGCATTTGCGAATAGCAAGTTTGTTAATCAGCCAAATATGATATAGATATAATATAGTTATAATCGAGGAAAGTCAGGAATTCTAATCACACCTATGTTCTGAAATAGTAATGGATATTATGATTTTTTTTTCTTTTCAAGGAAAAACATAGAATATCTGACTTTGGGCTAGGGGTCACCAAACTTTTTCAACCATTGACCCCTTCATTAGATCTCCCAGAAAAAATTTATACTGTACCAATGCCATATCCTGAACAGTACCAAACCTTCCAAAAATGTACCAAATCCTTACTATATGATTATACAGTATATCAGCCAATATGATGATTATGATATCAGTATATCACTTTTATTGGAACACTCTTTTGATTAAAGACTTCCTTCCTCCAAACATTTTTTTCATATTATATCATTTCTTTTATTTTTTTCAATTGTCAGCTTTTGACTTCTGGTGATTTTTTTCTTTGTTTCTATATCTGTAACTTCTGCTAGAGTGCACAGATACTACACTTTGACCCTGACAGCAATACTTATCCTAGACAGAGCACACAGATAGTCTGATCTTAGGGTAGTAGAGCTGATCCAGATGTAAATTATTCAGTCATATTTTTTCTTTCGTGTACTGTGCTAGTATTTTGATAATTTCAAAGAGCACTAACACTTCTCTGCCATCTCCAAGCAAAAATAGAATTGACAGAGCAAAGATGAAAAATTAAATCACAAATATGCGAGATTTTTTCACTCGACATTTAGAAAAAAATGGGAAATAATTTACTCCAACTCCAGTAACCTTTCATTCAAAGTTCAATAAAGACGAAATGACAGAGACATACATGATGGCCTTATTAAACCAGAACAGAACAAAATTAGAAATTTGCAACCAGAACTGTCCAAATTGGCTTCTTCAGTTTTTAAGTTAGTCTAGCTGACTGGCAATGTGTATATGACACACGAGTACAAGCAGCACCAATGAAGCTAGAGGGCTGAAAATTTAAAAAATTTACAGCTTATCATAATAATGATAATAATAATAATAGCAATCTGGGATGTGGCCTCAGTGATGGCCTCTTGTACCAGGTTCTAACATGTTAATTGCTTCGTATTTTGTTTGGCAATCAGATGATATTGCACAGAGATCTACATATATAATGTCTGGAATAAATCTTGTTTTTTTAAATTCCCCCCCTTGAATAGATTTTTAGTGAGGGGGGGGGGAGGATTCAATTTGCAATGTAAGTTTAAGGTGAATTGGTCCCTTAGTTTGCATCTGACAGCATACACACTTGGACATTTTTTAGTGATCATTGCCTAACAAAAAGCAAGAGATGTAAGTCATTTGTTGATAATCCCTTTTTCTGATTTTTTAATTGATCACTGCCACCATGGCACGCTGCCAAAATACGTTAGTTGTATGACAGTTTCTACAGAGTGATTAACCACATCTGTTTACAATTCTTTTCTATACTGAAGATAACTCATTAGTAGATACTAATTCATGACCAGTTGCTTCCCCAGTGGTTATCATGTATATAACAACAGACAACTGATGGCTGCTACTGATATTATAAGAGTCATCAACATAGGAGAGAAGAGTAAAGAAAATTAGTTTAATGAGAGGGTAAGAAGTAAGAGGTGAGAAAAGAATGTTAGTTTAAGAAGAGGGTAGTAAGGGATGTGGGCTAATGGCTGCTACTGATACAATAAGTGTGAGAGAGACAGCTCTTGATTTAGCATACTTCCCCCTCATGGTGACATAGATAAGAGTATTTTGTAGAGGGAGGAAGATTCCAGGTTAAATTCTCATTATTAAATTTACACCTTTAGTCTAATTGATTCATATATTTTATCTACTTTCATTGAATAGCTGATGACTTCAGGTATATACTTGAATCTTGACAGACAATGATAAGTTAATTATGGCCTGTGGTAGAGGTTTTTCAAGAAACAAGGAAAGCACTAATAATGTATATACATATCTTCACAGTAAAATTATCTTTGTTTTGCAAGCATGTAATTCAGTTGCCAACGGCTGGTATTGTTTAGAACCAAAGTAAACATGATTTGCTTTGAAGAGATCTTTTTCTGTATAACAAAAAATACTTCAGCAAGAATGTTTAATAGCCAGTGGCTGATAACTATAAAAAGCAATGTATGCACATTCTTATCTTTCAAAATTCTTAAGCAAGATCATTTTTGTAAGGTTTATAAGTTCATGGATATACTCTAATTTCTATTTGCTGGTTTTTAAAAGAAAAGAAAATGTATATCGACTAGAAAGCTTTACTGCTTTAAATACAAGATATATAAAGACAAACTTTAAAAAAAAAAAAAATTTGTCCTTTTAGTCAATTATTTCCCATATCTGCTTTATATATATATATATATGATTATGAATTACTTTATATTATGTAGAAGCTCTTATTTGAAATGATCTCCTGTCATTACATGGTTAATGTATCACTCACCCTAGACAATGTAAATAGAATAAACAATTAAAGAAAATGGGGCTACTGCAGAAATCAAACCTATGTCCAATAGGATTGCTGCTTCAACATAGCATTGCTCTTACCATTGAGTTACTTAGGCCTTTGCATTATTAGCGGCTATTTAGCTCAATAGTAAGAGCAGTGGTAGTGTTTTTTCACAAATTAGAAGGAATTAGCATTAGGCAGTTATCAAATAACTAAAACAATGACCCTTAAACCGAGAACCATGCAATGTGCACAAAAGAGAATCATGCTCGACATAACATGGAGAGATCATAAGACAGTGGACTATAATCAAGGAAAAACAGGAATTCAAGATATCGTAGAATCAATGAGAGAACTTGAATGGCAATGGGCTGGTCACGTAGCAAGAATGGCAGACAACAGCTGGACATCACGACTCACAACATGGATCCCTAGAGATCATGCAAATATAAGATGGCATGACAAACTTGATAAGTTCAGAAAGTACTGACTCCATGACGCCCACGATAGAGATCTGGCAAAAGTTCATGTCTAACGTTGGATGCTAAAAGGCTGCTGATGATGATGATGAAATGCTTTTTAGAATAGAAGTAATGGCCGGCCAAGTAAGTAACTGGGTTATCCATTCATTGGAAGGTCGAAGAACAGGAATTCGACTTGCACGAAAAATCATTGAGCTGCAGAATGCCGAAGAAGTGAAACAAATCTTTGATTGCAGAGGATATCATGAAATGTGGCTACACTAGTATAGGAAATTTCCTGTTCTTTGTTAGAAAGCAAAAATGCTTTTCATTGCCTTTCCCTCTCACTTTTGTACAAAGGAGATTCAGTGCAGTGAGCCATATACTTACTAAGAAAAGAAACCGCTTGGATATTGTTAGTCATGGTGACTTAAGATTATTTGTCAAGGCTTGAGCCAGAAATTGCTACACTAGTTGAAAATGATCAAGCTCAAAGTTCACACTAGTAGTAAAGATTTATTTCATGTACTCTCAAGTATTTTACTTTTTTAAACCTTTTAAATTGCCTCGTAGCCACAATCAATTTGACAATGTGTATCCATGAAAATTTATTTACGTACTTACTATAACATTTTTTAATAAAACCTTTGAACCAAATGTTGATATTTTTCTGTACAATAGCAAGATACCAAATGTCTCTAAAAAATCATGGACTATTTCTGTTGAGTATTTTTCATATTTAAATAATATGGGGTGTTAACATGTAGCAAGGTGTTATGAGGGCATTGAATGGAAAAAGGTTGAAGAACTGTGTTTAAGTGGAAGAGTCCATTGTTGAGGACAAGAAACAAAGAGAAAAAATCAATGTTCATTAAGTAGATATTTTGTAGGGCTTGTGGTGCATATTTCTAGCTGCAATGAATGTACAGTGTGGTTGATTTACTTTGAAATTTTCTGTACTGTTCAAAACTGTACTGTTCAAGGTTTTGCAATAGTTCAATGTTTTTTTCTTTAGCTTATACATACTTATATTAATTTGTACGGCAGTATCTTAACTGTACTAAATCAAAACCTATACTTATCAAGGTATTGCCGTATAAAAAACACTCAATTCCAAACAGGATTTGTTAACATATTAGTTCTCAGTAGTGAGTGGTATTCTTTCAAAGCAATGAATTCATATGCTTCACAAAATTATCTTGGTTGAATTTTAGTAGGCAATTCTGTATACTATACGATGCGAAAACTTTGCCTAACACCAGTCCAAGTTAGAGTTTACTTTGTTTTTCTTCTGTAACAACAAGAACAAAAGCAATCTTAACGAAATTTAGGGGAGTAAACTCTTCACCGTCTGTTTATCCAGTCATATCAAATCAAAGAAATCTATAAAATCATGACAAAGTGATTGATAGGCGGCTCTCTTGCCAATGGAAAGTAAGCACTTGTTATTCTATGCATATTATTCACTGAAGGTGCAGATTGGTGTCAAAATTACTGGCATGAAAACCAAAATGGCAGACTGAATTTGAGTATTGGTTGCATGCATTCATTCCGCACTAGTACCCTTCTCGCCCCCCCAGCTATGAGTTAATATGAGGACAGTTGAAGCCCTTTAGCCTGTAAGGTAGTCCTACTGAGATAAAGTTACCCTGAAAAAACAAAAAGCAAAACAAAAAACTACACGCAGGTCATGAATCATTAACTGATACAACATATTGGGATAGACAGTAGCATGAGAACAATCTATTCAATGGGTTCAGTTTGAAATTCCCAGACAATCAAACACCTGATTGAAAACAGTTTGGGAGATGGACAACTGTGATACGAAACAATGAGTAGAGCCCTTAAGGTAAAAATGGTGATAAACTACTTTCTTTCTGACAACTCTTGCAGCCAACAAGGCTGTCAGATATAATATCCCATCTTACCACTGGAAAAGGACCTTCAAGGCTGATGAAGTGGGATTGTCTCTGTGTAATGACTCTACCAAATTTGAAAACAAACATTCACAAACAAGTTGTACTGTGCATGAGCCCAACCACATTGTTGCTGGAACAATGGCAAAGAGCATTATTCACAATAAGATCTATTAGTTTCAGTTTATAAATAATCTAATCCACAAGTTCCAATGATAGATTTGGTTAAAAATTAATCCCAAATGCTATCATACTCCAGCTAATCTAAGTACAATAAAAAAAATTTGTGTGTTTGTGTGTGTTATTCATTTACTTTCCCACCAGAGCAAAATGTGACGCAAGGTCGGGGCTTTATGTGGGGAAAATAGGAGCAACCCATCAAAAATAGCTCCAGCTGATGCAACTTTGGTTGCTACCAAAGCAATTGCCATCATGAAAGTGTCAAGACAATCCTGACCTGTTACTTTAAGTACAATGGAACAGTGCTGCCCCTGGATGCTGTATCCCCCGCAGCTGGGCCGAATGATAGTGGCAGAGCCTAAGGATGAATTCAAAGCCTCCCAATGTGCATAGCAATGCCCAGCCTTAGTATAAACTCATTGGATGACACACTCGGTCTTTGATACACACCATAACACAATTTCGGGCCCATTCAAAAGGCAAGTGTCAGTGTCAGTACCAGCACCTAGGGCTTTACCGGGGAACAGATACTACACCTTAATCCATGCCGAAAAGGCCAGAAAAAGGGAGGGTACACTGTGATAACTCAACAACTGCCCATTGTATGAAGCTGATATTGACCAGATATATTTGTCAGCACACAAGGCAGTGCGCTTTTGAGTCTGAAGTTTTTTGATCAGCAGTTCTCAAGAAACCTTATAAAGATTAAAAAATTACAGATCATTGATTTTTTTTGTAGTTTCTATAAATTATCATGCTTGACTTCCACTCTTTAGAATTATCTAAATTTAGACATGAAATATCCAAGTTGGCAACATTGAAGAGAAAAGACCCAAGTATATTGAAGTTATAGTTTTGTAAAGAAGAATGGAAAATTATTTTTCATGACAATTATAGCAGGCTGCTCCTCACTCTATCCAAACATGCACCTTTGGAACTGACAGAAAAACAAAGAAACAAACAGAAAAAGTCTCTGTTCATTATAATAGTTAGATTCTTTATCAAAAAGAGGAAAGAAGGAAATCCTGACAACTTTTTCCTGCAAAATTGAAAGCTTTATATATTAAAAAATTACTTTATAATCCTCACTTTTCTGAATGAGAATCATAAATCTGTCTACGTGATTTTTACAGTGTTTTCCAAGTGGAATGCATATAATGGTGTTCAGCAGCACCACTTATAATGGACAGAATTAAGAGACTTATCCAAAACTCGGAGAAATGGTTTGTATTCTGAAAATCAATTCACTTATGCAATATAAATTCTTTGTAATGAAATTACTTTAAGAAATGATTAAACATTGATTTTTTTGAGCATCATATTTTTTGTTACACTGGGAAATCATCTTGGCCAGATAGCAAATCTTTTTAATATTCAGGAATGATGTTAAAACGTACAGAAATCATAAATGAAAAGCCATTCTACATCAAGATATTTCTACTTAATATTCTTCATCCTATTTTTTATTACAAAACCATTTGAGCTAAAAACAGAATCTCATAGTACAACTAGAAAGCATTCAGAGAACACATACCTCTGCCAACGCCATACACTAACATGAAAACTGAATGAAAATCATGTAGTTATGGTGCAGGGGAGGTGATTGCAAGTTTCGACTTTTCAATTTTTAAACTATTGTCTTAATAAATGAAAAAATATCTAATGAGGGAAATTTTTTCTGGATCCACTCTAAGATTTAATCAATTATTCTTTAGCCCATGGCCCAACCACCGAAAAATATCATTCCTATTCATTGAGAGCTTTTGGAGGTAATGTGTGGACGAACAGATATATGGTTGAATTCATATACCACTTCCAACTTGGTTGACAGAGATGAATTATCGTAAGACATTTCAACATTTTTCCTCTGTCAAAGTCTAAGTTGGAGTTGACTTTAGTATTCCCCTGTAACAACAACAATCCTCACCAAGTTTAGTGGAAAAAAAAAACTCTTCATTTGTCTCATCATCATTAGCATTTTAATGTCCGTCTTCTCCAAGATTCACCCGCCCTTTCAATCATGGGGAGTCACCGAGCCCGCACTATCTGAACACCATCTTATATTTCGTTGGCCTTGGTTTAGCATGTGATCCCTGGGGGATCCACGTTGTTTGTTGTGATGTCAAGTGGTTGCCTGCCAACATGATCAGCCCATTGCCATTTGAGTTTTCTAATAGATTCTAAGATATCTTGAACTCCTATTTCTCCTCTATTTACCTGTCATGATTTGAAATCATGACCATATGATAGGAAGGAAGTTGTCTGAGCTAAACTGAAAAATCTTATATTCCTATGAACTTATTTCTTATTGTTGCAGTAATCATCTTCAGTCGGATTAAAAGTAGGAGTCTACTTTGACTCTGCAGCAGCCAGGCTTGTTAGAGTGCCAATTTAGATAAATCATTGATAAAAAGTCTGAGCCATTTATATAAGCAGCTAGGTCAAAAAGAATTAATCATTCTGAAATTCCTTGTGATGGCTGTCCTACATAATCCAAATCAAACACACTATTGGCCATCTAAATTGTCTTAACATTTTTATTTGCTTCATATTTTTTTTGAACTGCCAAAGAAAAAATATTCATTTATTTTTCACTTTCAGAGTATGAAGATAACCAGCTGCAACAAACCTAATTATATATACATTATTCAAAAACATCTTGGACACTTGCTGTAGGGCAGTGTTTTGTAAGATAGTCTTGCTGGCCAGTTATGGCGAGTTCATTCTACAAATGTGACATTACTGGCCCAGTCTAATAAATCAAACCATAAGCCAGTTCTTTATAAGCCAAGAAAACATTACAAAACAAGAAACCACTCAGAGGGTGCATACCTCTGCCGACGCCATTGTCTGGGGAGGTAACTGGTATGGATCCACCCCAAAATTTAGAGGATTCTTTTGGTAGTTTATCGCTCACCTTTCCAGAAAATTTAATTGAGAACTTTTGGAGATATAGTGTGGACAGACAGAATCTAGGTGATATTATGTAATGTAGACATATAATTATGACTTAAGGGAGGTAAATAAACAGATCCACTACAAAATTTAATCACTTCTTCCGTAGCCTCTTGTCAACCCTTCTATAAGATTTTATGAAAACTCACAGAGGACTTTTGGGCATGTCATACGGACTGTAATGAGCAGATACATAAATGTAAGGGGAAGAAAAAAAAACAAGAAACGAAGAAAATCTGTCAAGCAAAGAAGGATCCCTGGGCCCCCTGCCAATATTTAACCATTTCCTCCTTAGCCCATTGCCAGCCTATTGCCCTTCTTTCGACAAAATTTCATTGAAATTCATTGAATACTTTTGGAGATATTGTGTGGACAGATAGATGGAAAGATGTAACTGAATACATATACTCCATTGGCAGAGGTAATGACTTTTATTTAGTGGTATTTGAGTTAATTGAATGATTTATCAAGGGGTTACAATTCTGTGGCATGAAATCTGGACATGGTTGTGCATTGCACCACGAGGAATCACAAGTCAACACTAATTGGAGCCAGTGGTATGGTTCTGGATTGACTAATTTTGTTTCCTACGGCTTTTTTTTCTGGTTTGTTTTCTGATAAAAAAGAGCAGAGAAAATTCGTGAAGTTTTGTTTTCTTTTGGGGAAACTTACAGCTGAAACTTTGAGTCGAAATGACAAAAACTGAGGAAAAAGTTAGTCATGCAATCAATAAGGGTCATTTTCAGACCACTGATGTGACATTTGAGACGATTTGGTTCGTCTTGGATTTCATGCCAGTGAATATGAAACCGGTTTCTACTAAATATATGCCTTGTTTGCTCACAGAGGATTAAAAATAAACAAACAAACAATCCTTCTAATGTGTGCTACGATCAGAGAAAAGAGTTCAGAATGACCCACAGTTTTGCTCCAAAGTTGTGACCTGGGATGAGTCTGTAATTCAAGTCATTTTAAGATACCCTGCAGTATATTGCATACAAGTCACTTGACCAATGCCTTTTTTATAAAACTTTTTTCACCAAAATTAAAAGCTCTGTGCTCAAGAACATTACTACTGACATGGGGACTGATAACTAAAATAGTATTTCACGTTTATATTCTAGTGTTAGATCTTCTTGAGAGGAGAATAAGTTGACTTTAATACTTGTGCCCTCTAATTCTTGACAGTTACATAACACAAAAGATTGTTTACCAATGTTGGAATTTCTATCACAAAGATTTTTACTATCCTTATATAGTTGAATCCTTTGGCAAAAAAAAAAAAAAGAAAAGAAAGTCAGAGTGTGAAAGCCAAATGTGCAACAAGTTTTCTCGGCTTTCCTTAGCGTTTCTACCTCAAGTACCAGATACGCAGTTATCTAGGCTTATTATAACTTGAATTCCACAGAGGCCTTTTGGGATATCACGGATTCTACAGGGACTCGAGGTGTCATGGATTCTATTGGTATCTCAGTATCTACTGAAAGACCTTTCTTTCATGTGGTAATGAATAGTATCTGTTGTGACTTCAAAGATATTTGAAGCTTCAATTTCCTGCTCTAATGTTAACACATATCTTCACGAAAGTACGCTGATACCCTTTTCACAAATTGTTTTGAAAAAAGAGGGAATAATGGTCTTTAACACTTTCCAAAGTTTTGGACCAATTGTTTTTTTCAATAGACAATGGTGGATTTCTGTGGATGCATTTCAGCCAGGAGCATTATTATTTCATAAAAAGATTGTTGTATCCGATGATTTCACACAAGAGATACAACCTACACTTCATATGATAAGACATTGTGAACTTTCCAGCAACATAGCAATGGACAGGTGAGCTCACTTGATTAAGTATTGGACATTTGACTTAGTTACCAACTGAATAAATCTATCAATTGTATGCAGTGGATGTTTTGGAGCATCTACTTTGAGACTAGATTCTTTAACGGACAAGAAAAATCAGGTCTGGTTAGTCACTCAATAGAAACCGTCATGTGACCAACACCTTTTGGTAGCATGCTGTGTTGTGGGTGATCAATGAAAAAAATTTAGAAAAAGGGGATATCAATGAATAAATTACCTCTTGTTGGGAAGTGATCAGTAAAAAGTCTGAATTTTCAAAAAGTAAGCGTGAACACTGCAGGACACAAACTAAGGAACCAATTTAGTAGAAACATACATTGCAAATTGAAACCCACACCAAAAACCTATTTAGGGAGAGAATTAAAACAAAACAAAACAGGAAAATGTTTTTTTTTATTGCCTAGTGAGTAAAAAATAGCATCCAGGCTACTGGGGGCATCCTGTTGTGTGAAAGAAAGTCCAGCCAGTAATAAAGTCTATGGTTTAGCAACAGCAGCAAGACAAAAGGTGTCAGGGTAGGAGGGAAGTGATGCGGTGTTAGATTGTGTGGGTATGTTAGGGATAGTGTAAAGGGAGGGGTGATGAGGTTAAGGAACTACATAGGTTTCAACCTTACAAGTCATCAAAAATATGTTGGCTATGATTTGAACAAGTGATATGACTGGCTAAGGTGGATTTTTCCTATAGGTCTGAGTGACTTTGAAGTTCTCAGTATTGAATGTATCTGGGGGGGTGGGGTAGATGTGGATGTGAGGTTATTGTTAGTAGGAGGTTTGTGAATATATATTTAGTCAGCCAGTCAGACCAATTTGAAAACCAAAGAAACCTTTTTGGTGACAGTTTTGGTTGATGGGTTCAACAAACAGAACAAAAACTGAAAACCACAGAGAGAGAGAGAGAGAGAGAGAGAGAGAGAGAGAGAGAGAGAGAGAGAGAGAGAGAGAGAGAGAGAGAGAGAGAGAGATCTATGGGGAGAGGGATAACTAAGAGATTGCAAAAAATCAACATGGATCCAAAGAAGGACTAGGGTTAAGGTTTTCATACAAATTATGAAGCAACAAAAATGGAGATGAGCTGGAAACTTAGCAAGAAGAAATGATAATAGATGGAGCAAAAGGTTAACAAATTAGTGCCCATAGGATAGTAAACACAGTAGGAAAAGACCAGGCACGAAATGGAGGGAGGAGATAGAAAGGTTTTCCAATAAGACACGGCAGAGAGAAGTGCAATCATAAAAGAAGATGGGAAGGGCCTTCGTCCAGCAGGGGACATAATGGTTGATGATAAAATGTGTTTATGTTTATAGATGGTGTGTAATATACAAGGAAACATGATATCCTCAATGCTAAGAAATAAGGACTGATTTTTCTTCTATGTAAACTCTTGGTTGGTAATTTGAGACCAAGTGAATTCAAAGAGAAAGTATCAAAAGTTAATATTCATTGCAAAAATGTAATATATACGCTTGATTTTCACCCAAAAATGAACTGGCAAATCACTTTTCAGTTGAAAGATTAAGAGTAGAGCTTTCTAAACTATGAGAGGCAACACTTGAGTACGTTGCTTATGATCTCTAGGTGAGTTGTTGAATGAAGTATAATTTTATGCTTGAAGGAAAATTTTATACATTGAATCACTGTAACCCCATAAATGGCCTGACCAACTTGGCAAGTGGGTTACAGATTCTTCTCTCTTTGAGTGTGTATCTGGGTGTGCCCCCATATGCTCCTGCTCACATTTTTTGGGGGGTACAACCTTGAAAATTTGCAAAAGTTCCCCACTAGGCCCCATCTAAAATGTTTTTGTTTTTTTTCAAAAGATTTCTCCTTTGGGTCTCTCTGGCCATTTTAGACCAGCAATGCCATAATCTTGATATCTGGTCACATAGAAAAAATCTATTTTCCATAGATAATTTTACATCATTTTTTTAGATAACCTTTCTGGTACATGGATGGGCAATTATTTCAATCATATTAGAAATCATCAACCAAAACTTTGTCATATTTTTTTGATAATTAGTTCTGTTACACGTGCGGATTATGGTGATTCACTTATGCCAGGTAGGGATATTTTTCATAAGATTGAGAATAATTTTGCATATCTTTCAATAGATTAAGAATAATTTTTTAGAAGATACTTTCCTTGAGTCACTTAAACAGCTGGGATAACATAAAATTCGTACAAGATAAAACAGTATCTTACAACCAGAAAATATGATAATCAAAATTGAAAACTTGATATCTTGTTATTGATACTTCAGTTTACATACTTAATTTTCTCATATCATATTGAAACTATTTGAAAAGATCTCATTGGCTTAGGCAATGTAAATAGAATAAATAATTAAAGAAAATGAGGCGGCTGCAGATTGTTTATTCTATTTATGTCAAGGCCAAATGATACATTCACTGTGCAATAACAGATCATTTCAAATAAGAGTTTCTATTTGATATGACACAGTCTATAATCATTCTGTTTGTTAATAACATAATTCTTGCATTGAAAGAAACAAATATACCTTGAATAAACAAAATCAGAATTAGGAATTGAAACAGTTATTTGGGCCTTTGCATTACCGGTGACTGTTTAGCTCAGTGGTAAGTGCATCGCTATGTTAAAGTGGCCACAGGTTCGATTTCTGCAGCAGCCCCATTCACCTTAATTGTTTATTCTATCTACATTGTCTAAGCCAAATGATACATTCACCGTGTAATAATGGGAGATCATTTCAAATAGTCTTGAAATATAATGCAATTTATAATCATTCGGTCAGATCACTTGGACTAGTGGATAAAAGTGTTAGGTAACAATATCTACTAACCTTCCAGGTGGTTGTGTCTCCTCACTGGTTGCTTTGAGGAGTAATATGCAAACACAAATTGAAAGTACAACATGAAACCACGTTGACTGGAAACTGGTAAGGGATATGTAAATAACTGCTGGCTATTTATGTTACCTATTGATCAATATTTGCTTTTGACTGATTGGCTTCAAAAGCAAGTGAGGTCACCTCAATATTTTTTTAAAACCATTTGCAAGTAAAATTAGGTGCTTAGAAGGGAAACGAGATTCTTTGATCTCTCTGTACTTTGCCAAGGAGATTGTTTTGGGAGTGGTAATACAAATTTAACCTATCCGAGTTGAATATAAAAAGAATAAATAAAAAGCTCTTGGCTTGCTTGTGTGGTGGTTGTGAGTTCAATCCTTTGGTCAAGTAGAGGAAAAAAAAAGTCACATACTATGGTTCAGTTGAAGAAGCAGACATGCAATATCACAAGGACAAATTAATTAGGAACAAATAACTGATACAACTAAGAATAGCAGAATGAGAACTATCCACCTCCATGAATAAAAATTCCGGTTCAGAAATCCCAGATCATAACTGACTATGACAGACGTGGGAGAAGACTGAAGGATTCAACTGTCGAAATGCAATGAGGATAACAACAAAGATGAGAAAACTAGTCTGAGCAAATCAGTGAATGATAATGAAAATATAAATCCTTCTCTAATAGCTTGCTTATTTCAATATACATGCAGCTTTACATGGAAGCAGGCAAGGGCAACCTTCTTTGATCCAATGGGCCACATTTTCTATCTGTATTAAGGTCACTTGTTCACTTTAAAAATATCGATCCTATTACAGAGAGCATACTTAATTTTTATTTTAGACAAACAGAATTTACGATTATCATATTGATTTGTGAAGACAAAACAATAGTTATTTTATGATGTAAATTATAAAATTGACTTTCTGAGAAAATTATACATGATTTTAAATACAAGCTTTTATTGTTTGGGGCCACAAAATTATTGCCACAGGCCAAAGGTTGCCCATATTTGCAATGAAATAAAGATAGTTCTATAAAGCAAACAAAAGGTCTAGCTTGCAGCACTTTCTCATGTCACTATTAGTCATTTTTTTATGTAACAGTTTTCTGTTGATGAACTGGTTTTAGGGCAACAAATTACTCTTTAGCAGATGATATAATCCACATCAGATTGCTGTCAAAACATTTCCAACATTGCTGTTATGGTGATATACAATTTTAATGTTTGTTTATTCCTGTAGACTGCTTGAAAAACAGAGGGCAGCAACCACTCTGCTTCAGTTGCAGTAGCAATTAGGTTTTATGGAGTTGAGTTTCTAGCCCTAGGCTTAACTCTGCTCCTTCCAGAGATTGGGACCAACTCTCTCAGATCAGGTTCTCTTAGATGGAATACTTTAGAGGACTAAAGGGCTCAAACTACCCTCCTATTTACCCATATTTTCCCATAAGCATTAGTGTGAAATGAAAGCATTCGGTTTCAGACAAAACTTGAACTCGGTTGACCAATTCCATTTCTTGTGCCAGTAATAGTTATGCCACTCGGCATCTCCGACAGTTTTAACATAGATCTCTTTTATCACTATACTCTGATCTTTCTAAGAAATATTGCACAATATTTTACTCAGATTATCATCAAGTTTATTACAGTCTGATAGCAAGAAAAAAATGATGGAGAGAAAGAAAAAAAAAAAGATTTACACAAAATTGAATTAGTGCTATTCTCAAAACTTCTCTTAGACATGCTAGGTTATTTCGCATTTTTTTCTTTTTGCAGTATGAAACATCTCAATGTTTAAACAAGCTGCAGAGCTCATTTTTTTTTTCCATGAAAACCTACTGTTGGATGATTCATTAAGCCAGTACAAAATCCATACTTGTCTGACACAGTGTAGATGAATGTTTAAATCATTGTGTGAGTCAAGTCTACCAAATAATGACAGGTCATCAGTAGACAACATTCAAATTAAATATATATGAAAGGGAAAAAAAAAAAATAACTACACATTATTGGGTTGCCTGTGACTAATAATCCTTGACTAAAAAAATCATATGGAAATAAGTAGATGACCCAAATGTATCCATTCAAATCTTTTACATAGACTCTTTTGTCATTACAGTTGGCAACTAATTACAGTTTCGACACTTCTGCCAGAAAAATCTCTTTAAAGTGCTATTGTGATATTTGTAGTTAAGAACATTCTCATGGTTCTGATTTAGTTACCGTCTTTACACCTTATTTATGAAATTGTAGTAGAGGAGGTCAGATGAATACCGAAAGATGGACTTATCTTATATGCCAATGATTAACAGTGCGATTTTCTTGGTTCGCTGTCTGTAACATTGAATTTTCCACTGGGGTGGGAGTAAAATTTTACAGGAAAAATACTTCCTATCCACTGTTTCGAACTTGCACACTTCCCAGTAAACAAATTCAGGGATTTTTTTCTTAAATTCAGTTGTTAGTATGTTTGATCTTCATTGGATCTCCCAGTATAGATGGTCTGATACCAACTCATACTAAGTTAATATACTTATATAATAAGCAGTGTCACCATTTTGTTTTTGTCTGTAACACAGGACTCTTCCACTTAGGCATGAAAAATTTGTTGATAAAAATACCTCTTACACACTATTTAAAATTATAGTCTCTTCAACTGGAGCAAATTCATGTTTATTTTAAAAAAAATCATTTCATAGAAAATCATATATATTTGCAAATTTTTTCTCTGGTATTAAATATTTTTTTAAAACATTTGTCCCAGTGAGAAAGAATGAGTTAACAACTCATTCTGTGTTTGAAACTGGTCATCTCTGCTTAAATGTGTGCCGTAACGTGCGAGTGGTTAAAGGTTGAAGACTTTTTTTTCCTTCTAATCTGACCGCATAGAACTTCTAAAAGTTACAAGTCCATGACATGACTTTACTGATGGTTATCATAAGTGTACAACAATAGGCTTGGCTGATAGCTGCAACTGATACTATACGTGACAGGCATGTTTGGAAGGGAGAAGGAAGAAAAGAAAGTTAGGAAGTTTAATAAGAGGGTAGGAAGTGTGAGGGGCCAATGGTTGTAACTGGTACTTGAGTATGACCGACACAACTCTTATGCTGATCAACAAACCAACAGAATACACATAAAGATACTTAACACAACCCGAGCAAAAAATTCTGGCTTGTTATACAATGCAGAATAAGAGGGAAGACAGTGCAATAGATTGTTTATTGTGGATAAAAACCAGACCAAACTGGAAATCTATTGACAAGGCAGATTTTAAAAACTAAATCTACTGAACAATTCATTTTTTTTTTTCTTTCTAATAGAGTAATATATTTTTGGAGATAAGTTGCCAAGTCGTGTTAAAAATAGCAATAGAGTACAGAGTTTGAAAAATAATTGAGAAAAATTTAGAAATTATGGAAAAATCATTTATCTACAAGGACATTTTTAGAATCTGTCAGACAAGATTTTCAAGAGTGTCCTATCTGTGAATTGTGTAAAATTGCAGATGTCTATCTTCACGTATATTTGAACATTTTTTTATGAATTTTGTATTTGTTTCGAGGTTGACAAGTTAATAGTGTATATAGTTGAAGATGCCCCTAGAGGCATAATGAAATGATAATGAGAAAAATAACTAGTGTTCCAAGGGAAATTATGAACCATCGCCACTCATATATGCTGCTTTTTACCTCATAAATTAAGCAGTAGTAGTGGTAAAATCAAATTACCTAGATGGAAATACTACCAATATGGTTTGAGCCATAAATCTACGATTTAAAAAAAACAAAAAACAAAATGAACCCCAAAACATGGACATGAACTAAAGGACCAATTTGTCAAACTTTCATTGTAAACTGAATCCTCAAATAAAAACCTATGTACTGTGGAAATTTTCAACAAACAAAAAACATTTTCTCTTCGCTTTGAGTGGGGTGTGTGTGCAAAATTTAAAGTTTCTACTATAAACAATAAGAGCTGAGCCAAAGTCACAGTAAATCAATATATAGATAGATACATATAGATGAACACGTGAACAACCTCAACAGAGCAACAGTATTTAAACTGGTTTGTAGTGGTGTTTAATAATTACATAAAACAGATAAGATGAGCTCAGATGTTGAATTGGAGCATAGGAACTTCTGAAGAATAAAACCAACATTTCTGTTCAAAACAGTAAAAAAATGTTGAAAATAGAGAAATTCGTACATTGGATTCAATGAGACTTATTAGGCAGATGTAAATTGAACATTTTTTTTTCTATTCTGTAACCCAGAGGTTATCAGCGTTCCAAAAGACTTCATCATAGGTGTGTAAAGGTTGAGATAGCATGATGTATCCCATCTCTCTCAGGCTAGTTTGGAATCGGAATTGTCAGTCTTCTGAACAGCTTGCCAACTATAGAGGGCTAATTCTGCCCTTCTATTCAACCATAGATGGGGAGAAATGAGATGGATTCATAACTTCTCAAAGGGCATTAGTGCAAAGTGATCAGTCCTGGCCAGAGTTTGAACTTGGCTTGCCAATCTTATCCCCCATGTCGCTAACCATTTGGCTACTCTGCACTGCCATTATGAAGCAGGTGAAACAAAATATTACAACAGGTATAGCTTTATTAGTGTAGTTAATCCATTCACCCGAATTGCCTGCACTGTTCAGGGTCTTATTACGATTTAATGTTCTATTTTTTCTGATTATACTTAGTTACATTACATTAATTTTTACAGCAAAACCTTAACCATACTATATCAAAATCCCATACTAATCAGAGTATTCTTATATCTAGATATCATTTTCTATTGAAAAGAACGATGGAAAGTTATGGCTTATATAAGTTGAACTTCTGTGTCCAAGGGCAATATTTCAAATAAAAGGTTAAAATCTTTTGTGAAACAATTTTATTGCTACATTGGACTAATTTCTGTTTCTTTTGTCATGGCACAATGTTTGCCTTCAAGGCTTTCAAAAGTGATTTGTGAACCAAAGTTGAAAATTCTCCTGGTTAGTCAGTAAATAGAAACCGTCACATGACCAACATTGTTTTGTAATATGGGGGTGATCGTTTGTAAAATTGGAAAAATGGGGTGATCAATAAATAAGTTACATCTCTAGCCTTTTGTGTGAATTTTCAAAAAGTAAATGTGAAAGCTGCCAGATTCAAACTAAGGGACCAATTTAGTATAAGCGTACATTATAAATTGGACTCCCAAATAAAAAACCTATTTAGGAGGGGAATTTTAAAAAACAAGAAAAAAAATCTTTTCTTCTAAACATGATATGGAATAAATGTTCAAATTTTCAGCCCTCTAGCTCTATCGGTGCAGCCTGTGTGCATAATATATACATAGATAGCCAGACAACCAGCCAGCCAACCAGATTAATTTAGAAACTGAAGAAACAATTGACACTTTTGGTTGACAGTCTCTAATATTACTATTTAGATATTATTTTCCATTAAAAACAATGGAAAATTATGGCTTAGAAAAAAGTTTGGGGCTTTTTTTTGCTAAGGATAATATTTTAGATAAAAGGTTAAAAAGTTTTGTTAAACCATCTCATTGCACCATTGGACTACTTTCTGTTTCTTTTGTCATCATGAAAAGCTTGCTTTAACGGCTTTGAGGAGTAATATGTAAACACAAATTGAAAGTACAACATGAAAGCGCGTTGACTGGAAACTGGTAAGGGATATGTAAATAACTGCTGGCTATTTATGTTACCTATTGATCAATATTTGCTTTTGACTGATTGGCTTCAAAAGCAAGTGAGGTCAGCTCAATAGGTTTTTTTTAACCATTCACAAGTAAAATTAAGTATTTAGAAAGGAAACCAGAGATTGTTTGATCTCTCTGTACTTTGCCAATGAGATTGTTTTGGGAGACAGACTACATATTAATTCTATTAGATGGCTTGCCTGAGGTAGTTGTGAATGTGCCAGTGGTTGGTGTTTATTCATTCCTATAGAGCAATGGTTTGAGGTGGGGTAGATATGGGTCATGAATATTTTCAAAAGGAGGCATGAGCCCACTGGAGAAAAAAAGTGAGAAATTCACTAATTATTTGGGAATCGTTTAGAAAGTGATTGCTCAACATCATGATGAACATATTTGTAGTATCAATTTCAAACTTATTGTTTGGTCGAAGATGTGAAGTTGTGTGGAGGCAAGATTTAACCACTAATGGGCGTGGTGGTAAAAAGTTTATGAAGCACTGAGGTAGACTTATTGTGAAACATAGGACTGCAACCACTCCGATGTGATTCCAATAGTAAGTAGGTTTTCCTTTACGGGTGGAGTTACACCAAGTGTTACACAGGGCAACACTTCCAAAAGAGAAAAGCCATTGAAATAGCATTTTTTAAATATTTTTAAATCAAAGTGTTTTTGGTGTAAATTGATAAACGCTTGCTATAACAGGAAATATTTGTGTAACTTGCAGCCATTCTTAAAGAGGCCTGTAGCCAAAAAACAGTTAAGAGCTCATCTCAGGTTCCAAGGAACTCTGTTAGACTAGATAACAATACAAACAGAGAGAAGAAAATCTATTATCATCAAGTCAATGGCACCCTTCAAACGTACCATGGCCCTGAAGTTGGCTCCTGTTGATTGAACTTGGAGATGAAAGATCTTACAAATATAAAACTGATCACATTTACTTTCTATTAACATGATTTTTCTTTAGTCTTTGATGTTCACCTGTTTAGGAATTGTTCCAGATTAGACTCTAGTTCTCTACTATCCCAATACTTTCAGGGAAATAATTAAGACTTTCAATTAAAGGATAAAGCACCACTTGTCCATGACCCTTTGCTTTACTGTGTACAACAACAGGCTTGGCTGATGGTTGTTACTGATACTATGTGTGACAGATAGGGTAGGAAGGGAGAGCGGAGCGAAGAAAGTTCGGTTCAATAAGAAGTTTCAAAGGGAGAGGGGGACAAAAGAAAGGTAGCTTAATAAGAGAGCAGGAAGAGAGAGTGGGACTGATGGCTGCTACTGATACTAAAAGTGTGACGGATGGGGCTCTTATTATACATATATATATATATATATATATATATGATGATTATATATGTCACATATACATTTTACACGCTCACATCACAAGGAGGCTGTTAATTTTAATGAGACTGATTTACATGCTTCTTATGATATGGTTGATGGGGTACGTGAAAGATAAAACTACGTTATAATAAAGCCATGACCAATTTAATCATTTTGCAACTAAATCCTGCTGTTTTTGAGCTAGATTAATACTTTTGGGTCAACTATCATCCCACGTCAAAATGTGAGCCACACTATAACAGGAGAAGCCTGTATAACAGCTTGCATTAATAACCGAGTGAAGATCTTCATATTATTAGATATCATCTGGCAATTTTCACATACAGTATCCAGGCATTCAAGATAATTTCATATCAACAAGAAGACAAGATTATGAAAAGTTAAATCAAAGAACTTTGAAATATTACATTTTCAATTTGTCAGCCACAAAATCAGATTTGCACTTCAGGCCAAGAATCAAAGAAGCTGATTATGAACAAGTTATGTGTGCATTGGTTAGACATGTTTATTAAACATGTTTAGTTTGCCTTTAACTGAGAGAATTGCCTCAAGAATTAGACAATAATTATGTATGGTTAGATTTGGTTTTGGATTTTATTGCATGCCTCTTTTCAATGGATTACCATGGGAGTAAAAAATAAATAATACATACATAGTAACTTCATAGAATGTGAATATGTGGTGAGTTGAGGTCAGGTGATAATACTAGAGAAAGATCATGGAAACGAAATAAGTTAGCTGGAAAGCATTTGGTATGAATAGTGACGTACTGTAAAGCAAATTGCCAATATTCTTGAAATGCCGAGTATAAAACCAATGCACAATATCAGCTATGACGTATGGGTGCAAAATCTGGAGATTTGCGAAACCCACCCAGAATCACGGAAAGAGCAATGTAAGGACCAACTCTTGGCAACAGAAAAAGATCAACATGGATCCAAGAGAGGACGAAGAGAGTGAAAGACATCTTACAAGTAATTAAGCAACAAAAATGGAGATGGGCAGGGTGCATAGCAAGAAAAAGTGACAATAGACAGAGCAAGAGTGCACGTGGGACTGAAAATGCAGTTGGAAAAGACCTGGCGAAAGATGGAGAGATGAGATTGAAAAGTTTGGCAGAGGCAAACGCAATCACACTCTCTGTGGAAGGAGATAGGAAAGGCATTTGTCAAACAGTGGACTTACGACGGCTGAATATATATATATATATATATATATATATATATATATATATATATATATATATATATATACCAAAGGAAAGAGCAAGAGAAAGTTCAACAAACGAGAGCAGACCAAAATAGAAGAGATTAAGTAACAAAATAGGAGGTGGGTAGGTCACCCAGTAGGAAAGAAAGACAAAAGATGAGTCAATTGGTACCCAAGGGATAGCAAATGCAGTAGGAAAAGACCAGACATAATCTAGTTAGGCGAGATAGAAAAGTTTGCCAGCAAGACATAGCAGAGCTCAGCACAATCACACATCGAAGGAGCTGGGAAAGGCCTTTTCCCAGTAGTTGACTTAAACATATAATCATCAGCTATTCTAAGATGTTTCTTGTGAAATATTTTAAGACTTTGAGACCTCAAACCCCCAAATCAAAACGATTTTTTGTTCTATTCTGCGGTAACAACTCAACAATTCATACGGCAAAGAGCTTTCCCAGATTCTCAAAGAAAACGTTGTAACACTTAGTTCGAAAAAATTAACGAAAGAATAATCAAACCTACAAAAAAGGCATGATTTTATTCTACAGTTTTTATAGTATGACTGCCCCTCCCGTGATGAACAAAATTGTGACTAATCCAAAACACTGATGAAATAAAAATAAACATTATAAAACTAATTGTTTTAAGGCTGTTCAGTATTCTGCTCAATATTAAAAAGGTAATCCCGCCAACCCCTTTCATTTCACAAAATAAATCACATTCATTCAGGTTTCTCATTGTTTTATTTTTGATGACGTGAAGAACTACAAGTTTCTGCGTGAAGCAGATTTTTTCAATTCTACAACCGATTACGGGGTCGTCGAGGAACCAATACAATTTTATCATAGCTGTGTAAAGGATGAGGTAGTCTGACACAGCCAATCCCTCTTCAAGCTAGTTTTTGGAATCAGAATCCTAGATTGAATGCTGACCATAGCCAGAGAGCCCATTCTGCGCTACAATTCATCCCTAGCTAGGGAGAGAAGAGATGGATTCATGCCTTTACCCCCCCCCCAGGACATTATAGCGACGTGAACACAATCTGTTTTAGCCAGAGTTAGAATTCCATTCCACTTGCACCTCGAGATTAACGGTCTTATTCACCAAGATGAATGACGTATGAGGTTGTCATCTCTTCTTGAATAATGTCAATAACAATTATAAAATTGTCTGGTTCAGTCGTTTGGATTTGAGCCAAACGATAAACTTCAGGCTTGTTTGTAAACATACGTGAATTGGAACTCTTCGGTCGGGAGAGTGGGGTAGAGAACTTCATTTGCCAAAAATGTTACACAGATAAAAACACAAGTACTAATTTCCAATAATATGTCCTCTTATCAATTGACGATACATAGTACTAATCACATAACATGCGACTTGAAAAACAGTTTTCTGTCTTTCTTGGCAGCAAGAATATCATTACCCAGATTTCCGTACATCATCATCAGTCTTTTAACGTCCGTCGTTGGACGTAGACCTTTCCCAGGATTCGCCACACTTCTCTATCCTGGGCATTGCAGAGCCAGTACTTTCTAAATTTGTCTAGTTCATCTCCCCATCTTGTATTCTGTCGGCCTCGGTTTTGCATGTTATCTCTGGGGGATCCATGTTGTGAGTCGTGATGTCCATCGGTTGTCTGTGATTCTTGCAACATGGCCTGCCCATTGCCATTTGAGTTTTCTAATAGATTCTATGATGTTTCTGACTCCCGTTTTCTTCCTTATATACTGTGATGTCTTGTGATCTCTCAATGTGAGGTTGAGCATGATTCTTTCATGTGCACGTTAGTTTTGCCCAAATTTGGGAGAACACTTCCCTATCTGCTCCCCCCCCCCTGTTTGTAAGTCCAAGTTTGTAGATACATTCCTTCTCATTTAATGAGCTGGCTATAAATTTTCTCAACGTTGCTTTTCACCATAAGCATTTAAAGTAATCTTAATGATAATAGTGATCAAACAATCAAATATTTTCACCAAATAAACGAAAAAAAAAGAAACCCCGAACTAAAACAAGGCATAATCGCCAGTAAAGGATGGTATAAATCAAAGCCGTAAAAATACAAGCAAACTTCACGTAGATAAACCTTTTGCTTATCTTGAGAGAAATCTGCAAAGTATTAAAAAACAAACAAACTTGTCTTCCCTTTTCGAATCTCGAAATCCTCCTCTAGAAAAGAACCAATTGAATAAGTAAAATAAAGCAAAGCATTCATCTCTTAAGAGACAACACCCCAATTGAATACATGACTAGCGACGAAATCCCAGTTTCCTTACCATGCGCCAGCTTCGTGATCCTCGCAAATTTCAAGGCTGGTCGAGACCAGGACTTTATTCTGACGGGTTTTTATGATCACCCCCTAAACAGGATGTAAGTCAACCGATGGGAAACTGACATCCTAATCTCACAGCTTGGATTGCACTGTTCTCAGAGCGTAATTCGCTAGCACCAGAAAACCCGGAGCCATCAGAATGTGAGTCAGTCATGCTAAAATTGCACTAAAGTAATACAATTTAAAATGCTGACAGATGGAAATACCTCTTAACCGGCAGAGATGATCAGATTTCAACTCATAATGTATAAGAAATATCAAACAAAAATACTTTGTTGTTTGATGTTTGTAACATTTAAGATTTTAGCTATAAAATGTCTCTTGCACATTTTAGCGGCACAAATCTGTTGCTCAATAGTTTTGAAAGTCGAACTTGAAATTACCGACGACGTATAAGAAAGATAAATACGACTTATGTTGCCCAGCCTCACATTGGCCAGAATTTGAGGAGTTTAAAAACTGGGTGATTAAAAGAAAGGGATTAAGGGAAATGCGCATTTTCTCTTCAATATCATTTGCTGAAATAAGGGTGGTCTTATATGCCATGAAATACAGTACGTCTGGAACCGAATGTTTACATTGTTTTGATTGTTTTCAAGAATAAATCCAAAGCAAGGAAACAGTTCTGAAGAGTTTCAGCCCCCTACACCCAAATTAAAAAAATACATTTTTCCAGTCAAGTGAATTTAAACAAATTACTCAGTTTAGTGTTTTTAAGAGAATATACGTCAAAGACTTGAACTCTTGGGAAATTACCATTCTCAACCAAGACGCCGATGTAAGCTTATTGACAAGATATTTCTATTTGGAGTTTCTGAGCCAACTATTCAGAAAGTATTTGTCCTTGTGATAACTTTGGTTAATTCTAACTTGGCATTTCCTGAAATAAAATTACAACAGACTTGAAAGAATCTGACTAGTCTTCACTTTTTTCAACCAGTTTGTTAAATCTTTTGCCTACAACAATTCTGAATATTAATATACTTTAGCAATGATGGAGATGGAGTTGGTGGGTACACCAGATTGTGTATACCTACATATCAATTTTCAGCCTTTTTTGTACGTTCAATTCAACTAACGGGGGCGTTTGGAACACTGCAATCATAATGCTGTTACATAAGTCAGTTACCGTATAACTAGTTCCCCGATCACAGCCTTATCGTATACGTTGTTTCCAAAAAGAAAAAAAAAGGACATTTCCCCCACTGTATTTAATGATGGAAATCCTTTAATATTCAGACCAGTTGCATTTTATACCTCAGGAGTGCAAACTCCAAAAATCTGAAATTAAATTATATCGAGGTCTACAGAATGCTACATTATTGACTAACAACAATATCACCGGTGATCAAGTCAGTATGCTGTGTATGACCCAGAAATGTTGTCAAAAAAGCACACACAGAAAAATTACACAAGAACCCTGCAAATAAAAGTAAAGAACAAAACCTATTGGCAGAAACCTGTTGGTTTTGTCTAAATAATAAAGCACATCTTTAAAAGCCTTTAATTTTTCAAAAGGGTTAAAGTATACCGGTACGTAGGCAGTAGCGACAAACCCACATGGGGTCAAGTAGTTTCTTCAGAGGAGCTTTCGTTTCTCTTGATGTATAGAGCCGCAGACATTTAAGGTGGTGGTATGTCTATGGATAGTGAACTCGGAAAGCTCTGCTTCTTAGCCTTGCTTGAAATCGGGTCATCTTCACACTACGAAGTGAGTATTCCTGATAGTACTTCTTATCACGTAAATGCAGAATTAATTTTCTGAAGCTTTTATTTATTACCTGATCGAACCAAACATTTCTTTAAAGAGTTGAAATTCATCAACCACAAAAGTGCAGCATTACAACTGTTAGCAAAAGACTATTAGAATTAATGATTATATCGACATTTATTGATTATTTTACTTGTCTGAGAAGATCGAATAATTCAGTGCCTAATTTTACAAATACAAGAGAATCCAGTAATTGCTTTTTTTTAAACGGTTTTCTGGGAAAAAAACAAACTTCCTCATAGTGTATCAATAACATACATTGATTAGACTATGTTTGTTGTTTCTGCACTCAAATCTTTCTCACCAAGGTAAGAGAAAAAACACCCGAAACCAAGTGAAACATTTTATTCTAAAAAATACGTGTTTGATTAATCACATCGTTTGATAATCGGATGGTAAAGAAAATAATACAAAATCTAGTGTAAAGAATAGATTAGAATTGATACTGTGGTTAATTTAATCAGTTGGATGATAAAAAAAAAATAGATGCACTTTATTTTGTTAGCTGATGGTCCATATTAACTTTCCAAGTAGCCTTTAGTCTTCAACACAAATCACAAAACTAAAGATTTATAGAATGAAAGAAATGGTAATAATTGAAGAATTCGAGACGCGAGAGTGTGATTGTTATCAAGTTTATGAGCTGAAAGCTCAAGAGAGAGAAGTCTCAGATTTGAAAAAACAAAACAAAACAGGAAAACCAAATATCGAAAATGTTACGAAAAACGGACACCCAGTTCTAATTTTAAATTCAAATTCAATAACGTTGGGCCCTGGGGAGCAGAGATCAGTGACTGGTCGGTTTGCAAATGAATGGTGGAGGAAGCTCCTTCTTTATATCGTCAATAATAAAAAAAAATATCCCAAGTTTACCATATTAATCACATAGGCGTATGAAAAATCGTGGCAGAGGATTTGATTTGCCCGGGAATTTACACGGTTTGGTCTGAATTACACTAATATCTACCCAAAATTGAACACTGTTTTGCCCGAAATTTGGGGAGCAGTTGCCCCCCGCCCCAGCATGTACGCCTGTGAATTGATCACTCATTGCTCCACTCAAACGACCAGTCACCACATTGATAATTTTGCATACGAAAAGGGAAAAGTCAGAAAAGAGCGTTTTCTGTATGGGAGTAAAATAAAAAGATAAATAAGATTATGCCTGTTTGTTCAATTACCGAGAATAGGAGTTATAATAAGCAAGAATGTAAAGAGTAATAAAATGCATATGCATACACCTGGGATAGGTTTTTATGGTTCAGGATAGAAAATGAATTTTCTCCTGCATTGAATCGAAGAGTACTGTTAAACCGAACTAATTTCAAGCTCCTCTAACTTGGCAAAATGAAAAATAAGATCAATGTTATAGACGATCGCCTCAAGTTGTTTTCTTGATAAATCTGTTCGCTACCCTGCGAGCATTTATCAAAGCTGTTAAAAAAAGGCTTCTAGTCTTCTCTGTTATTCCATTTAATTAAAGTTTTATAACCTTGCCGGAATAAACAGTTCCGTGATCAAAGGTGATTTTTTTTTGTGGGGAAACAAGGCGATGTAGCTCACAGAATTTAGTCAGTTGAATAATTAATCACGCTTGAATTTCAGAATCTTAGGAGCATGTGTTAGAAGAAAGAAGAGAAAAGCAGCCGCAAATATGCAGAGAGGACAGAGACGTTAGTGGCGAGGATTACAGAATATGGCTTAGTTTGCAATATTACGCACAGTCTGCAGGTGTTGAGTAAAAAACGAAAATCTTTTTATGTTACAGCAAGTCAGTCTGCTCATAACTTTATATTGGTTGCACACGTTCAGACTTACAAAAAAACTTGAGAAACACGTACTACTACTAACAATGTCGGTACACGTGTGTCTGATAAGTTTAACTTGCATGTCATGAACGTGTGTGATCTCTTGATGTAAACCTAGAGTTTTACACCGTTTCCAGTCAGTGTTACACAGAGAAACATCGATTGTAACGTGTAATATTGTATTTGAACTGATAACAAGTATTTTAGCCGCAAATGAAACGGATATCTTATACGTGTGTGTGGGTATAAATAAATACAAGATATTCATGTTGCGTCTGATATTGATTATTGAAGTTCTTGTTGGAAGAATAATAAAAAAACAAAAACAAAAAGAAATAGGGAAATTCAAAAATTAATTCAGTCAACCAAAAACTAATCCGTGATCGGCGTTTAAGAAAGACTTTTCAAATCTTATCTGAAAGGAAAAAAAATGCCTTTAGTTTGAAACGTTTCCAAAAGTCATTGATTCGGAAAATTCGATGACGGTAATTTAGTTTCGAAAAAGTAGATTTTCATAACAAAAAATATATATCACAGGGGAAAAAAGAAAACTAAAATCAACTTATGAAACGAATATTGCAAGCTAAGGTATATATATATATATATATATATATATATATATGTGTGTGTGTGAGAGAGAGGGGCGTTTGTAATACCTTTAGAAAAAAAATGTTTGTTTGACATCGCTTGCATTGTTTACGTTTCCTCGGCTTTTAAAGACAAGCTCCAGCACATGCATTTCGAGGCCTGTCCTCTGTGTGTGTGTGCGTGCGTGAAACATAATCACTAAGACTAGAGAGTCTAGACTAGTGCTGTACGGTGTTGAACATTCTTGCGATTGATTTTACACAGAATACACAGATCTATGAGCCACAAACCACGAAATCAAATGAATAATAAGAATCGACATAGAAAGTTTCCACAATCACTCGAGTAGCACACACATATACATGCACGCAGCATAGAAAGGATCTTGTTTTTATTTCTTTTAAAAAGGAAGAAGAAATACAGAGATGTGATGATGCTGAGCTAGCTTCTTTAGTAGCTGTGTAGTGAAGGCTATTATTCGTTAACCCAGATACTTATATCTGCTCTTAATGTGGTTAAAAAGAAGTGTGTACTTACAGATGGCCCCAAGGGCCAACATCCAAAGACCAAGGCAGGACAACAGAGGGCAGCGGCGCAGGTGGATAGGCCTCATCCCACAGCAAACCTGAGGTAGGACCCCTCCTGCGGCTACCGGGCACATCCAGTATATCCACTTTAATCACCGACACTGCAAAATAGTATCCACAACTTAAATAGTCTTCTTCTTCTTCAGTAACTGACAACCAGTCTGATGCACCCGTGTCGCGAATCTCACCACTAAATAATAAACACAAGTAGTAGCCGTCGTCCTCGTAGTAGTGGTAGCAGTGTAAGTACTCCTATCCTGCGAGTGTGTAATTATTTGCAATGAGGCGACCAGCAAATGATGAAGTAGCAATGTCATCTACTTCTTAGTGTAGCATCAGCCGCCTCCCTGGCTGATCTTGCCTTTCTTGTAATATCCACATCACTACTCCATAACGAAGAGGCAGCTGCATCAGCTGCAAGACGGTAAAGAACACTGAATCCATTCATTGTAGGCACAAGGAGGCAGTGCGCCTCCTCCTCCGTCTAGCTCTCCTACTACCATCAAGATCATATCTCCTACTCTGTGCCATACTCGGAGACGCTACTCCTACTCACGTCCATTACCTCCTACTATGACCATCTAACAACTCCTCCTCTTCTGTTTTTTCCTTAATCAGCCATCGTTTCTACTCCTACTCACGCAGATAATCATTCTAACTCTTACTTCTACCCAGTGTTGCCAATTTAGATGTTTTACATCTAAAGTTAGATAATTTCGGTTGCGTTTAGATGTAAGAATTTGTTTCAAAATGTTGGATTTAAATTTGGAGTTTTAAAAAATGAAACTCAGATATTTTTAGATTATTTCGGCAAAATCTTGATATTTTGGATGAATCGAGTCTTATCGGTGACCAATATAGAATTATATTCATTTTTTCGCGAACTTTGTTTCAGGCACAAATAGGGATTAAATAGTATAAATAAAATTACGGATGCCTTTTTTCGTTATATCTGATGCAAGAATTTTCAAAGACAAAGGAGGTAAGTTCGACTTTTTTTTTCTCTTGATTTGAATTGATTTTTTGTTTTTCCAATCAAGTCTTATTGCTCACAAATGTTGAATTATATTTTTTTTTTACTGTCGGAGAATCTTTTTCAGACGTTTAACCGGGAATTGACTTGTTGTTATAATATAAATGAGAAAAATTGTGTTGCATTTCAGGTGCTCTTTTCCAATTTCCCCGTTTTATTCCAAATTCAACAACTTTTCAAATCCTAAGGGTGTAAAAATATAAGGGAGGTAATTGAGTATTTGGAATGCCACATTTTAATTGACCTCAACCTAGATGATACCTGACTAATTAGCAAATTAGACCCTACAACAATTAAGTAGCATCATCACTTGAACGCAATTATAATTTCTTTAGATTTATAGAGTTATTACCCATTTTGATATATAGCATGCAGTGAATGAAAAGTTAATAACGCGTGGTGTATTTTTTCAGATTAAATTTTAGATTATTTACCGTAGAATTCAGATGTTTCGAGACTATTTTTACTTCGATTTTAGATGTAAAATTAAAATAGAGTTGGCGAGACCGTTTTCTCCTCCTTCTACCTTACATACTTCAACATTTGTTTTTACTCCCGCTACAATGTTATTTCGTTATTTTCTCTGCAGATTTGTAGTAATTTCTGTTGCTATTATGACTACTACCATTTAGAAATTATCCAAGTATAACTCCACGCTTTTCTCTCCAGAGTGCTGATTGTTGTCGTTATGTCTTTATTTTATGTGTTCAATGAACTTCAAACCCATCTAACTGGAAAAGGCTATGCACGACTGCCTATTTTTAAGTTGGCTGTCGTGTTTCATAATCAATTTATTGAATGTTTACTCTGTAACCCCAGGAAGTTTAACCTCCCGCTTTTTTCCCCCCAACCAGCATAGAACCGAGAAGAGGTTAGGGTTATGTTCTGGAGGAATATAAACAATGTTACTGTTATAGATTATTTCGGGAATTCCACAAGAACTCAACTAATTCGTAATGAAAAGATTTGTTTTAAAGAACGTCAGAAAAAGATTCCCCGACAAACCCAATTATTAGGGTTAAATATTGAATGAATTCTCAGATCCCTGATTCAATTAATTCGTATCTTTCTGGAATTGAAACGACCGTGAACACTTGAATCTTTAATGTTCATCGGAATTTTTAAGAAGAACTCGAACTGCATTGTGTAGAAAATGTAACGTACTTGAATTTTGCTGTTGTGCAGATATTTTCATTTTCATCCCCGGCGCGTTTGTTTACAGTCGTGTTTTGTGTACTTTTATTTAGTGTGCTAATACTTCAACCAGGCCCCGGTAGGGATTAGGTAGGTGGGACAGTTAGCATGGTCCTACGATTTAGAGGTTGTCTACTCAAGGGGCATCGCAAGATAACCTTTTATTCATAAATCGGTCTAGTTCTTCTCTCCCCCATTCTCTTACTTCAAGCACGTTGTATACACTACATTACACCCCAAAACGAATGAAATATGTACTTAACAATGATTACCAAATAATTCCCGGTCGTCCGGGGCTGCGATCAGCGTTGTTATGTCTCCAGGTGAGACAAGACAAAAAAATTGATATAGATGTGCCCCGGTCCCTGGAAACTTTCAAATGTGATGTAATATATTCCTAATGCACTGAGGGATAGGGTCGTGGGTCGCCCTGGGGGATACAAAGCCCGCGCCCGCGCGATTGGGGCAATTTTGAGTCTCTACCCGCACGTACGCGCGAGGGACCCCGTTTTTAAACCCGACCCTGTGTCACATTTGTTCTCGCGAAAAGGCAGATAAATACAATTACCATCTGCCATTTATAGGCCCCCGGGAAAACAAAAAAAAAACAAACAAAAAAAAACTAACTTGTCGGTGTAGTGGAAGAGGCTCAAAGGTTCGAAGTGCATGTAAAAAAAAGAGACTGAGGAATCTAGTCACCACATTGAAAAGTAGGAAAATAAATCATAGCAAGCCGAACTGCTACAGGGTCAAACTCCACCCCTACGTCTATTCCAACCGAAAATGATTACTGCAACTTTTGTATTGTATATATAATAAATAGATCATGTAAAGATAAAACATGTCAGTTTGGCTCAGTTAGTAAGGAGGCAACCGCGCAAGCACTTGGTAGTGATTTGAAATCATTCTCATCCTCCTTCCCCTCCTCATTATCAGCAGCCTCTTAGCATTCTTCGTAAGACATAGACCTTCCTCAAGATTCGCTAAACCCTTCTAGCGTGTGCGTCGCGGAGCCAGTACTCTACGAACTTGTCTTGTTCGTCACGCTATCTTATATATTGCCGACCACAGTTTCGCATATGATCTCTGGGAATCCATGATGTGAGTCGTGATATCTGGCATTCTTGCTACGTTGTCCAATTGCCATCTGGGTTTTTTAGTAGATTCTATGACACAGATCTCTAATCACAGGAGGGAAATGGTATTTTTTTTGTATGGCTTTGGTTTAACGTGATAGGGTATCGAAAAGATTTACTCCACTAAATTTGGTGAAGATTGTTGTAATGTGGGTGGGTGGGGGGTGGGGGGCAAATATAGACAACTCCAACCTGGATTGGAGTTTGTTGATTAAAATGGATCAATGTTCCCAATTGGAAAAAATCAAAACAAAACATTCTCCTGATGCTTGAATGCTGAAATAGCCATTTGCCTATTTTCCTCTTCTTTGTTTCCTCCTTGAAATTCAAAACCATCTTTACTCTCGTACCAAAAGACCGACCCTTGAACTGAGAACCATGCAATGAGTATAGGAAAGAATCGTGCTCAACCTTATGTGGAGAGCTCACAAGTCACCGCAGTTTGTCAGAGGAAAAAAAACAGGAGTCTAAGATATCATGGAATCCACTAGAAAACTCTTATGGCAATGGGCTGGTCAGGGTGCGAGAATGGAAGACAACCGCTTGACATTATGACTCACAACGTGGATCCCAAAAGATCACATGCGAAACCGAAGCTGACAAAATATGAGATGGTGTGACGAACTAGATGAGTTCAGAAAGTACTGGCTCCGTGACGCCCACGAATCAGAGGGAAGGTCAATGCCCAACGACGGACGCGAGAAGGCTGCTGCTGCTGCTAATGAAAATAAAGGATTCCAGTCGTTGCTTCTTATGAAAATGAAATTTCTCATTGATGAAAAACTTTCAACGAAGTTTTTTTCCCTTCAACATTGCTGCTAACAGTCTCAGCATTTTCTCTCTTTGTAACTTATTAGTTTTCATGTTTTTAGTTGCATCGAAAAAATTTCTCAGAATTTGTGTGCCATCCCTAGATTTCAGCGCCCGAAGCAGTCGTCTAGTTTGACTCTCTACAGCTACGGATCAAGCTACTGCTAAGGGCCCCACGATATCAGAAATTAGCTTTCTCTTCTCCCTAATTTCGTATTGAATTTCAGGCCATCAGAAATTTGTTGACTTTTTAACTCACGGTCATTCCTACGATCTACTTGACTTGAGTAGTTGTGTTATACTTTCGAGTTATGAGTTGGAATTACGAGCCCTACCCACCAGTGTAACTATACGTTTGTTTACGGGTTCACTCCCAAGATCCGATACGGTTCAGAGAAAGAAAAGGCCAATACGTCAGTACAACACGAAATTCAGTATAAATATTTTGGTAAATAAAGCAAATGACAGAATAACTTAAACAGATGTATAATTGACTTTCAATTCAATCTCCAATTACTGATAGTCCCGTTGATATTTATGTTTCTTTCAATTATGTTTGAGGTTTCTAACGTTGAATCAAGGGGCGTTGTTTCTTTCTGGGGAATTTTCTTCTAACGAGGGAAAGTTTTATTATGTTGTGAAAATAATAATATGAGTTAATAAGCACAAAAATACATACAATCTTATAAAAAATATGCTTTGATTCTTCAAAATTGAATACTATTCTCACTATACATATGTAATCGGATCTTTAAGGGAAGACAATTCACTATAAGTAAACTCAGCAGTGGCATTTGTATCCTGTTTGCCATGTGCTAAGGATGCATAAGAACGTAAAAACATTTTAGATCCTATAAACAGAAATGGACAGCTGAAGCTTTTTGGTACAATATAGGGAAGGTAACCCCGATTGTAGAAATAGAATTGATGGAAAAACAGACTTTGAGTTAGACACTATTATCAACATATAATAGTGTCCAATCCAAATTTCGTTTTCCTTTCATCAATTCTCTTATTTCTTTCTATTTGATCACCATTTGTAACACACACGAGAGTGTGGAACCCCAAGATTTACAATCGGGACCACCTTTCCTACATTGTACCAAAAAGGCTTTTATTATCCGTTGCCTTTTAAAGACACTAAAGTGGTTCTGCGTTTTTTGTGTATCTGTTGCATACAGCACATTCAAGATACAAAGCACTATACGTCACTGAAATTCAAATCTTTAACTTAAGAAGTTCCACATATTCAAACATCTGCTTTTTAAGAATTGTAAGTAAGTGCTTAATACCAACTCTCAATATCACCCCCGCCGCCAAAATGATTAATCTTCCTTTCCCACTTCCTTTACCATTTCCTTAAGTACACCAAAACAAGGGAAGGATTAAGTGACCCTCACCAAGATGGTGACAAGTAAGGTCAACAAGTTCTCCGCATCCGTGTGAAACGTAAGGTCAGCACTTTCTTCGCGTCTCAATGGAGTCTAGATACCGCCTTCTGTAACACCAATAATGAACACCAACATGATTGAAATAACAAAAATGGACAGTAACACAATTATGGCCTACGGGAACCCTTTCATCCAAAAAAAGGACCACGGAATGAGGACATTCTGGACCCCTCGTCCTAACTCTCCAAACCCACCCTGAAGAAGGCTGTAAGGTACAACAGCCGACCTACGGGAACTCTCCCATCCGAAAATGGATAGTCATTTACGACACCCACCTGAAGAAGGCTGTAAGTTACAACGGTCGACCTACGGGAACTCCCCCATCCGAAAATGGTCAGCGGAATGAAGACATTCTGGGGCCCCTCGTCCTAGCATCCCCGAAAAAATCTGACAGTAATTCTCAAAATTCGGCTGATAAATTTTGTTATAAATTTCCGTGAGGTTGATTGCTTTATGATCGTCTGATCAATTCCCTGTGAGGAAAAATTCATTTTATGCTCATCAGCCGCCAGATAACACCGTAAATCGGATTCTTATGGTATAATAGGTCCGTTCTACAGATTCTAGCATAATCCTCCAAATCAGTGGCATTGTACTAAAAACGAAGTAAGGATACGCAGGGCAGCCTGCTTTTGCAAGCGTAGCAATTCGATGAACAAAGCCAGTCTCAGTAGCCGGTTTAATATACTTAGCTACAACGCACCGTTTCGGCTAGGAACAGATAAACAAAATGAGAATTTTAATAGTATTGATTGTCGGAGAACTTCGTCCGCACTTCCCAGCAAAAATGGAATAACGTTTCAAAGGAGTTCCTATAATAAGCCAGGTGTTGGAATAAAGCCCTGTAGGAATTTTTGAGTTGACTAATGAAACCAATTGGACATGCTAAAGAGACTTTCAGTAAGTATGGATATCTTGGGTAGACATTCAGGATCAGTTCCAAAAAAATAGCGTCATTTTCCAATATGGCGGTTGTGGGGTGGGGTAGTCAGAAGAAAAAAAATCATAAAATACGGGTATATTGTTTTTGGTTGGAAAGGAAATTTTAAGCTGAGTAAAGTTTACAAAAGAATAATTGCCTCAAAACAACCATTCTCGAGCTATTTACAATCAAAGGCCGTGAGTCCTCGTTTTAAAATGTAACATGAGTGGACAGAGAGCTCTAACACAGGGGAGGTAATTTTCGATGGATCCGCTCAAAAATTCAATCATTTCTTTCGTAGCTTATTATCCACCCTTCCATAACATTTCATTGAAATTCATTGAGGATTTTTTGAGTTATCATGTGGACAAACAGAGACCCTTTGGAGCTATTATGTAATGCTATGATGAAGAGATTCAATTGTGTGAAGAAACACTCCTGAGTATCCTAGTTTCGATCTTAGCCTATTGCTTACTATTCAACAAAATTCCACTCTTAGAAATATCATGTGTACAGACAGGAGTTTTGAAGATATTGTATGGTGTCGACAGTTAGGATATAGAGGAGATAATTGTGGTAGGATTCGCTCACAAATTTTTCGACTTCTTTCGTATCCTATGCCCACGTTTCTAGAATTTAATTGAAATTCCTTGGAGCTTCTTGGAGATACAGATCAACCAGGATTGTATAAAACGTTCTGATCTGGATTTTTGATACTGTTCTTTCCGTTTTGAATGAATATCAATGAAATTTTATGCCACGGTGAGCTACGAGAGAAGCTAGGACTGCTGTACGTTAGAGAACGTCTCCTGATGCTTCTGAATCTCTTTTTCATCCGTTTATGGAATTAAACTCCCGTTCAGTAGAGAAGCATTCACCCCAATAATGAAAATACCTCAAGCTTCATAGGGTCTGGCTAAGTCTAAATCCAGCATTGCTGGTCACAATTCCCCTGACACCATCTCTGTTGTTTTGAGTTGTATCCTTATAAAGATTGATCGTAGTTTTATCTAAATAAAAGTTCCTCGTTTTATGATGAATACGTGAAAAATTTTACGCAGCAAGTAAAATATGAATGAAGAAATAAATAAATAACCAACTCGCCAGCAAAGTCGATAATTGAACTGCGTCAACTTTTGAAGTCACGAAAAAGAAATTCAATCGGAGAATAAATAAGGTCAGAAAAATTCTATTTATGACATCACTGGCATTTTCCACTGGAAAACATATAAGATAGATAGATAACATTTAGAAGTTTCGAGATTCTGGAATATCTGGATGCCATTGATAAACCTATCAAAATAAGGCTCCCATACGTCTAAGAAAGCACCCTCGACCCCCCCCCCCCAAACCCAAACAAAGTTGAAACCAAGAACATTTTTAGAAGGAGTCTAGAGAAGTATTGAAGTCAATTTTCAAGTCTGTAGAAAAAACGGTTATGGCCAAGAGCGCTGGTACACAGATAAACACATAAACAAACAAACAAACAAACACATGCACACATGAAAAAGGTTAGAACCTTTGGCCATCTTTGGTGGCTACGGTCGTTCAATGTATAAATATCAAGAAAAGGATGAGATTTAAATAAAAATATAACTTGGAACGACGTTGAAGTATGAAACTCTTGATAGTGACCCATATTCGAAGAGCTGAAGCATAATCAGTTATAGATCCATTGTAGCCAGCGTAATATGCATGTTCCATCTTTGTGTCTGATTGTTCGCGTTCTGTGTTCCTCATAGGTTTCTCTGTAAACTTGCATTTGTTGACTGAACTCTGAACATATTCGCTTTCTAGACGAGAACTTTTTCAGCATGTGCATTGTGTTAGTGTTTCGGTGTTTTCACTTAATAACCCGGTAAGACAATCCGAGCGATGGTATTTAATACTTCAAGATTAAAACTATTTTAATCATCTACGTGCACATGAACAGCAACAACAACAAAAAAAAACAAAAAAAAAACAAACTCAAATAGGTCTGGTTAGTCATTCAGTAGGAACCATCATGTGACAAATGTCTTTTTAGAGTGTTGGGAGGTGATCAATTGAAAAAAAATTGAAAAAAGGGGTGATCACTGAATAAGTTACTTCTGTTGGACAGTGATCACACACACACACACACAAAAAAAAAACAAACCCGAAAACAAGTGGGCATAAACTAAGGGATCAATTTAATATGAACTATGATTGTAAATTGAACCTATTGAGAAGTATTAAAAAATCGTAAGGAGTACATGTTCAAGTTTCTCGTCATCTGTCTTCATCGGTTCAACTTTTATGTGTGATACATACATAGCCAATCAGCCAGGCCCACTTGAAAATAGAAGAGATCTTTGTTGACAGTTTTGGTGCAAGAAGACGTCGGGAGCTAGGGCAGGTTTAACCGTTGGACTTGATTTTCCCGTTGCTCAGACAGTTAAGAGCAGCAGAGCTTTCAACAGGTTTCTCTGAGCAGAGAAGATGTGGGTTCAAGTGTCACCAGGAGCTCTCCTTTATTTCTGATCTGCGATAAATCGAAAGCCTGAGTTGCGTTGTGATAAAAAGCATCTAATCAAGATGAAGGAATATATTACTCAAAATCAATAATAACTCATCATTACAATCAATAATTGAACGACCATAGAGTCAAAATTTGAAGTCAGGTAAAAAAAATCCATCGGTGTGCAAACTGAGGGACATCGCAACTCACGACATGGATCCCCTGAGATCACATGCGCAACTGAGGCCGGCAGAATATTAGATGTAGAGACGAGCTAGACAAATTCAGAAAGTACTGGCTCCGCGACGCCCATGATAGAGAAATGAGGCGAATCCCTGGGGAAAGACTGATGATGACGATCACGTCTACATCACTACTACTTCTAGTACAACTACTACAACGACTACTGCTACGGGTGTCTTAGAAATACGGAAAACCATTCCATTAAATATAGGTATCTCACGGATAAAGCTGATGTTATCCTCATATCAATAAAGAAATTCTAGAAACATATAGATGTTATGAATAAACCCACCAAAATAAGACCCCCAATTGTACCCCCAAACTCCCCCGAAAATCAAAACAAAAAACATTTTTAGAAGGGGTCTGGTGAAGTACTGATGCCAATTTCCAAGTCAAGATCTATTGGGCCAGGAGTGTTGGAATACACAAACACACCTTTAAAAAGTAGAAGTCCCTTCACCACCTTTGATGGCTACAGTGGTTCAATGTTTTAATCAAGGCCAATATTTTGGAGATAAACAAATCGAAGGAAATTGTTAGTTACTTGGGCTCCCATACAAACAGTCTGTCCTTCTTTTTTACCAAATTCCAGTCCAAGTTGGAATTAACATTGCTTTCTCTCCAACAATAAGAAAGAACAAGAAGTAACCCTTACTTAATTCAGAGGAGTACACTCCTCACTGTTCTGTCACGTTAAACCAAACCAAATATATAAAATAGCATTTCCCTATCGTGTTTTGAAATCAACACTAAGTGATTGCTTGGCTGCCCTCTTACCAACTGATCCAAACTGACAAGTCTTTTATACGTAAGGATTTATTCATATATACACTACGAAAGTTGCAGCAATCATCATCAGTTGCAATCGGAGTAGGAGTGGATTTTGACCCTGCAGTAGCCAGGCACGTTTGTCTTTCAAGTCTCATCGCTTCCTTCGTCCTTCCATCCCAGCTTAACCCCTTGGAGAATATCCTGGTTGTTTTTTTTTGTAGATCACGGGAGCGGCAGATGTGACATAGCACCTAGTCACTCGGAAAAATAATTGACATCTGACTCTTAAATAATCAGCAAAAGACATCCGCACTAATCAGACGTCCATATCGTTTTGTTAGAAAAGTAATTGTTTTTTCTTCTTCCCCATATTTACACCTGCACAGATCATATCAGTTTGTATCGTATGTGCATGCCACTTCATTTGTATCTGAGAAAAGCTTGTGTCACTTTTTGTTGCTGGTTTGTTAGTTTTTCTTACGTTAACACAGAAAAAAGAGGAAGGGTTGAAGCGAATCATTGGTGGGTCTGTAAACTGGAGAAAGTAGACCACTCCGTCTACCTAGGACAACGAATCTCCATGAGACCCTCAAAAGAAGAAGAAATCAAGCGAAGAATCACCCTAGGATGGCAAGTCTTTAGCAGAGCAAGCTCAACCTTAAAAAATAAGAAGATTCCATTAATCCAAAAAAGAATGGTGTATAACCAATGCATCCTCCCAATAGTCACTTATGGAGCTGAAACATAGAACCTAACCAAGAGACAGATCCACAAATTGAGAACCATGCAACGTGCACATGAAAGAATTATGCTGGGCCTCACATGGTGAGGCCACAAGACAGCAGAGTACATCCGAGAAAAGACAAGACTCAGGGACATCATAGAATCCATTAAAAATCTCAAATGGCAGTGGGCTGGCCATGTTGCAAGAATGGCGGACAACTGATGGACATCACGACTCACAACGTGGATCCTCAGAGATCACATGTGCAACCGAGGCTGGCAGAATATTAGATGGAGAGACGAGCTAGACAAATTCAGAAAGTACTGGCTCCACGACGCCCATGATAGAGAAATGAGGCGAATCCCTGGGGAAGGTCTATGTTCAACGACGGACGTTGAAAGACTGATGATGACGATCACGTCTACATCACTACTACTTCTAGTACAACTACTACAACGACTACTGCTACTGGTGTCTTAGAAATACGGAAAACCATTCTATCAAATATAGGTATCTCATGGATAAAGCTGATGTTATCCTCATATCAATAAAGAAATTCTAGAGCCTTATCGCTTGGAAAAAAATTAATTAATTAAAAAACGGAAAATATAAAGTATTCTGGAAATTCGTCAGGAAAATGAATTTCGGTCGAGATATGTGTTTTTTTTGTTTGTTTGCAACAAATATATATATACAGATATATATACAAATATATATATATATATATATATATATATATATATATATATATATATATATATATATATATATATATATATATATATATATATAATGCCTCCTCGCGTAAATAATCTGTTAGTATATTGATAAACAACTGTATCAATCAAAATTGGAAAGCTACGTACAGTGGCTGGAGTATATTGTGATGACTGGAGAAGCTGTGAATGATGGATGTGAATTCTTTTAGTGAACGGAACAATAGTATGCCTGGGCCACGAAGGAGACTAGCAAAGAGTAAGATTACCAACCCTTTCACCACTCTCATAATCGCCTCAGAGCCACATTGATGCATTGTATGTCAGTAAATAATCTCAACTTCCTATTGCGGGGGCAAGAATTCATGTCACCCCACCCACTCGCAAAGTTCCATGAACGACCACAAAATCGCTCTCGAATTTAAGTATTCAGTACAATGAATAAATGAATAAACAAGTGAATACATAAATTAATTAATGTAAACCGAATTTCACTTGGGTAAATAAATATCCAGTGCTTTCTCATTAAGTTCTATGTATGGCGTTTGTTAAGGTCACAAGAAATTCATGGCCAATGATTTTATGACTTCAGAGCTGCTACTTGCAAAACGGTATGCATTTCAATTGAGTTATATCTAGTTAATTTGAACATGTGCATTTCATTAAAATATGATGAATCATGAATGTACAGCAAGTGCATATTTTAGTCGGCCTTCTTATAATGAAAATTTAAATTGTTTCCAACTTCCAAACTGCTCACAAAGTCAGTAAAACTTACACTGCTGTAAACATTATCTTACTTTTCAAGAATATTCAGTTTCATCATCATCATCATCATCATCAACACCACCACCATCATTATCATCATCATCATCAACATCAGTTTTTCATCGTCTGTCATTGGACATAGACCTTCCCCAGGATTCACCACACCTCTCTCTCAAGTGCGTCACGGTGCCAGTACTATCAGAACTTGTTCATCTCTTCATCCTGTATTCTGATGGTCTCGGTTTCGCATGCAATCCCTGGGGATCCGTGTTGTGAGTCGTGATGTCCACGGGTTGACTATCATTCTTGCAACATGACCAGCCCATTGCCATTTGAGTTTTCTAATGGATTCTATGATGTCTTGGACTCCTCTTTTTCCCTATTTTGTACTATCTAGTGATCTCTCCTTGTAAATTTGATCCTGATTCTCTCCTGTGCACGTTGCATGGTTCTTAGTTTTAGGACCAGTCTCTGATAAGACTACATGTTTCAGTTCCATTAACAGGTGACTATCAGGTGGATGCATTGGTTATTTACTCTTTTTTGGGACTAATTGGATTTTCTTGTTCTTGAACGTTTAGCTTGCTCTGCCGAAGGCTTGCCATCCTAGTGTTATTCTTCGCTTTATTTGTCCTTCTTCTGAGGGTTTCATGGAGATTCGTTGTCCCAGGTAGATGTGGTGGTTTACTCTCTCTAGTTTTGTGTTTTCGATTTCGATCTTTGTTTATTTTCGACCTATTTGTCGCACATGATCTTTGTTGTGCTGGAGTTCACACGTTGGTCCACTTTCTTGCTCTCTTCATTCGCTTCGTCTAGCATTTGTTGGAGATCATGAAGGTTCTCTGCAAAAAGGACGATGTCGTCTGTAAATCTGAGGTTGCTGAGGTATTCGCCGTCAAATCAGACTCTTTTCTTTTCCCAGTCTTAGGTTTAAGAAGATCATTTCGAGGCAAACTGTGAAGAGTCTGCGTGAGCTGTTATCGCCTTGTCTCACACACCACAAACCATCAGAAAAATATTTAGTTTGTGGGTGGAAATATGGATATGTTGAATATGACGTGAGGGATAGTGTTTTTGTGTTTTCTCAAATCAGTCTATGCTATGGCCGAATTACGTATCCTGGTAGATAACGACCGAACCGCTGTGGCAATTGGACTTTTTTTTTCAAGCAGTCTGTCAAGCGGCTAAATTACAAATCTATTTTACTAAAACATTTGAACGTAAGTTTCCACCCGCTTCTTTCTAGATACCGTTTCTTTTTAACGGTATTAGAATAAATGATTGACGGAATTTTAATCATGAAATGCAATCGTGAAGTCCGACGTAACGAAACCTAACCTAACCCGACTCAATTTAGCCTTCACGAATTTAACCAAAGAGAAAACTGATGAGCTCACTAGGATCTATCCCTAACTAAAGCGGCAGAATTGGAGAAATTGTAGATTCAGGACTGAAACCCCTCGGGCTATAGCAGTGCTGGTGGTCGATGTGAGTATTAAGGTAGGTGCTGGAGATTTGAGGTGGCGTTGTCATTCACCAGCTACCACTGGTATGAAGATGTTATTGTATGAATAATGATAACAACCAGTAACATGTAAATTCTCCATTCCTTTGCGCGGAGTCAAAAGTCGTGAAAACGACTGTGTGGAAGTAACTGTTAAGTTGGACCTTGACTTTCCTTGTTCCCTCACATTTCTGGTTCAGCTTCATTTTTCCCGTTCTCCGTTTCACATTTCTTTCTCTTGTCTGGCGTAGAAATAGTTCTGAATATCTTACCTATTTAGTTGATATTGTTTCTGCTGTTGAGTCAAATTTTCAAAATATTCCTTGTTCTCCTAACCTTTTCCGCCAGTTCATTCTGTTTTGGTTGTATTCACTTCTAATATACATGTTTTTTCCGTTAAGAGTCCTGATCATTTCGTGGTTATGTAGTTCAATTCCTTTCGCTGCTTCCGATTTTCCTTTGTACATCATTGACATTACAACCTTCTCGATTCCAAATTTCGAATTCTATTCCAATGTTCTGGCTAAAGACAGTGACTATCAGTTTTCTACTGTTTCTATTTTTGGCAAAAATCTTAATGTCATCAACATCATCATCATCATCATCATCATCATCATCATCATCATCAGTCTTTTAACGTCCGTCGTTGGACATAGACTTCCCGGAGGATTCGCCACAATTCTCTATCATGGGCGTCACGGAGCCAGTATTTCCTGAATTTGTATAGTTTTTCTCTCCATCTTGTGTTCTGTCGGCCTCAGTTTCACATGTGATCTCTGGGGATCCATGGACACCACGAATCACAACATCCATATCTGTTGAATGGTAAATTTTTTCCTGTGTATGTATGTTTAATCTATCTCCGATGTGTCTCAGGGTTAGGTTCACACAGGCAATTGATAGTAAGGTCCACTTTTACATTATTAAGCCTGTTGAAGATTTGATCTGTTTACGGCACCTGGTTACCCGTCTTAACTTCGGTGATCTGTGTATCCAACGTGATATGGCTGTAGCTCTTTAGTCTCCTTTGGGTTCCTGAATCCTTGTGCTGAACGAAGAGGCTTTGGATACCATTTTGAAAATCTTTGGGATGACTCAAAGGAAGACTGAACCACGGCCTACAGAACTGGAGGCGATCACTCTACCACTGGGCCTCGTTTTTCCTGTCACTTTGGAAATCTATATCCCCCATTAGACTTCTGCAAGATACAATTAAGCAGTCGCATTGCTATTCAAAAGGTAATGGGGATAGTGAATCTCCTTATGAAATGTCGCTTTCGATGTTGTTATCGGCTAAAGATTTTCTTTCAACAGTTAGTTTCATCCATCGTTTCTCCATTGCAATAGTTATGATTTTAACTTGTTTCTGAAATTTTTACATTCCATTATCCACAGTTGAGGGATCACATCATTGGCTTTTTGTATTCTCTTCCTCGTTTTATTTCCTTTAAGAATATTTTTTTTATTGATAGCAAGTCATTTGTTCACCAAGTTTTTTTTTTATACAACCTTTTTGTCTGTTATGTAGAAATCATTGGCTTTCTAACGAATCACAAATCTTTGTCTATCTGTTGCTCCGTTAGGATTTTCCATATCAGAGACAGGCAACTAATAGGCTTGTAATTACTGGCAATTCGTTCCATTACTTGCTTTCTTATGAATCTTGCCTTTTGTCATCCAATCAGGTATCCTTTGCTCCGATCAGGTATTCATGCAATAGTTAGGCTAATCTTCGGTGTGTCGACGCAAGTCTTTTAAACCAGTAGCTATGGATACTGCTTTCTAGTTAGCTATTCTCCTGAGTATTTTTTTTATGTTATCACGACAGCCAAATCAAACAACGGTTGTATATCAAATCGAAAACGGTTTTCGTTTTTTCTGAGCCATTTTGTATTTTCGATGGCGATACTTCTTAATGTGGAGTTGAGTTATTGCTGGTGTGTATCGAGAGTCTGGGGATACTTATCGTCATTGAATCGTCGTGATATATTATCCGTGAGAGATGCATCGTATTCTCTGGAAAATACGCAGCTTGTACGTCTTTACTTTTTTTCTGTAAAAATCATCAAGGGAGATAACTATAAAATACTCAATTAGTCCCTTTATTCATTTTTTTTGTGAATATCAGAAAAAATCGGGTTCATTCTGATTGGGCATGAATAAGAAAATGTAAAGTAATATCATGTTTTAGATATCTTTAAATAATATGCGATGGCTAAAGGAGGACATTTTCCGTTTGATAGATGCATGTTTTGAAGATGCCCGTCTTTATTGTGTGTTGAGTAGTCTGACATAAAAATCAAGTAAATCAATTCCCACTCGTCGTTCGAAACTTCGGCTTCGAAGTATTTCAGTTATTTCTCTTCATTTTTTTGTCGACATGGGTAAACTAGATTAAATAATCTCCATCCAATCTTATTGCTTCTTATCAAATGTCATCGTCATTTGTTCTTGAAATGCGTATTAAATTGGCCATCGGATAACCCAGTTAGAAAGGAAAACCCCTATCTCGGTATCTTGTGAGCCTTTGAAAGAAGCATCATATCAAACTGTTTAGATTTAGGCAGAGGTCTTTATTCATGGGGGCTTTTATGACTGTCAACCTATGTCGGAAGTGTGAATAGACCGCACAGCTGGATCAGGCCTTCTCACAGGGAGCGAGGGGTTTGAAAGTTTGAACCTTTTAGGCAATAAACGATAATGGTGTAGTGCATTCATTATATTTAACCTCAACCTCGGATCATATCATGCGCCCCTGTCAACGGTCGAGTACACAATCTGACATCTGGAGCATACAGTGGGTCGTATTTGCCTACACTTCGGGTGGAATGCTGATTGTGTGACAAGGTTGCCACTAAGATACATTTCGAATATACACTCATGTTTCTTCTCCGGAAATATACGCCTCCCCACCGAATCTTGAATAAATGCTTTTGCCACCCGGATCTAGAAAAGTGGCAGCGGGTGTCCATGGTCTGAAATTTCACATTTATGCGCATCTTGATGTAAGGCACTAATCGTCAGATATTGATTTTTTTCTATAATACTTATAGAAATATTATCTTTTGAGGTTTAAGGAAAATATCCACCAGTGAGTTGTCTCGCTAACCCTGTTCGTCCTTTTATCACTCTTTAAAAACAAGCGTTCGGTCTTAATGTTTGATTCCAAAATTGTCAAGAAGATATCTTACTACTACTGATCTGGTGGTTGATGTGTCTGTGTGTGAGTGCTTCTATCGTATCTAGTTTACTTGTATTACCCCCATGAATCGATTTTGATTCGAACATTCTTACCGTTGCAGCTGCAGTGGTGGTGTGTCTGTGTGTTCATCTTACTTACTTGAATCGCTTCCATGTATCGATACAGTCTTTTGACTCGGTAAATCGATTTCAAACCACTTGATGAGGTGATATCAATATTGCTTGAATATTATCGATTCTTCTTATCCCCGCAACACATAAGTAGCGCGAAATACTCGCCTAAGGTTTTGATAATTGATGAAACATTTTAGACTTAATTAAATTTTGAAAAAAATTCAATCTGATCTTGTGGCTAAGAGTCGAATAAGCTGTACCATTGGCCCGATGCTTTCAACTTGATTTTTGCCGGAAAGCTCGGCGATGTTGGGATTTAAAATACGGCGATTGTACGAAAATTTTATAAATCCTGACTAGGGATTTTTCCATTGTGTCCTTTCTTAGGAAATACTCAGATGATATTGAGTCAAAGATATCTGGCATGTATCTAGTGTTTGTTCTTCAGATTCAAAGCATTTAATTCACTAGAAAGAAACCTGACTGCTACAGGGTCAAATTCAACTTCTATTTCAATTCTAACTGAAGATGATTACTACATCTTTTGTAATATATACATAACAAATACGAAGGCATATGACTCCTTAGTTTAGCTTAGTTGGTAAGAGAGACGCCTAGCAATCACTTACTCGTGATTTCAGATCATGGTAGGGAAATGTAGATTTTTTTCCATATCAGTTTGATTTAACGTGACGGGACAGACGAACAGGGAAGAGTTTGTTCCCTTGAATTAAATAAAAAATGGAAAAAGGCGTGATCATTGAAGAAGTTACTTATCTCACCATTTGTTGGGCAGTGATCACGAAAAAAACTCTCTGAAATACCCGAGACCAAGAAAAAACAAAAAAAACCCCCAAAAACGTAAATGGTGCCAGACACAAATACTAAGACCAATTTAGCATAAACTTACATTGGAAATTGATCCCACCTAAGAACTTCTTTAGGGGAGGGGATTCAAAAAATTTTTCTTTCAAGACATAATAAGGAGTACATTTTGAAATGTTTAGTCTTCTAGCACTATTGGCGTGGCCTGTACGCGATACATGCACACATAACCAGCCAGCCAGCCATCCAGGACCACTAAGGAACTGAAGAAACCAATATTGATACATTTGTTGACATATTTGGTTTACGGTTTCTACCATTATAGAGTACTTCAATGCGACTCAGTAAACCAAGAGGAAATGAAGGGAAAATATTTTTTGTTATCAATTCAGGAGAATAAGAAAAATATTGGAGACAAAATTAAGTGACATTAATTTAATAAAATGAATGAAAGTGTTGGTGGTATCACTAGTGAGGTAGAAAGTAAGGAACTTTCCCTAGTCTTGGAAAGAGAAGAACCTAAATCGAAGAAGTAACAGATCATGATCCAGTTAATGACCTTGCCCGAGGATGAAATCGAGAGACCATATGTAGAGAGAAAGAGAGAGCACACATCAGCACCGAACGCTGTATTTAGACGGCTACGATTGGATGTAAAAGATATGCATGAGAGGACAGTGAAAATATTATGAGAACTTCTTATAACAGTGGCAAAAAGACGGCAGATGAAGGATTGAATGAAGAGACCAAGAAGAGGGAAAATGGGAAAAGAAAAATCCCTGTGGAGAATCTAAAAGGCTAACAGACTCTAACACATAAAAAAAAGTCATGGATATGGTTACGGAGAAGACGTATGAAAAGCTGAATATAATCTGTTATCGCGGCTTAGAACAAACGGATCAAGACCAATTATATCAAAGCACATTCTCATAAGACCCAGAAAACTGTAAAAGCCGCTTTTGTAGAGAAAGAGATGAGACTGCAAACTGGATCGTAAATGAACACAGAAAGCTGACTCAAAAGGAAATATAAAGTGCAGAAACGAGAGGCTTTCCTAGAAAAGCAAAAAAGAGATCCAGACTGACCAATCTAACGGAAGATCACAGGGTGAAGAGAAAAGAAAGTGAAAAAGAATGGGGAAAAATAGTTGAAATCTGCCTGGGAACTGAAAAGGCTATGAACACGAAGGTTATGTTAAGGAAGATAAAGACGAAGTTTTAGCAATATATTTTCGAGAAAAGTAGGCTGTTCCCGAAGACAAAAACTAAAGAAAAACTTCCAATCTACTCTGTTGCTTATCTAGACATTAAAGAGATGAAGTTTGCGTTTAATCGTGCACCCTCATCAGCCTTTTATTGTCCGTCGTTGGACATAGACCATCCCCCTAGATTTGCCAGACCTCTCCATCATGGGTGTCGAGTTTCTGAACTAGTCTATTTCGTCACGTCATCTCAAATTTTCGTATTTGATATCTGGGGACCCAGTCGTGATGTCCAGCGATTGTTTGATATTCTTGCAACGTGACCAGCCCATTGCTATTTAAGTTTTCTTATGGATTCTATGATATCCTTGGCTTCTGTTTTTTTCTCTCTAATATACTGTACCATTTTGTGATCTGTCCATGTGATGTTGATCATGAGTTTCCCCTATGCACGTCGCACAGTTCTCAGTTTGAGAGTCAATCTTTTGGTTAGGTTCCATGTTTCAGTTCTATAGATGCGTATCAGGAGGATGTAGACCCCCCTTTTTAAAATTAATGGGGACTTTTATATAAACAACAAACAATATGGGATTAGGGGAACAAAGAAAATACAGATATTAGAAACCGAAGGACTGTTCCAATTAAACACCGTGTTAAGTATCTAAATACACATCTATAAGTCACTCAATAGAAACTTTCTTGAATATAAGATATTCTTTTTATTAAAAACGGTACCAAAACAGCAATTCGTTTAATAGTCGGGTCAGTCAAAAAACGGCCAATGCTTTTGCCTATATGAACACAACTTCGATAGACACAATGCATTTTAGCAAGCGATGATGTCACTTGCTTGAACTCAATTCATTACCATGAAATGCCATATGTAGGTAGAACACGATCAATATCATGTAATATTCATTTCAGGAAATAAATGTAAAGGTAAATTTGTCATTACTGATGAGAATGTCATTTTTACGACCTGAAAAGAACGATCAATATATTGTACATGGAAGAAACCCATGTTGCGGTGACAGCTGACCAAATGCCACGGATTGTGTCTTCCTAAGGGGACAGATCTCATGACGAATTTATGATAAAATAACTGACTGAGCTTACATTCGAGTTGGTTGATTTTCTGAAATGTTATGCTAAATTCCAAACTCGTCTTGCACTAATAGTCGACTTATATTCAATATTATTCGGTAATCAGAATAATACCAAGTACAAAAAAAGTACAATGGAAAAAGAGTTTAACAGCATAATAAAAATATAACAAAATGATGAAAGTACGAATTTTAAATATAGTCGAAAGGGAGAAAATTTGTTTGAACTATAAATCAATTGTCTGAATTTCTTGAAGTGCCCGATGGCCGATTGGTTAACAGCGCAGAAAAATGGACTGGACTAAGATTGACACTGTCAATAATGCCCCTGAGGGAGGCATGAATCCTACTTCCCCACCCCAGCTATGGGGAAAATAATGCATAGTCAAATGAATGACGCCACTTCGGGTGCTTGTCGCCTCGAAGTCTATTTTCAAATGTTGCAAAAACTACAAAGAACTCTGAGACAGGGATATGTTATATGTGGACCCAGAACAGCTGTTGCCGTGGCCAGCGTAAGGGAATTTATCATTAATAGTTTCTTACAAGCAGCATTGTCATTATTTTCGACTAGTTTTTTTTTCTGAATCAGACACGAGGGGATCCGAACAAAAATGGAACAACGCGAGCAAAAATGTTTGAAAGCAACAAAATGGACGGGAATGTTTGCTTCACTAGAAATTAATGGACTTGGATTATTAAAAATACAAGCGAGCAATTGTCAGCAGTGCATGCGAAGGTGTAATTATACTGTAGCACCCTCTTTTTAGCACTAAGATGATCACACATATAAGGAGTTATCTGCTCTTGGCTGGGATCTACCCGCGATTCTCAACACAGTTGAAAAAAATCTAAAAAATGGTTAAGTCTTTGTCATTTCCTCTTCGACGTCACACAGAACTACTAATAAGATAACCGATTGTTATCTTTACGGTCTTTAAACTTTAGCGGTAAAACTTTCTGCCTCTCTCTGTTCTGACAGCCTTGAGGTAAGTTCGATTTTTCGTTTTCTCCTTAGTTTGGAGAGTTTTTACACACACCTACTTTTTACACACACACCCTTACATATAAAAAGTAGTCCACCCCTTTGCTCAAAAAAACTTTACTTCTTCATCTCAAAGAACATGTCTAACCTGAATTAAGCTCTCTCTATGCAGTTAGGCCGGACTTCCAAAGATAACATAATAGTGGCTATAATTTAGATGACCAAAGTTGACGGACATTCTAAGACTCTATCTCGCATTTCATAAGTGATGTTCTTTTACTTTTTTCTCCCCTTCACCTCGTCCTTATCGCGGCAGATCTCTCCAAACAACTTTGTGTCGGTAGAAAACTCCAGTCTTTCCTTCTAAAAATTCCTATGAGAATTAAAACTTGTTATTATTGTAAACCTATTCGTTTGTCTTTTTTTTGCGTTTGTTAACAACTGAACTGTGTACTAATCTTATTTTTGCGTTTGAACAGTGAACACTATATTTTCTAGAATTTATCATCTTACCTTTACTCCGATAATTCATTTTAGCGGCTAATTTAATTAGTTACCCATGCAAAGGTGTAATAATACCTCATAAGATTGCCCCAAAAGAAAGCCTATTACTCAGCAGTATCTACCTATATAATGATGAGGGTGACTTTTCTGTTAGTTTATCTCTTTCTCTCTTCATACCTTTGACTACAACGCACAGATGTTACACAAGGTTGGTTTAATGTAGAGCCCTGCATACTACACTTTGATCGTAGACAAAGGGTTGGCAAGTGACACTTTGATCCTTGGCAGAGCGTAGGGATACAATGATTCTTGTCTGAAGTGCTGATACACGTATGAAAAATATCATTATTTTTTTCCCACCGGGATGCTGATATATATATATATATATATATATATATATATATATATATATATATATACACTTGTATGGTTACATACAACGGACAAGAAACATTTTGTTAAATGTTTCTTATTTCCTTCTTATTTTACCATAAGAGAACGTAAAATTACTACCCAAGTACACACCACATACACACACACATATGTATATATAGTACATACGTACACACATACATACACACATATATATATATATATTATACAACACACACATATGTATATATATATATATTATACAACACACACATATGTATATATAGTACACACACACACACAGACACACACACATACACACACACACACACACACACATATATATATATATATATACAACACACACATATATGCAGATATATAAAATAGTATTAACGTCAAGCAGCTTGCAAGATTGACTCAACTTGAAGTGCTGTAAGGAATGTCCCTGACATGAATAGAACAAGAAAATGCTCGAATCTTTCCAGACAGACTTGGCATCAAAAGATCATGTTTTTCTCATCTCAAAACTTTACAGCCTGATGCAATGATCTGCTAAATTTGACGCATGGACTGCGTTATTTTCTTAATATCTCAATCGGTCTTTCTTCCCCAAGTCTGTTCATATTTGTCGCTTTGACAGCCAGCCGCTTTGCTGAGCAATCGATTAATCTATCCGTGTGTTTGCCCACCAACTGACGATGTGTATTAGAGCTTCTAACCACACACACACACGCACCTATAACTGTTTAGTTCGCAAAACCCGGGTTACATTCGTGAACCAACCCACTCACATATTACGGCCAAATCACGTTGGATACATCGGGTTCTCGTGCGATCACCGAAGTTGAGCAACGTGGAGCGTGGTCAGTACATGATCTCCTTACTTTTGACGTTTAAACGTGGAAAAATAACCCACTCAAATTTGACCCCTGAAAATGAAAAAAAAAATTCTTTCATCCCGATTTTGACCCTTAAAAGTGAAAAAAAGGTTTCAACTTGATTTTGATCTCTAAAAGAGTGATTTAATTTCTACATACTCCGAGTTGTGTCTCTATGTGTGTGAATACATATAAATGCCCAACATTAGAGATTGCAATACACTGGTGCGATCACCGAAGTTGAGCAACGTGGGACCTGTTCAGTACTTGGATGGATGACCGTTTGGAAAATACCAGGTGTCGTAAGCAGCAGGGGATCATGTAGAGGGCCTCCAGTAGTGATCAAGTTAAAATTCTAAAAAAGACCAATCTATGCTTTAGCCCCCAAATGCAAGACAATGACGCTCAAATCTCTTTCTCTTCTGTTTCTCGTGGCAATTAAACTTTTCTTGTTAATATTTGACAACAAATCTAGACAAGCCAGGTTGTTGCGAGGTCACACACCATTCATATTTTCATCCTGACTGAAGATGATTACTGAAAATTTATATTGTATATATAAAAGATAAAAAATGTAAAAATATATGAAAAATATATAATTCTTTTTTTTTAGGATAAATGTGCTTATTCTTTAGAATTAAATAAGTCCTTATCTATATCTAACGTGATTTTTCGCAGACATGTGAGAATTGTTAGTTTGGCCCAGTTGATAAGCGACTTGCCTAACAATGACTTGATCACGATTTCAAATAAACTTGGGGGAAGTTCTCATTTTAAAGATGTATTTATTTATTAGAATGAAATAAGCTCTTGCGCATTTCTAACCCAAATGATCGTAGGTACGTAAGACTTGTCAGTTTGGCTCAGTCGGTAACAGAGTAGCCTAACAATTAATTGGTCGTGATATCAAATCACGGTAAAGAAATTCTGATTTTTTTCATTGCTTTACAAGTTTACTCAGTGTATGGAGAATATTGTAGACCTCATTAAATTCTCTGCAGCTATACTCAATAATTTCAGTTATGGACAGCCTTGGACAGCTCAGAAGGATATACCCCAACAAAAAACCCAGCACCCTGTAGACTTCAAGCCACGTTGCATCATCGTTATTATTCAGACGAAGGGAGAAACTATATACCAATAGGTAGCTGCCTCTAATTTTGTAACTTCTCCAGTTTATAAAGTATATTTGGATTAAGATCCCAAGAGGTCATCCATCTCAATTTCGACTCCTATAAGTGAAAAGAATCCCTTTCGATTTTGACCCCTAGAAATGGAAAAAGTTCCTAATCAAACAACATACTAACAAAATATTTCAGAAACTTATCAGTTGACAGAAAGAAAAAAATATGTTCACCTTTGCAACATAGCACCATATTACATTCTTTCAGCTCCCAATTTCTTTTTCGTATGCAAAAAAACATCCCTCAAATAGGTATTTGAAGCAGTTAAGTCGTTAAATTCGAAGGAGACTTCCTTGATGCTAACAATATAAAGGCACTAGCCTTCCCAGCTGGATTTCCACATGGACACATAGCGCAGTGGTCACAGCATCAGACAAATTACTGTTAAGTAATCTGATGGTACTAGGTTCGATCCTAGTGTGAGACAGTATAACAATACTACTAACGCTAAAAGAGGGGAGTACGGTCAATATACCCCCGTCGGATAAATAAAGGGTTCGATTCGTTACTTCCCAAAAATCTCCCAGATGATACCTGACGAAGGCCGTAGAGTGCAACGGCCGAAACGTTGTATGAAAAACAACAAAGATGAGGATGGTCCGAATATTAATGGAAATAATACACATATGACTTCAATTTCTCACACACACATCGATATATACCAGAGACACAATTTTTCCATTGAATTCACTAAAATCGCTAAAAGAATAATCATCAAGTGTGCCCCAGCAAACGATGAGACACAGACACATATTTGAAAATATTGTTTTATAGCTCCTATCTTATAAAGTAGTGAGATATGTTTGTACTTTTAGTCGAAAATAAAGGCATATTTGAGAGCAGCGATTCACCTACGTTACCCATTTTTACGTCACGTTTTGTAAAGATTTGAATGGGGTCTGCGTTCCTGCTCCCATAGAAATACTTCCATTACTGAAGATATTAGCAAAAGGAACAATCAACGGTATTTGGAAAAGTGGTAAGTGGCATTATCATGATGTGATATTTTTTTCTCAGCTCACGCTTATTAATTTATAAAGCTATACCTTAATTGTAATATACTGAAATGAAGGCTTTATATGAGTGAGTTCCATTCAAAATGTTACTATAATGCTATATATATATATATATATATATATATATATATATATATATATATATATATATATATATATATATATATATATATATATATCACAGTACTTTTGCTAGTTCGGCAGTATTTTTTTTATAGAAAAAAACTAATCCTAACCTGATGATAGGACGTGTTTTTCTTAATGCAAACTCCAACTCTACCGCTAATGCCAATTGCAAACAAGGCACAACAAAACATGAACACAATTTTAATCCAATAATTTGCTTTGACACGCAAAAGTGAGTAAATTTTAAAAAAAATTCTGTATATTTCTGTATTAGTTGATTTACCGACTGGAGATGGTCGATGGTCGAATAGTTTCTTCTGGAGTCAGTCTGTTCCCGTTGTTGGTTTCCATCTAGCGTTTTGGTCATTCGCTTGGTGATCACGTTGGTAAAAAGTTAGTACATGTAGTCGAGTGAGCGTATTGGCCTGAACAACTACAGGCCAACGAGCCTACTTGGATCTTTTGATTCCCTTCTCTATTTAAGAGTATTATGATTGCCGTGTTTCAATCTTCTTAGTTTCTTCATGATGACCTTACCAGCTTTTTTGAGTAGGTCGATGGTGATGCCATCTGGTCCTGGGACTTTTCCTCTATTTGTTTGTTTGATAGCTTGCTTTATCCTTCTCGGAGTAACTTCTGGGAAATCTTCGAACTGCTTATTCGTGACTTTTATAACTTGTTCATTGTTCTATGTCCCTTGTTTGGAGGAATAGAGGTTTTTGTGGAGTTCTTGGGCACTTTCGACGATTCAGCCTCTATGCATTGTCAATTCTACGCTTTCTTCGAGCACACCAGGTTTCTTTCTTTCTTCCTGTACTGATAGATTTCCAAATAGTTTTGAAGCCCCTAACTTTTTCGAGAATGCTCCTGAAGACTGGTACTAATACAAATGTGTGTACGTGTATATGTGTGTATTAGTGTATGTGTGTGTTTGTGTTTGTGTGAATGTTTGTGTATATGTACTGGTATGTGTATGTATATATATATTTATTTATATCGGTAGACATATTGTTGTAGATAGACTCGCAGGGCACCGAACTTATCTAAAGATTAAATCTTGAGAGCTGAATTTGAGGAGAGTATTCCTAAAAGATTAGCGCAATACCGTATTCTCAAACAGAGACAAGTAAAACCTATGGACTTTTTTCTATACTTCAATCAATATCTTACCGCGAGCAGATATATTTACGATCCGGCCGCGATGTCACATGTGCATGCCGAAGTGCAGGGGTGAAAATATGGTAGGTTTTCCTCTTTAGGTCACCGCGCCTTTCTTTTTGCCTGTCAATCAATCGTACTATAGATCAATAAATTTGTCAGTGTGTTTGTTCTCGCTGAATGTGTCAGCGTATCTAATCTATTGCACACACGTACAAATGTGGTCGTCCCTCTCACTCAAAAACAAAGTTTTTCTTTAAAGGCTTGCGCGAAAATATACGCACACTAAACGGTTTCCCGCCTTTATGCGTGCGCAGGAGCACGCATGCCCACATTTGTGTATGTGTACTCATAGATTCTCTTTGACGATGTAGGTGCAACTTATCAATTAATAGCATAAATGTTCTTCTATTATCTGTTGATATATTATCACAAACCATTGCAGTGAAATTCCCCATTTTCTCAATTACCACTACCCATAACAGACCGGTTAAACTACTGTTGCTGGATTTAGGTTATTCATGTGTTCTGACTTTCATATGTATCTATCTTCTCCCAGCCCTTACCGTTTATAGTAGACACTTATCATTATGAGTAAGGAAAATGTTTTTTTTTTTTAAATACCCTCCAAAAATAGGTTTCAAGTGGGGGGTTCAATATTCAATGAGACTTCATGCTAAGTTGATCATTAGTTTGTGCCTGCATTCCTTTCTGAAAACCCAGACCTGTTTTAGTGATCGCAACCTAATGAAAGGCAAGTGAAGTACATTTTTAATTGATCACCCTCAACACAGCATAAATAGTTGGTGGTGTTGGTGATTCATAACTCCCCTCAGAATGCTAAATGCCTTGTAATTTCTATGGACATTCTCTCTTGGATTAAGTAACAAACCATTTTTACTGATGATATTTATTGAAAATCGGTAAATGACAGGAATACCTTGTTTAATGCGGTTAATTCGTTCTAAAATGTTCCACACTCTTTCCGTATCATAATCAGCCTTTTAACGACGGTCATTGGATATTGACCATTCCCAAGAATCGCCAGACCTCTCTATCTTGGGCGTCGCAGAGCTAATTCTTGTGAACTTTTCTTGTTTGTCACCGACCCCAGTTTTACATATGATCTCTGTAGATCCTACTTGTGAGTCGTAATGACCAGCGTTACTCTGACATTCTTGTAACATAGCTAGCCCATTGAATTTTGACAGTTGATTCTACGATATTGCTTTCTCCTGTTTCCTCTCATATGTGCTGTGTTGTTTTATGATCTCTCCAGGTGAGATTGAGCATAAATCCCTTTTGTGCATGGTGCATGGTTCTCAGCTTGAGGGGCATTTTTTGTTCAGCTTCCATGTTACAGCTCCATGGGTGACTATCGGGAGGATGCATTCGTTGTAAATCAGTCTGTTTAGGACTAATGGGATTTTCTTGTTCTTGAAGGTTGAGCTTGTTAATCCGAACGCTTGGCAACCTTGAGCGATTCTTCGCGTGATTTTTCTCCTCTGAGGTTTTTATAGGGATTCGTTTTTATCATTGTGTCTGTGACCTCAACATGTTCGTTGTACATTCATATGAAGACCAACCTTCTTGCTTTCTTTATTCGGTTCGTCTAGCATTATCTGGAGATCATGAAAAACGATGTCATTTGAGGTTATTGAAGCTGCTAAGAGTTTTGGGTAAGCTGGTACCGCCTTGTCTCATTCCTTTTTGGAACTGAAAGGGCTTAGGGCTCTTATTCATCTTGATAAAGACACTTATGTATCAGTGTCAGAAACTAAAGAAAATAAATGCACCCATAATAAATTCTCTTAATAAATACAAAGGAGAAACTTTAGGAGTTTGTTTGCTTCAGAGTTTTAGCTTTGATAGCAAAGCCGTTTCAATGAATAGAAAATAACATTTGTTACTTCTTCATCCTTCTTGTAGGATGATATGATACGATAAGTGGTAAAAGGGTATGAATTACTGATTTAGTTTTGATCTCACTTGCTTGATAGTTTCAATTAAAAATAAACCCATGTTCCTAAATATTCTCCAACATAAAGATCACGCTATAAGTTAGAATAAATTGAAGCAAGATGACACGGTGAAAAGCCAACTCTACATTTAGAGAAAAGAGCTACCTCAGTGTAGGGAGAGTGACTTGAGTTATGGACTTACATATGTTATCAGATAATGGGTTGTTTATCTATTTGAAAAAAATATATTTTGATAGATCTACATGTGTCTTTATTTACAATTATCCAATAAAATCCAGACATAAAAAATTAAAGGTAAACAGATTTGAATTTTTTAAAATTCAAATTGCGTTGGACACCGGCTCTTGTGAGTCTAGTCATTACCTATATTGTTATCCGTCTGGGAATATCAGCTAGCGTAAGTAATCAGGATTCAATTTATGGCCGACTCATACCAAAGACTTCAGGAATGGTATTCAATGTTTCTCTGCTAAAAAAGCGTCATATTGTGCGAAAGTGGTTGTCGAACCAAGAATAAGAGTCATACCCACTCCCATCCGAAAGAATAGTAACCAGAAAAAAGAGGAAGTCTTGGATCGTCTCCGATAACGGTCGGTCAATCAGAACAAAAATTCCATATGCCGGGCTATTTGGCGAATGCTTTTTATGGATGCTGTCAAATTTTTATAGTGGTTGGTAGGATAATATTCTCAAAGGGACAGAAATATAAACCGAATGTAAAAAAGTTTCTTTGCTGAGTAAAGGAAAGCCTGTCAACATAAATCGTACCTCCCGATAAATCTTCCCTTAGAACCCTCCAAAACCAGAGCGCCTGGCTTTAAATGTCAGATCAATACCAGGTCTATTATTTGACTTGTACGTTTGAATCATATACTGAGAGCTTATTCATCGAAACGTATTATTAAGTGTGTGCAAAAGTTCCCAATTCTCTCTTTCGAGAACTATACGTTTTCATGAACAAGTTATGAATTACAGCAAGCAAAGTAAAAAAAAATCGGTGAGCAAATTAAAAACTATTGCAAGGAAATCAAAAACCAAGTCGAGCAGTTTAAAAGATACTGTGTGCAAATCAAAAATGCTGCAACCTGATTAAAAAATACATCGAGCAAATTGAAAAAATACACCGAGCAAATTAAATAATGAATCAAGTAATTCAAAATATAAAGCAAACACTAAATATACTGATATGGATGATCAAATAATTACACCAACTGTTCCAATCGCTGAAAATATTACTTTTTGAGCTAAATTAGTTGCAAATTGTCTTTAAAAAAAAGTCATGGACCTTTTTAATCAATTTTAAAGGACTATCCCCAATTAAATTGCTTTTTTCTCGTCAGAACCCATCCCCCAAATAAAAAGTATTTTTTATTGCTTGTTCCAACGAGAACGAAAATCCAATTCCTAATCCTAATCCCTAACCAGAAAATCTTTTAGTTGGGTTCCAGATCACAAGAAACAAAGGACAGTCTTGCATATCTTTTTAGCTGAGTTCCAGATAAGCAAAGTTTGGAGTCAGATTTTAGCAGCATTACCCGAAAAAGAGGCAAATGCTGTCAAAAGTTTAGAATAAGAAAAATTTGCAATGCACCACAAAATTAAGAGCAATCAATATGCTTAAAACATAAAGGATACAATCAATAAATAATATCAAATATTAAACCCGAGACCTTACAAAACCACTTGAAAACGAACTCAGGATACCAATGAGGATAATGGGAAAAGTAGTGTAAGGAATAACCCTTAGTGATAGAAAAAGGTCAACATGGGTCTGAGAGAGGACCAGGATGGATCATCATCATCATCATCATCATCATCCTCATCCTTTCAACGCCCGTCGTTGGACAAAGACCTTCCCCTAGATTTGCCACACTTCTCTATCGTGGGTTTCGCAGGGCTAGTACTATTCTGAATTTGTCCAGGTCTTCTCTCCACCTGATATTCTGCCGGTCTCGGTCGCACATGTGATCTGTCGTGAGTCGCGATGTCCATCGGTTGTCTGCCATTTTTGCTACATGGCCTGCCGACTGCCATTTGAGATTTTTGATAGATTCTATGATGCCCCTGAATCTTGTCTTTTCCCGGATATACTGTACTGTTTTGTGGTCTCTCCATGTGGGGCCCAGCATAATCCTTCCATGTGAACATTGCATGGTTGTCAATTTGTGGATCTATCTCTTGGTTAGGTTCCATGTTTCAACTCCGTAGGTGACTATTTGGAGGATACATTGGTTGTATACCCTTCTTTTTGGGATTAATGGGATCTCCTTGTTTTTGAAGGTTAATTATGCCGAATGAAGGTGAGCCAGACAAGAAGAATGAACAATAGCTGGAGCAAAGCGTTAAATGATTGGTGCCTCTAGGACTGTAAACACAACAGGAAAATACCTGACACAAGATGGTGAGACAGGATGGTAGAGATCAGCACAATCACACTCGTCATGGAAGGAGATGGGAAAAACCTTTGTCCAGGAGTATATTCATAACAGATGCTACCGCTGCTGCTGATGATATTACATTCTCATTACTCCCCACAAAACCAATTTTTCATTACCAATGGGAATAGATATGTAAAGTTTATTTCGCTAGCCCCATCCATTTTCCCAGGTACTAAAGTAAAGACCCAGCATTTTTTTCATCTTTTTTGGCAAGAGAAAAATGCAGTTCAATTTTCTGGAGAGTGAGTGGGTTCGCACTTGATAATTATTAGCTTTTGTTGGGGACTAACTAGAGAGTCCTATGAATTTTATTAAGAGTTTCGAGTAATTTAATTAAAATAATTAACATTAGGAGCGATTGGAGCGGCAAATGTAATTATTTGATTATTCAAGTTCATCGATTCAATTTTACTGTCGTTTTTTAGTTTTGCTGGCTTTATTTAAAAATTTGCTTGCTGTATTTGAATATTTGCTCGTATTTTTAATCTTTCCGTCAAAATTTTAAAATTTCTCGCTGTGGTTTTATATTTGCTTGCAGTGGTCTTTAATCTGCATGCCGTTGTTTAACTTGCTCGGGAGAGGGCTTAGAGACTGAATACACAGTTGAAAACCGGTTTTTCGCCGGAAACTTTGTACACATCTAATTTTTATCTGGCTATATAAAAGGAAATGTCTGCCCCCATCCAATTTTTTTGAAGGTAAATCGTCACTTCTCTCAAGAGAAATCCACAATGGACTATGACGGCCGGTGACGAAATCCCTGTTGCATGCACCAGCATAGTGATCCTAACAAGTTTCAAGTCTGGCCAAGACCAGGACTTTATACCTACAAGTTTTTTTACGACCAGATGCAGGCCCACGAAAGGGATACCTTGCCGTATTCACAAAGATTAAATTGTACTCAATTATCCGTAGAGTGTACAGGATCCTAATGCTTTGCTCATAGCTGTAATCGAACCGAGAACCTTCTGCAAGTGAGGCAGACGTGCTAACCATTACACTATCCATACGGACAAATCTTTTGCACAGCACCAAAAATGATACGAGTCAAGTTTCGCCTAACTAGTTTTTCTTTATAATATTTAATAATATCGGGACCTTGGTCTCATCGTCTTGCCTTTAAGGGGTGGTCCGGTCATGCACACGTCGTACTCCCTTTTAAACTTTGGCATTTGAATGCCTGCAAGATATGAAAAAAAAAACTCTCTCGAATCTTCGACTGCGAAGCCAAGCCATGATTCTCTCAAAATTGTATATCAACCCGAGCAACAAATAACCTTTCTAAATGTGTAATCTAAATATACCGTAACCAGAGCATTTATCGAGGAAAGCTATTAATCATACTCATCAAAGTTGGTCGTTCACTCCATGAATTCTCTTGAACTATAAATGTTATTCAAGGCCATTCACTCATTTTTCACTTGCAGGTGTTGTTAACGATCAAAATATTAATAGATTAGGTCTGGTTGTTCACTCAGTAGAAACCGTCACGTGATAAACGCCTTTTGACTGCTTGACATGTTGAGGGTGATCAGTTAAAAACAATTGGAAAAAGGGGTGATAAATGAATAAGCTATTTCTCTTGCCTTTTATTGTGCAGTGATCACTAAAATGATTAAAAAAAACTACATCAAACAAACAAGCATGGGTGTTGCCGGACAAAAATTGAGGGACTCATTCAGCATAAGTATTGTAAATTGGCCCCCCTCTAAAAACCTATATTTTTTTTCGAGGGGAGGGAGGTATCTCATTACCCTCTTATTGAACTAGCATTTTTTTCTCGCTTCTCCCTCCCCACCATGTCAGTGACACTTATAGTATTAGTAGAACCCATCAGCCAAGCCCGCTGTTCTACACATGATAACCATTGAGGAAGCAACTGGCCATGAATTAGTATCTACTAATGATTTATCGTCAGCATATAAAAAAATAATAAACAGGTCAGGTTAGTCACTTATTAGAAACTATAATGCAACAAATGCATGCTATGTTGGGAGTGATCAATTAGAAAAATTGGAAAAGGGGATGATCAATGAATGAGTTATTTCTCTCGCCTTTTGTTGTGCAGTGATCACTGAAATAAAAAAATCAAGCATAAATGTTGCCAGACGAAAACTAAGGAATCATTTAGCACAAACTTATATTGTAAATTGACCAGTAAAAACCTATATTTTAGGGGTTCAAAAACGAAAACAAAAAAGTTTTCACTTGATATAATGAGTTGATATTCAGAATTTCAGGCTCCCAGCTCTTTAGGTGCCATCTATACATGCGATACACACATGCATAGATAGCCAGCCACCAAGTCAGCCAGACTCACTTGAAAACTGAAGAAACCTCTGTTGATAGTTTTAGTGACAGTTTTGGAAGTTATTTTTTTTAATGAAATTGATGAAACCAAATTCTGGTAATCAGAAAGAACAATCACTAAAAAAAGATTCAGCATTTGAATGTTGTTGCATCTCTGGCAGTGGCATTGGCCCTACCCCCAGCAAACACGCAGAGGACAAAGACGCAACGATCAGAATAAAAAAAAAACACAGAGCTAAAGAAAGCATACCACTACATCTACCTAAGGCAACGAATTTCCAGGAAATCCATAAAAGGAGAAGAAATCAAACGGAGAATCGCAAGCTTTCGGTAGAGCCAACCCAACCTTCAAAAGCACGAAAATCCCATTAATTCCAAGAAGAATGGAATACAACCAGTGTATCCTCCCGATAGTCACCCATGGAGTTGAAATGTGGAACTTAAGCAAAAGATTCACGCTCAAGCTGAGAACCCTGCAACGTGTAAAAGAGAGAACATTACGTGGAGAGATCACAAAATAGCACGATACATTAGAGAGAAACACGAGCCAGATATATCAAAGAAACCTTTAGGGAACTTTCATGTCAAAGGGTTGTTCATGATGCAAGAATGTCAGAGAATCGCTGATTATCACGACTCACAACGTGAATCCCCAGAGATCATACGCGAAAATGCAGCTACCAACATATAAAATGGCGTGACGTACTGCACAAGTTCAGAAAGCATTGGCTCGTCGACGCCTATGATAGAGAGGTCTGATGAATCCTGGGAAGGTTGAAAGGTGATTAGGATACGGAAAGAGTATGGAAAGTTTCGGAACAAATTAAATGCACTAATCAAGGTTTGCCTGTGATTACCGATTTTCAATAAATATCAAAGGACGGACGCTAAAAGACTGAATATGGCTACTTATAACACTTTCTCTAACAATCTTTTCTCTCTCTCTCTCCCTAACACACTCACATGATGATGATGATGATGATGATGATTTTTTCGCGCGACGTGTCACATGACAACTAAGTCAGCTATATCATCTTACGAAGCGGCATATTTTCAAACAGAGAGTGACGTAGATATCCAACTTTACGAAATTGCAATCAGTACGTAGAAGGGATAGTTTGTGCAATATTAAATGAAAACGGAGGTCATTAAGTACTTTACGAGTTGAATAGACTATTAGGTACGTGTGCGCGCGAGTGCAGGGAGACATAAGTGGCTATTTGCGATAGATACGTACGCTGTCATCCCTTTTCAAGGGCTTGGATAGATAATACAATACGCAGAGAGAGAGAGAGAGAGAGAGAGAGAGAGAGAGAGAGAGAGAGAGAGAGAGAGAGAGAGAGAGAGAGAGTAGTCAAATGAGAAAAATAGAATAAAGAGAAAAGAAAAAAAAACAATAAAACGGTGAGTGAATAAGCGAGTTGATAAAGAGTACTTTGACAAAAATAGACAGCTGTGTTTTGCCGCCCATTTTCATTCAAAATTAAAGTTGTTTGTTTAGGCACCAAAAGAAAAAAAACAAAAAAACAAAAAACAAAAAACAAAAACAAAACACAAAAAACAAAAAACAAAAACAAAAAGGCAGCGACCGTCTTAATTGAACAACGACATCGCAACTCTCCAAAGCAACCTCATTGTCTGTAAGTGATAGCAATCAATCCACACACCTTTCCCAATTGTGAAGACTCAGCTCCATTTTTAACTTCGCGATTCAATAACAGGCAATAAACCGAAGCTTTAATTGCCTTCTTCAGAGAATATATACGAGCTGATAACAAGAACACACGTTGAGCATCGAATATTTAAAGGAATTCATTACAACCAACCCAAGAGTCTCTTTTTTTCCCGTTTTAAGCAAATGAAAGGCGTGAAGAGAACAAGAAACAACATACGCCAATGCGGCATCATTATTTTGAAGATAAATATACTTTCAAAATTGTTATTTTTGTTTATGAATACCTATGTACGTATACTTTTGTAAACATGTGGGACTCTAATTCGATTATTTTCAAACAAAATCATTAATTTCGTACCTTTTGCTTCTGGGTTATTTTTATTTTTTATTTCTTTTTTACTGAAACACGAATTTATGACCTTGTCTATTTTGCTCAATGTTGGCTCTATGCTTTTTTCTCAGAAGGGGAGGCGAAAGAAGAAGATTGTCGCCATGTTTTTCCTACCAACAGTTTGGCCGTTATCTCTTGAAGAGGTGGAATCTAATTTTCTTGTCTCAAAAGCCGTACCAAGTGTGAAAATATAACTTCGTTGTTGGTGTGGAATAATTGCAAAGTGCCCAGAAAAAAAATCAACAAAATCGCAGGTATCAGAACCAAAGTTTTTTTTCCGTGATAACATTACAAGTAATGCAGAGCGCCCCAGCAGTACCTCATGATATCGCAAGAGTTTGTTTTCTGTCAAAGTATGCCAGATTAACCACACAATACATTTTTCTTGTATGGACAACTTTCTTATATATATATATATATATATATATATATATATATATATATATATATATATATATATATATATATATGCAAAGTCAAAAAGTCAAAAATTTATAAGCCGGTTGTTTCTCTTTACATTCAGTATTAATCAGCGAACAGTAACAGATTTCAAACTAATTAAGTGCACCTGCTACAATCAATTCTCATTAAGCCTGTTTCAGTTAATTACTTGAGTATTAAATCTTTATTGTAATTAATTATCAATACATTTATATGATTTGAATTGTTAGTATTCATTAACGATCAACTGAATCGAAATTCAAGTTCAGACTTAGATTGAAGTTTTCTGATAGAATCCAAGTTCAACCTAGCCCTTTGAAAGCCACTCGGAGTGTTGCTGGAATAAGATTGGCTCGAAATCATCAATAATTCTGCTTAATATCATTATTTCATCGTTGACATCTTGATTAGTAATACTTTGAACAGAAAACTGTAAAATGTATCTACATAATGAATAGTGTTTTTCTGATTGTTTCTCTGTCCGAAACTTCCTGTTAAAAGCACAGAGATTACACTTTGATCTTTGGTAAAGAGCTGGGAGTGACAGTTTGGTCCAGGGTAGAGTGCACAGGTACTATATGATCTTAGGCAGAAGCGCCGATCCCTACGTAAGTAATCATTTCTGACGCGTACTATTCTGATACAAGGAACCGCCAACCAAAGACTGTCACCAAAACGGTTTAATAAGTTTCTTAACTGTTCATTTTGACCTGGCTGGTTGGCTACTTACATATTTATGTATTACAAGTATAGGCAACACCAATGGAGCTAGAAGGCTGAATATTGAAACATTTACAGCTTATTGTATGGAAAAAGGATTTTAGTTTTTTGAACTTCTCAAATAGGTTTATAGTGAGGGGTTCAATTAGCAATATAAGTTTCGACTAAATTGGCCCCTTAGTTTGTGTCCAGCAGCATTTACGCTTATTATTTGAAAATTTAGACTTGTTTAGTGATCATCGTTTCACAAAAGGAGAGAGGAGTAACTTAATCATTGATCACCCCTATTCCTTTTTTTAATTGATCACTCCAACACGGCATAATGCCAAACACGTAGGCCACATAACGGTTTCTATAGAGTGACAAATAAGACGTGTAATAGATGAATGTTAGAGTTCATTAAAAGTGTGGAATTATATGTTCTTCTCCTTCTCTCGAAACCGCGGTTCAAAGAGCATTGTTAATAAAGGTTCTCTGGATTTTAGAAGCTCTCAAGAGCACATTTATAAACCTTATTTCAAGGCTTAAAGATATGATATACAAGTTTTATAACTTATCCTTTGAAGTTCAAATACACAGTTTCACATAAAATGATGTAGTAGTTTTGGGGCTTTGATATTACAATCAGGCACTTGAACACAGATTCTAAAAATGTTTTCATCTTGGGGAAAAATAGTTTGTTGACCTTATTTTGACTTCTTTTTATAACATGTAGATGTTTCAAGAGGTTTTTTTTACACTATTTTAAATGTCATGAATAGAACTTATTCTCACCATATTTAGTCTTCGATGTAATTTTTTCACATGACTTCAAATTTTGACTGTGATGGCAGGTTATGTTTATTCTTAAAATGAAATAAAAATGCTAGAAAAATATAAAAACCAATTTATTTTGCCAAAAAAAAAATCACTATTTCAATGATGTATTCCTGGAAAAATCATTCAAAATATACACGTCATAATATGTCGTGTATAATTGTTGATTTAGAGCTTATATTTGATTCGAACCCATATCATTTGCAATAATAACAACAATGCCCACCTATTGTAGGGGAGTAAACGCTCCACCGGTTGCCTGTCCTGTAACGTTAAACCGAATTGATATGTAAAAATACCATTTACCTACAGTGTTTTGAAATCACGACTAAGTGATCAGTAGGCGGATGCCATACAGATTGAACCAAACAGACAAATCTTACACATCTACAAAAATTCATGTTATAGATACACAAGGAAGTAAGAGTTTGATCTCCCAGAGGTCAAGCTTGTCGTAAATAGTTTTATTTGTATGGGAATAAATGATTTCGTTACAGCCTAGGCATCTCAATACCTTTTCGCTCATATTACCGCGTTTATCAATGGAATTTATGAATAGGTCTTCACGATAGAAGCAATCGATGTTATAAAGTGATTGTATCGAGCAGTTTTATTGATTCCTCCAATAAATCGACGAAAGCAATTAATGCATAGAAGCAATCATCAATGCATTGAACGGAAAAGATATATTTCTATAGAAGTTATAGAAACCAAATCAATACATATATATATATATATGATTGCTATTCCCCCCTATCGTACCTACGGCTGAGAAAATTGATATTCGGCATTTAACGTAGGCTACATCTGCCAAAACGTTGCGTTCAAGAAATGAACCAAGACGAGGACAAAACCCCGGACAAAACATATCGTACTGCCAGAGAGTGAAACAAAAAGGTGTGGCTTCCAACCAGATCAGGGTTAAGAATCTTAGATGACACGATCGTAACTTAAAAGACAAAAAGATTTCCCACTTTTCTCTGAAGAATGAATTAAGTTAAAAAACAAAATGACCTTAAGTTCAGTGTATTTTGTGTATACCATCCGAGATAGTAGTAAAAGGAAGAGGAGGAGGAAGAAGAAGAAGAAGATTAGGATGGTTCACCTGAAGGTCTTGACCAAGTTTCATAACAACCCAACATGATACGGCTGGGAAAATTGACTTTTATCATTACTAGTTATGATAGCAGTAGCAGAGGTGGAAGAGGAGGAGAAAAAGGAAGATGTGATGGTTCAACTGAAAGTCTGAACCAAGCTTCATATTAACCCAACGTGACACAGCTGAGAAAATTGATGTTTAACATATCAAAAAACTGACCGTCCAACTGACTGACCAACCGATCGACCGACTGATTGATCAAACGTAAAGGGTCTTATAGAGATGTGTGAAAACCAAAACATCGCTGCAAATTGATGTATTCAAAGATGTGTGGATATATATGTATATGTATAAGATTTGGTCTTTTCAAAACCGAACTATGGTTCAACTGGAAGTCTGAACCAAGCCTCATATTAACCCAACAGTATACATCTGAGAAAATTGATATTCAACATATTAGAGACCGATCGACCGACTGATCAACCGAAAATTGTTTTATAGAGATGCATGTAGACAAAACAAAAAATAGCTGCAAACTGATGTATTTAAGGATGTGTGAATATATATATATATATATATATATATATATATATATATACATATATATATATATATATATATATATATATATAAGATTTGGTCTTTTTCAAAACCGAAATGCCGCATGCTAGTAATGTGAAATTTTGCCCGTAGAATTTGAGGATCCGTAACATGTTTTTCACTATTGATTCCAATGCTATGAAAAGGGGCTGGGTTCTGAGTCTCTGGTAGTTACCTTTGCGTCAAAAGGTCTTATAAGGTTAATCTACCTCATAATGAGCATCTTGTCCGTTCATATACTGTTCTGTCTGTTCGTCCGTCTGTCACACTTTAAAAATGAAAATCTCATGTTTAAAGGAGTGGAGTGGAAGATAAGTTCTGATAATGGAATCACGACACAGAGATCATAAAGAGGGTGGATAGAGGGAGAAAGAAGCATGGTAGGGATATGCAAAAGGATACAAGGGTGAAACATAAATATATTCTCTTGAGGAGAACGGCTGAACTCGGCCATCGAGAAAAGCAGAAAGGCTAGAAAGTGAAATGAAGTGGAACGTAACTTACTTTCGGGTGTATGTGAGGGGAAGATTTGATTAAGTGCCAGGGATGGTCACTTAAGGCAACCACCATGTTTTTTTTCTCTAAATACTACAGTGCTTCAGATTTCTACCTGTTGTACCCCACAGCTCGTCTAAAATTCATTCACTCGTCACCTGAAGACGCTCCAAACGCTGTGTTCAATAAATGAACCAAAATTAGGACAAAATTCCGTGCAAAACTTAGAGCCTGTATTGTTGTATGTTCAGTTCACTGTTTCATGTATATGTCAGTATGTGTGTGAAGGAAGTTAGTCTTTTAGAGGTAATGTCAGACTGTGTACGTGAGCGTAGTAGTTGCAATATAGTATAAAGTGTGTAAACCCGTAAGGATTCGTTTGAGGGAAGAGTATTCACAGAAGGTTGATGTATGCGCAGATAAGTATGAAGTAAAGTATATCCTCCTTTAGGTATGACGGTAGTTGGGTTTATTTGTCATGTTCGTATTGAAGAAACACTTCGGCATACTCTCTGTCGACTGGCTGATTGACAAACTGAACCTGACGCTATTTTTACTGGAACTAGAAGTAAGGTATTGAATCTGTTAAGTGTGTCGGTTTCCTCCAATATTTAACTAGGAGGTTCTCAGCGAAAGCAGATTTCACTCACTGAAGGCAAGCTTGTGATTGGTCATTAATTCATCATTGTATCATTTAATCTAATTTTTTAATTTTTTTTCTGTCTCTTTGGAGGGAAACTCCTGGTGCTTATTTTGAGTAACTTTCGTTCAATTGAGTTTGAGTGGTCCCTATAGTACACAGGAATACTTCAGGCAATCAGAGCCGCTATCCCACAGACACAACTGAATTACCTCTCTTTCAAGCCAAATGTCCCTGTCAATATTCTAGTCAGTTTAAAGGAAAATTGTCAGAATTTGAACGAATCTCATGAATAGCCTTAGCAACGGTATAAATCTGCATAAAATGAAGAAGCAAGTGTTTGTACCAGAGCTAGATTATAGTCATAAAAAATGTGTATTGATTAGAATGGAGGACAATTGAAGGCTTCTTAAAATTTTGTAAGAAACCATTGTGCTGGTGGCAATGAATGCAATACTCATAAACCAAACGTACTTCTAGCATGAGCCACTCATAAAAACAGAAGTAATTTCTACTTTTAGAGGTTGAAATGCAATATCGAAAAGAATGATGTTATTCTTTAAAGATTGATAATTCATATTCTTAAAAATAACTGAATCAATTTAATTTGATAACCTCCCTAGACACATATCTGCGTTTCGGCGCCATAAATTTACGAAATATCGGTAATTTAAAGCTTTTACAATGAGTGAATTATCCTAAAAATCCAGATATTATCATCTATTACACCAGAGCGCATCGTATTTTTATATTCCCCAGAAATACGAAAGAGATGAAAATTTGAAACGTGAACTCATATCGTACAAAGCAAAAGTCGAAACACAAATAGTAATCTCATTTGCGAAAATCTCGTAAAGTTGAATGACGGCGGCATCGTCAGCGGAATAGTTTTTATATTCTATGATTAATGAGGATATTGTTGGAAGTCACAGATTATCTGCAACATTACGAATCAATGTCGTTCTGAAGCCACCAATTCGAAAAAACATCTGCCGTGAAAGTTGTTCCACATCTATCTGTGTCTGACAGCACGTAAAAAACAGAATAAACGGAAGTACAGAGGGAAACAGCTTAACGCATGCGCCTAGCAGTCATCAAACTGTGGTCAGTTAACGATATGAATAAAAAAACAAACAAAAAATCAGATTTAAGATAACACTATATTACTATCAGCGGTATTAATACAGAATATAAACTACCATATTTTTTGTATCGATCGTCTCCAGTGTGTTCTTTTCTATTTCTAGTTCTTGAATCATGGTTGGTTTCGCGTCATTCCTAGGATACAATTGTTATTCAAAGACCGACGATACAGACCTCAGCATACAATGCATTCTCGGTACGGCTTGGTAACAATTAAAAAGAAAGAGCAAGGAAACAACCCAGCCTGCGTTTGGAAGCAATAGAAGAAATAAAGAGAATTAGATCTCCACTCTTCATCGTTGCACGATTTTTGATTTAACGACATTCAACCGAAAATAAATATATACACACATGTACACATGTGGATATGTGGTATGTGTGTGCATGTGTGTTTGTGTGAGTATATGTGCACATGTGTATAGTATGCGCCCCAGGTGCATGTGTGTGTATATGTAGTGCGTGTGTGCACGTTTGGTTATGAGTATGTGGCATGTGTTCATATTTGTACGTAGGATAAACGTGCATTGGTCCATCATTGGCTTGTGGAGGTATATATCACGGGTGCACTCTGAGCTATGGATGCACAAAAGCCCAAAAATATTTTAGTGGCTATGAAAAGCAATGGACAGTAAACGTCATTTTTAGTATCTTTTCCTCTTAAACTGCATTTTTCAAACTTTACAATTTACAATTGGGATCACCTCTCCTACATTGTACCAAAACGACTTTTACTGTCCATTGCTTTTTACAGGCAATAAATATTTTTGAGTGTTTGCGCATCTGCAGCACAGAGCACGCCCAGGATAGAAATCAACATACGCCACTGGTGCGTATGTGTGTTTGTGGTGTGTATACACTTGTGTATATTCAGCATTTTCGATGAAATGTTCAATAAAAGATAGTGGTACCGCTATTTTTTGAGACTGAATGATTGAAAACGGTTCGTAAAATATGTATGGCCATCTTTTGAATTTTTCTTCCTATGTTGCAGTGTTTGTACTACCTGGAGAAATAAATGAAGCGATACAAGTAGCAAATATAGTTTCGTTGCTTTCTGGTAGGTACTGATTTCAGAGCCGCACCCTCCCATTTTTTCCCAGAGTTATCAGTTTTGCATTATTAAGCTCGTGATAAATAGAAATATGAACAGAACTTTTCAGACCGTCGTGTCTCGTAAGTGTCCGGCAAAACTTTTACTTGAATAATTTTTCATTTGTTTTAATGTTTATCTGATGAAGATGATTGGTTTTTGGAAGCAACAAATAATATAGACAAGAACGAATCAGAAGTTGAGGTGAGACGTTGATGTTATGCAATCTGAGAATGTCGATGTGGTTACCATATAACTGCTAGAGAGAGAGAGAGAGAGAGAGAGAGAGAGAGAGAGAGAGAGAGAGAGAGAGAGAGAGAGAGAGAGAGTTGGTGTATAAAAATTAAAACGACATTTCGTGTATGTCATTTTCAACCAAACTTGCATAAATGAAGGAATGCTGCTCAATGATACTATATATATATATATATATATATATATATATATATATATATATAGAGAGAGAGAGAGAGAGAGAGAGAGAGCGAGAGAGAGAGAATTGGTGTATAAACTTTAACCATTAATCATTCCAAAAAGCCTGTTTCGTTGAACCAGACTTTTTTTATGTATATATATGTGGATGTATGTTAACGTAACCGAATAAAAAACGGCATACGGAGTTTTTTTTTCTATCAGTGCAACTTGAAGGAAAAAAGAACGAGAGATCTTCAGCAGTTACGTTATGTCTTAGGATAGGGTGCAATTAACTATATAACTATGATGCAGAATAGATCCTTATTTTGTTTTTACTTACATGACTCGAAACATAATAACTTTATGGGAGGATTTTATGATTTCATGACAGAATGTTTTGTTTTGAAACCACTTTTATTGGAAACATTTTTTCTTGCCTGACCAAATATTCTAATAACACTTTCTTTTTCAAGCTAGTTTTTTTTACCTGACTTTATATTTTCATAACACTGTTTTAGAAGTTGTTTTTTGACCTGACCCCACCAAGAGACAGATCTGCAAATTGAGAACTATGCGACATGTGCATAAAAGGATTATCATGGGCCTCACACGGAGAGTCCACAAGACAGTACAGTACATCTGAGAAAAGACAAGAGTCAGGGACATCATAGAATCCATTAAAAATCTCAGACGGCAGTGGGCAGGTAATGTTGCAAGAATGGCGCACAACTGATGGACATCGCGACTCACGACATGAATCCCCCCAGATCATATGCGCAACCGAGACCGGCAGAATATTAGATGGAGAGACGAGCTAGACAAATTGTGAAAGTACTGGCTCCGCGGTGCCCATGATAGAGAAGTGTGGCGTATCCTGGGGAAAGAATGTCCAACGACGGATGTTAAAAGACATGATGATGATAATGATGATGATGATGATGTCCAACGACGAACGTTAAAAAGCTGCAACTGCTGATATTTTAAAACGTCGTGCCATCTGTTTTTTAAGACATAGGTGCTTTTTGCGTCCATACCAAGGTGACATTGACTAGAACAATGTCGAATCGGTTTATTATGCATGGATACACGAAGACATTGGAATACTGAAGTGCTCTTAATATAGAATCGAATCGTTTGTCTTATATAGTATGAATAATGACGTTATTGACAATTTCTTCAAGTGCATCTTTTGGCCATTGCTTGATATTCAATAGAATGAATGTCGATGACTGCAGTTCGTCATTAGAAATCAGTAATAACGTTGTTAAAGTGAGACTTCAAAGTAAACCGAATTCTGTTTCAAGTATGCATTCCTCCTTCATGATGGAATTCTTGGGAGTGTTGTTGAGTAAATTATTCTCAGCATCACACATGAATCTGATTTAATAAAATATTGAAATAAATAGTTTTACATGAAAATCTATTTTTTCTTAACATTTTATTGAATAGCGGTTGATTCCATCAAATTAAGAACTTTTTTCTTGAAAGTTTAAAGCAAAATTAAACAATCACGGCCAAGGTTCTATCCCTATTTATGCATGCGTCTGTTTGTGTGTTTATGTGTTCTAGCACTCCAGGCCATACCATTTTGTCTACAGACGTGAAAATTGGCATCAGTACTTCACAAAAAAAAAAAGAAGCTGATTTGACTTTCTTTTTGACGGATGTAGTTTGTTAATAACACTGAACATAAATGTTCCGAGATTTTCTTTTTACTCAATTTTAGATGTTTTCTAGTGGGAAATGCATGTGATGTCACAAATATAATTCGTCCTGACCATAATTATTCTTCGAAGGAATTTTAAAAAAATGATTTCAAATTTTGACTCAACGGTTGTTTAATAGAAAATAAAGTTCGTAACGTTTGATTTAGCTGTTAATAACAGACTTGAAAACCAAACGTTAGTTTGATCTCATTAACAAAACGCAGTTGACACGAATTCACTCTCTTGCACTTTATACATAGAAAGGAGGAGGAAACGGAAGATGGTGGGAGTGTTTTGGTATTCCAGCCTGCCAGTCAGTCAGTCAGTGACATTCATCGGTACTAGAAATTGCACATTTAAAATTGTTCGGCTAAATATTCTGTCAATATAATCTCATCTTTGCATGGAATAATGACTTACAATGTAGATGAAACACATTGTATCATACTAAATATAACATTGCAGTATCATCCTTGTCGTGACGTCCATTTTTCTCCAACGAAAGCTTTTAGCACTTTTGTAATTACTCAAATTTCCCAGTCTAGGTTACAAAGGATCATATATAGATATCACCCTTTTCAAGCTGAAACAGCTCGGAGTGTTTATGTAACCTGATAAATGAACTGCTGTGCCGGTAGATATGTCGCCACATAAACAGGGTCAACGCCTTGTTGTATGATAGCTTCAATGAGTCGAAGGCCTTATTGCTTGAAGTCAACAAATGCTTCCTATTTATATTCAGCTGCTTTCTCTTTCAGTTGATTTACCAAATGGAAATGGTCAATGGTCAAGTAGTTTCTTCTGAAGTCAATTTGTTTCCGTGGAAGTTTTCATTTAGCGTTTCAGTGATTTGGTTGGTGATCACTTCGGTAAAAATTTTGCAGAAGCAGTCGAGTAAGCTCATTGGTCTGCCGGGTTCTTTTTTTTCATTTTAGAATATTATAATTGTATTCGAGTCTTCTGGGACTTTACTCTGTTTGAGGCATGTGGAATAAAATGGCTTGATTCCTAGTGATGACTTTACCGGCTTCCGTGAATTGGTCAATGGTGATGTTATCCGACCCGAGAACCTTTCTTTTTTGTTTGCTTGATGGCTTGCTCAACCTCCCTCGGAGTAATTTCAGGGAAATTTTCGAACAGGTTATTCGTGACTTGTTTATCTTGTTCATCGTTCTACGTCCTTTATTTTTTGTACAATTTTTGTGCACATTCGACGATTCAGTCCTTATTCGTTATCAGGTCTCCATTTTGTTTGAGCTCACTAGATACTTGCATTTTTATTATGCCAAGAGTCTTTTTGGTTTTTTGAAGCCCCCTACAATTTTTGGAAATGCTGTCGATGACTACTGACGAGTATCTTGTTTTATATTCTCTTCGTTTCTTGTGGATTGTTTTCTTAAGTTCTGTCGCTTCGATGTTCTATCTTCAGAAACCCAGACTGGGGAGATGAGGGAATCAAAATAAACAGTAATACTCAAGTAATCTCCAATTTGACATCGTCCTTTTTGCTGAGAACCTCCATAATCTCCAAATAATGATAAACTGAATGAAGAAAGCAAGAAAGTTGGTGTCTACATGAACTTCAGTAAAACAAATCTCTTTTACGATAAACATACGGAAAACAAAGACACAACCATAAAAATCGAAAATGCATAGCTGGAGAATGTAGACCATCAGCTTTTCTCCTATCTTTCCTTCTATTAAAACTATCTAAATTCTTTTCTCTCCCTTTTCACCGTCTCTGTCACATTTATCTGTTTAGGGAAACGAACCTCCATGGAAGAAGAAACCAAGCTTACTAAGTTGGCAAGTTTTCGATGGAGATCGCTCACTCTTCGTGGACAATGAAATTTCAATAGTGCTGTTAAGGAGAGTATACAACTAATGCATCCTCCTAATAGTCACCTATGGAGCTGAAACATGGAACCTAAACAAAAGATTGGCCCTCAAACTGAGAACCAGGCTACGTGCACAGAAGAGAATTATGCTCAGCATCACACAGAGAGATCCAAAGACGGCACAGTATATTAGAAAATACAAAACAAAAAAGAACAAAACAGTAGTCATACCATAGAACTCATAGGGAACTCAAAAGGTGATGAGCTGGTCATGTAGCAAGAATGTCTGACAACTACTAGACATCATAACTCACAGCGTGGATCCTCAGATATCATATGTAAAACTGTGGCGATTAAAATATAAGACTGCGAGAAGAAGTAGACAAGTTCAGAAAATATTGACGCCTATGATAGAGAGATCTAGCGAATCTTGGGGAAGGTCTTTGACCAACGACCAATGCTAGAAGGCTGCTGCTGCTGATGATGATGATGACGATGTTATTTTGAATACCTTGATTTATATAGTAGTTGTATCTGTAATATTTATGGTATCAGTATCAGCCATCAACTCTTCTTCTATCATACCCGATATTTAAACAATATAAAATTTTCTACCCCCCCTTTACTGTCTCTGGCTCACTTGAAGCATTCTCAGCAGCCATAGCAGAGCCAGTTGTTGTAATTGCCAGCGAACTAGATTAGTATTTACTAAAAATCGTTTATCCTAAATCAGTGTGCTTGCCGTTCAGAGAAAACAGAATGCTGAGCTGTTTTTTTCTTCGCAACTAAACTAAGACATTTTGAAATATGAACCAGATTCCGCTCAATATTTTTAAACCTAAAGACAAAAATCAGATAAATGTTTTTCTCTTGAAATCTAATCAAGATTTCAATCGATGTCATGAAATCTTGTCACATCAATTTCCTCTATTTAAGCTAAAAGTAATTTAATGAAGATTCTTTTTCCAGACATTTTTATCGAAAGAAGAGGTCTTTAAACTTAGTTAGACATTGGAAAGTACTTTGTTGCTTAGTATTATTTTGATAAAACGATAATTCAAAAACTTCTATCTAGATTTATTTAAATATTGTTTAACTTCTGATTTAATACGAAGACGTTTTTGCTGTCAAATCCCTGTTCAAGTCTAGAGTTGACTTTTTCCATGAGAAGAAGAAGAAGAAGAAGAAGAAGAAGAAGAAGAAGAAGAAGAAGAAGAAGAAGAAGAAGAAGAAGAAGAAGAAGAAGAAGAATCCTAACCATATTTAACGGTGCAAAATTAACATTAGTATACCGTGATTCAAACTTAAGACCAAGTGATTAGTAGGAGGGTCCCTCACCGACTAAGCTACATTGACAAGTCTCACATATCTACACAATTTATACACAAGGACTTATTTCATTCTAATTAATACATTTATACTGAAAAGAAGTTATTTTGAAATATTTTTTAAAATTTATTATGCATAAAATACTAAGTTCCAGTAATCATCTTCAGTAGAATTAGAAGTAGGAGTGGAGGTGGACTCTGTAGCTGCCAGGTATATTTCCAATTCTTCTTACCCCCCAGAATGCCATGTTATTCAGTGTAGGTGTAATAAGCACAGATACAATTATGGAGATGATATATGAATACAGAAAGTGGCGCATAATGTTGGAATAAATTAGAATAAAAAAAAACAAAACACTGAAGGCAACAAGAAATCAATATTCAATCAACACTCCCACGCCACCTGACACTGGGGATACTCAACGTTCCCCCAAATCAGTCAGCAGTCAGTAATATGACGTCGACTTCAGTCCTAGTTCCCTCGTCGGAGATCTTCGCGGATGGCTTGTTGCCAGTTGGGTTTCGGTGGGCCTCATTTTCGTTTTCCATTAGGAGTTCACCACATTATTTGGAATGCAAGCTTAGTTGGTGGTAGTCTTGCCACATGGCCAAACCATTTCATTCGCCGTTCACAGATTTCATTCAAAATAGGACATAGGTTGGCTGGTTTCCTAACTTCGTTCCACCTGACGCCCTCATTTTCCTGAGGCATTTCATGTCAAACGCATCCAGTTTCTCTTCTTGGCTTGAATTCAGGTGTCATGTTTCACAGCCATAGAGCAAGAGGCTGGAGAAGGTGTTGGAGTTGTTAAACAGGATCTTAGTTTTACCCGATTTTGGTCATCCTTGCGAAGGCTGGTAATACTTTGCCGATCCTAAAGTTTATTTCTGCGTCCATATCACCGTGGTTGTAAACTGAGCTACCCTGGTAGACGATGTCATTAACAATTTCTATTTTGTTCCAGCGTGATTGTCAGCGGAAATCCATTTAATTTGATAGAAAAGATTGACTGATTTTGGTACTTTTTCGGGATAGCTTCAAATTAGAGACCGAAAAGGAACCACAACGGTATCCTCGAAAAAAAATAGTCCCTCTGCGTTTCTGAGTTGACTGTTGTCATTTATTTCATTAAGTCAGATCATTTAAAAATTGTTTCATGTACCTTGAACGATTTTATTTGACAGTTTTATCGCTGGTTAACTATGCATGCATGTATGTATGTATGTATGTATGTATGTATGTATGTATCTATCTATCTATCTATCTATCTATCTATCTATCTATCTATCTATCTATGTGTTACGCATACCGACGGCAGCAATGGATCTAAAGGGCTGAAATGTAAAACATTCGCTCCTTAAAGCGTTGAAAACATTTCCTTTTAAATCACCCCAATATTTTTTGGTGGTGGTGGTCAAATTTACAATGTAATACAATGCTAAATTGGTCTCTTAGTTTTTGTCTGGTAACGTTCACACTTGTTAAAAAAAACATTTATTAATTAATGTTTTACAGTGAGAAAAAAACAAAACACACACACACACACACACACACACACACATATATATATATATATATATATATATATATATATATATATATATATATATATATATATATATCACACCATGCTGATTGATACTAAATATCATAATCTAAAATGCATTACATTGATCAAGATAGCTCGTCACTAGTCATGAGAATTTTCTTTGTCATATGTATTTATTAGTTTAGCCCCAACGGAGAGTACTAGACTATCAAATCTGACTTCATATCAGGGAATCTTCTTATTTTGTTTTTATACTGTATAATTCATTCATTTTTCCATTTGTATTTGGAAGGTCCTACTGTCTCAGATGCATTACAGCAACCAAAGTGCTCGGTGCTCTTGGCGACTGTCCGTGTTGCCGTTACCTCGGACCGGACCTGGGTAAAAGTGTGAAAGACTTTTGCTGTGATAACTTAAATTGCTTCGCGCAATGGTTCAAAAGAGACATACAATTAAAATTTATTGATGAGTAGTTTGAGGAAACTTTTGTATTGAATATAATAATAAATAAATGCGTAGATGTATAAGAATTGGCTTAATTGGAAAGAGAACCTCCTGGCAATTACTTAGTCACGACTTGAAATCACAGTAGGGAAATGGCAATTTAATATAATCGTTTTGTTAAGGCGGCTGTATTGACGAAGGGCGAAGAGTTTACTCCTGTAAATTAAATGATGGTTCTTCTTATTTTTATTCCAGGAAAAGTAACGACAGAAAACTACAGGACGGGAGTTTGACAAGAGAATATAAGAGCCAAAAGGAGAAACATTTCATGTTTTTATTAAAAAACAACTTTTCTGAATTAAAGATGCTTCTATGAATACATCTACATTGTTTTAAATTTCGATTTGAAGAACGCTTACTTTAGAAGCATGCAATGCGTACATGGGAGAAATCATGCTCAACCTCACATGGAGAGATCAAAAGACTGCACAGTACATAAGGAAGAAAACGGGAGTCTGAGAATCATGGAATCTATTAGAAAACTTAAATGGCAATGAGCCGGCCATGTTGCAAGAACGACGGACAACCGATGGAAATCATGACTCACAACATGGATCTACAGAGATCACATGTGAAACCGAGGCCGATGGAATACAAGATGGAGAGATGAACTGCACAAATTTAGAAAATACTGGCTCGATAGAGAAGTGTGGCGAATCCTGGGGAAGATCTATTTCCAACGACAGACGTTAAAAGACTGATGATGATGATGACGATGGTTTTTTTTTTACTCATACTATGGACACAATGTACAGACGAATGAAATACATCTGTATGAAATCTAAACATTCAATGTTGTTATAATGACACGTAACAAAATAAGACGGACATTTAAATAAACGAAAAATCATGCAAGTATTACAATGTATTCGATGCACTGATTTTATGACTATACCCTAGTCTACAGAAGTTCTAAATAGACATTTTGGGGGCTCCGAAGACCTCCAAATCTTATACGCAGTAAAATAGCGTAATTGTTGTTGTCCAATTTTTATCATTTGATGATATACTTATACCAATCATGCTACTCACATAAAAAAATGAATGTGGTTTGACAGGATTATCTAGTGAGCGATAATTGTCCAAATGCCATCATAAACCATGTGCTTTATACGCTAGAAAATAACGTGAAGGATGTAGTCTAACTTTAATCATTTGATGGTATATTTATACCAATCATACTACTGATATAAGAAAATGAATGTCGCTTGATAAGATCATTTTGGATTCTTGGATAAGGTCAAGTCGGTGCTAGTCCCCCCAGATACCGTTATAAACCACGCGTCTTATACGCCAGAAAATAACGTAAATGTTGTAGTCTAATTTTCATCATTTGATGATATACTTTTTCCAATCATGCTACTGACATAAGAAAATTAGAGTCACTTGTTAACATCATCTGATGTCGTTATTTAATACTGATCTTTATATAGTTTTGCTTTGTCAGATTCAAGACGTGAACATTCTTCACGTTTATTATTTATGAGAGAGTCAGGTATTCGTGACCACATTTTATTGGAGACCAGGAACGCGTTTCAAGCAGCGAAAATATGGAACAAAAGACAGCAAGAAGCAAGATTTACATCAGCTCAAAATGAACAGCGTAATAAACGTGATCGAATAAACGTAGCAGGTATTTATTTGAAAAATGATGAGAAAAAAGGCTAACAGTGTTATTGAAGTTACTGCGTTTAATGTATATTATAAAATGCCAAAGCAACTCTATCATAATAGCCGAAAAGATAACCTTTTTCCAAAGGCTTCCTTCTCCCAATGGCCATTTTTGGCAATAAATACTAAAATACCATCAATCTTTGCCGTGTTAAGTGCCTCATTTCAGTTTTAATGCCCAATTGTATCCTTTTCTTTTTACCGCTTTTAGTCGGAGAAGATTTTGGAAAAGAAAAAAAATCATTTTAAGCACCTATCGTGTGTAGAATTTAATTGGACGGCTGACAAGATGAATGAAAGAGCGAATAAAACCGCTTGCTTGCATGGCGAGCACGCATGCGCGTTTGTGTGTGCAAAAAGAGTGAGTGAATGTCGCTCGATCTCGTTAATGATCACCACCACAAAGTAAACATTTCAAACGGATGAATAACCAGTAAGTAATGCGGAAACCTTTCTCATATAACTATGTATACTTTTCTTTCAGACTCATGATCGATATTTTTTGTACATAAATTTAAGAAACAAGTACTGCTCAGTTAGCGGTAGCTTTCTCTCCCCCCCCTCTCTCTCTCAATCTCTCTCTCTCTCTCTGTATATATATATATATATATATATATATATATATATATATATATATATAGTATTCCTTCATTTATGCAAGTTTGGTTGAACATGGCGTACACGGAATGTCGTTTTAATTTTTTTTCGATATTTCTTGTTTTCTCACGGGAACCAATTTTAGGGTCAAACTGACTCAAACTGAGAATTGATCAAATTTGCAATCGGATCGAACGTTTCTGAGTGATTCTACAGACATTATCAAAATCTTTAAAGTTACAATTCTCACCATTCTCAATTTCACGACTTGCGATTAGTGGATCATAAATCATGTCCAACGAAACTTTTATATATATATATATATATATATATATATATATATATATATATATATATATATATATATATATATATATATATTGCGTTGAAACAAACAAATAGTGCAGATATAGATCATGAATAAGCATGATGGGAATTGAAATTGTTATTTGGGCCTTTGCATTACCGGCGACTGTTTAGGTCGATGGCAAGAAAAACGCAACTTTGAAACGGCTACCCTATCTGTTTCAGGTTCGATTCCTGCAACAGGGCCATTTTCTCTAATTGTTTATTCTATTTACGACATTTAGGCCAAATGGTACATTCACTGAGAAATAACGGGTGATCATTTGAAATATATATACCTATACATATAATAGAGCACAGTTTATAATCACACACATATATATATATATATATATATATATATATATAGATATAGATATAGATATAGATATATATATACATATGAAAAAAGGTAGATGAATTCTGCAATAAGGTTTCAAAGAAAATAGAGTAAAAAGGAAAGCCAAACGTTTAGGTATAGTTTTGAAGGTGTAATAATGTTTATTGAGCCTTAACCAGTTTCTTCACAGCCCTCACACGCATACCAACACCTGAACATAGCACATAAAAATTATCATACCTTAAAACCATAACTAAAAAGTTTGGCTTTCCTTTTTTTACACACACACACTCACACATACAAACACACACTTATATATATATATATATATATATATATATATATATATATTATCAACCAATTTCAAATCCACTTTCCCATCTCCTTCCATGACGAACATGATTGTGATAACCTCTGTCATGTTTTACCAGCAAACCAAACTCATCCATTCTATCTCTCCATCTTGTGTCTGGTCTTGTTCACCGTTCCATGTGCACCAATCAGTTAGCCTTTGGCTCCATCTGTTGTCCTTTCTCCTTGTACTGCCCATCTCCATTTTTGTTGCTTAATCACTTGTACAATATCCTTCACATTGGGCCTCTTTCAGATCAATGCTGATATTTTTCAATCGCCAAGAGTCATTCCTAACATTGATCTTTCCATTGCCCGCTATCCACTCTATGAAAACTGTTCGCTTCTTTCTCTCTTTCTCCTAAAATCTATACACGCGTATACACGGGTATCGCTGTGGTTCTATTACTGAGCTTGTAGAATTATAATCCAAATATTTCCCCCCTTCTAAATTCTGCTACAGTGGAAGGATTTTAGTAATTTTCCACCCAAATGTAAGCATAACATTAAACAAATACCGAACATGAATATATAGGTAGCGAAGGATAAAAAGCGTTCTTTTTGATATTCCTCAATCTTCATGGCGCTATACTTGTAAG
>OY735223.1:45144525-45334525 GCA_963457665.1 Thysanoteuthis rhombus
CAACGACGTACGTTAAAAGACTGATGATGATGATAATGATGGGGATAGAGAGCAGAAGATTAAAAAACTTGAAGTGATTCGATAATTGGAAGTTAATGGATTTACCTAAAAAGCAGTTAATCTAATAATAATCTGTGTAGAAAGCCCCAGCAAGTTGGAATCAACCCTAAACAAATTGACGCCATTGGCATTTCTTCTCTCAGAAGCAGCAAATTACTTGGAAACGAGATTAGCCAAATAATCTTTTTTTTCATCATTATTAACGAGATTACTGGCATGAAGTAAATCTTAATACTCTAATAAAAGACAACAAACAAAAAAAAACAAACATGCAAAAAAACCCTGAATCATCAGGTATGTGCAGAACTACTTTCCAATTGTGAACCCGTTGTCTGGTTTCAAAAAAAAAAAAAAAAAAACCAGAGGGAAATTTTTTACGAATCCAATATTTTTATAGGTTAATGAATAATTATAAGTGAATAATGTAATCGAAATATTTGAAGGAAACTCTGGAGAGCCACGACAACCTACGCCCTGAAGGGACATGGCATCTGCCCAAAAACTTATGAAAATTGATTTTGGGTATAATGCTGTACATGGGTAAACAACTAACATATGTTTACAATTCTTTCAGAAAAATATGAAGGAGACAAGAAACATTAATTAGAATGAACTTTTGAAAGCCATTTGATCAGAACTACCAGTAACTAATTGCGTTCATAGTTCAATTGAGTCTATTCGGGCGAATCTAATTTATGTATCATTGTTATTCTGTCCAATGGCGGATTATCTCTAATTCGTCGTCATCATCATCATCATCATCATCATCATCATCATCATCATCATCATCATCAGCAGCAGCAGCAGCAGCAGCAGCAGCAGTCTTCTAGCAACCGTCTTTGGACATAGACCTAACTCAAGACTCGCCGGAAATCAAATCTAAAGCGTTGCGGAGCAAATACTTAATGAACTTGCCTAGTTCGTCACGTTATCTAATTTTCTGCTGGCAAATTTCGTATATGTTTCCCGGTGACCCACGTTGTGAATTGGAATGTACAACGGTCCTCTGACATTTTTGCAATATGACTAGCCGATTTACATTTGACTTTCCTAATGGTTTCTATAATATCTCTGATCCCTGATTGTTTTCTAATATATTGTGCTGTCTTGTGATGTTGAGCATAATTCTCTCCTGTGCACGTTGTATGGTCTTCAGATTGAAGGCCAATCGTTTGGTTAGGTTCTGTGTTTCTGTTCCAGGGGTGACTATCGGTAGGATGCATTGGTTGTTGACCCTTCATTATAGGACTGAGATTAAAGATAGCGACGTTTGCTTGACCCAAATCCTCAGTTTAAATTATTTTAAACCGAATATGACAATATGGAGAAGATGTATCGGCACCTTTTATGTATCTCCCTTGGGTCTCGTTCTTAGAGAAAACCTTCACTAATGGTAAATCTTTCTTTGGGAATAAGGTAGGAAGGCTTGGCGAACGCACTGTTTAGGGCAAACAGGCAAGAAAAGCACAATTAGACAGCAGCTAACCAGCTTGAAAGGTTTGAGCAAATTGATGCCAGAACATATACCAAAGATTGTAAAGAAGCAAAAATTACTGAAAGTGACCAAAAGAGAAAACTGTAGAGAACCATAGTCGCCTACGACCTAAGAGAGGGCATGATACATAAAGAAGAACAGATCTGGTTAGTCACTCAATATAAACCGTCTGGTGGCCAATGTCAATAAATGAGTTACTTTTCTCGCCTTTTGCTAGGCAGTTATCACTTAAAGAGTCCGAATTATCAAAGTTTTATGCAAATACTGCCGAACACAAACTAAACCAATTTAGCATGAACTTACATTGCAACTTGGGCTCACCATTAAAAAAAATATTATGGGGTAGTTTTTTTCTGGACGTAACAAAGAAATCATTATTAATTTTTTGTCCTCTGGCTCAGTTGGAGCGGCCTGTAAGCGTCATACATCAATATCCAGTCAGACATGCAGACCAACTTTAAAACTGAAGAGACCTGTCATGGCAGTTTTGATTGACGGTTTCTGATAAAATTACGTTGGCGTTTTTGCCTGGAAGAATCATTACGATATTTGTCTTCGTTATTGAGAGCTGGTATTCTTTTCCAAGAAGCCTTAACGTATAGGATGGTAGTGTCAATGTTGAACGGGTAATGGATTGAAGAATTGCGTGGAAATGCTCGTAAGAAAATTTCTCTTCGAATGATCATCCTATCTAATATCCTGTTACACAAATATGCAAGTTGAAACACGCATGCGTAAACGGAGTCTCACGAAGTGTGAAAAAGCTGATATGAAATACAAAATAAATAACATCTTGAAGATAATCTATTTTAATCTCAAGTCTATTGCACAATGGCCAGTAATCTTGGTCGAAGAAGCGAGGAATCATTAAGTATTTATCATTGAATTAATTCAAAAACAAGAATGATAATGTTAAATTGAATACGATTTTAGAACAATATTCGATGGAATTCACTTATGACAATTATCAAACAACTTTTATAGAAAAAAGCAGTGTGTCTTATTGTATTGGTCTCACTAGAACATAACAGAAACAGCGCTGAAATATTTTCTGCACATTACATATATTTATGACGAGAAGATTATGAAATGGTTTTGCCTAAATTTGTTCATATCTCACATCGAGACAGGAATCTGAATTTGAATTTTTGTCGTTTCCTTTACCCCACAGAATTCTAAATTCAATCCACTGAACACACGTTCCTATACCACACACACACACACACACATATATATATATTGTGTCAATATTCGTTGTATTATAACGCTTCAGTGTGGCTATAGACTATCCATTATCCCATTCAGTACCACAAGGGAGGATCGAAACCTTAGCTTCAGACCCGGAGGCTGGTATCTTTCCTCTGCTCCACCGAACTGGACGGACAGTAAGGTTGAATTTAAGCGATATATATTTATCTATCACATATATTCCTCATTCGCCAGAGTGCTCCATTCCATGTTGGAAGAGCATTGCATATATATGAAGTTATTTTGCCAGCAATAATTCTAAACTGGATATTTTGTTGTTACTTTAAATTTGAGGAGACTAAAGTTCACAAGCATCTTTAAAAGTTTTTTTTTTACAGAATAATCCCGCAAAACACTCATAGTATCAAGCGTTTTATCCCGGGTAGCACTAGGTAGTGTTGCTTTTTACTGATAAGATTAAAAATCAATGGATGAATATATATATATAATGATATAAATATTGATGTGTTAAAAATAACGTCTTTGCTCTCGGCAATTTACGTCGTGAATCTAACCCTGGGTTTTAAATTTGGCGCATTGACTCATAAATATCTTTTCTTCAGTATTGCAGCAAACAAGTTTGTAGTATGAGTGAATTTAATTTAAAAGTATTGTCCGAAGAAAATATGCAGTCAGGAAGTAAAGAGCGAATAAACAGCTAAAAGAATATCTACTGGAGATATACCACGGCAATAAATTGCTACGACAAGAGTGGAATATTCAAACTTGTTCTCAAAAAACTCATGTATATATTCATGAAAGAATAGATGCACTGAAATTCTATCAGATGTTGTCTAGTTTGAAGATTCTTGTTTGTCAACAGACAAATATCAAAAGTTTCGCGAGGGACACTTAACTTAGATGCTTATTCGTTTACACAAACTTGAAGGATCTATAATAGAATCATATACATAAAAAACGTATTAAATGGTAGAAAAAGTGCAATTCAAGAGACGTACAGATCGATAGAGTTGCGTACTTGTATATGTGGCGCCAAGAATAAATATGAGAAGCAACGGGAAGCAACGAGAAGCTAAGCAAATATATCATTTATTGCTTTATTCTGTAAATAACCCTACCGTAGCCCAGACCCTAATCCTGGTCCTAATTATTTAATTAATCACCACCAACCTCTGTATGAAAGCTTTAAAAAAATATCATATTCTTTACGTATTGTATTTTACGGTATGAATCGCACCAAAAGCCAACTGCATTATATATACTATATTCTATTATTCAAAGAAGCTTATGTTGACGTTTTATAAAGGCATTTTTGGAAGTAACCTAGAATGCATTGTTGGTAAGAAGTATGGAGTCCAATAGTAAGCAGCATCATCGTACATATTCAACGCTGATTATTTTAACTTTTTAGGATACTGACCCGGAAGTTAACATCCCAGATGAGAATTTTTCGGGGTATGTTGCTATTTTTAATTTCAGAAATGTCAAATTCAGTCGTTGTGCAGAACATGATTTCATTTATTTGACAGTGGGGCTGAAACATGGAACCTAACCAAGAGACAGATCTGCAAACTGGGAAGCATGCAACGCCTGCATGAGAGAATCATGGAGAGACCACAAGGCATCACAGTACATCTGAGAAAAGACAATAGTCAGGGACATCATTGAATCCATTAAAAATCTCAAATGGTGGTGGGCTGGCCATGTTGCAAGAATGGCAGACAACCAATGGGCATCATGACTCACAACATGGATCCCCAGAGATCACATAAGAAACCGAGGCCGACAGAATACATGATGGAGAGACGAAGAAGACAAATTCAGAAAATACTAGCTCCGCGACGCCCATGATAGTGTATTGTGTCGAATCCTAGGGAAGGTGTATGTCCAACGACAGACGTTAAAATGATGATGATGATGATGATGATGATGATGAGGATGAGGATGATGATGATGATGATGATGAACGATATAAAATCACCAATTTGCGAGATAGCAAATCAAATCTTCTTATGATATCAGTTTGTCATTCCAGGGCAACTGTGTGTTTTCTCGATGTTTGAATATTAATTTTTATATTTCTGTTTTATCACATTCCGTATCTTCGACATTATGATATGGAACAAAGAAGATAGAATTGGGTTTCCACAAAAAGTGGGGAATCTATCCAGATCAGTTGAGAAAACGTGATGTTTACTTTCAGAGGGGAAACAAGAAAAGGAATATAAAATAAGATCAAACCAAACCAATTTCTGCTGAAATCAACTCGGCAATTGTTATCTTTCCTGTTTTAAAATGGCCACCGTTCAAGCTGCCAATGACTCTAACCCTGATCCTAAATAATAACCTTAAAAATACTCAAGAATATTAACCATAACTTATACTTTTCATTGATGGATTTTTTTTGCTTTAAATAAAGAGGTGAAAAAAAAGTCTCTATATGAAATTGCCTGGTATCAGTGGATAATTTAAAAATGTAAAAACAAAACAAAACAAAAACAAAAAAACAAACTGAAAATGTCGTTCTGAGGAATCTTGTCGTCTGCTTCTTTGATCAGAAATTCGTCACCATCGTCTGTTATTCAGCAGCAGGAACAGCGACAATTTCAAAATGGGAAGATAACAATTGCTATCAACTTTTTATGGGAAACCTTTTATCTGAAAACTTTTTGCCAAATTACTGTTCAGTAGGAATCGAGAAGAAAAGTTTGCAAATGCCAATTATGGAATATAAAGAAAAAGACTGTAACGGTGGAAAATGATTCGTTGAGAATACAGACATCCCTCGTATATCGGAAGTTTGCTTTACAACACTTTTTCGCTTTTACAAAAAAAAAAAGTACGAAAAGCGAAAAAGCGTTCATCGTTTGTTTTGCAGCGAGCCATTATTGTGGCAGTACATAACCCTCCCTTCCACTTCTAGACCTCGGTTGCCTTCACCTACCACCACAGAAATCTACGACGACTCAGCTAAACATACCACCACCACCATCACTTTCGTGTGTTGGAACGCTCTAAAATGTTTTCTCATGTACATTACTCAAGATTACTTCTTGCTTTACGCCATTTGAATGAACGGACGCTTTTTCTAGGAATGCTCTAATTCTGGATAGCGATGGAAACCTGTTTTGTTTGAATGCATAACAATAACCACTGCCAGATTGCATAAAATAATCTGGATTGTGGTAAAGAGATTTTATATGCGTTGATTTTTTTCTTCGTTTTCGTGGTAAGTAAAATGACGCCTCGGTACCACAGAATAACCATTATAAGAAATAAAAATGACACATAATTTCTTCGTGGACCCAGAAAGAAAATGAATGTAAAAAACTTTTGCAACCAAAATAGATATGTAACCCCCCCCCAAACTGATGGTACATAAATAAAAATAAGTTACACCAAATGTTCAGAAATAGAGAAATCCTCTGCATTGAGAGATAAAAAAATTGAATCAGTAAAATGTTGGCAGACAGTTAAAAATGCAGACGACTTATAATGTCTATATATTTAGCATACAAAATGTTGTCCCCGACCTACCTGAATGTAGATTATGATTGCATTTGAAGATATTCGATATAAAAACATTGAATTACTAGCGGACATTTGTACACAGAATCGATATTTTAAAACTATTTTTCTATGAAACATAATTCCAAGTGCTTTTTCAATCGATAAAGAAGGCAAGCTAAAATATCTTAATCTCACAACATGAACTATTCTGCATCTTAAAGATTAAAGAAGAATAAGGAATCGGTGAAAAAGTTTTGGTTGAAAAACATTAAGAATGAATTAAATGCAATTCATTTTTTAGGTATTTACAATGATTGCTGCAAAATAAAAAAATATTTAAAAAAAACCCAATTCATACGTATTAAAATCTACAAGTTTATCTTTATACACATATGTACAAGCATGGAATTAGATAGACTCATTATGTTTATGAGTCTATCAATAATCCAAATCTGCAGACTATGTGCATACATTTGTGTCCTATCCTATATGTATATGTAGTGCATAACACATAGATAGAATACAACTATATTCAAGTGTGTATCTATTACGTTTTTGTGCATTCACTCAGTAAGCTAAAATCAGTATCGTTCTAATCGTTCCCCCGTGAGAGCTGTTTAGATAATGAATCCATTCCACTTGCTCACTGTCGGATATAAGGGCATCTGGAACAATGGCAACTTTATGGAGGAAAAGGGTAAGTTATAGGCAGCAAACATAAAATTCTTGGCCAACATTTCAAAGTGAATGGTATCTGTGTAGAGAGATATTGCGTGCAAACGCTTAAACTAACAAGATTACCTTCTTTCTCTTTCGATTTTGATAACAATTGGTACTTATTTGAAACAAAAAGAATTCTGCTCTATTGTTTCGACGGGCATAAGATAATGGCACTCATGTTGAGAAATTAGCAATAAAAACTTTTCGCTATTGTCGTTACGTCTGTCCAGCTTATCAAAACTATTTACATCCTGCGCTCATGGTTTGGGCATTAATGAGATCTGACGTGAAGATAATAAACGATTTGGCAAGCTAACTCTTATATATTGAAATTTATGCATATTTATCGTAAGAGAGGAAACTTGCTTACGAATTTGAGTGTGTGCTTTTCATGTCGAATACAACTGGATAGAGCTGAACCAAGATAAGCATTTGAAATCTTATCGATTCGGTGTTTTAGGGGAATTGTGAGATACATTCGCCGTGAAATTTATGTTCAAAACCGAGTGATCAACCAAGCAACAGTAATTCTGGATGTATATCTTATTAAAAAGAAGAAAGAATTAATCTTCATTCGTCTTATACGGTTGTCGCTGTATAGATTAGATATTTATACGTAAGTAACACGTAATTCTAAAGCTATTGTTCCTAACTTCAGCGGACATTTTACAAGGGGGCGAAATCTCAGAAGACATGTTAAAGTCGCTGGATTTGTTGATTTCACTTGTTTGCAAATACTTAAAAATATTAAAAACTATTGTTTTAGATTTTTGTTTAAATCTAACATACTGTGCTATTCAAATAACTTAATCTAAATTTCGAAACTCACTTTTGCAAACCGCCATATTGGTATCAACATTTTTCAGGTATTGGTGCTGCTTTGCCTCTCAATAGGCTTTGTCGGTCAGCATGAATTGTGGATGCTCCAATTGAATTCTGATTAAATTGATGGATGTGTATATCATGCTAAGGCCAGGGGAGAATAAATAAGCCCGGCCCAACTTTACAACCATCACATTCTGCGTCTCTGGAGAAGAATAAACTTAGCAAAGTATCTTATGTACCTTGTAGCAAGCTAGATATCTACTTCCACGCCATTGATACTTAATTACATTGGGAAGTCGAGATGGTTCCAACTCTGTCATTCACAGTAGATTTCATCAGATTCTATGGAGTCACTGTCAGTAGAAGAAGCGATAAAAATAAGAAAGACATGCAAAATTTCGTCGGCAAAGAAAGTAAGCAGGAGTTATCGAGCGGTTTTCGTGAGGTTGCGATCAGCCTCCTTGGACGCCAGATAGATCGACATATTATGTATAATACATTTCCATTTTCGCCTTTAAAAATCCAACGAAAGGATGCAATTGAATCTTCTAATGTACCACAGCTTATAGGCGTAGCATTTTGACTGTATTGAATCCAAAACTGAAAAAGGCAAATGTTCAATAACTAACAAGAAAAAAAATCTATCTAATCATTGAGACTACTGTAAAAGATTTTGCTGACTGCTAAGCGCTGTATGCTTGTAAAATAGCACGAATCCCTTACTGTAAACGGTGAATAATTCCCGAATGAGTTAGCTATCATCACTGAATATCTCTCGGTCGTTCCCTGTAAAAATAAGTGAAACACAGGGAAGCAACAAGAAACAATGAGGAGCAAAAGGAATGTTATTGAAAAAAGCTTCTATACAGAGGTTTGTAGTGATTAATTGAAGAATTTCAAATTCTTATAGTTGTCTTTACGTTTAGTTCTCTGTTTCAATTGAATATTCCCGTAGAAATTATATATTAAAATGTGAAAATGATTCTGCACAATGCGAAGATAGCAGTCAATGGCTTCATTTCAAGTACCTCTCACTTGGACCTAATTCCACTTGATAGCGAGCAAGATATTCCCTGTTTGTTTTGTTTTAATAGCTGGAAAAATGGTTTCATTTTATCATTATTTCCATGAGTAACGTTTGCTAGTCATAAAAATGATATATTTTGTCGTTTCTCGTTGATTCTTGTCGCTTCCTGTTGATTCACTTAACGCGAAGCAACGGGAATGTAATTGAGGTTTGCGTTGATTATTTCGAGAAATTATGTCTACGGTTTGAACTTAAAATTTGGTGACAGCTTCAAATACCGTTGCTTCTTGTATTTTACTAAGACCCTCAGTAAGTTGGCATGAATACAAACAACACTCTTTTTTTGAAGAAAATATAAAGACTTAGTTTACGCTGGAATTTGACTATTTCACAAGTTTTTGTCTGGATCGAGCCTCTTTCCGGTTATATATATATATATATATATATATATATATATATATATATATATATATATATATATATATATATATATATATATATGTGTGTGTGTGTGTGTGATTTGAGCTTCATTTTCTTTCTCTCCTTTATTTGCTTTTTCTCCCTTTTTGCCAAACTCTGGCCTGAATTTGAGTCAGTCGTGTTCCTCCCTCGTAACAAGAACAACACGAGCAATCAACATGAAATTTAGGGGAGGGTTGTTTATTCTTCACAGTTTTTCTTATACCGTCACGTTAAGCCAATTATCTATATTAAATTAACTTTTTCCTACCGTGATTTGGCATCAAAACCATATGATTACAAGTTTACTCTCTTACTGAGTTTAAATGACAAGTCACATGCCTATGGATTTACTTGTCATTATGTTATGACCAAATGTTTACAGAAATTGATGGACAACGCCAGTAACTACGGTGAATTTTAACAGAGCATTGAATTTTATCATTCCTTGGTCCAAAGTAAAGTTTAACTACAATCGAACATTAGATAATAATATAGTTGTTGCTAATTTCCAAAGAGGAGTTTCTCATCATCCACATTGTATCAAAGTACATATATATATACTGCTTTGTGTCTCAGAGGAAGGTCCTGAGTTCATAGAGCGTAGGTTACTCCCTGGCAAGTGGGAAATCACCCGTGACAAATCCACACCATTGGAGCTTCGTCTTTCTGATCTTCTATGGTTTCATGTAGAATCAAAATTCCCGGAAATGAGATTAGCCAAAGACGACAAACGACGGATGACTCACTGTCTTTAGCATTTTATTCATTTGACTTTCAAAATAGCTAAAAATCTACTCTGCGTCTGCAATGTGAAACTTTCCTTCCTGGAAATGCTTTAGTCTTGTTCATCGGAGAGCAAATTTAATTCCTAAATATTCTTCGCTGAAATGGGGGTTAGTCTCTTGTGCTTATGTATTCTTTACTCCCTCAAATACAGAAGGAACCAATTATATGCCAGGAGTAGACCAATGGGTGTATCATTTGCAATTTTGACCCTGATACCATCGACTGGTATTCTAATCAGGCTGAGGCCAGGTTTCCAGATTATGTTACTGCATAGCAACAGAAGAACTGATTGAAGTTCTAAACTGATTAAGGATGTGGCTGTCTGGAAAAAAAATATCTGAAATCTTTCTGACGCATAACGTTACACATGCTGAGTTATAATACATAAAAAAACATTAAAACTTACGAGAAATAGATAGAGCTCAAAGGCACATGAACAGAGTGTATCATTGATAATTTTGTATTAACAAACCTATACGATTATCATTATGATTCAAGATGCTCAATGTCTCCTCCAACTTTTATATGTCAGTGTGCACAAAATAAATGTTGTGCAAATTTTCCTTTGATAAAATTATGTGCAAACTGAATAATTAGCGAATGTAAATTTGAAATGGTTTCAAGATAATTTTGGCATAGCTCATCTCTCGTGGTAAATAAACTATATTGGCATGTCTTAATATAATACAAATATGATCGCATTAGTTAAACTTGATTCTATGCATTTTCCACTTCGTTGTTCAATTAAATAAAAAATCAATCAGTATTTCTTATTTTCATGTGATGCAATGTCAAAACATATTAGTAACAATAATACACATCACTTCACAGATTATGATTATCAAGGTTGCTGGAAATCGTTAAATCAAAACAAAGCCAACTCATTTCTTAATTATTTTGGGTAACTAACCGTTCGCGTGCACATTAATTTTTTTTTTGTATGCTGGTTTCAAAAACGGGCGTGCGCGAGTGTGAACACAGCCAAGGGGGAAATATACATAAAACATACATTAGTACAATGTTATATAAACAAATGCTCACTCTTATGACGTTCATTTTCTAATCTATACGGAGTATTAGTTCTAGCAGCCTGCTAACAATCACTAATGCTGTCATAATTTACAAGCGTCTCTTATTTTGTGTGCTAAGAAGCAGATTTTTATACTGAAAGTAAATGATCAATTTTCCCCCTCAATCATTTGCCTAAGGAAATCTGGAGTATCTATAAGTAGAAATCCCGTGAACTCCAGTCTCTCTTTCCGTTGGCTTGAAAGTCACTAATCTTATGTAGATTCAATGTTATACATTTTGGTTGTCTACCATTTTGAAAATAGAATGTTTTATTTCATTTTGGAACAAAAAACAGACACCTATGTTTAGTAGAGCCAGCGATATATTTTTTTCTATTTCAAGTTCCAACGTGTGTTTTTTTTTTTGGTCATATTCGATGGCGCTTCACCCCGACATAACCCTCTCTCAGATATTACTGGACTAAAAGGATGGTTGCACTGTCCACTTTCTTTTTTGGGGGGATTCGTCTTTATATACTCGAGTAATCGTTATACGCCCATGCGTTTTATTTTTAGTTAAATAGAAGTCGCATATCAGACGTGTAAATATGATGCACTTCTTCAAGCTTCGGGCACAAGAATTGGTTCGTCTATTTCAGTTTTTAATTTGTTCTCTTCTCTCTATCATTATCATTCTTTTGTATCTTAGTCTCTGTCCGATAGCGTTCACGTTTGTTTTTTTGTTTTTTGTCTTTTTGTTTTTTTGATTCTTCGGTGATTGGACGAAAGGCAACAGGAGTAACTCATTCATCTTGATCATCCCCGTTTTTTTTTCAATTGATCACCCCCATCTCGGCATGCTGCCAAAAGACGTTGGTCATATGACGATTTCTATCGAGCTACTAACCAGATCTGGCAATGACAAGTTTTACAATATCTCATATGAGAAAAAACATTTGTCATTGAAAGATCAACTTTTATCAAAAAAGAAATTTATTTAGAAAAAGAAAATTGTGGATAGAACCGAGTATACGCCAGAAGGAGTATACTTTTTGTTTAGAGATGATGATAAAAAACACACTAGTTCTATAATTATTCTTTAAAAACGATTTCCAAATATTTCTGCAACCCACAATCATCTTTACGTGACCCCTTGAGGGGGCCCTTCCTTTGAAAGTTCTTGCATTACAAAGATATACATATATATATATATATATATATATATATATATATATATATATATATAATGCTCCCTTATTCAGGGTTGATCACTCTTTAAGTGAGGTAACTCGTTCATTATAAGCTCATGCAATGCTCTTCCAACTTAGGAATAGGTGGATAGGAAATTCATGCATGAGTAAATATATCGCTAAATTCAACCTTACTGACCGTCCAGGTGCCAGCCTCTGGGTCTGAAGTGAAGGTTTCGATCCTATCTCGTGGTACTGGATGGGATAATGGATAGTCCATAGCCACGCTGAAGAGTATATATATATATATATATAGAGAGAGAGAGATAGATAGATAGATATAGATATATAGATAGATAGATATAGATATATAGATAGATAGATATAGATAGATAGAAATATATATAGAGAGGGAGAGATAGATAGAGAGAGAGAGAGAGAGAGAAAAGTAGAAAAATGACGCAAACCTTTTTAAAGTATGGACTTTTTCACCAGTCACCTCTGGACTCTTTTCTTATTGATCAACCGATTTATTACGATAACACAATCTACTTATTGCTTAAGTGCGGACATTATGATCTGAACCCCCAACCACAAAAAATAACAAAAACAAAACAACAACAAAAAATAGCATAGATCGATAAGTTTGTTGCATAATGATGAGAAGAGTATTTATTTTCCGAAACAAATATCTACTTTTCAACATAATCTATTGCTTTGCCAATGTATTTAATTCAGTGATGAATATTAATCACTTAGATCGAACATTAAGAGCAATAAATTCCAGATCAAAATTCAGCTAAATACTACGTGTTAAGCGATGGACGTATTGACCAACCTTCATATAGTGTCCATAATGATATCTAAGAAAAAGGGAAGAATTATTTCATGGACTACAAGCAACTGAAATGTAAACAGATCAACAACACAATTCAATTGAGTATTTATTGTATAGCAGGAAGACCATGAATAAATTCAATGACCAGGAATAAACAATTATATCCTCAGATTAAATCTATCTATGCGCGTCGAGTGGGTGAGGCATCTTAATGGTTTACAGGGATATCCCACTCAATAATCGCTATCTACACAATTGAAAACGTAGGTTTTAGCAAAAGAAATAACTTTTTAGCCATGGAAAACATCAATTATTAGAAAGGCTCTGTAGACATAGAGAAGTTACGTGCAAAATGCTTTCACGTAAAAGAACAATCATTGAAACTTCCAATCACTCTATCGGTTATTCATTTACGCACTACATGATACCCGTTGAGAAATTCATGGATATGCAGGTTTACCCTGCTATCCACGAGCAGTCTTTCTATAGAAGCCTTTCAGAAGCCAAAATGGTGTAAATCGAAGAGGCAGTTGCCATTAATTTATAGAGAAACATTTTTGAGCAAACCAAGAACAAAACAATAGTGAAGATGGTATTTCAGGTTGAATCATCAGAGGTTGTGTTGGTTGAAGGCACAGGAAACTGGGGTATAGAAGAAAGAGGGGCCAGGCGTGGTCTGCCTCTATAATACCTCGCTGCAAAACAAAAGCTGGACGCTATTTTCGCTTTTCGCCATTTCTTTCCTAAAAGTGACGTAAAGTGAAATTTTGGATTCTTTTTGATGATATTTTATCCAAAAAAGGAAACTAAAAAACTTATTTCAGTGGAAGAGTCCATTGTTTAAAATTGTTCGTAAGAGATATTTCTATCAACAAAAGTGATACCTTTAAGTGAAAGAGTCTATTATCAAGGATAGAAAAACCAAGAAAATATAACAGTTCATTATATAAGTAGATATTTTTTCTATTTTTTTTCAAAACCATTTTATATGAACATTTATAGACTCAGTGAATGCTCAGTCAAGTCAATATGAACATTATTTTTGGACTAACAATGCGGTTCAAATAATCATTTTTTCTTCAGTACGATAGCTAACATTAAACGACAATTAGGGGTTTGTAATTATGGCATAAGACCGGTATTGGAAAAACAAGTTAGAATTGTGTTTGTTCTATTTCTGTTTTTCCTCAATTTTAATTGTTTGTTTCGGGTGGAAAACACCTCATTGTTAAATCAAGCAAGATCCCCGTTGCCTCTATCATAATTGAACAACGTTGATGATTGCATCAACTCTGCTATCAAGGGAGTTGAGGACTACACAAGGCAGAGTAATGAAAAACTAATTACATCAGTTGCAACAGAACTAACAGGAGATCGAATAACCGGTCAAAAATTCAAAAACAAGAAATCTTAAAAAAGCGAATAAAAACAACTCAACGGACAATTCAGGAGACAAAATGAAAGAATTGTAGATGAAACTACATCGGCGTGATTGCAAAGTGGATATCTGAAGAGAGAAACCGAATCTGTATTAATGGCGACCCTGAAAAACGCCATAAAAAACAATAATATTAAGGCCACAACAGGTAAAATAAGATAGCAAATGCAGATTATATGGAGATAGATGTAAGGCAGTTAAGTATAAAATAAGTGAATGTAGTAAGTTGGCCCCTGAAAGTGTACAAAAACAGGCATGGTTGTATGGAGAGGATGGCCCACTGGAAATTGTGCAAACGAATCGAAGTTGTCTATGCAAGCCAATGGTATAAGCAAAAACTAGAATTTTAGGGACTAGAAAACCTAAAATCCCTTTGGAGTGATCTGCCTATCGCGACCCGAATACCAGATGTAATTATGGTGAGCAAGGAGGAGAAAATCCAACAAGTATAGAATTTTGTTGGCTCGACAGACAACTGATAGCTGAAAAAGGTAACTGTTGTGCCTATAACAACTGGGAAGCTTGGAACAGTACAAAGGAGCCTTGCAAAGAGATTGGGAGAGTAGGAAATCCGTAGAGCCATCCAGATGATAGCATTACCGAAATCAGCCAGACACCTACCACTTACCCCTGGTATGAAAACTCAATGAGAACAAATAATAATCAGCTAGAATATTGAGAGGAATTCTAAAGTACTGAAAACACGTGCTGCCACTTGATCCCAAGTGAAAGCCACTATTTGCTGCTGGCGTGAAAATGCAATCGAATCACCATATATACAATGGGTCGTATCGGTGATGCATAGTATCAGTAGCAGCCATAAGCCCCTCTTCCTTGCTGCCCTCTCATTAAACTACCTTTCTTTTCTCTTCTCACCCTTCTTTCCGTGTCTGTCGTACCTACAGTATCAGTAGCAGTCATCAGCTGCACCTGTTGAACGCATGATAATTGTCACCGAAGCGATCAGTCATGAACTACTATGCAGATCACAGCACTACTGGGGCTTGCAGGAATACCGAGAAAAGTGCTTGAAATATGATACTTACGACCTCCAATCGTTAGCAATTGCCAACCTGCCAGAATAAAAAAGGCAAATGCAAGTAAAGCGGGATGGGAGTCGGGAAAAAGTTTCAAACCACAGCGCTGCTGTGATACGTGAGAACGCCGAGAGTAGCGAGAGAGAGAGAGAGAGAGAGAGAGAGAGAGAGAGAGACCCGAGGACACCTACTAACACCCAGCCTTCAGCGATGACCACCAGGCATCTAGCGAGAAAGTGCAAACCACAGCATCTCTATGGATTGCAGATATGCTGACATAAAGGTTGGAGCTTTGAGGAGACTTGCTGTCACGCAGTCTCCAGCGATGGTCTCCAGATATGCAGCGTTGAACATGCAGATGTAGGATTAACAATGATGATAATAACAAGCTCTCGATCTATCGTGATATACTCGATAACTATATAAAATTCTTTCGATTAGATTGGTAGAATAAATTCAACTACTGAAATATGATAAATCTTATCTCTCCCATTATTTATTTTTCCAGTAAATAGTTGGTCCGTTCAATGACAGGGTGGAGAGAGGGGATTGAAATTTGAGCAATGACTCATTACGAACGATTCACGACCCCCGTCTTAATACGCCTCGAATAAATAATAATCATTTATCAATAACAATGATAATTATGGAGGCAACCGTTCAATATTTGGATTAACAATGTGAAGGAAAACAAGATAATGTTGATTTTGTATGAATAACACTGTTGCCAAGTAGACATTGCTACTGAGATTTGAATTGTTCCACGGAGGAGTTTGCTTTTAACCTCTTCACTTCCCCATCATTCTCCATTCATCATCAACGTCAGCCTTTTAGAGACCGTTGTTGGACATGGGCCTTCCCTAAGATTCGCTGGACCTCTCTATAATGGACGTTGTGGAGCCAATACTTTCTAAACTTGTCTATTCCGTTCTACCATCTTATAATTTGCCGGCCACAGTTTCACATATAATCTCTGGGGATCTACGTCGTGAGTCGTGATGTCCAGTAATTGTCTGATATTCTTGCAATATGACCAGCCCATTGCCATTTGAGTTTTTTTTCTAATCGATTCTATGATATATTTGACTCCAGATTTCTTCTCTGATATACTGTGCTGTATTGTGATCTCTCCATGTGATGTTGTGCATAATTTTCTCATGTGCACGTAGCATGGTTCTCTATTTCAGGGTCAATCTTTTGGTTAAATTCGATGATTAAGCTCCATAGGTGACTACTCGGAAGATGAATCGGTTTAGAATTAGAATATACTTGTCAGAAATGACGGGGTTATTTATGCATTGATCAGCACTCAGGAGCTTAAACCTACTTCATTAGGTGATTCATTTTTAATTATTCAAGCATCCTAATTTTGCGTTTCAACTCATCTCAAGCTGTTTGAATGAGTGATGATCAGACATGAAATCTTAAGAGTTTCTACATCGTAACTTTTATTGTATAATATTCAAGTTTACAAATAATTTAATCATTTTGTACACTTAATACATTTTTGCCTATCGAGCCCACCCCCAAGGTTTAAGCCTATTAGGACTCTTGGTTAATCCATCTCTGCCTATGTCACGTTCACTTTTGGTATGTATTTCCACTCGTCCCTGTCCGTTGCAAGAGTTCAATTTTAAACTCTAAATGCTAATACTAGAGACTTGTAGACCTCCAGACTTGCATCATTAGATTAGTGGAATGAATTAGTTCCAAATGTATGCCCCAGATTTATACTATTACAAACCGTCAGCCCGAAATATCAACATAGTCTGTTCAGTTTTTATGCAGGTCTGGCTCGTTGACTAGCAAACTAACTATCTAAGTTCGTCTTGCACATACCAGCCATGCAAATCGACCAAGATGCATAAAAACTCAAACATTCATTCCTTATTATGTCTATAAAAAACGTTTTATTTTTCGACACCACCCCTGCCAAACAACATTTTTAGTGAGGGTTTCCAACATAAGTTTGTATAAAATCATTTGTGTCCGGTAATACGTTTTTCTACAGAAAAAAATCTGACTTTTTTTAGTGATCACAAAAACAGCGAAAGAAGTAACTTATTCATTGGTCACCCCTTTATCCAACTTTTAAATTGATCAACCCCAACAGAGCACGTTTCCAAAGACGCTGGTCACGTGAAGGTTTCTACTGTGTGAGTAACAAGACCTGTCTATTTCAAAACTAATCATTCGTATAGATTCGAAATCTTCAATACTAAAATGAGATGCCAGAATGACACATAACAAACTGCTAAAAGTAACAATATATTGATCGAAGCGTTAACAATTATTATCATTTTGGGGATCTTCTTTGAGTGTATAAGCATGTGTGCGTCATTGTATTGACTTAATGTTAGATGTGTATCAATGACCTGACCACAAGAACAACGAATATATGAATAAATGCCCACGTAGGCATGAAAATACATTAGCCAGATATAGCAACACATGCATATAAAATAGTTGCTAAGCGACACAACATATGACAGTTGCTCATGAGAAAATAAGTCATAATTGTTAGTTGTTCTCTGGAGTGACTTTTCTTTTTATCTTGCCGTTCGTACGGCAATACAAAAAGATGGTTGGCAGTTACACCCAGTTTTTAGATAAGAGAAACAGATGAATATTAACCTATATCGGAGGAGAATGTGAGTAGGTATGCAAAATGAAGATGGAAAAAATGTGTGTGTGTGTGTGTGGCTCTCTCTCACTATATATATGTATTATATATATATATATATATATATATATATATATATATATATATATATATATATATATATATATAGTGAAAAAGTATCCGATGCATATCAAAAGTTCATTTCACCATCCTCATATAGCTCTCAAGATTGATATGATTTTGGACTGGATTGAAAATTGAAAAGCTATGCGCAAAAAATTAGAAATATTCGTCAAGAGATGTTGAGATAAACTTTTTGAAATGTATCGGGTACTTTCTGTACTCACTGTAAATAGATAGATCGATCGATCGATCGATAGATAGATAGACAGGTAATAGTGAGAGCAAAAATAAAAAAAAAAGCAGAAAAAAAGAAAGGCAGGAGAGGAAGACCAACGTAAAAAAAAAAAAGTGGGAGCGATAAGAGGGCCAAAGGGGAGGGAGATAGATAGATAGATAGATAGATAGATAGATAGATAGATAGAGAGAGAGAGAGAGAGAGAGAGAGAGAGAGAAGGGGTGGACGGACAGACAGAAAGGGGATGAGAAGAGTTAGTGAAGAAAAAGTGAACGCATAAAATTATTATGCAGAGAGAAATTAGAGAAAGAGGAAAATAATTATCTTTGAAAGCTGAAATAAATTGCTTTCTTATGTAAATAGTAATATCCTGAGAAAGTTGGTAAAAGGACAAACCAGTTCGAAAAAATAACGATGATTGCTCATTGTGCGACAAAGCATTTTCTTTACAAACACATTTAGCTCCGAAAAGACGTAGAATAAAGTCAGCATAACAAAGAAACAGGACAAGAATATCTTGAAGGAACAAGAGAAAAAAAGAGGCAACACTGAAGGAAGAAAAATAACAAATATTGACAATAATTGAAGCAGAAATGTTGACCATTAGTTTAGACAAGGAAATGACTTGTCTACAAGAATTTGTGTATTTCTCTTCGTTATATCTTTTACATCTTGGAGAGAAAATAAAATACGGCAAATCGGACAGTGGTGGAACCAGGGTTGTGAGCGGTTGCAAGGGTAATGGATTTTAAGTACGGGGCTCCAAATGGGAAAATCTATTTGAAAAATAAATTCATGAAGAAGAAAACAAATTTCGAACATAGAAAACACGAAAGTAATATGTGATCAAGCATCTTTCAATTAAGTTTGAGCCGTAGCTTTTTAAGACTAGAATTGGTAGAAGAGTAAAGTTAAATAATTAACCCAAGAAATTTACCTCGGAACAAATAGATAACAATATATGGAGATAAACCATGAAATCTACTTTATATCAGGTATACAACAAAATATTAAAATTTTGTACTCAAGGTTAATTTATTATTACTTGGGGTTATTTAAAAAAAAATCTTTAAAATCTTTATTCAGATAATTGAATTGAAAAGAAATCTTGGATTCGGACCCCTCAGTCCCCTGGATCTTCACCTGTGAGATGATTCACGCACTTGGCAATGTCTAGACTGTATAATCTGAAACTTAAACTGGGGAGATAAAAAATCAGAATAGACAGTCAATACCTAAGCAACTTCTGATTTACTGACGACATCGTGCTTTTTGCAAAAAACCTGTATGATCTCTAAGTAGAGCCAGACGAGCTGAATGGAGAAAGCAAAAAAGTTGGTCTTCACATTGATTTCTGTAAAACAAATGTCATTTACAACAAACCTCTAAAGGACAAAGACACAACAATCAGGATTGAAAATGCAGTGCTGAAGAAAGTAGACCACTGCATCTACCTGGGACAACGAATCTCCATGAAATCCCCGAAAGAAAAAGGAAATCAAGCGAAAAATCACTCTAGGTTGTAGTAAGCTCAACCTTCAAGAAAGTCTCATTGATCCAAAAACAAGGGTATACAACCAACGTATCCTCCCGATAGCAACCTATAGAGCTGAAACATGGATCCTAACGAAAAGATAGACCCTAAAACTGAGAACTACGCAACATGCACAGGAGGGAATCATGTTCAACGTCACATGGAAAGAAAACTAGACAGTACAGTATATTAAGAGAAAAACAGGTAAATCCATTTGGAAACTCCAATTGCAATAGGTTGGTTATGTAAGAAGAATGTCAGACAACCACTACACATCCCAGCCCACAACGCGGATCCCCAGAGATCATATGCGAAGCTGTGGCCAGCAGAAAATAAGTTGTCGTGACAGACTAGACAAGTTCAGAAAGTGATACCCATGACAGAAAGCTCTGGCAACCTTGGGCAAGGTCTATGTCCAACAAAGGACTCTAAAAGGCTGATGTTGATGATGACAGTGATGATGAAACTTTAGATTTCCCATGTAACGATATCTATCATAGATAACGTATTTAATTCATGGCATTTTGCTTGTGATATTGTGAAGCCAAAAGAAATACCCCGAATTCTCAGTTTTTTCCAATGAACATCAATTAAATATCTATTGTGCCTCGAAAATATAAATCAACAGGTCAACAGTTAACATAGATAGTTAGTCATTCAATAGAAACAGTTACGTGACAAACATCTTAGGACAGCATGCCATGTTGGGGTGATCAATAAAAAAATCCGTAAAAAGTATAATCAATGAATCAAGTTTTGTTGGGCGGTGATGACTAAGAAAATTTGAATTAAAAAAAAAACCCAAAACATGCGTGAGAACTACCGGACACAAACTAAGGGACCAATTTCGCATAAACTTACATTATAAATAGAACTCCCCCTATTAAAACCTATCCCGAGGATTTTTTCAAAAAACAAACAAACAAAAAAATAAGAAACTTTTTTCTATATATAATGAAGTTTTTAACCCTCTAGTTCCATTGGTACGGTATGTGCATACATACAGTCAGACTGACTTGGAAACTGGAAAAACCTATGATGACAGTTTTGGCAACAGCTTTTTTTGACAATTTGTAATATTCATTCCATATCATCTGAACTATTATGACATGACTTTTGAGATATTTTTGCAGTCAATATGACACCTTATCAGTTTCATGGTATGTTAGCATGTATGTAATTATAAGCTGAAGCAAGCTCCTGCTCAGAGCCACTTACGTTTTACCAAGTTCAAGAGCTTCATCAAGTCTAAATCCGGCTGTGTTGGTATGTATTCACAAGCAGCGGCAACAACTGTATCAGAAATTCTGAATATACGAACGTGAGAGAATGAATGAGTAAATGTATTGATAGAGTCATTTCCGATTATATAAAACCAGGTTTTTCTGAATACTACTTTCTTACTCATGGAAATGTCTGATGGTGGTATGACAGCTTGCATGCTTCTCTTTCTCTCTCTTCCTCCTCTTTCTCTCTCTCTCTCTCTCTATATATATATATATACATATATACACACATATATATATATATATATATATATATATATATATTAGCGTGTAATCCATTTTATTCCCACCAGACATATATATATATATAGACAGAGATATATGTTCAATGTTTTACACAGAAATAGATATGATAATACGTGTAAATTTTTCTTGTTTGGATCATCAGTTATTTACCATGTAACTATTTGGGGATTTTAAAAATAAAGGACTGCGTCATACTACATACAACTTGTCATTTCATATAAGGTATTATCATAATCTATTGTATATGGATGTTATTTTATACTGAATATTATTTGATTTTTTGAAACAAAGAGTTTACTTGCATAGGTTACCCAACAAATGTATTCAACGATGAGGGAGGATCAATAAGTACAACAACAGATGTGGCTCCCTGTTCGTGTCATTTCTAATGATTGTTAACCCCAGTGAATATTAGATTCGTTACGTCGGTTTTAAACATCTACGGTATGCAAACGAACTTATGATATCTTTAAGAATACTGGTTATTCAGAAAAAAAACTTCTTCGAATCGATTTTTACCGACATATTCAACCGAAAAATTTGACAAGAAGTTTTCAAGCTCACTAACCTTAGACTTAAAAATCTCAAATGGTGGTGGACTGGCCATATTGCAAGAATGGCGAACAACAGATGGACATCATGACTCACGACATGGATCCCCCGAGATCACATGCGCAACCGAGGCCGGCAGAATATTAGATGGAGAGACGAGCTAGACAAGTTCAGGAAGTACTGGCCCCGTGACGCCAATGATAGAGAAGTGTGGCAAATCCTGAGGAAGGTCTATATCCAACGACGGACGTTGAAAGACTGATGATGATGACTTAATTACCCAGGCTGACACCATCTCGCTTCTATTAATATTTTAATTTCTTCTTACTAAAAAGGCTTGTATACGTAGTTGAGATGAAACAAATATCTTTCTATCATGTAGTAACACCCATATATATATATATATATATATATATATATATATATATATATATATATATATATATATATACATACACACACACACACACACATACATATATATACACAAGCACACACACCCATATATATGCATGCATGTGTATTTATGTGAACATATAGTCATATATAGGTGTACGTTTATATACATAAGAACGTGTTCAGATTAATAGTGACCATGTGATAAATGCGAATATATGTGTGCATACAACCTTATCACAAGTGAAAGACATTCAAACCTACATTACAGCGTTCACCAACAAACGCAATGAATTTTTGAATTCAAATGAAAATGACCTTTTGGAAAAATATCAGTTCTCTCACTCAAATGTTGAGCTTTCTTTTTCTTTCTTGATTTTGTTCTCAATTTGTCAATTTGATCAATTCGTGCCGCAGCCTTCGGAAGGTCTCACAATTCTTAGCAAACTTTCAACGCAATAATTATTACTTCGAGGTATAAAGGATCTGCAACTTGTAATTTGATTCAATGCTTGAAAGAAGTAAGAGGAATTAATAACATACTCCTGAAAAGTGCGTCTTTCTAATTAGATCTTTCTTTTCCATTAAGACAAATTATTGCCTAATAACAGTTCCTGGTAGTTTGGTGTCAGCAGGAACGATCAAATACTTTCAAGCAGAAATCTTCCAATATAAAAGCGACCGTAATAAGTTTTTTTTCTTCTTCAGATGTACACATTTCTGGTTTAATTTGAGACAATGACAATCGATAAAACAGCAGCAACAAATATTTAATCTATTTAAGGAATCTAAAAGCTGTTATGGTTGAAAGATCTACTTAATGAACGATGAAAAATAGTGGATACGAAAATGTTAAAGCTTGAATGAAGCAGAGGTCATTTCAGGTCATTTATAACCATTCTTTAAGGGCATGGGTCGAACTTAGACACCAAAGATGCTAGAATTTAGGATATAGATGCATATTCTTACGGCAAGGATCGCAATCTATATGGCGTTGACCTCTGAGACAATCAAAAGGTAAAAAGAGGTCATTTTTGGTAATCTATAATAAATTTTCCAAACTTTCTGCCCCAATTTTGCGCCTAAAATTAGTCATGAAGTACATCCTTCAATGAAGAAAGTCATATACAATGTAAAGTTGACCTAAGAGGTCATCTAGGTCAGCAGATGTCGTTTCTGATCAATTTTCCAAGTTGTTCCTTGCAATTTTGCACCGATAGACTGAAATTTGGAGTTGGGGTGAATCTATGAAGATATTATGACAATGCTAAGTTGACCTAAGAGGTCATTTGAGGTCACCAGAGGTCATTTCTAGCAAATTTTCAAATTTGTGGGCAACATATTTGAACCAACTTGTTGAAAATGAGCATATGGTATACCTTTTCACAACTAAGTTCAAGCTAAGCGAGGTTGACCCTGAAAGTCATTCAAGGTCCTAAGAGGTCATTTCTATTCAATTTTTAGAAGTTTTTTTTAGCAATAACTACACACATACGGAACTGAAATATGCTATGGTGGTAAATTGTTCCTTGACAAAGTCATTTAAGGTCACATGAGATCATTTTTGGCCATTTTTCAAGTTGTTAGCCAACGTTTTGAAACTGAAATTTGTCATAGAGGTAAATTCTTTCACGGACAGAGTATTTAAAACGTGATTTTAACATCAGTGTCACTTGCAATCATCATAAGTCATTTTGGGTCATTTCGAGTGAATTTTTTAAGTTTTCGGCCTCAATTTTTATCTTATGACGAAGAAACTTTGCATAGGAGTACATAGCAAAAGGTTATAGGTAATGTGAAGCTGTTGCTGGAGTTCTCTAGAGGTCACCTGGGGTTAATTTCTGGTATTTTTTAGCCAAGTACAGCTATGTAAAGCAATATGTTGAGTTTGTTATGGAGTACGAAAGTTTTTTTTTACCCCAGAGATGGTTGAGCGGACAAGGTCAACTTCGATTGGATATGTAGTATTGAGGTGGTATTTTTCAGCCAAACAATTACATTCATGGAGATAAATTAATATTTAATCCGGGCAAAAGCAAAGAAGATAGATTATTGCAACACACTGGATCATTCGAGGTCAGCAGAAGTACTATTCTTGATAATTTGGGGGTTGGGGGGTAGATTTTAAAGTATTTTTTCTCCTGGGTAACACCGGGTGTCTATGGTAATTGATGGATTTTATTTATGAAGCTGTACTGAGAACAATTCACCGGCAACAATTTATCAATAGCAACTTACTAACAAACATTTATCGATTTATAGAATTTATTGAAATATACAATTTATCGAGATACACAATTTATCGCGATGTACAATTTATCGAGATCTTTGAAATTAAAAACAGTTAAGAACAAAAAGTAACTATCAAAAATGTGAAAAGATTAATTGGCAACCCATTTCATCATAGGGGTAGTGTTCCGGTAATTTGAAATTAAATTTTCAGACACTGATAATTAGGAGGTTACAAAACTATTCTGAGCGAAGTGTAGATGATTCTCCAGATTGAATGCACAAATCTACCATACATACACAAACAAAAACAAACACATTCATGATTGTCGCCATGTGTGATTGCTTCATAGATTTATTAGTCACCAATGTAAACATCTAATTCACAAGAAATGATCGCACATTACTTTAAGTGAGTATGAAGAAAGTCGAAAATAATTCCTACAGAATTCGGTTCTACCAGTAACTAGAATTTTCGATTGTAAGCCTAACATATTTTGGCCATTTCAAGACATCTATCTGTATAAAAACATAACTTACACAAATACTGTCGGAAAAATAAACGCAACCATTCTTGCAAAGCCCGGCCTCCCACACATACAGGAAATGTCTGAATTTCACGTTGGCTGTTATCTGTATGTACACAAATGATATTCGTCGGCACATGATGAGAAATTGATTATGAGCATAAATATGCATAATTTATATGAAAATGCAGGCATGGAGTGAGCCAGGGAATCTGTATTTTTTTCTCAGCTTTACTGAGATGCTCGTGAACGCATGCATTGGACTGTGCCACATCGAAGATAATATTTGGTGCCGACAAGTTTTGTGCCGACTAAACTTGTCGATAAGAACAGAAATAAAGAAAAAAAAATTTTTTTCTTTAGTTTTCATCGTGATCAACTTCGAAGTTTTGGGAGATTTTTCAGGCGAACAGGGATGAAGAGAAAACAACAGCTGTGCTAAAGTTTTGAAATCTTTTATACGTAGGAATCGAATCAATCGTCGAGAGGAGAAAACCAAAGCTTATGAAATAATACCTAAACATTGCTTGAGGTCAGAAAGCTCATATTTAAGTAGGATAATTCTCATCATTTCCGGGAATTTCTCATCAATCAATAGATAGAACAATTGAGATTAGCTATTCCTAATTATTTGAAAACGTTAACGAAAACTACTACCAAAACTATCAATACAGGTTTCTTCAGATTTTAAGGTGGTCTAGATGACCGACTGACTATGTATCGGAGCGAGAGGGCTGAATATTCAAAGATTTACATCTTATATCTACAAAATTTTTTTTCGTTCTGAAAATACCTTCAATAGCTTTTTAGGGGTATCAATTTGCAATATAAGTTTTTGATTAATTGATACTTTAGTTTGTGTCGTGGCAGAATTCACACTTGCTTCAATAAGCTGGGGTCCGTGGTAAAATTAATTTAGATGAAATGGGTTCTTGGTAATGAAAAGATTAAGATCCACTGATGAGTCTGGCGAGCACAGCGAACTTACACAGCTGTAAACCCGGAAAAAACTTCGAATTATTACCAATGATGAAGGTATTTTGAGGATATTAGAACATACTATCATAAAATACCTACCAAAATATATGGAGCCGGGGTCGTAAAACATGGAGCTCAGGATCGTTGAACCAACAGCAATGATTCAAAGTTTTAACGATGTAAATCCCAAACAGAATGCAAATTAAAAATACCCCCGCTTTAGAATGAAAAAATAAAAACACAACAAAAAACAAAAGACGGGCTATCAAATCATGAAATTCTTTAAAAATTATCGTCTGATAGCATCTAGCGAAATATCTAAAGCCAACTACCTACAATTGTCAAGGACAAACGGTGTGACATAGATGTTAAGCAAAGTTTTTATTACACACACACGCATACACACACACACACACACACACACACACATATATATATCATTATAAATTGCATTATATCATATAGAAACTTACATGATTTAGGATCTCCCTATATTGCGCAGTGAATGAAACATTCAGTCTAGATAACGTGTGTGATAACGGGCGATCATTTCAAATGAGAGTTTTAATATAATATAAAGTAATTTATAATCATTCTGTTAGAGCATATATATATATATATATATATATATCCTTTTATCACACACACACACACACACACATACATGCACACACACATATGTACACATAAACACACACACGCATGTGCATATATATATATAAACTTACAGTACGATAATGATAGCTGTTTTCAGCTTCTCTATGTCAAAATGCACTTTCTATTAAGTTCTTAAAATTGCGTTTTCTGTGCTTTTAAATCACGGAATTTTTTTCAAATTAAAGTCTATAATCATGTAAGATGAAATCTCTAAAGCCTTCATCCATTGTTTTGGAGTAAATTGCAAATGTCCGGGGGATACCTCATGACAAACAGGTTAAGGATTTTTTTTATCATATACAGGATTCTCAGATCAATATTGAGTACCGAACTGGGAGCATTTATCGGCCATCTTAGCATAACTCAATTTGTGACAATACATAGATTTTGATAATCCCCTCTGACCCATCGTTCTATTGATTAGAATATGATCATTGTGTAAACACATTTTGATTGCCAGTACTAATGCTTGCTTTAAATTTTGTCATAAAGAATGGAAAAAAGGTAACGAAAAGATTTTTTAAGTGCTCTCAAAAGTTAATGTATTTTCGGGCTGATTCATCGGCAAACAATAAGAGAAATATTGAAAGATTTTGTTGTTGATTCAGCAATACGTAAAAATCAAATGAATCTTAAAAATGTCATTAGGTTTCTCTGAGTTTATTCAATTCGTATTTCTCGCTGTATCAAAAATCGATTGTGAATTGGAATGAACTTCATTCTTAGGATTTTTTCATATTCGAATTACACCTTGAATATTCAAGCAAAGCGCAAGCTTATTTATCTTTCGTATCGCTTTACTTATAAAGTTGATTTATAAGCCCATTGATACCTACAAGATCATTAGTAATTGGTTTTATAATACGAATTTAGATTAGGCTTTGATAAACTCTTTATATCTTCAATGAAATCGAGGCAATAAAAACTGCCATGGAGATAGTATACAACAAAAGTATAAAGAAAATAAAATGTACCATTTCATTCCTTAAAATTAATTTTGAATATTTCCCCACTGCAACTTTTTTTTGCTTGTTTTTTATGAACCAGTCCATTATTCATTTTCCTAAAATGGGACAATATAAAAGAAGAGAAAAAATATCCTGTACTATGTCTAATATCAAAACATTTTCCAACGGAATCCTTAAAAACCTATGAGCGATTGTTACCTTTTCTGCATTAAATTCAAACATTTCCGTGTTAGATTTCGTTGCACTGTTTGTCTGGATTTCACGATGTCGTTTTTCCTCACGAATTGTAAATTTAACTACAAATGATATAAGTTCAGTTTACTGTTAGAGGGTTCAGGTTTAGGGTTGGGTTAGTGCTTAGGGTTAGTGTATTGGGCTAGTGGTAGGGTCAAAGTTATATAAATCAGTTATGGATAAAATGAAATCAGAGAACTTGTCATTATCGTGATGGTGGTTTCACCATTTAAAAAGTTTAAGCCATGTATATGTTTTGAATTTAATGCAGAAAAAGAAGAGATCGCCAGCTTCTGAAAGGCAATGTCATTATAGAAATAAGATGGCATATGAATCTCATCTTAAAACTACTTACGAAAAATGTGTTCGATAGGAATTTGCTTCTAGTTGTGTCTGAGTAGCTTTGCCCAGAAATAAGTCATTCAATATTTCGACGTCACACAAGTCGTGACTACAGCTTTAAATATTGGTAAACGCTACACTTTTTGAATGATAGAATCGATGACATTTGACAAGTGAACATAAGACGAGGCTTTAATAAAAGGTCAGCATGAATTGATAATATCCTCAGGGCTTTCAAACAAAGGAGAATCAGAACGCATTGCAACTGCTTTCGAGGGACGTTCAGAAAATACGTCTTCCTTTATCCTTAATCCGATCGGCCCCTCGGGTTGCACGTCGATAATCCATTTTTTTCAGTTTCTGGCCACATTTACCCAGTTCCTTCCGTTTCTTCATATCGTCGAATGTCTTCCTCTCTTCTGTTTATGTGTTTTTGTATGCTTAACTGCGATGTGTAAGGTTCCCCATTGACATTAAATATTGACATTTCTCAACGGTCTTAGCCTACGCTCTAGTTTGTACCTATCACCATACTTTTCAAAAACAGAACTTTCAAAAAAATTCACTTCTTTTAGAAAAAAATGGAGAAATTCAGTTGAATTTATCATCATCATCCTCATCATCATCATCATCATCATCATCATCATCATCATCAGTAGTCTTTTAACATCCATCGTTGGACATTGACCTTACCCTGGATTCGCCACACTTCTCTATCCTGGACATCACGGAGCCAGTATTTTTCAAATTTGTCCAGTTCATCTCTCCATCTCGTATTTTGTCGGCCTTGGTTTCTCATGTGATCTCTGGGGATCTAAGTTGTAAGTCGTGATGTCCATCGGCTGTTTGTCATTCTTGCAACATGGCCTACCCATTGCCATTTAAATTTTCTAATAGATTATACGATGTCTCTGACTCCCGTTCTCTTCCTTTTATACTGTGCTGTCTTGTGATCTCTCCATGTGAGGTTGAGCATTATTCTCTCATGTGTGCGTTGCATGCTTCTCAGTTTACAAGACTATGAATTTTTCATACTGAACGCATAAATACCTCATGAAACAACAAAACTGTAAATGTGCGCACTAACACACACGTAGACACACCCATAGAATTTATGGTCATATCTAATTAGCCGACATTTGTGTCTATAATTATGTCATATGCAAAATATCCTTTCTCATAGCAATCGAACGACTCAAAACCGATTATTAAAAAAAAAAAATTAAAGCCATTAAAATCGATATCATCTTCTTTAAAGAGAATCAATTAAGAACGTCAGGGAGAAAGAATGAGAAAATTAGGTAGAACTAATGTCTGTTGAAAACATGCTTTTCATTTTTGTTTTTATTAAACAGAATAGGGAAGGAAATGAGGGAATTTTTATATTATTATCGCTTTTTCCCTATCAAAAAATACACATCTTTTGACGAGTATGCTAAAAAAGAAGCCTTTCAATGACTTGTAAGTAAAGAATTCAAGAGATTAGAGTTATCATGAGTTTATGAATCAAAATGAATCTTTCGAACAGTATCAGTCTATTTATATTGTAAATCTATCATCTATGCTTCAGTATATGAGGATTTTTCCGGTAAAATCAGCTGTAGTGAATGTTTCCATTCGTTGTCATTATGTGGCGAATAAAATGATGAAGACTTAATAAAGTGGCAGAGGTAAAACTAATGTGATGAAACCATTGGTATTAACTGTTTATTCTGTTATAATGTCACCTCATTTGATACATATAAAAACCTGAACATTTTGATTATTCATAAACTTGGTTCCAAAGGAAGAGCATAAGTGTCATTACTTTTGATAGATTTTCTTGAAGAAAATCTCAATGGAATCATCATATTTCTCTGTCGCTGTCTCTGTCGCTTCTTCGATTTATGGGATTCAGATTTGACTCATTCCAAAAGGTCACTTTCTATTGACACCGGTGACATTAGCTATTACGTCATGCTGTATTATTTGAGAAACAATGGTTTTAAACAAAAGAATATCAATGATTAGTATGGTAATGTGAGTGACGCCATTCCAGATGTTCATTGCCGCTAAGTCTACTTTCACATATCGTAAAAACCGCGGAGGACTTTAAGACAAGGAAATACTTGTGATATGTGAAGCCTGGACAGGGACGGCTGTTGCTGTAATCAGCGTAAGGACATTCACTATATAAATATTTCTTTTGAATCTAAGCAATTAAAGCAATTTAATCTGATATTTTAATTGATTTTAAAATTATGTAAAGGGACGATATAATTTTATGAAATTATTCATTTTAAATAAATCTAAATGTTTTTTAATTAAAAATTAAGTTTTTCTTCAAAATAATTTTTGTTGGAAATTTATTGCCATGGTACACCAGCATTTAGTTGCACATTTTCCTGATGGTACAAACATTTCTTTTGAATGCGAATTGACGATTCAAACGTTTACCTAAAGCACTAACCATAACATTAACTCTAAAATTAACCCTAAACCCAACTGTAAAAATAAATTAATGTTTTTGTTTTCATTTTGTATTCATATCTGATCAAAATGTTGCATAATTATACTTTTTCGAGCCGTCGGGTGAGTTCTTGGACTAGTTATCATATTTTTGCTATATATCTTAATATCTCGCCATTTTAGCAATTAATAAAAAACTTTCTTAATATTCTCTGCGATAGGAAGTTGACTGTTACAAACCAGCAAATAAATGAGAGTGCATAATTTATATTCTTATTGTTTTGGTTTAAACCTTATATACTTACTGGCGTAATAGCTAACGTCATCGGTGTCATGAAAAAATGGCCTTTTGGAACGAGTCAAATCACGGTCCTACAAATGTAAGAATCGCTTTGTCTCTAATTGAAGTCTGAAACAAAATGGAGAATGAAGCCCAAACATGTTGCTAATACCGAAAGAAAAATAATTGAGACTGCGTTCCGAGGGAAATTGCAATTGTTTGTAATAATAAAAGAATACTCGCTCAGGATTACCATCAATAAAATAAGATGAGAAAAGCAGGAATGCTTTTGCATCAATATTCTAAAGATCTCGGATTGAAACAGATCTGTTTCATTATTGAAATAATTGATGACTATTCGCAAATGTCACTGTGATTGCATTCTTATGATTTAATTCACGGTTTTATAATATGAGTTTTGTGCAATATTTTACTTTGCTTTGTCAAAACCATCAGAATAATCGTCTGCGCTGAGCACGTATTGTAATTATTTTCCCTTTATATTCTTTTATTCATGAACATGTTTTATTCACTCTTGATTCTTCCTCGTTTGAAAATAGCTTTAATCACTGGGAACGTTTGGCTTGAAGAAATGGGTTTTTAGAGTGTAGATGATATTACAAAGGAAGATGAATACCACCCTTCGTTTTACACTGTTTTCTATTAAAATCTGCTTTGTGTTTCAAAGACAAGTCACTTGAGGGGTCTTTTTTTCATTTTCGTTTCTCATCAAATGATTGAAATTCTGGATGATTATCAATAGAACGTTGTTCAACAGGAAAGTACACGTCAACCCAGATTTTGAACATGTCACATGACTGTAACTAGGTTTTGTTTAGAATGCTTCTGCAATTTGTTGTATAAAGCAGTTTGAAAGACGGATTGCAAACTAAAGTCAGTTTTTAGGTTTCCATTACAGATAGTAAAATGGTAACTAACTTATTTAAGGAATGCATTTCTTGTCCTCCATTTGCAATGTTGATGATAAGCAATGTCGGTAAATTAAGACTTTTCTCCGCTATTTTTTCTTAGATAAATCAGCGAATCGTATGTGTAAGTTACTTAATTAAAACCGTTGAACACTGATACTCGTGATTAGACATGCCTGTTCTATTTAATCGATTCAAACAATTAAATATACCCACATATATACACGCATATGCACAGAGGTACGCACACATACGTGTGTTCACACACACATTTACAAACACACACACACACACACACACACACACACACACACACACACACACACACACACACACATATATATATATATATATATATATATATATATATATATATATTAATTATGTACTCATACAAACACATATCGGATTATATTTATGACTATGTATTAATGAATGGATAAAAATGATCCGACAGAATGATCATAAATTGCATTATTTTATTTAGAAACTTATTTGAAATGATCTCCCGTCATTACACGGGTAATCGAACCTGCCACCGAGCAGCCCCATCTTCTTTAAATGTTTATTCTTCTTACGTTGTCTGGGATGAGTGATACATTAACTGTCTAATGACGGAAGATCATTTCAAATAAGTTTCCATATAATATAACACAATTTATAATCATTTATGAGTATATTCATTGTAAATTGTTTATATCATCTTCCTTGATTTCCCAAAGGATTGGTCAACATTATCTTCAATGATGAGACACCACTATTCTCTTCGGACATCTTTGGCAAAATCTTTCTTATTCTGTTGAGGGAAATCTTTGTGGTTAATTTGACCAGAGTAGCTCATTGGTTTGTTGAAAATGATTATATAAAGATCTGATAAACTCAATAATATTCTAAAGTAGGTATTTCTGGTCGATTGCAGTAATAAATACATTTAAGATCAGCATTATGATCTTAAGTAAGATAACCTTTCTCTTAAAGGCAATATAATGGTTATTTCCCGAAGAATTTATCTATGCGTTATTCAACTAGCCACAATTACGAAAACCTCTTGAAGTAAGTGACATGAAGTCCATTTTTTCTCGAGCGGCCTGGTCTTTAATTGAAAATGTAATTTACTGCTCAGTAGACCAGTAAATGGAATTGTTGCCCGTAGAACAAAGAAAACTGCGTAATAAGCTATGACTTTAAGCTAAAAGAAGTCCCCTGACTTGGTGTTATTTGTAATTAAGTTTATATCAAATTGTGTAATTACTGTAATTATCTTTCCAGAGTCAAACAAAGTTTTGGGGACCATATTGGGAACTATATGACGGCGTTTTATTTTTTGGTCTAATATATTCAGACCATAAAATGTTATTGACCTGTATACAAAACTAGAACATTTATACTCTTCAATTTTATCTGGATGAGAGTATAAGGTCATCTTGACTTTTATTTTCTATCTTAAAATATCTGCAACAGAAGATAACGATTTTAGAGTGAAGATCTCTTGAATTTTGAGTAGGTTTTCACTATTTCTTAAGAGTTTTCATTAACTGATAAGCTGATGCTGTAATCTGTCCGTTTTGCGTGTCATTATCGCTTGATTCTAAAATAACTCAGTTTTTACTGAATACATAAAGTTTTATTCAGGAATTCAATCGTTGTGACTGCGTTGAGCAGTTTTACTCAAAGAGAAGGTTGGGAAGAGAGGGACAGAGAGTCGGAGATATAAAAGGAGAAAAGACAGGCACAGAAAGAGAGAGAGAGAGAGAGAGAGAGGGAGAGAGGGAGAGAAAGAGAGAGCAGTTACCTTTTGTCGCTGTTTCTAGGATATGCAAAAATAAATGACTCTATATCGCTTTCCTAGTAAAACCATAAGTAAAAGTTGTTGCAATACAGCTTCGTATACTAAACCCTGACTGGAGCTTTGTCGAGTACAGACCAACCCGAGAAATGGATTAATAAATATTCACAAATGATCTGAACTTCCATTTTTGCCAGTTTTGTTATCAACACTTAAATTTGCAAAAAATTGTGACAATGTTTGCCTTCGCCTACGAAACAGTACATCGCAGCCAGAGATAATTATTCAAGGTACTCCTAAAATGTTCAAGATTTAATCGTAGAAAAAGATCTGTGGTGATTTATAGCATTTAAGGGGCTTGAGGTGGGGTCTATTTACTACATGACTATTAAGCTGAACTGATCCCCCAGTTGGTGTTTTAAATTCGAAAATGCTGTGATGCTGTATTCACCCGCATTTATTCTCTGAAATATTTTTTTACATGAACTCATACTCATAGGAAACTATTTTATTGTATATATTTTTTTAATCTGTCAATCATTTTTACAAAATTTGGAGGCGATTAGAGGATTTTTCATAACCACGATGCATCCATACTGCTGACCCCGGAACGCAGAATTTGGAGATTAGCAGTTATGTATTTTATATGACGATTTTCAAAAAATTATTTTATGGTTCAAATGTTGGACATTTCTTTCCCCCTTTTATGGGTCAAAATCTTTTCATTTTTAAGATTTGAAATGAAGGTAACTTCTTTTCCACTTTTAGACAACGAAATCGAGTGAAACTTTTATTTTCATTTTTAGGTGTCAAAATCGAGTGGAAAATATTTTTCTTAATTTTAGAGGACAAAATTTAATGGATTTTCTCTTGTTTTCGACGGTCAAAAATCGAGGAATTTTTTTTCTTCACTTTTATTGGTCAAAATCGTGGCAGAACTTTTTTCTAATTTTAGGGGTCAAAATTGAAGGGAATTCTTTTTTTCAATCGTAGATGTCTTTTTTAGATGTTGTCATATTTGAAGTTATCCCCGAAAGGTATCATTACTAGTATCATATATATAAAAAAAACAAACTGAAATATGCAATACTTGATATGATGTCTGAACGAAAATATTGTTTGGTGCTAAAATGTTGTATGATGCTGAGCGAAGTGATGTATTCTGTTGTCTAGCTTTGTCGAAGTCCGAAATAATCGTTGCATTCGTTTCCGGCAGAGGCAGAAAATGAAGGGAATCGAGTTAAAAAAAACCTTTTGATGGATCAAGGAAGTATTTTTCGTCCACATACACAGAGTCCTAATAGCTTGTTTAGATCAGTTACTAAAACTATTTCATCGATTGAAAAGAAAGACAGAGAGAGAGTGAGAGAGGGAGAGATAGGAGGGGAAAAGAGAAATATCTTGGCTGATTGTCAGGAGAGAGAGAGAGAGAGAAAGAAAGAAAGAAAGAATAATCTTGGCTGGTTGTTAGGAGAGAGAAAGAGAAGCATTGTTCTATTTTGTGTCTGGGGTCTTGCCCCAACTTCATCGTCTGGCAAAGGTAAATGTATTCCTTATCCCTCTGTAATTCTTCAAGCTGTATTCTTATTATCTTTTACGGACTTTATTATTGAAGATCATCTTAGTCTTTATTTTGTACATCTTTAACCCTATTTGTGTGGCTTAGGTGGATTATAAAGAAGACGTCGACGCTGAAGAACACACGACAGTCTTCAACTCAATGCGAAAACAAGGTATAAAGGAGAATTATATAAATATCATAGACAATATAAACGAAAATGGCACCGTGGTAATTAACCTCGATAAAGATACAAGCAAGGTTGAGATTGGAAAAGGCGTAAGACAATGGGATATAATTTCATCTAAACTATTTACTGCAAGCCTTGAAGACACCCCCGGAGAACAGACTGGAAAAACATTGGACTGAACATAGATGGAGAATATTTGAACCATTTATGGTTTTTGTGATGATATTTCAGTGTATACATAGTAAGAGACAGACAGCGAGACATACTGACACACAAACACACACACATACATGCACATATATGTATATTCACCAATGTTCATGATATGTCTTTTAACTTATCATCGAATTCATTTGTAAAACTCAAATGGCAATGGGCTGGTCAAGTTGCAAGTATGGCAGACGGCCGATGGACATCACGACTTACAACATGGTTTCTCAGATATCATGTGTGAAATCGAAGCCGGTAGAATACAAAATGGAGGGATGGACTAGACAAGTTCAGAAAGTCTTGTCACCGTGATGCCCATGATAGAGAGATCCGTCGAATTTTGAAGGTCAATGTCCTAGGACAGACGATAGAAGACTGATGACGATAATGCATACACATTTCCTCTTCTATTTCTTTGCATTTCTCTATGTCTATTTCCTTGCTTTTTTTTATTTCATAGCATTCTCCCATAACTTAACATTTCGTACATTTCTTTTTCTATTTCTTTGCATTTCCCTGTGTCTATCCCTTATTTCTACATTTCTATTTTTTTTGTATTTCTCTATTTCATATTTTGCATTTCTCTGTGTCAATTTCGTTGCACTTCTTTGTCTATTTCTTTGAATCTCTTTTATCCTGTTTCTTTCCATTTTTCTATATTCATTTCTTTGCATTGCTTCATTTTATTTTCATCGCATTTCTCTATTCTTTGCATTTCTCTATTTTGTTGCATTTCTCTGTTTTTTTAAATTTTCTCTATGTACATTCCTTTTTTTCATTTCTTTGCATTTTCCCCCCGTCCATTCCTTTGCATTTCTCTATTTCTTCACACTTCTCTATATCTATTTTATGCTGTGTCAATTTCACGGTATTTCTCTATTTGATTGTTTAACATAACTTTTCCAATGGCTTTATGCTTCAATATATATACAACGAAAAACAAATTACAAAAACTCACTAGCCTGGCACAAACTCTATTCCTACCGAAGATGATTACTCAAACTTTCTTGTTGTATATATCTATAATAAATAATTTTTTGTATATGTAGAACTTATCAGTTTGGTTCAATTGTCAAGAGAGCCGTCCATCAAACACTAGCTTGTGATTTCAAATCATGGTAGAGAAATGTCAATTTGAATCAGAGTTTGACAAAAGTCTTAGAGTTGAACTCATTGTTAAAATAGTTGATGAATGAATTCATTATTACTAATACAAACTTAAAAAATTGTGAAGAACTTCATTTGTTTTTCTATACTTTTTATTTACATTCATATTTTTGTCATCGATCAGAAATTTCTGGTCATACCTAAACGATTAGCATTGATTTTCCCGGCCTCTATTCCAACATTTTGTTCATATTTTCCCATCTAATAATGAAGGAAATCATTGATAGGAATTGATTAATGTAGACATTTACAATATTTGTATCAATTTTGACTAGTCTTTCCATCATGATTCTTATCTGTTTTTATTACAACTTGGACTCGGACTATCATTCTACTGCCACAAATATAAGGTACAGTTGGAAATAGAGTAAACATCCCGGAAATATAATTCAAGGTTGTGATAAAAACAATTAATAATTAAGATGAAGGGAACAATTAGTTAAGATTGATAAACAATTGTACTACCATAGTAATGAGAATAAATCATAAAATCGTGGACATTTACGTTTAGAACATGCAAATGAAGCCTTGGCCCATAGATTCATTCAAATAGAAATACCTACAGGTCTGGTTAGTCACTCAATAGAAACCGTTGCGTGACCAACGTCTTCTGACAGCATGCCATTGTAGAGTGATCGATTCAAAAATTGGAAAAAGTACTGCTCAATTAAAAAATTGGAAAAAGGGGTGATCAATTAAACAATTGAAAAAAAGGGGTGATCAATGAATAATTTGCATCCTCCGAATTTCGTTGTGCAGCCATCACTGAAAACAAGCGTCAATGCAGCTGGACACAAACAATGGTACTTATTTAGCATAAGCTTAAATTGCAAATTGAACCCAGCCACTAAAAACCTATTTAGGAAGGGAATTTTCAAAGACACAAAAATGAAGTTTTTTTCTTGACATAACGAGCCATACAAAATTTTGAACTCAAGAAACCCATGTTGACATTTTTGGTTACAGTATCGATTAACGGTTTATGATAGACATTAACGTATAAATCTGCATAGGCACAGAAACAGACAGAGCATTACACTTATTTAACCATATAATGAGCTTTTCTGTGAACGTTACAATTTAACTCTTTGTTTGGTCATTTACGCTCAAACGGATGATCTCATTGGTTGATTTACCTCCCTATTATGACATAATAATTACGTCATAGAAACTCTTAAACTTCATGTCTTATCATTACACAGTAAGAAAGGTTGAGATGAGTTGAGAAAGACGAAACTTCAAATTAGGATATTTGAATTATTAAAAATAAATTATCTAATAAAATAGCACCTGGCTTCTTAGTGCTTATTTATACGTAAATAACCCTGTCGTTTCTGACGGGTATGTTCTAGTATTTATTATAATTTAGCACAAATGAATAAACTACTGCAGTTCGTTTCTTCATACAATTAGTGAAGATACAAGTAGAATGAAGATTGAATTGTTTTTCCCTTTAAATGGTTAAGCAGCCAAAGAAAGATTTATTTATATTCAAATATATAGATTTCACGTAATGATATTTGCTTTCCGAGACGCACATTGCTGCTATATTTACTTTCGAGAAAGTAATCTTGCTTTATTTATTTTCATAGTCATTAGTTTTGGGATCCTGAGTTGTTTGGAAGAAGGAAATCGAAGGTTGGATTTTTGGAATAAATTCAGTTTTAAGAGCAAATGATTAACCGAAAATGAAAATGTATGGAAAAAAGGTTTCTTGCCTCTCATCTATTTGTTGTTTTCTGTTTCAACTGATTTAATTAAGCAATAAAAACATCAAATAAACAATATTATTAATGGACAAACGGTACTTACCAGTAAGTATTTATTATCTTTATCGAACGAAGCCTTATTGAGTAGAGGTCAACAGGTTATACTTCTCAATTTCTACCCATGTGAACTTATTGACCTAGGCTGTCTGGGCGGAGAGTTTCTTAGTGAAGCGTAAATTTTACTGCTTGAAGGCGAATTGAATGGTGACCAGTTCTTGTTTGTGTCTAATGCACCAAAAAAGTTTCGATTAGTGTTGCCCGATTTGTTTCCTTTCTGAGATCTGGTTAGTTCTGCGATCAATGAATAGACATTTGGAAATAATTCCCAGACGAGTTATTACTCGTGGAAAGAGTCACGGATATATTTGGATTTCTCTGAGTTGATTTGTTTATGAGAAGAGGCTAAATACATACAAACGTACAAGTATATATAAAGCCACACGGAAGAGTTGTAATACAACGAAACAGCTGTCTGTGGATGACACAATGATTAACGCTCCCTTATTCAGGGTTGAGCACTGTTTAAGTGAGGTAAATCATGGAAACATGGAACCTGACCAAGAGACTGACCTGCAAACTGAGAACCGTGCAATGTGCACATGAGAGAATCATGCTCAACATCACTTGGTGAGACCACAAGACAACACATTATTATAAGGGAAAACAGAAGTCTGAGGCGTCATAGAAACTATTAGTAAACTCGAATGGCAATGGGCTGGTTATTTAGCAAGCTTGGCAGACAATCGACGGACGTTACAACTCACAATATGGATCCCCCCCAAAATCAAATGCAGAACCGAGGCAAGCAGAATATGAGATAACAAGACGAACTGGACAGGTTCGGAAAATATTGGCCCCGCGACGCCCACGACAGAGAGGAGTGTTGAATCCGTCTATGATCAACGATGGACGATAAAAGACTGATGATGATAACATTTGTTGTTTCTATCGCGCTTGATACACACTTGGAATGAAGGAAAATAATTGAAAGATGTTTTCGAAGATGAACGTATGAATCTTATCTATTTGCTATGGATTCAATAACACGTGATCGTTCTAAATTTGAAGAAGAAACATCAAATGAAATATTGAATATATCGGGTCTTATTTTACAATCAATCATCGGAGGAAAAAAGGTTTACTAAAATGCACGTATATTTAGGATTTCAATTTATCAGATTATTCCCCGCCGGGACTTGATAAAGTAACGATGCATGTACTTATATATCATCACAATGAGCATCATGATAATCATCGTCATCATTCTTTGTGAGGCCTTCTCCGTGACGAGCTAGAGTCTGTTATATTTTTATATTTTACCAGCAAACATCTCTATTCTCATTTCTTCATCTTGTATCTGATCTATTCTGCAGCGTTTACTGTCTCATGGAATGTACATATATATTTGTTTTGAACGCATTATATATATATATATATATATATATATATATATATATATATATATATATATATATATATATATATATATATATATATATATATGTATGTACATGTGCGCGTCTGTGAGTGCGTATGTATGCGTGCGTGTATGTCATTGTGGGTGTATCTGTTTGTGTGTGTGTGTGCTTATGTCATATCCTGAATGATTCATATGAATATTCAACTGGATGGAAAGAGTTATGGTGTACATACATTTATACGTGCGTGTGTGTGTGTTTTTTTTTAATGTTTGTCTTCAGTTATTTCCCTGGTATATGAGTAAAGAAAACTTACTTTCCATCAAAAGTATAATTTCAAGTTATTGTTGAGCGATTTTCTTTTTGCAAATAATGTGTCTGCAATTGATAACGGCACCAATTTCTATTCTCGACAAACATGAGAGTGAAATGTTTCATGCAATATGGAATCTGCTATCGATATTCTGAAAAAAATACCTAGTGTTCAGTGCGAACGAGATAGACCTACATATCTATTTATCTATCTATCTAGAAACAGTCAACATCTGGGGATAGATCTGTCAATTTAAATACTGTCAACATTGGTCTTTTAGGCTGGCTATGTATGTATCATACATACAGGCCGCACCAATGGAGCTAGAGGGCTGAAAATGTTAAAATCTGTTCCTCATTGTGACCAGAAAAAAGTTTTTCTTGTCTTTCCTGAAAATCCCCCTCAAATAGTTTTTTTTCAAGAGGGCTCAATTTGCAATTAAAATCGACCCTTAAGTGTGTCCTGCGGCATTCACGCTTATTTATTTGAAAATCCAGTCTTTTTTGTGATCACTGCTCAACCAAAGGTTTGGGAAGTAACTAATTGATTGATCACCTCTTTTTCAAAATCCTTAATTGATTATGCACCTAACACGACATGCTGCCAAATGATGTTAGTCGCTTGAAAGTTTCTATTGGATGACAGACCATCTATCTATCATCACAGATGTACACACAGGTATACGTGCGTAAACCTATCGCAAATATAGATAAATTTATTGGCCAGTTTTGTAACATGAACGCAAGACAAACGCTGGATATGACATGGATCCCCAGAGATCATATGCGAAATGGTAGCCGACGGGAAAAAATGATGAACTAGATAAGTTCAGAAAGTGACGCCTACGATACAGAGATCAGGCGGATCATGGGGAAGGTTTATGCTCAACGACGGACATAAAAAGACTGCCGCTGCTGCTGATGAGGTCATGTCTAAATTAACCTATAACAGCAGTGCTAAAGACTATTAATTTTCTTGTCATACTGGATATAAAAGTCTATATGTAAAACGGGAAACAAAAATATACAGTGATTATTGCCAACAAAGGCAAGTGTGGAAAGCATAATTTGTGATGGCTGATTTGAAATAATATAAAATTAAGAAGATTAATGAAAGTAATGTTTTTAGCGGAAGATGTTTACATCGTTTAGTTTGTTAAAATTGATGGCTTCCTTGAATTTCTTTCTTCTGGTCTCGTACTATTAGATTCCCATTATCAATCTCTGGAGCAGTGGTTCCCAAACTATGGGTCACATCACGATATTGTGCTGCAACTATCTTCCAAGTGCACATATCTTTCTAAATGCACAGTTATGTATCTCGCCCCTTGAACGTGTTCAGTAGGTGTATTATGTACGCACCACTCGCACGACAGAGTTACCAATTCAATGGCTTTATCACGAGATTTTGTGAGATCTGAATCTTTTTTGTGACAGATCAAAGGTAAAGAAGGTGTGAATTCGCGTATCAGTATTCATATATAAAAGTTTCGTCAATTGGCAGCTGAAATGTTTCCATCTAATTCATTCCTTTTTTTACTGTGGGTCTGCAATGTGGATAAAACAAAGCATACGCCAATTTCTACGCATAATGAGTTCAAAACTTTGTCACTAGACTTAGATGTGATTTTGTAAACTCAGAAACGTTATACTTCTTGGTATGTCGTCATGCAGTGAAGTTTGAGAACCACTGCAGAAGGAAGAACGAAAAAACTTTTGACCAATCATAAACTGCCATGGGCATAAGGGACATAATTCCAAGAATTTGGGTCATCGGTTGTCTTCTTCCTTCGCTTATTATTGTCAAGCATCTCAAGAATCACTATCAGGAAGCCACAGGATATTCTTTCCTGTGTGTCCACTGTTATCAAATTACCTATTCCGGAAACCATAGAAAACCATTACAAACTATAAAAGACATCTGTCATGAAGCAATACTTCTGATGTTGTCGTCAGAATTCTTACCGGAGTAAGTAATTCCTTTACGCTTCTCTTATCACTATGGGAAATAATTCTGTACTAACAAAGCACACGCCTACTTCTATGCATAATGACTTCCAAACTTTGTTGCGAGACTTTGACGTGATTTTGCAAACTCACAAATGTGATACTCAACGGAAAGAGGCCGATATATCTGATAGAATTCTTTGGATGAAGGTTTTCGCTCATTTTCTCGCTATTGTTTAGAAATATCCATATACATGCGTATAAAAGTACGTGGCTGTAACTTTGATACGAATAATATGGTTTTAATTACGCCTGTGTGTTCTGGGAAAAAGCCCTTTAATGTTTATGCTTTGTACAACGCTTACGCGCCTTGGTAATCTATCTACCCGCCTATCTATCTATCTATCTATCTATCTATCTATTATTATTATTATTATTATTATTATTATTACTACTACTACTACTACTACTACTACTAATAATGATGATGATAATAATAATGATAAATCCACTATCGGAACCATGCGTAAATGAAACATTATCGTTCTCAAACGTTTTGGCGTTCTCCGATCTATTATATTCTCATTTATACGTAAATTGCATTCATTTTCATGCATTTTTGTATCGAGGCATTAGAAATTGAATTCTCCCTTGAAATACTAACGTGATCAGAAACTCAATTTGTAAATATCCAACGTAGAAACTTGGCATCCCAGCCAAAACATTTTTATTGCTGATTCATATTTTCATCGTTACAAAAATTTAAAAAAAGCATACTCCATGGTCGCAAGATGTTTAATATTACCAGTATTCTTACATATATTTGAAGATAAGAGTCTTCTGACTTTTTAAGATGTTGTTTCAATTGATGTCCAAGTAAACTTTGGTTTCCAACATTTTTTAATGATTTCCCATCAATACACCTTATCAACAACGCACTCTGAAAGTTACCAATACAAAGTTTTCTCGTTGGAAACCTAGAAAGATGTGTGTCGTCTGTTTCTAGAGATCTGACTAATATCTAAATACCTACCAATGCCAAAACAGATACACACGTACAGAAGAGAGATACAAATCTTCCGAGGTTTGATTAAAAGTCAGATATATCACATATTCGTTCGTGAAGAGGAATGACAGATTTATCTCCCTTCTATTTGTAAGTATTGTCTTTATTAATACCCTGATGTCTTCTGTCATTTTCATTCAATAGACACACGAGCTTAGTGTCAGTAGACGATGTGTTTGTTATACTTTAAGAAAGAATTGTAAATTTACCAGCGTCTTAAATCTAAGAGAAACGATGGCATTTCTTCGGCTTAAAAGATACTGCTCTAGTGATGAAGCCTTAACACTGAAATAGGCGTCTTGTGCTGGCGTTTCGTGTGCATGACCAGCTGATTTTTGATTGGAATCATAATTTTTTAATTGGTTGGTCACATTCATAGGGCGTTACTTTGTTTATCCTTCCGATAGTCACTTATGGAGCTGAAAAATGGAACCTAACCAAAAATCATATTCAACATCACACGGAGAGACCACAAGACAACACAATGTATCAGAGAGAAAAAACAGGACTCTGCAATATCATAGAAACCATTATGAAACTTTAATGGCAATGGGCTGGCCATGTTTTAAGAATGGCCAAACAACCACTGGACATCACGACTCACAACATGGTTCCTCAGAGATCTAATGCGGAGCTGAAGCTAGCAGAATATGGGATGGCGAGACAAACTGGACAGGTTCTGCGACGCCCATAGTAGAGAAATGTTGCAAATATAGTTGAAGGTTTCTGTCCAACGACGGACGATGAAAGATCAATGATTATGATGATAATGAAGGTTCTTTACATTTGAATGCTTTTCTCTTGTACGTTTACAGTCAGTCTTTTAGGAGCATTCAAAAATATCTGAGGTTTAAGGCTCCTAAAAATTAGCCCCTGTTGTCCACATGGACATATAGCGCAGTGGTTACAGCATCAGACAAATTACTGTTAAGTAATCTGATGTTTCTAGGTTCGATCCTAGTGTGAGACAGTATAACAATACTACTAACGCTGAAGAGGGGAGTACGGTCAATATACCTCCGTCGGATAAATAAAGGGTTCGGTTCGTTACTTCCCAAATCTACCAGATGATACCTGACGAAGGCCGTAGAGAGCAACGGCCGAAACGTTGTATGAAAAACAACAAAGATGAGGATGGTCCGAATATCAATAGAAATAATCTAATTTGTAATTGAATTTGTGCGTGAAAGTATTTGTGTGGTGTTTACGAAATCGAGTGTTCATTAGAAACAGTCAACCAAAACAGTGGGGCATCAACAAAGTCAGCATCAACATACGTTTCTACAGTTTTCAAGTGAAGCTGGTTGGCTATGTATGTATACGTGTTGCGCATACAGGCTGTACCAATGAAGCTATAGAGCTGAAAAATTAAACATTTACTCTTCATTTTGACTCCATCAATAGGTCAATAGGTTTTTTTGTAGGTGGCTTAATTTCCAATGTAAGCTTATGCTAAATTGGTCTATTAGTTTGTGTCTGGCAATGTTCACGTTTGTCCTATTGGAGATTCTGATTTGTTCTTTCAGTGTTGACAGACCAACAAGAGGCAAAGGAAGTAACTTATTCATTGATCACTCAGTTTCGCCATATTTTAATTGACCATTCCCTAAACAGCATACTGTTAAAAGACGTTGGTCAGGTGACGGTTTCTTTCCAGTGACTAACCAGACCTGTCTTCATATTTTTCATATCCATACCTCTTCTCGCAATTCAGTGCTTACTTCTAATATATAGCAGACATATATATATATATATATTTATATATATATATATATATATATATATATATATATATATATATATAATATATATATATAACATACATTGCCGTGTTAGTGGATACTTGGAAATGTTTTTTTTGATACATAATTCATAACGAGTTGGAAATCTGACAATGCAACTAATTATAAGCCTGAATGAAATCACGTGTTCATTTTTTACTTAGAATTAAGCAGTAGATATTGTATGGATTCTGATATATTCCTAAATACAATTTCTTAAAAAAGTGCACAAGTGATTTTTCCATTGCTTTGCGCGTGTATATCTTTATTCATCTGTGCCATGTACAAGTATCTTAATATCACTTCCTGTCCGGAAAAAAAAGGATCTTTCAATTGATTTCACATATTGAACAATAATTTAATACGAAACCAGTCATCGTTCTCTCTTCTTTTTTTCCCAATCGGAATACAATTATCTCTCAGCCGGGTGATTCCTTTTGACTATGAGGAAATGTATATGACAAGCCGGTCTGCTGCGAGGTCCTCCTACTTCTATTCCTACTGAAGATGATCACAGTAACTTTTGTATTGTACATATAATAAAATAAATTCGTAAATATATAAGACTTGTCAGTTTAACTCTGTTGGAAAGAAAGACGCCTATTAATCACTTGGTTCGTGATTTCAAATCACGGGTGGGAAATGTTAATTCTATGTATCGGTTGAGTTTAACGTGACGTGATACAAACGGATGTGTTTACTCCCCTGAATTAGGCAAGGATTGTTCCTGATTGTTGTTCTTGTCGTCGTTACGGGAGAAAAAAGCCAATTCAGCACCGACTTTGACCGGAGTTTGATAAAAATGAAATCGCTTGAAGATAAAAAAAATAAAAAAGATTACGTCCAGTGCAAAATATTTGAACAGAAATACGAAACAGAATGTCAACCAGCAAAACAAGTATTACGCTCAGTGTTTGTGGGAATCTAACTGAACTAAGTCATACTTGTTAAGTTATCAGGGATAATCCAACTATCATTTACTAGGGAGAATAATAGTATAACTTCTTCATTACAGGGAGGGATTACATAATTAAATTGAAGTTATTAATTGCTTGTTTCTTAAGTTGACTTCCGGTAACCGAAATCGCGGAAAGTGAAACCGCAAATAAAGAGAGACCACTGTAGTTTCGCATACAGTAATCTACGAGGCTTTGTCATGATTTTATCACGGCAAATCAATAAGCAAAGATTGCACCACCATTATTTCCTAACATGTTTATCGTAAATCGAAAATGGTTTCTCTTCCAAGAGTATTCCCTAAAACCAATTATGAAGACATTGGGTTCACTGATATAATCCACGCAGGTAATTCTATCTCTGACTTTGAATGCTATAGAATTTCCCGAAAAGCAGGGGAAAGCTTTTGATGTCGAGAGCAAATGTCATTTTCTCACCAAGCCTCGAATTGCCCATCGACACAAAACGATCATCTTCAATTTCTTCCCTTTTTTTTTCTTCTTCTCTCGTTTTATCAGCACCATTCGGCCAGCTACAATTGGATCATTTATATGCAATTCTATTGACAACTACAGCCATTTTGATAAAACGATGGCCTGTGCTCTCTTTTGATTCGTCTCAATCGATATCGTTTGGCTCATGACTATTATCAATGTTCGTAAGAACTAAATGCAGAGGTGAGAAAATCTTCGACCTATTAATCGATTTATATTCAGATTTCTCACTTAATGTCTATTCTCTTTTGATTCCTGGTCTTCACTCAGAGATCCTTTAATCTTACGAGAGGTTGAAAACTTTCCCTCGGCTTTTATTCTTTCTACGAAAGAATCAGAACTACAATTTCCGTTTTCGAGGTTCGTTCAACATAGAAGTGATATTTTAGCTCTCCCACTGATTTATCGATATATGGCATTAAATCGACTGTGGAAGATGGTTCAGTATTCACTGAGATATCAAAGTGTCATAACCAAAGTGGCGTTCAATAAAAAATGAAAGAATACTTATGGCTTCCTAAATCAAAACTCTTATCATGCGTGAGAATCATAAACTAGATAGGTGAACGTCTGGGAATACCGGGTGGCCTAAGCCGAATCATACCAAAGACTTTAAATGCCTCACTGCAAAGAGTAAAATTGAGGGTAAATGGTCGTCGGTACAGGGAAAAGAGTCATGCCCAATAATATATGAAAAGATAGCAGCGGAAAGAAGCAGGGGTCTTTTGGTAGCCTTCAACTGCGCTCAGCCATCTATCCATCTAGCCAGCCAACCAAAAATCAATAACATTTAATGGTAAAAAAACCAAACTTGCTCCCACAGTCAATAATTAAACAACCGTAGCGTTTATATTTGAAATCATGTAAAGAAATCACCGAAATGCATCGAAGAACAAATATGGTCAGAATCAGCGAATTCAAATGAAGACCATCTAAAACAATAGAAACTCATCTAAAAACAACTTGATTTTTGAAAATCTAGATGTAATTATCAAACCCGTCAAGATAAAGCTCCCAAAAGTTTTTAAAAAAATTACAAGGTTTTTTTTTAGAGTACTGACATCAATTTTCAAGTCTTTGGACAATACAGTATAAATTGAAGCGCTTGAACCCACAAACAATCGCACAAGCAAACACATGCTCATACAATGTATAAAAACAGATAGAACCCTTTTTTTAAACTTTAATGGCTATGCCTATTTAATCATAGCAGTCCCGGTTGAATAAACAATGAATGATAATTATCAAAGCAAAAGTTTTCGGTAATACTACCAACTTTGAACAAAAATGTTTATTTAATCTACAAGTAAACGCAGAAGAAATTTCGTATCTTTACTAGTTCAATATTTCCGAAGAGTCGTACTCAGTCATATGGAATATAACGTCAATTTGAAACAGCCTTAAGATAGTAGATAATGTTCATTTGAAAACATTACTCTCATAGCCAATTCAATCATGGGAACGTATATATGAATAAAGTATAGTTCATGATTTTGTCGATATGTTTTAGAATTAACACCATTTTTCGATAAATTATTTCTATTGTTTGGTACGAAATAATTTGAAGATTTTTAGAACACACGCACACAAACACACAAACCCACACATACACAGACATGTTTGTCCAGGCTACTTTTATACGAGTGTTTAAATGAGTTAAAACGTGAAAGGTTTAAAAGGAAACGAAACGTGCTTTTAAACCATTAATAAACGTAGCATTAAAGACTCCAAGTAATTTATCACGATGCTGATTTGATCTTTATCTTTTAACCGAACTGAACAAGGATGTATCGGAAATATTGGATGATGAAATTATTCATCATAATTTGTTTTCGAAATGATTATCATGTTTATTTTATAAAACAACAAAGATAAAACTCTATTTAGAAATGAAACAAGAATCCCAATTTCTCGTTTCTAATTGATTCCCTGGCGTGAATCAAAATGAGATGAAGATCTCACACCTGTTGATACCAGGTGTAAAATCTTCACACATGCAATGGCGCCTTTCGGTTAACTTTGACGGTTTTCTGAAGATTTCCTTGAAATTGGAGTGAGAATGATCAGCGTGTTTACTGCAAATAAGCTAAAAGGTAAATGTACAGAAAGAGAAAATCAGTTTTCAATCAATTGGCAATAATACTCCAAGTACTTCTACTACTACTAATACTAATCTAACTCTATAAATGCCGTTGTCACCTTTTTTTTTGTTTATTCGTCTGTCACGTTATTCCACACTAATATAAAAAAAATCAAGAAACAACTGCTATTCGACCGCCTGACGCTGATCTTGAGAGACTAAGAACATACACAGGAATTACCACCACAGATGTGAAATATAGGAAGATTTCAAGCATGGACTATTTTCAGTCAGTCAAATTGGTTGGAGGAGGAGGGGGGGTAGATATCAAAGCAGTGAGCTGCCTAATTAAAAAAACAAAAATGTATCAGCGGAAATCGTGAATCACTTTGAGAAACAAATTACGAATAGATCGAAAAAACATACAATGGACTAAAATTGCAAAACATTCGATTAATTTCATTAATTTAAATTCATTATGCATTACCCTATTAACTCGAGTACGCGGTGACATCGAATATTCTGCGAATCCGAATATAATGCGATCTCCACCTTTTGCAACAATATATCAGTAGCATATTTTATCATTTATCGTTGAAATTACAAAAATTGAAAGAACTAAAAGGCGAACTCTGGATCAGCAATGTTTCATGCTTTTGCTTGTTTGTTGGTTGTATACCACAATGAGAAAAAAACGTTATTCATCTTTTATACCGGGTTCAACGCAAGCAATAATGATAAAAAAGAGAATCTCCGAGGGAGACTCCCTGTCCCTACTACTATTTGTTTGTTCTAACCATGATACAACTCAACATAATCTTGGAAAGCAGCGAAAGATACCGATCCTTCAAAACAAAGGGAAAAGTCAATCACCTCATGCACTTGGACGACATAAAACAATATGGAAAGAACAAGGAAGAACTCAAAACATTGTCCAACAAAGAACACACCGGTGACATTGGGATGGAGTTCGGGATGGAAAAATGTGCACTTATGGTAATGTGCAAAGTAAGTTCACAGCAGCAGAAGGAAGGAATCGAATTACTGGACATCAAAAAGATCAGAACGTTGACCACACAGAATCAGTATAAATACCTAGGAGTTTTCGAATGTGACGCAATAAAACGGGAAGAAATGAAAGAGAAAATAAGGAAAAGATAGCTGAGGAGGATTAGAAATAATTAAGAGATATCTAAATAGCAGGAATCTGATGAAAGAAATGGACATGGGCAGTGCCAGTAGTAATATACTCAGGGCCATTCTTTAGACAGACAAAGGGAGAACTCCATTCAATGGAACGGCAAACAAGAAAGCTTACGACAATGCTCAAGGCTTTACACCCAAGAGATGACACACAGATATGTGAAGAGGAAATAAGGCGATAGACGACTTATCAGCATAGAAAACTGTCCATAAAGCATAAACAGGATGAGAATAGTATGTGCAAGCAAACTGTAGGGACATTATAAAAAGTGCCCGAAGCAATGCCACGATCAACCAAAAAATAGCTAACAAAGGAGCAGCACAGTAAACAAGGAAAGAAAAATGGGAACAGAAAAGAACAGTGGAGCTAATCAAAAAAAAATGTCACAGACGAAAGATCAAGGGTATGGGGAAGCTGAAGAGAGAGACAGAATCGCTCGTCATGGCAGTCCAAAACTAATGCATCAGGACAAACTATATCAAAGCAAAAGTTGACAAAACACAGATAAACAGCAAATGCCGCCTATGTGTGGGAATGAATGAGACCGTAAACTACACAACTAGTGAATATAGTCAACTAGCACAGAAAGAGTGCAAAAAACAGACATAAGAGGGAAACAACAGTGATGCACTGGGAATTGAGTAATCGAATGGGATTCAACTATACAGACAAGTGGTATCAGCACAAACCAAAGACAACCCTGGAAAATGGAAGCAGTACATTATTCTTGAACTTTGACATCCAAACTGACCTCCCAGCCAAGCAAGAAGACTTTACCTGGTAATCATGGACAAAGGATGGAAAACCTGCCAAATAACAGACGTGGTCATGCCAGCAGATTACAGATTAAATACGAAAGAGAGTGAAAAACTACAGAAATTCCAGGACCTGGCATGGAAACTTAAGAATTTGTGGAACATGGAAGTCAGGGTTGTACCAGTAACAGCAAGTGCACTCGAAACCGTATAAAAGGCACTGAAAACAAGTTTGGATGAACTTGGGAGAAGCGAAAGAACTGAGTATACTGACCACAGCACTACTGGGGACTTTACTGTCGGGGACGATCAACTAAAAATTGGGAAATGGGGTGCTTAATGAATAAATTACTCCTCTCTCCCTGGCCACTTAAAAAGTTTGAATTTTCGAAAAAGAAGATTGAATACTGCTGGACACAAACTAAGAGTCAAATTTAGCATAAACTCACATTGTGAATAGAATCCACTCGGAAGCTATTTTGGGGGGATTTATTCTGGACATAATGAAGAGTAAATGTTTAAATTTCCAGCCTCATCTGGAAATAAAGTTTTTGTTAGAGTTTTAGTTGATGGTTTTGTATAATTTTTGTTTTGGGGGATTTGATGCTGGCCAATGATTATTAACAGTTTGAGTTTTTTGTTAAAATGTATACTTTCTCTCGGTAAACAATATGTGTGTACCGTTGCACGTGTGTGCGCATATACGTACAGACATACAAGTTACGAATTGAGGAGACCGGGGAAGAAATGTACAAGTAGCTTTTCCTATGAAGCTTGCAGTTCTTTATTTATTTCATACTGCGGATATTTTGCTGGGCTTGGCGAATGGAACGTACACATAATTGATACATTTCGTATCGTATTCCGAAATGTAGTTGCAGTAAACCATTGTTAGAGAGAAAGGAGACTGAGTTTTCGCAGAGAGAGAGAGAGAGAGAGAGAGAGAGAGAGAGAGAGAGAGAGAGAGGCTATTCGTATGGAACTAAGTGCTACGTATCAAGTGTCAACCGAACTGCACTTTCTTCACTTAGTCACAACTAATTAACTCCGGGTAGTCTCACCCTCGCATAAAGGCAAAATGCCCTCACGGTATGGGTCGCTGCTGCTAACTGACCTCGCCCTTGGCTTCTCATACCAATTAGTCTTTCTTTCTTCCTGTATCCTTGTCGCAGTCTTTCCTTAATCTCTTTCCACCATTTCCTGTCCAAGCTAAAACATTCTATTACTCCTTTATATACTCTCTTTCTTCTTCTTCGGTTTACACCCACCCTACCCAGAAGAAAAATACGCCAAATTTTGATAGATTGTCTCTCGGCTCGAATCTTTCTAATCTGTCAAAGTCATAAACTTACTATCTCTCTTTAATGACTAAAGGGTGGACATGGAGTCGGAAAAACATCTCTATCGGCAGTTGACCTGTGACCTCTATTTTCTGATGGCCTATTTAGGGTTCCTTGAGCACATGAAAGTGCAAACACATATTTTTCCACACGTCCATCTTCTTTTTCCTTTAGAGTACATGCCATTGCATACATTGCATACATACTCATAGACAAAGATACGTTCTTAATTTCTCGTGCAACATGCACATATATATATATATATATATATATATATATATATATATATGCATATACATACACACACACACACACACACACACACATATATATATATATATAGTTCTGATGTCACTTCACTCCCACACGTGTAATTACATGTAGATATTATCATATGTACAGACACACATGAACACACACACATTTTAGATTAGACTGAGATTTGTATGCAGCATTTTATTTATTAACTGGAACGAAAGATGAGCGAATTTGATAACCAAGAAAATTTGACCCTAATCAAGTCTCTCCACACCAAAATAACTTCACATTTGTACATCATTTACTCCCACTTCTCGTAAATCATCGAGTATGCTGAAGAAAACTCTAATAATAATGATTAATGGACTAATGAAGGAAGTTCAAAATTCATGCTGAGTCTATATTAAAGACTAACGAACCAAATGAATTATGAAAATTAAAATCACATGAAGTCTATAAAAGAGGCTAATAAACGAAATGAATTATAATCGTCCTAATGCGACTAAATCGGGTTATTATTTATCATTTACGGGAAGCGCTGTAATTTTTGTGAAAACGTTAATTCTGTTTACGTAGTTTTAATATGACAAATCTTTTCCCTTTTCACTGTCAGATAACTAATTCAATGGAAAAATCTAAATACATGTAAAAATATAAAGGCTGTAAGATGAAGATCTAATTTGATTTGGGTCTTATCCACAATTTATCGATTTTTGTTTGCCAAAAGTTGCCAAGAACATTGATTGCAGAAAAGTTGGCTGAAGAAAGGAGTGACTAAGTATTACAGATTTCTTAACCTTGATTTTAGCATACAAAGGAAATACTTCATGGCATGATTCTAATATAATATTTTGCCTTAGTAAACTAAATATCTATTCTATTTCTATCAATCCAAAACATTTACAGTAAATGATAACTGTCCATTAATATTCAGATGATTTTATTTTCGATGTCATCAATTCATTTTTAACTCATTAGATGTGTCACCGTTTCTGCTGCAATACATTGACCGCAGAAGCAGAACATGGAGTTAAGATATAAAATCTTTAGTATTCAGTTTGAATCAGGTGCAATGAATATAAATCTCCTCTTATTTATCTTCCATATTGCAGAACTAAAACTTCCCATCTGAAAAGAGTAAATTATAAATAGATGCAAATTTTTGATCACGTGAGAACATGAGTGAATGTCATGTACATCGCAAAAGGAGAAAATTACTTTCTTAGAAGACTAATTAGAAAGTCAAATTTTATGCTCGCCATTTCATAATTCGGGTGATGCCTGAAGGAAAACGAAATTGCAAAATGAACCTGGACACGAATATCAAATTCTAACCTTCATCGGTTAATAAATTCCACAAAATTCAACGGCAGGTAATTGCGAAGCTATCAATTTTATAGTAGGAAATTTTTACTCCTATCTCCCACCTTTGTGTTATCGATTTACAATAAAACTTATTACTTATAACCGACGAAAAAAATTGAAATGACATAGCTTATGAGACTTGACAATGATTCAATAAGGTTTAGTAAATTTTAATGACGATAGAAACAAAAAAACCATAATGGAAAAGTACTGAAACGATACTTTACACGGGAAAATGAAAGGAAATAGATGTTTATGAAAATTGATATGGTATAAGATTTAACGAAAATTCGAGAAAGCATTAAAAACAGGATAATGGAAGGTGATAAATTTTTGAAAAGAATCATCATCATCATCATCATCATCATCATCATCATCATCATCATCATCATCATCATCATCATCATCATCATCATTCTTTTAGCGTCCGTCGTTGAGCTTAGACCTTTCCCAAGATTCGCCACACCTCTTTATCATGGGCGTCGCAGAGCCAATACTGAACTTGTTTAGTTTCTCACGCCATCCGATATTTTGTCGGCAACAGTTTTGCATGTGGTTTCTGGGGATCCACGTTGTGATGTCCAGCGCTTGTTTACCATTCTTGCAACATGACTAGCCCGTTGCTATTTGTGCTTTCTAAAGGATTCTATGATATGCCCGACTCCCGCTTTTTAAAATGATATACTGTGATGTCTTGTGATCTATACATGCTATATTGAACACGATTCTCTGTTGTGCAGGTTGCATGGTTCCTTCTGTTAGGTTTTGTGTTTCAGCTCAATAGTTGATTATCGAGGGAGGATGCATTGGTTGTTTACCCTTCTTTTTAGGACTGGTGTGATTTTCTTGTTCTTTAAAGCTTGCCATCCTAGAGAGATTCTTTGCTTAATCTTTTCGTTTGAGGATTTCATGGAGATTAGTTGTCCTCAGTAGATTTAGTAGAATCAAAAGCAAGAAGGGAATGCAATAATTCATTTTCACTTATTTGGCCAAGGGATAGGCGAGAGAGACCTTTGCTCTGCGTTATTGCGCATCTTCCTATCACCAGCCTGGCCTTTGTTACAAGCTATTATATTGCATCTCGGCCGAAGGGCGTCACTTTAAAAAATCTCTTCAGAAATTTATCTCAAGAATCGTCCTCAGGCATATCATCGCATCAAGGTAACAACTCTTTCAATGTCTTACAAGACATATAAGTTAACGAGTCATTCCTGTAAAAACATGTTGAGTGGACAATATCAATGGTTCAAGATAAACAGAATTTCAATCAGCTATTTTCAGCTTTATTCACACTTCAAGACACACCCTTTTTTTGGGACCCTCAAATCATCACACTTTCTAAACTATCAAGAATTACCCAAACTTGAAGAAACGCCCAAACTCTGTACAAGTTATCACATATGGCAAAACAAACTCTCACTGTTCTACGGAGTCACACTTTATTCTGAAATAATTGTTTACTTCAAATTCTGATCACCATCTCAACTACAATTAAGTCGGTAAATTGGGGAAATATTGTTGCTTTGATCTTTCAAAAATCCGAATAGTTCTCATTGACAGTAGATGCTTATGACGTGGGTTTTATTCAAGTTAAGAATACAGAATGAAAAGGAGAATCTACATTGATGTTAAATGAAGTAAATAAATTTTACAATCTTCAGAATTGCATCAGATTTTAGACGTTAAGGGTATTTGTATTATCTGAAGTGAATTCCAATACCCTATGGGACTACACTGTCAGAATAAATCAATATTTCTAACCTGTTTGTCTCACCAAGATAAACTGTTTCGGGCAAGATGTAGTTGAGTACGTAGGGTTTGACAGATCACTGGCAAAGTTTCCTCGAATGGAAATGTCTGAAATTGTTGGCTGTGAAAATGCCTTTAGATCTTCGGAATGTAAATTGACCAGAGCCACTTAAGGTGAGAACTGGGAAGACAAGGAATGAATGGACGGCATAATAAACTCTAGTTTGCCCGAACAGAAGAATAGATCTTTTAATTACTACTACAACACAATCGTTTAGTTCGTTTGATTACCCTTGAGGACGAGAACAAACGTCAAGAAAACAGATTTAAGAAAAACAGTAAGAATTAAGACGAAGAGATAAACGATATTTTGCTATTCTTTACTGTTAGATTTCGTCGTGAAAATGTATTCTCCTTCGTATTGCATTTTTAAAATATGTCATTTCATCTTTGTTATTTGTTCAATCATATATAGGGATTTGTTTTCCGTATCAGGGAAATTGCGAAAGATGTTTTTCTTCTGTTACACATTTTAATCCTAATTGTGAATTACGTCCGTGATCAAATGAGCAAAATACAAGGATAAGTGGATAATTTATCGAGTCAAACTCACTGGTCCTCCTCATCATCAGTCTTTTAACATCCATCGTTGGACATTCACCTTCCTCAGGATTCACCACAGTTCTCTATCTTGGGTGTCGTGGAGCCAGTATTTCCTGAATTTGTCTAGTTTATCTCTCCTTCTTGTGTTTTGTCGGCCCCGGTTTTGCATGAGATCTCTGGGGTCTCTGAGTCGTGATGTCCATCGGTTGTCTTTCATTTTTGCAACATGGCCTGCCCATTGCTATTTTAGTTTTTTAATAGTTTCTATGATGTCTCGGACTCCTGTTTTCTTCCTGATCTACTGTGCTGTCTTGTGATCTCTCCATGTGAGGTTGAGAATGATTCTCTCATGCATACGCTGCATGCTTCTCAGTTTGTAGGTCTGTCTCTTGGTTAGGTTCCATGTTTCAGCTCCATGTGACTATCGGGGGAATGCATTGGTTGTATACTCTTCTTTTCGGGATTATCGTCTGGTTTTTGAAAGTTACACATCTATTATAGGAAAGTTTTCTACTGAAGCAGACTTTCATACACAAATAGAACAAGAATTAAAAAATCGATATTCTTCAAACAATTAATTACATAATTAGAATGAAAGCATTACTGTGATCTTTTGTCTCTCAAGGAAAAAAAATATATTCGTTCGCTTTGGTCAAACGCAGGAGAATATTTTGTTTTATCCGTAACAACAACGAGGGCAAGAACAATCCTCAGCTAATTTTCCAAGTCGACAGTTGACTTTTTTTTATCGTAACAAAGGCAATAATACTCCTTAAACTTATGAAAGTAAACCCTTCTCAATTTGTTTGGACTGACAAATAGTAAATATTTAAATATTTTACTAACCACGGTAGGCTAAACCCTAACAGATACTGACACATACATACTCACACATTATATATATTTGTGAAAATATATACCACAAAGTCGAATATATTATTCCGAAAAATATTGTTCCTACCATGGTCAATACTTAGAGTAGAGCTAAAGTGAAAAATCGAAATAGTAAAAAATAGAGCATGATTGAAAACGTGTAAATAATGTGAATTAAATATGAAAATTACTTAAGCATATATTACCTTTTTAATTTAACAAATAGATAAAACCATAAATTCAAAATGTAATGTAACTAAAGTCAACAAACCTCGGTGAAACAACATAATATAATGCTTACAAAGTAAATAATTACAACTTTCTCGAACTGTCACATTTCAAATCATAATGGAAGTTATCTTCTCGATGTATATTGAATTGTTGCACTGTCTATCTGAGGATCTGAATAAAGTAAAAGGAGGGTATCCATTGTCATAGACGAAATCTCTCTCTCTCTCTCTCTCTCTCTCTCTCTCTCTCTATCTATCTATCTATCTATCTATCTATCTCACTCTTTCTCTCCATATATATATAATCCCCCTAACCTTATTTGAAATTATGATCAGCTGGAGTCTCTCCAACTTAAACTGACCAATCTCATAAATTTACAAAAAAAAAAAAAAATTAGAAATACGCAAGGTTTCATTCCATTCAAATAAATTAATACAATTATGAGATTAATATGACCTACCGTGATTAGAAATTTAGACCAAGTGATCTGCAGGCGGCCCTCTTACCGACTGAGCAAAATTAAACTCTAGTATCTGCAAAAATATATTTTAGAAAAACGGTTATTCATTCTTATGAATAGATAAATTTATACTAAAAATGTTTCAAAAATCATATATATATATATATATATATATATATATATATATATATATATATATATAATGAAAAAGTTACTGTAAACCTCTTCAGTCGAGACAGGAGTAAGAGAGAATTTTAAAAGCAATACTCTTTTTTTTTCACAATTTCAATAAATTTCCCCTTTCAGCTTTTTATAAGGTATTAAGTAACTTTATAGTTTATTCCGATAAAACATTACACGATCAAAATTGACTTCAAAAAGTGGTCTGAAGTTATAAACATTAATCTATGATTAAACTAATTAGAAATCCTTATAGGCTTTCGTTTGGATTTTATTGAAAATACCAAGTTTCCATTGATCAGAGCTTCATTTTGATGTATATTAAACAGTTATATAAAATCATGAAATAGTTTTAGCATCTTTAGTGAAACAAAAACTGGATTGCAAAGATAAATAAGATATCCTAAACATTTTCCACACACACACACACACACACACACACACACACATATATATATATATATATATATATATATATATATATATATATATATATATATATATATGTATATATATATATATCAGGATGAGAAATTTCAATTCATTTCATTTTCTTTCTGCCTATACTCTGGCCTAGTACTTTAGCCCACGTTTTGGGTATTGGTATTCGGTGAGCGTTATCCTAATTGGCTTTTGGAAAGTTTCCATCCAAGTTTTAGAGTCCAGACCAACAATTTAATACTCAGCTCGATTATACTTCTATTAGAAAATTCTAAGGGAAAAGTTGTTCATGCAATTTTTTAAGCATTAGTAATACATTCAGTTAGCAGAAAGATTTGAGATTAACGGTAACACCAATCAAATGTTTGATTAAGGAAGTAGAACTCTTCAGGTGCATGGTAGGATATAGAATATCGGATTTCTTTGCGTAGATATATTCACCAAAGCAGGTAGCGTTTGTTGCTCTGAGGAAGGAGATCTGATTGGGGTCGCTACTATTCTCAATTATTAGGAAGAGTAGTATTATCCGGATTTATTTTTTTTCATTAGCAGGAGCAATGTCAGCCTTAATCAATGTTTAACTAGTAATCCTTTCATGATCATTTCAGTTGCTTCTCTATCAACCAATGAGCCCATCAGCCGACTGCCAGAGATGCAAGGTCTGAGTGGTTGAAATTAAATTGAATTAAGATTATCACGAAAAAGAAAAAGTACGAGTCTAAAATCGATGAAGGTATTTCGAAGAGATTTCCGATTATCCAATGGGTTTTTCATTTAATCAAGTTCTCATATCACAGTCACTTTGACTCGATAGCAGCGTGGTTGGGTCAGGTGCCAAAGATTAGGTTTTCAACGAGGTCAAATGAAATTTAGTTATCAAGCATGTTTATGTCTCGGAACGTCAGTTCGTGTCTTCAGCAAGATAACGAAGAATGCAATCACGCGCACAATAGGTGGAATTTAGTCATTATTCCCCACTGATCATTTCCAGAAGATATTTTAGAATTTCTTGATTATTGTTGAGCATTCGAACTCACTCGAAATGGTAAAAGTCAAAAGCAATTTTTTTCAAATCATCAGTCTTTTGAATGAATATTAACCTTCGTTCGCGCAGTCATTTACTGTCACAGTGCAATCCATAAGTTGAGTTGAGATCAGAAAAGAATATTAAAGAGTGCATTTCCTAATCCTTGAGACTGGATTTTGGTGAAAATTGATCATTGGAATTCAACCACGAGATACTTTGCTTATAATCTTCGTTGAAAATCCATTGATTTCTTAACAAAAGTCGAATGAATAGTTGTTTCTGATTCAGCAAGAATTGCTATTTATAATGAAAAATGTTTTTGCAATTGAGTATATCGTTTTCATATAATATACTTAAACTAAAGTATGCTACTTATCATCTATGATTTATCCAATAGCATTTGCTTTCATATTTGAATTTTTACTACCGTCGCATTCAGATAAAATACCCATAAAAAGGCTACAGAATGAATTGGCCAACACGTCGCGTTAACAATAGAAACAAAAAGTTCAATCACCCTGAAATTGATCTTGGAATATCATTCTTATCAATCGCACATTACAAATGGGGTGGCTGCAGACAGTCATAAATTTAGTAAATGAATTCAGCATTCTTACTTGGGGTGAATATCCTTTGCATAAGTTCGGAGTAATCTCCCCTGTCAGAACTTTTCTGAAACAGAGGAAGTAAAAGAAAACTTACATACACCATACGTTTTCAAATAATGATAATCATAAACGATATAATAATAGTAAAATTAACACATTTTTATCAAAATTAACTGAAGGAGCCATGTTCGTAACGAATGACCATTTGTATAAGTATATTTTTCAGACTGTTGTCCTTATCTTGGTTCTTTTCTCTGATGCAATGTTCCAGCTGTTGAACCCCACGGTCTTCTTTAGGGGATGTCGTAAATTGGGGTGGGTGGATTGTTAGGACGAGAGGCCTCCTTCGAAACGTGTTGCAAAGGATAATCATTTGTCCAGTATACGGACAATTTGTCATTGACAGTGGTCATTACCTCAACTCCCGAATTCTCACTTACCACGATTCAACCCTTCAGTTGACAAGCGTACAATTATTGGAGAACCCCATTAACCAGGAACACGATTCAAGGATAGAAAGCAGCGTTGGGCGCACATATTTTTCTCTTGGATGGCGAGCAACAATTTGAACATTATCTGTGGCCAAATAGTAGGCCTTGCCAGCACAATGGCCGGACTTTCCGAATTAGGATACAGAATTGAATAGATACAATGTGACCGTTCGTACTTAAAGCTTTTAAAGAGCAGGTGAGACTTTGAGTGTAGATTCTTTCAGTTCACTGACTTCTTGCTCATTATTCGATTTGCGTTGCTGTGTGAAATTGGGGGAAAGTTGATGACAAGGCACAGACGATGCTTCGGTTTCTATTGACAATGAAAAATAAAAGGGATGGAAAAGGAATTGAAACAGGGAGGATGTACCGAAGGAAGAGGGAAAAGAAGATGAAATAAGTAACGAAAAGAAAGTGTTTGAAGGAACTGTAAGAAGAAATAATGGAAAAAGAAATGGAGAAAATGAAAAAAAAAACTCAATGTAATTCTTCTTTTTTCTATTTCTTTCAATTCGTTTTTTTTATGCTTTCCCTCTTTATCTTCATCACATTCTTGAAAAAAATCACTGTCGTTCTTTATTTAATATTCGATGTTCGGCAAATCGAGACATGCACATTGTCATGTTGAACAAAATAAAGTCACTGATCTGCTGTTTCCCAGAAAATATATCTTCATTTCTGGCTGCCTTAGAGTCAATATCAAAAGAGAAACGATAACAGTGATCTAAATGTGGTCACAGTTAAAGGATCAAATTCAAATGTTATACTTAGTCAATTTCATAAATTGCAAATACTGGTTATTCGATGCTACTGAATTTTCCCGATCTTTCAACTATTTTCATTTTGAGACAAAAAGAAATGAGCCAAGGTATTTTTTTTAAAAGAAATACTAAAAAGTAGACATGTTTGAGAAATTTAGGTCAAAGTAAGGTGTTAACGGGAACTTTATCAAAAAATACAAATAGTTTGTCATTGAAAAATAACTGTTCTATGTTTTGTATCCAACATGCAACCATCTTAGACATTATTTTCACAGTTTGTTGTATAAAACGACATATGCTGATATCTATAAGCTCGAGACATGCAAATTCATGAAGTATACTGTAATAGAAAAGTACTGCATATGGATCAAAATATGGGAGGCTGTATATTCAAGATGTTTGGTGCCCAAAATGATATTATCTATCTGTGATAGCATTTATTCAAAGAGCCCCTGCCATGGAACCAAGAATGAAATAGACTACATCCTAGCAGATAGAAGAGACACCGTCAAAGATATCCAGGTCCTAAATCAAGTCAACGAGGAAAGGACCACTGAAATGTTGGATGTAAAATTATGATTGATACCAACAAATGACACAGGAAAATGTTCCAAACCGAGCCACACCACTAAACTTACCAAAGGATTTCACCCAATCCTTCAAGCTTGAACTGAAAAACAGATACAAACTTCTTACCAAACCCAGAAGAAGAACACTCCAACAACAACATCAATGAATTCAACAACAAATGAACATCCTCTCTAATCGAAGTTGCCACTATGAGCAAACAAAACATCAGTGAAATATCAGATGTAACCAAGAACCCCGTAGAAATACACAGGAAGCTCAAGCTATTGACAACAAAAAGAGAGGAAATTGAAGCAACCGAACTAAATAAAACCATAAAAGAGATTCGAAGGGAAGACAGAAGGAGATACACAATAGCGATCATCAAAACAATTCTCGGAAAAGGTCAGGGCTTCAAAGCTATCAAAAACCCCTCAACACAGAACGGAAACAGATAATAAGTGTACTCAAAGAAAATGGAAACCTAAAAACAGACAGAGACCGAACTATCGGATGTGCCTTCTACCAAAAATTCTACTCCTCCTAACAAAAAACACAAAACAACGAAAAGGATGTGCAAGATACGAGCAACCAGTTCGAAGAGTTCCCAAGGTTACGCCATGAGAAGTAGAACAAGCCATCAGACAAATTAAAAAAAAAGAAATGCCCCTGGGACAGATAATATCACCATAGACCTACTAAAAAGGTGGAAAGTTCATCACTAGAAAACTAGCCATTCTATTCAACTTATGCCTAAGACAAAGTCAAGTCTCAGAAGATTGGAACACTGCAATTATAATGCTCTTACATATGAAAGGAAATCGAAAAGCCCCCAACAACTTCAGACTAATACGTTTACTAAACTGCATCTACAGACCTTTCACCAAAGTTATCGCTAACCGAACCCGGTATGGGCACACTAAAGAAAAATATAACAAAGATGATCAATGACTTATTCACGCACAATAAGTTTCCACTATTTTTATGTTATACGCTGTTATAATGGTAAATATTTCAACTTTATCAAATGAAATAACATAAGAGAGAAAACAAAACAAAGATATCTATCTTCATATGCCTTATGCAATCAAATTTGAGATATTGTTTTTAAAATTAGTTATCTTAAAATTCAATTACTTCAATTATTCATTGGATATTTGTGTTGCATGTCTTTAGCTATAAGCCAGTACCTGGGATACTGAAGGAAAAAGCCCAGAATGATAAAGAAAGTGACTACTACCGAAATGCTTTCATTCATTTCCTTACATTGTTACAGTTTTTTAGTTGCATAAGTCAAATATTTTTCTTAGATTTCGGGCGATGTAATGAGTAGCTTCACTTTTGTCGTTGAATGGCCTTAATTTTAGTAAGATACAAATTTTATCTCAAAGCGCACATTCGAGTATAGCACGACCCTAATCTTTTGCTCAGATTAGGGATCATAATCTTATGTGATAAACTCGAAAAATACGGTAATACTTTCCTGCTAGACATATAATAAGCTTATAGTAAATCTTTGTGTTTCGGACACGACTACCGTATTAAATCATGTATAAAGCGATGAATTTAATTGAGAACACAGGGTTATAATTGGAGGGTAGCGTTATACTCAAATGTAAAAACATTCTTAACATGTACATATATTTCCGATTTTTAACTGCAAAAAGTGGGTATCGCATTATATTCGACATTGCATTGTGCTTGAATATTTATTCGTATTATTCATTACTTGTGTGTGTACGATTTTTATCTCTGCATGTTATTCTGAAAAACTGTAGAGAGAGCCGCGGGTGGCAAGTTGATTTTTTTCATCAAATTTAAACAAGCAAGCTATTGGATTTCATTGTTATAAATACATGATCCATTCATAGTGAGGTTGTCATTATTCCAGCGACCTTGAAAGTGATTTGATTCGTTCGTTGTTTTGTCACTGTTTGTCCGTTTTTTTCTCTCACTGAAAGGGTTAAAAATTTGTCGGAAAAGAATTGTTCCCTCCATGTGTTTTCATTTGTGCTTTGTCTACACGAAGTGGCTTCCCCCAGGAGCAATGAAATTAGAGACTTTTTTTTCGATAATAGATATTTTTGCAATCAGAAGTCGTGGATTCTTTCGCTTTTAACGTTCGAGCAGCACGGCCTATTTATAAAACTGAATGATTCAGAACGATTGGAGAATTCTGATTGAAAGTGGGATGTGAGGAGGAGGAGGAGGAGGAGGAGGAGGAGGAGGGGGAAGAAGAAGAAGAAGAAGAAGAAGAAGAAGAAGAAGAAGAAGAAGAAGAAGAAGAAGAAGAAGAAGATGGAGGAGGAAGGAGGAAAAGAAAAAGACATTGTAGTAGAAGAAGAAGGAAAAGGAGGAGGAGGAGGAGGAGAAGAAGAAAAAGATAAAAGAAGAAGAAGAAGAAGAAGAAGAAGAAGAAGAAGAAGAAGAAGAAGAAGAAGAAGAAGAAGATGAAGAAGAAGAAGAAGAGAGAAATGGAAGTAGACGAAGAAGAGGGAGAAAGAGGAGGAAGAAGAGAAAGAAAGATTGTATTAGAAGATGAAGGAAAAGGAGGAGGAGGAGGAGAAGAAAAAAAGAAGAGGAAGAAGAAAAAGAAGAAAGGAAAAATGGAAGAAGACGAAGAAGCAGAAGGAGAAAGAGGACGATGAAGAGAAAGAAAGACGTTGTCTTAGAAGAAGAAGAAGAAGAAGAAGAAGAAGAAGAAGAAGAAGAAACAAAAACAGAGAGAGATAAAGTATATCAATTTTTATTACAATATTTTTCGATGATTATTCACTGAGGTAAAAAGTCATATTTTAAAATCTTCATAAAAACAAAAAAAAACAAACTATTCTTGTATTCATAGCTGTCGGATCAGACGGATTTTACAAAAGACGGAAGAAAATTCTGAACAGTCAGCGTTCCGTTAGATATAAAGCTTGAGCGTTGCAATTTTGTCCACATCTAATTCTACAACAGGGAATATCCATCATGTGCAAGATTGCAACTCAGAAATGCAAAATAATTGGCTTAATGCAACTTGACACGTACAACCGCCATGAAAGAAGAAAAGATGTCTGTTTTTATTTAACTTCAAATCTATGGAGAACCAAAAGTAACATAATCAGAAATGACAAGAAGTGGATAAAGCCAGACGCGAAAGTTGTATGAAGCAATTTTTATTGATTGATGTGGCTCGCTTATGGCAAACATCTGGGTAATCAAATGAATGGACTGCCTTCTGTTACTTGACAATGAAGCATCCGTTCGATTCTCCAGGGTTTATGGTCGTTCTTTCACTGGAAAAAATATCAAGTTCGTCATCAGTGAACTGAAAAGTATAAACTGATTTAAATATAACAACTATTGTTCGGACAATCTGATCTCATCTTCCCATCTTTGTTGTGGACACAATGTATCAGTTGATTCATTTTACGGACCTTTTCAGGTGTAAAACGAAAGAAAGTCTCTCCTATTCGGTCTCTTTCCTCGGTGGAGCAAAATCAAAAAATGGAATAAAAAAAATTCAAATGTGTCAACAACAAAGATGGTAAGAAGAGATTGGATTGTCCGAGCCAAAGTTAGAATGTTAATAACTCTCCTCAAAGTTATAGACAAAATATAATTGTATCAAAATACTCCACAAGTCGAATGGTTTCGATTATAACTACAAATTTCATCATAATTTATATTTTGAAGTCTCAAGTTATTTCACGCTGTTATCTGCATCGTCAGCCACCATACTATTGGTGACGCTTTTTCGAGATGTTACCAATTGAGTCAAATAGAAGGAAAGTCATCTCTATCATGGGCGTTATGGAGCCAGTACTTTCTGAACTTATCTAGTTCGTCCTACCATCTTATATTTTGTCGGCCCCGGTTTCGCATGTGATTTCTGGGGAGTCGTGAGATCCGAGTGTTGTCTACCATTCTGGCAACAAGACCACCCCATTGCAATTTAAGTTGTCTTTATCATGTCATGAAAAAATGCTGTTTTTCAATTTTTTTTACCCCTCCCCATAGGTCTTTAATATGGAATTCGATTTATAATGTAAGTTCATGCAAAATTGGTTCCTTTGCAGCTTTATTGAGAAAGCGAATTCAGATTTTGTTAGTGATCAACCCTCAACAAACATAAGAGAAGTAATTTATACATTAGTCACTCTTTATCCAGTTTCCTAATTGATCGTCCCCAACATGGCAACGCCCATCAGTCGTTCTCTCTATGACAGTATCCCTTATTGTATATATATATGTAGGACTCCTGTTTTTTCTCTAACATATGGAGCTGTGATCTCTCCATTTCACGTTGAGCAGGATTCTCTCTTGTGAAAGTTACATGGTTCTCAGTTTAATGTCCAGTATTTGGTTAGGTTCAATGTTTCATCTCCACGTATGACTATCGGGAGGGTGCTTTGTTTGTATACCATTCTTTTTAGCACTAGCGTGATTTTCTGGTCCTTGAAGGTTGTGCTTACCCTGCTGAGAGCTTGCCAACCTTCACTGGCTAACAACTGAATATCCTGATGGCTACCATATAAAAATACTACGGTCGGAGGTATCAAATTACTTGACTGTTCCAAATGAATTGCTCTAACTGAGCTTTGAGTTTTTGCCATGAAACATATACTGAATATTCATCCGATTCTTTAACTGATCCGGCATTAACGATGCTTTAATTGCATCGGGGCATTTCATCATTCGCTTCATCGACTTATGTTTATAAAAGATTGAACATTTGGTTTTATTATCGGATGAGGCTCTCTTTCGACTTTTATCAAATCTAATGAATTGTAGATAGGTCACCATTGATTTTTTCACGTATCATTATATAATGACAAGAAGAGATGAAAGTATTTTGTTTGGGTCCGACAGGGACTGAGTTGAGCTTGCAACCACTTGTTCATTGATTTTCGCATCAAATTTGAATGTGTTCTTTTGGTAAATCATAACTCAAACTTCTTTGTTCTGGCTTTAGACCAAGTATTAGGAAGCTAATAGAAAAAGTTCTAGTTTATATTCATAGATTAAATGTGGTTGCCTTTTTTTGTCAAAAGGATTTGTTAATCTTTTATGAAAGAAACTGCCAGCTACTTTTCATGGCTAATACTTCTGTACATCAATTCGTTACCGACTTCAACAGAGGAAAGGCATCGCTTCAAGTTTTTTGTGTTGCTTTTTATGTAACTTGACAGCTACAGACAACACCTCCTATAGTTATCTCCTGATAGATGATTCAACTTCAAAGTTAAGTGAAGAGGATCAAATCGCAGAAAGCCAATTTCAATGAAATGTGGTTACGACCAAATCGCGTTGCGCACATCGGTTCCCGTACGATTAACGAAGTTAGGTAACATCAAGTTTGGTCAGTACCTAGATCGGTGATCAACTTGATACACTAAGTGCTGTTAGTGGCTGGGGATCATGTAGAGAACCTCCTGTTGTGAGCCTGTTAATCATCCTGGGAGGGAACCGATCTCTACACTATGCTAAAAAATGAATACCTCCCCCCACCAGTCACCTCAGACCCTCTGTCTGGCCTTGCTGCGAGCGACAAGGAATGGACGAATATACAGAGAGCTTCCCCAATAGTTTTTTTATTTTCGGATGAATGATTCAGTTCGTTGGGAGTTCAGTGAAGAGGTTTGAGTTGCAGTTAAACATCATAGAATCCATTAGAAAACTCAAATGGTAATGGGCTGGTCATGTTGCGAGAATGAAAGACAACCAAGGACATCACGACTCACAACATGGATCCCCAGGGATCACATGCAAAACCGAGGCCGACAAAATACATGATGGAGAGATGAACTAGACAAATTCAGAAAATACTGGCTCCACGACGCCCATAGATAGAGAATTGTGGCGGATCCTGGGGAAGGTCTATGTCCAACGACGGACGTTAAAAGAATGATGATGATGACGAATATCAATGAAATGTAAAATAATTCCATCAGAATCAGTTTTAATCAAAAGGGTTTCTTCGGTTGAGTTAAAGTTTGTTCAGCTTTAGTCTAACCTGCAATCAGTATAGATTCATTTAATCAAGTTCGGATGATCATATTCTTGGCTTGAAAATTAAATATAACTTTGATCTTATCTTATATAGTTGCATCAAACAACATTTTCTCACCTCGTTCACGTCACGATTGATACTGAGAGACAAAAAAGATACACTAAATTTAGAATCAAAAGAGTGGACAGTATTGTACTTGAAAAGTCTCAAATACCAACATTTGATCAAACACTTTTTATGATTTTCAAAAGATCACATCCAATATGATCAATTCGTACAAATATTGACCAAATCTATGAATACGGATATAATAATTAACGCATGTGCTTTCCTTGAAGAAGATTCTCTATTTTCATGCAATTTAATCAAATGATGTAAGAAGCAAGTTTTAAATTAGTTGCAGGTAGTCATGATATTTCCACATTTCTTACTCCAAAGCGAATAGAAAGCGAATTTTTCGAAGCTTCAAAAAGCTAAAGAGTATTTTAAGAGGGGGTTTTGTTGTTTCAATTAAATATGCATACAGGATTTGGACAGAACTGCTTCAACAATTATCATTGATTTAGACTTCAACTTAATTTTTTTTTTTATTGCTTTTCATCATATCTTGACTCTTATCGATCTACTTGCAGTGAGTAATGAGCGCAGAATAAAGAATAAGACCTCGATGGGACTTAAACTTGCATCTCTTTCCCCAAAGGGAGTCTCATAAACGTCCAGTTGTTCTTACTGCCTGTGCTCCGAGAACTATAAGGGTTGTAGAAAATCAAGTCTAACCTTTCAACCTCCATTTCCGATCTCTCTCGGCACCATTTTTCTTTTTGTTTCTATACAAAGAGTATCAGTAAAGCAATTATCACTTATTACTCGTTTAAGAGTAGGGTTAGATTGATATAAATAATAAAAGGACTGCTTTAATATTGTGATGAAAAAAACTGTTCATGTGATGTTCAGGAAAAGATCATTGAAATAATTAATGTATTTGATCTAGTTAGTGGATTAAAAATCATACTGAAATAAGATTCAAATGCCCTCCTTCAACCAGGACAACAAGTGTTTGAATCAATGCATAATATTTAAACCTTTTGTACCAGCACGGTTCGGCCAGAATATTATAAGGGGCGGGCAAAGGTTTTAATATAAGTAATGATACAAGTGATTGACCTGACTTGGCACCGTCAGTGTTCAAACATTGAAATCCGGAACTGAAACTTTTTGGTGAGTCGTTCAGTGCAAATTTTCCATGCTGCAGAGCGACATACAGACAATGAAATACTTGAGATGTTTTTTTGAAAATGTTTTTGTGTCGCAGTGTAGTTTTGTGCAAATCGTCATCATAATTCAGTGTAATGAGCGGCAGATTAACACTAACGCGACGTTGTGACTTGAGGAAACACAGGAAGACTTTGCAACGAAGGAGCTTATGTCTGTGGAATCTCTGTGTAAAATGAATACGAAATGATACACAGTCGTTATTATTGTAGCAAAATACAATTACTGAATTACTAAGTGATGTGAATAAAGGATGAATAAAAAACGCCAAGAGAAAACATATCGTGTTTCGAAAAGAGAAAAAGAATTTACTCTCGCTATTACTTGGGTACCAATGTTCTGTGTGCGTGTGTCAGAGTGCTGCAAGCTAAAATAGTATCTCACTATATTCTCCTTTACGCTCAGGATCAGTGTTAGTTTTAATTAGAGATGCATTTGTTATGGATTTTAGGAAGCTTGTTATTTCTACATAGGATTCACTGATTTAGATAATACATCAATATTTCAGACATTTCCTTTAAAGTAAAAGAAGCAGAAATTGAGAATACCTTGGTTCTTAAAACATGTATGAGTACCGTAAACGTAAATTTTTACAATTCTTATCTAAAATCTAGTGCCCAAGAATTGTTACATACTTGGCATCCTTACTCTCCATTAATATTTCAATTCCTTTTATAAATCTAATCAAGCAATGTTTAATGATTTACGTATTTAAGACCTTACGGCATCGTCAATAACTTATGTTTGTAACTTTAATCAAAGGGGATAACTATTAAGTGTTAATCAGAGAATAATCTCCCTTATTTATCTATTTTTGCATTTATAAAAGTCTGGGTCTTTTGGTTGGAAATAAACGTTGTTTTGATATCTTTAAGATATAGAGCAATTGCTAAACAATTTGAATACTTCTGTCATTAGTAATCCAGTGCTTGTGTAGTACATTATAAAAAGAGGGTATAAATTTATAAAACTTTATGCACCGATGTCTTCTTATATACATGCCAAAATAGATATACTTATTAATATGTCTTGAATCTCACTCTTTCATGAGATGATAAACACAATAAGGCAGTCTCTTTCAGGAGTCTCGCAAATTGAGTTCCTTATAAGAATTTCATTTGCTTTGGTATTTATTCACAACAAGTCACCATCAGAAGGATTTTTGTTTTCTTTTCAATTCTTCCGTCTCGGATCTCAGGACCGAGTCATGGGCGCCATTTTGGCTAATGCACATTATTTCACTTCGCCTTTTGCCTTGTGGCTCCTTCGATTTTCTGCTTCCTTTCTTTTGAACGGGTTACTATACGCTTCCATTGTTGCTTCCAGGCATTTCTTTTCCATGCTTTTCTGACTACAAATCTAAAGGCTTTTTCCGTCATAGAATGTTTTTGTAAGTCAGCAAAGTGTACAACGGTTAATAGAACGAGGCTATATTTATGCAGAAACTGGAGACGAATAAAATCAACGTTAATGGTTAGCGAACGGCCATAAAAACATCAGCGAAGAAATATTTTCAGAGAGGTGCAAAAGAAAATACAAAAAACCCTGTAAGCGAAAAATATTACCATGGGTTCATTAATTTAGGGTTACATAAAACAATATACAGAGCTATTATCCTTTATCAATTATAAAGCTCCAAATTTCATCTCCTTCACCCTAGGCGAGAGGGATTTGCGGACGTCCTTACGTGGATGTTTCTAAAAAAAAAGATTAGTAATAAATTTGAGAGATATCTCTCTGATATAGTAATGGCTACACAATCAGCAAACTAAGAAATATTTTGAAATTTTCTTATAGATTTTTCTTATGGACCTACCGATTAGTGGATCCTTGCAAGTTTTAGATTATATTTAATCAGAAAAGGAAGGCAGATATGCTTTATATCTTTTATAAATAACCTAGAAGTTTGATGTCTTTTTGGCGAAAGATAGAAGACATTTTATGGCCCTTTGCAAATGTCCGCAATTCATGTTCCGATTTTCTTTTTGTGCAATTTGTTTAGGTCATGTTTTACAACATCTTCCACTTAACAGAACTCCCCCTATTAGCCTACATTGGAACATACGCTTTTAGACAAAAGCCCATCGAACTTATGGTTCTCATACTGTAATTTTCATTCTTTTTTTCCTCTTCAGTTGCATATGGATGTTTGCTTATTTCCATTTTAATGTTATTTTCTCGGATTCCTATCCCAAGGCTTTTAACTTGCATGTTCAGCTGTCACTCACGTCAAAGTGTTTTTCATCCCTTGAAAAAATATATGTAAAAACTGATGTTTTCAACATTATTTTCCTACTTTGTTTTATTGATTTGTAACGAAATACCATTATGCTCTCAGTTGAAAGACTTATTTTATGTGCATTATAAAACTAAGACGACAGTTATTTCATAGCGAGGCACATCTGTTTCGCCTACTATGCGTTAATAACATTCTGTAAAACTTCAAATGAGGTCAACACTTGATTTTGGTTCGCTGAGATAAATTTCCGTGAACAAGCAGTTGTGGAAAAAAGTAAAGCAAAATCCTCGTATCAGCAAATTTTATTATACAAAGCCAAACGAATGAACAAAGTACATACGCACATCTTTATGATATAACATGAGTTTCAAAGTTGAGGAATTCACTAGAGATTAAAAAAACCCAAAAAAACGATAACCTCTTTCGATGACGACATTGTTTTTGTACATTTCTAACATGTCCGGTTCTGCTAAAACGTCATTTTATATCTATTCCGAATGATTGAACTAAACAGACTGATACACTTTAAAGGAGGCACGACTTGGGAGAGAGAAATAAAGAAATGATACAATGTTATTTTCCTGGGTTTTAATACCAGGACGTGGCAGGGAGCTACGATAAGATTTTCCCTCATATACATATGACATGGATACATTCGAAAACAGAACAATTGAAATGGTGTCAGGCTTTATTTATCGATTGCTGGCTTATTTTGGATTACGACACTTAAAAAGGCATGAAACCAAAACTCATATATATTGATTAGTGAAAATCATCATCATCATCATCATAATCATCATCATCATCATCATCCATACTAAGTCTGTTGTCGGACAAATTTCTTTCCCATCTCCTTTCATGACAACAGTGATCGCACTATATCCTGCCTTGTCTTACCGGCATAACCTTTTATCTCATACCTCCATCTTGTGTCTGGTATTTTCCTGCTGCGTTTGCTGTCCCATGGGCAAGAACCAGTTCACCGTTTGCAACATCTGTTGTCCATACTTTCTGCTAGGTGTCCGGCCCGTCTCAACTTTTGTCACTCAATTATTTGTATAATATTCGTCACCTTGATCCACTCTCCGATCTATGGTAGAAAAAGTTCAACATTGACTTGATAGCAATCCTATGGATAACTAAGAGGTGAATAATATCTCGGAGATATCCCTACCATTGCTCTTTCTATCATTCATTTTGCGATTCTGGGCTGGTTGTCATTTGATTTTGATAGATATCATGTTTTGCAACCATACGCCATAGCTGGTATTATGCATTGAATCCTCTCTTATTGCAATCGACGTGTGCGCACAAATGTCAGTCTCTTCAAACAAGTCTTACTTAGAGAAAAGCTATTGTGAAGCTCTTTGTCGTGGTTGGAAATACAAAAAATGTTTTGATAATCTCTTTATATGTTTACTTCTGGAAATGTAAAGCATTTGCTTGGAACTGAGCTAGAACCTGTGGGATAAAATCAAGACAGGGTTTTTATACATTGAGGAAAATGCATTCTGGATTCCTTTCAATCTCTGTCAAAGCCCGACATAAGAATTATAGCTACATGACAGCTTGAATAAAGCAAAACAGTATAATTTAATTTTGAAATATCCCCTTTCTACCATCAGATAATCCTTAATTAATGTCCAGATTTCCCGGGAATCACTGTTAAACCACTGATGCAGAAAGCAATGACAGAAAATGCAGCTGTTAAAAGCATTTCATGGATTCAACTCTTGTAATCGAATTCTTTAAAACGTCGAGTAATTGATTCATTTATTGCAATTTTCTGTCGAGAAATGAACTTAACTACGAAAATCATTCTTTTTGTTAAAACATCTCCTGACAGGTCCTTAGCAATACAAGTAGCTAACCTCACATTCACTTATATTAGCGTTCTAAATACTTTCTTTCGTGATTTCTTTAAAAAAATAAATAATATCTTTTTTGCAGATCCCCAAGTGTCAGAAATCAATTCATATTTTCTATGGTCCTTTATTATTTGATGATAAGAGATTTCAACATCCAGAATAATTTCGTTGGGCGGAAGAGAGAACAATGATAGCGCCATTATTCTCTACTGTCAGGAGTTGAATGAGTATTCAATACTATGATTGCAACTGAATATTAAAAAAAAGCAGAAATAAAATCATATATGAAAAGAATACAAAACAGAATAGTTAATAGAATAAAAATTGGAAAATTAATGACGGATAAAACAAAATTAAATAGTGTAAAACACCATTAACAAAAATCTGATGATTTTTACTGACGAGAAAAAGAAATAATATGAATTTAAGCATTCAAACCAACAAAGATTTTCCTTGGAGGTTGTTTACTGAATTCAACACTGAATTATTGGTGCAAATCCCGTTTTAGGAAGAAACCAATTCTAAAAATCCGTCAACAAAACTATCAACAAAGTTTTCTTCAGTTTTTGATCTGTTCTGGATGGCTATGTATAACACGTACAGATCTCACTAATGGAATCAGAGAGGGGAATATTTGAACATTTATTCCCTATTATGTCTCGAAAAAAAGGCTTCTTTCAATAGAGGAAAATCCTACCCAAAATAAGTTTTCAATATTATTGATCTCTTTTTCGCCCAAACGAAACTATTTGGGATGTTGAAATCTCTTATCATCAAACGAAAGAAGATAGAACATTGTGTGAATTGATTTCTGCCACTGAGGGATCTGCCAAAAAATGATATCAACCAGAATTCACAAACCCACGAAAGGGAAATAAAATACAAAATAGATTGTAATGTATAGTTTATGCTAAATTGACCCCTTAGTTTGAGTCCGTCAGCATTCACGCTTTTTTCTCTTTTAATTCAGACTCATCTAAGTGATCACTGCTAAAGAAAAGACGAAAGAAATACCTTATTCATCGATCGCCTGCTTTTCCAAATTTTTAAATTGATCACCCCCAACACAGCATGCTGTCAATAGACGTTGGTCTCCAGACAGTTTTTATTAATGGACTAACTAGACCTGTCTTTATGGCAAATGAGAGGCTGACGTTACACAAACCGGTTGTGATAGACAGAGCAGGGCCAAATAAACATGTCGTAATTAATTTTTAATTTTTATCTATCTTTTTAATGATCAAATGAGTACAAGAATAATCACATGACTAAATTAGAATTGTTGGTTTTCCAAACATCCCTCTGTTTACAATTGCATCAGTGTGAGGTCACATGAATATTTTAGTCTTCGCTATTCGCCGAAATTACTAAAAAGAAGTAGTCTCCATAAGTTATTGTTATTTTCTTACTCTATTAGTCTTTATATCAACACGTTAATTTCTAATTCATTCCGTCAGTTATCAGATCTTTGCAATGTTCTGACCAACAGACATTAAAGCAAGTGTGTACGTTAATTTGAAATTATTTAAAATCAGTTGAGATATTTGGAATTACTTATGAGGATAATAAAATTTTACAGATTTGTTGTTACTTATTTAGACCCATTTAATCAATCTAGATTACGTTTTGAGATTTTAAAATGAGGGATAATATAGTGATATTTAATGAATCAGTATTTGAATGTTGTTATATTAAGTCTTATCGATGCTGTGGAAATAACACGCACGAGGATTCTGTTTCGAAACAATCACAATGTAAAGATGACACCTCATATTATAATGCTAGTTTTAATGGTGACGTAATCAATCATGTCTAAGTCAGAGTTGACTTTAACACAAAGAAATCTTGTATATATACGAATTTATTTTTAATATATGCAATACAAATGTTGTGGTAATCATCTGGTTGAAATAGAAATAAGAATGGAGTTTGACACTGCAAAGTCAGGATTCTTCTTAAATATTCACGCATATTGTCTTAGAAACAGGTGGAGTTTTAAGAGGAATATTTTAGGGATTAAGTATCAAAGGATCTGTCCCCGCATCAAATAGAGGAATTAGATCCAGTTGTACTTGACAGTATATAAACAGGTACCTTTCGAAACAGAATTTATTCTAAACAATATTTTGTCATTAAACTCTGAAACATTTATTGTATGAAAATTGTTTAAACTGAAAAAAAGTGAAAAAATTATAAAAATATACAGGTATTGATATTTTCAGTGTTTTTACCTGTCACCCCCCCCCCACACACAAACATACCTTCATATAGAGAATTCATATATTCACAGCAACTTGAACAATCAAAACTATATTTGTAATTCTTCTTTATAGTTTGTCACATTCGTATGGTTTGGCAAATCTTCCAAAGAAATATCGACAAATAATATGTTTTGCTGCAAATTTGCAAGTAGTCGCCATTCAGGAATAAGAATTCAAAGAAAGGAAAGTTAATTCAGAGAACTTTTTCTTTTAAATCAAAAGTTTGGACTGTTTTCCTCACACTCGGTCACTGTCGACCTTTTATGGAAATGAGTGATCAAATCAATACGTCGCGTAAAAAAACGGTAAAGACAAAACATATACTTACAAATCCTTGTAAGTTATGCGTACTGACCTCTAAGACCCTAAGTGGATAAACCAATTCCGTCGAGAGATTAATTCAGCAGCATCATTCGAGAAAATCACTATCGACGCAAAAAGATTTTGGCTCCATTTATTGGGCAGGCCAATTAACTTGGCCGTCAGACCTAACTGACACACACACACAAAAAAAAAAAAAAAAAATGGGAACTTCAACCGTAAGACGACACTGTATGATTAGAAGATCTGACAAAGAACGCTTTATTTGACGTGATCAGAAGTGAACAAAGGTAGTAAAATGGATTGGTCAAGTTTGAAATGAGATGGCATCACATGTTTTAAACAGGGGAATCAGAAATGGGGGAAATAAACAATGATTATTATAGTTCTCCCTTTACTGCAGGGTTAAAATATATGTGTAAAAAGCAAAAAATCTGAATCGTAAATTCCAAACTGACTTCAACCATAATATTGAATTTCTATCATTCTGAATGGTTTAAGAAAAAACAAGAACCCCTTTTCCACTGTCAACCCAAAATGTTAACATCGAAATAGTCAACATCAATACAAGTTTCTTCAGTTTTGAAGTGGGTCTGGCTGACTAGCTAGCTGGCTATGCATATATCGGGCGTACTGGAGGACTGAAAAATTGAACACATACCTCATTACGTCTAAAAAAATCCGATACTTTTTAGAGGTCACCACCAAAAATATAGTGTAAGGAGTAATATTCACTGATAATCCTTTTTTTACAATTTCTGATTAATCACCCCTTACACGATATGTTGCCAAAATACGTTGGTAATGTGACAGTTTCTATTGGGTGAATAACCAGATCTGTTTTGTTTTCGTCTAGAACTGTCACCTTTTGTTTTTCTCATTAAGGCAGGTATTATAGAGGCAATGGCCTCGAAAGAAACTGGGAATTGGAAAAGATATAATTTATAACTTGGCAATGATTCGACACCTTTGATGTATTTATTGGACACCTCAAAGGAAAGATACTATGTAGAATTAGTTGAAACATAAATTTATTAGCACTAAACTGCCTCAGAGGGCTTTTTCACTTGATTATTAAACACTGAACGGGAATATGAAACCAGAAAGGAAGCCAATAACAAAAGACTGAACTGAATATTCTTAGTGGAGGAGAATTTTATGAAAGTTATTTTAGCAATACTTTGCGTTGAATCTTCGCGTACATTTTCAAATAGCTTATATTGAAAAATCGTTTTAAAAATGTGGATAACAATGAATATATATATATATATATATATATATATATATATATATATATATATATATATATATATATATATATATATATACATTGCATGAAATTCATTTAACAAGGAAGACGAATCAAAAGATATATTACGGTTTTTGCAAGCGACTGGAAATATGAAAGGCTGAAGAACAACGTGCATGTATGTAAGCACATTATTAAATCTGTACAGTATTAATATAAAACATTCATGTTGCACAACGGATATTCATTTTCTAACATAATCCCCTTCCTTGTCAATGCACTCAATTCAGTGGCAAATATCAATTACAGAGATCAAAGAAAATACAGTGAAAAATTCGGATCAAAATTCAGATAATAATAACATATCCAGCTATGGACTTATTAATCAGAATTTTATATGTCCTTTTGTAGACTTGGGAAATCAAATTCTTGTTTATAAGTATCAATCGTATGAATGTCGATGAGATGAGAAAAAGCACAATACTACAAAGACTAATTGTACCTACGAATCCTTTAAGGCAAATATAAAAGCAGTTAAAGTAATTCCGTCTGCTTCAAAACAAAGCTGAATTTTTCTTGCTTTCCCTTTAAAGTTTTCTAGCTTATCCAGTACACGAGGTAAAGACATTTCACTATACATATTGGCCGAAGTGTTACCATAACAAGATAAGAAGTTGGACTTATAACATTGATATTACTAAAGAAAATATTTAGTCGATGGTCAGTCAGGGAGGGACTGTGATTAAACAATTCTTGTTCTAATTCCTGACCGGACTGACCTGAAAAATAGAATGAAAGATATTTTCAGCTGACGGAATTTCGTTATATAGTATTAATTCCTCCAGAAAAACATATAACGGCTTTTATGGACTTTCAGGAGCAATTGAATAACTTCACAGAAAAACAAATATTACAAATAATACATTAAAAAAAAATTGGGCTGTCGAAATGAGCAACCCTTTAAATTCAATAGATATATTAATCTATGGCATTAAAACAACGCAATTCATAGACATTGACTCTACGATAGATGCACATATTTAAAGAGAGCGGACAACCGATGGACATCATGACTCAAATCATGGATCCCCAGAGATCACATGCGTATTCGAGATCGGCAGAATACAAGATGGAGAGACGAACTAGACAAGTTCAGTAAATATTGGCCCTGCAACTCCCATGATAGAGAGGTCTGGCGAATTCAGTAATGAATAACAGAAGCAACAGTCCAGAAATATATCCTGAAATGGCAAGGTCTATGTCCAACGATGGACAATGAAAGACGGATGATGAATACCTGCTCGAACAAACTCTTTGTAGCCTGCCTCGAGATGATCTTCCGAAACTTAGACAAGGGAAATTAAAGAATCATATTAGACGGCAAGTACCCAAGTAATCCTAGATTTGCTGATGACTTTATCATTTTTGTGGCAAAACACTGAACAAAGAGAAAAAGAAAATTCGACTATTCATGACTTTCAGTCAAAACAAATGTCATGTACAACTAACACGTTGAGGTCAAAAACACACAAATCCAAATCGAAAACGCAGACCTAAAAAAAGGAGAACTCTGCATTTACTTAGAACAAAAAATCTCGATGAAACCCTCAAAAGATGGAGAAATCAAGTGAAGAATCATTCTTGGATGTCAAACTTTCAGTGAAGCAATCTCAACCTTAAGGGAAAAGAAAATCCTATTTGTTTTAAAAAGAAAGGTTTTACAACCGATGCATCCTCCTGATTGTCACATATAGAGCTGAAAGGTTTACCGTCAAACTGAGAACCATGCAATGTGCATGTACCCAACATCACATGAAGGGATCACAAAACAGTGCTGCATATTGAGTAAATACTACTACTAATAAAAAAAACAACAACAGGAGTCAGGGATATCATTAGAAAACACAAATGGTTGGGGGCTGGTCACGTTGCAAGAATGACAGGCAACTGTTGGACTCAGCAACTCACAACATGAGTCCCTGGGGATCATATGCAAAACTGTGGCCGGCAAAATATAAGATATAAGTTCATGAAGTATTGGCTCCGCAACGCTCGTGACAGAGCGGTCTGGCAAATCCTGGGGAAGGTCTATGTCCAACGACGGACGCAATAAGGTTGATGATGAAGTTGTGTAAAACAGAAAATGTCATCAAACTATACACTGCAAACAATACAACGCGATTGTTAATCAAGTAAGGGAGACTGGGGACGGTTGCCCCACTCTTTGATTCCACCCAGTTACTCATAGACTATTTGGACTTCACCAGCCAAACCTTCACGTATCAAATTTACATCTCTGTACTAATTACCCATACCATTTAAAGATCATTACATAGGAAAGATCGTTCATTTGAATGGTAAAAGTCAGATATTGCAACTGTCCCAGAACCCAGCATCATGCTAAAAATACATTAAAGTTCACCATTTAACTTTTGCATTTTGTCTCAATGAGTATAGAAATAAAAAATGCATTGGTTAAGATAATTTTATAGCATATTTTGCACACAATGATATCATTTATCCATTTATCAAATAACAGTTATTGAGTTTTGTTTGTTTATGCGCAGAACCGTGAGGCAATTTGCAGATGTTACAGACGTTAGTCAATCTTTTCAAACTTCAGTGTTGGATTGGAAAAAATGGAATTATTTCCAATGCAACAAATTCTTATTAAACATAAATTCATGGTAAAAAACTGCAACTGTTTTAAAAACTCCAATGTGAATTGTCACTTCAGGTTTCCCTGCAGGAGCTCAGACATCTCAAAATGACAGTTCTTTTTTAAAACGTTCTTCCGATTCTTCTGATTCCCAGAAATAATTCTGCCGTTTTCTGGGACGCCATTCCATCAAAATCTGAAATAAAGGATGTTCTTTCATTCAGAGTCATAGTTGTGGAGTGTGTGAAAAACACCTCCAGTTATCCAATCATCATGTGTCCAGGACATCGTGCATTGCAGTCGCACATTCCTGGATTGTGTGTGGCTTTCCAGGCACCCAATGCAATCTTCTTCCTCTTCAGGGTCAGATTCTTCTCTCGTTTTGGGGACTGATTCTTCGTCTTCTTCATAATTTTCTTTGGCTGCAGAGTTTATTTCAATCTTTAATGCCTTCTCAACAGCGTTGTTTCCTGCCTTTTGAACATATTTTTTCATGCCTGGGGGTGTGGCTGGATAGCTTCTGAGAAGTCTTCTGTACCCATCCCAGAAGTTGATGGTCTCAGAAGGAAGGTGTCCCTGTTGGATGACGCATAACAGCAGGCGACCCTATCGGAGCATGGGGACCGCTGCTATAACTTGTTCTAATTAATTCATGCAAACGATCAGGATTGCATGACAAAAATACGGCCCATGAGAAAAATTACTTCCATACCCTCGAAACACATTTTTCTTAATATATATCCTCTTTGTGTGTGTGGATGGGGGGCAAGTGTGCATATGCTGTTTTAGTGTCATCGCTTTAGCATGTTTCTGATTTGAGGGATAAGACTTGTTGCAAACGTGTCTTGTTGCTACTGTCCCACGTTCTCTCACTTCATCGTTCAGGGGAATGCTTATTATATATTTCCATATTATTTATTTGAAAGAAAGGCAATGTGTTTTTTTTTCATTTCAATATTGTCCTTCAGAATTAAAGACATTTCAATCGGATATTCAATGCAATCATTTTTGGTTTATTTGGTTCGTTATCTTTTATTTAATTAATTACTAATCTTAGATAAGTTGACGAAGTATGATATTCAATGTGAAATCGATTTTTTCCAAATTTGTGTCTATTTAGATAAGAAAAATAACCCGGGTAGAAGTTTCTGCGTTTATGTTTCTCTTCAACAAACAAAAGTTATAATTACTTGATCAATTAAAAATCCTATAATAAAGCTCTCGTGAAATTAAAACGTTTCGTTATTCGATGGGGATGATGTAGGTGGTGATTATGACCCAGTTTCTTGATCATTGATGATGGTCATAAACCAGATTGTCGGATCCGATGGATATCCCCTTCCCTCGCACTGGGGCTAACCAGCCCATTCACGAACGTCATCGTTGCTGGCAGTCCAGGCAGATAAAATCGCCACTCTCACTGAGGTTGATCTCAAGTGGTGGCGTAGAGGGCTCTTTGGTTCTCTTAAAGCTGTTCATTGCGACGCACCCCAACACCGAAATTCTGAACGATTTAATGCTAGCCTCTACAAGTGAGAATGACAGATGACCTGAAGTTTGATTTTAAGACGTCACTGTACCTCTTATATTAGCCTCTTAAAGAACGCCTGCTGTTGTTACGTTATTTACTAACATCTGATTCCAATCACCAACAACACCTTCATGAATGTTTCTCGTGATTGCTTTTCCTTAATGTGCTGTTTTATAGACTTGTCAGCAAATCTTTTTGACTTCAGTAAGAGAAGAGTGCTCAACAGTATTGAATCAGCCAGGAACTCAATTTAGGAGTGCAGATAGAATCAAATCAAATAAGAGAGATGACAATTTGAAAGGTCGACTCTAGTTTCACACAAATTACATTTTATACTTTATTTGTCTACAACAGCAATAGAGAATGAAGAGAAATAGAAAGAAAGATAAATAAATAGATTGAATGAGCTTTTCATTCGATTGTAAAAGTTTGAATGTGAAAGTGTTAACAATATGGCTTTTATTCTTTTGACGTTTGCTATTTAGTCTTTTTTTTTTTATCATTCTTCATATTAGTTTGACTTTGTCAGTCGATCTCTCTTTTGTTCCTCTGTGAGTACAATTTAATTTCACGAATCCTACCGACTTATTTTCTCTGAGAATGGCCGACATATCTCAGAATCTGTCTCATGTAAAACAATCATAAACGGGCGTTTGCATTGTCGACTGTTTTAAACAGAGAAAAAAATTCAGTTGATAAAGATGAACGAAGGATAAGAGCATGAGCTGACAAAACGAACAAGAAAAACATTTGAAACTCACATTTCATCCAGTAAACTACATCACAATATTTTTAAAATTGTAAAATGGCGTAAAATAACAACTTCTTTTATTATTTCACCTGGATTTTATTTTCATTTTCTTTCATTTTACCATTATGAAGTTCTAATCGATATAAAGAAACATTCGATTGCGAGTTGAAACTGTTCAATACATTCTTTTTATGGCGGTGATAAAGACGATAGTTTCTTTGAACGGTAAAATAAATAGAATGAAGAGGTAATTCTGAAAATTTACAAGAAGCCTATTCGTAAGCCACAAAATGCTTTAATCTGTTATAGTTTCTATAATATCGAGTGGTATCTCGTTTCGGGAGATAGCATTCCTTACATATAATCTCTTTCAAGATTCAATCCATTATTTCTTTGAAACGCAAATGAAGGATTTGTTGGATGGTAAGAGGATTCATTATTTGATTGCTTTGGAATAAAAATTGGAGTTTTGAGCCAGATGGAGATTCTCGTTGCCGGGAATGGCCAATGAAATTGCAGTCATAAAATATGCCATTCTTCTCTTTCAATAATTACATTGGAATTACCAGCAAAAGAGAAAGAAGAACCCGATATAGAGATATGAGCTCACTGGGCAAAATGAAAAATTATCCCTACAAAATGTTGATATATTCAAATGAGCGAAAGATGTATTTCTACTGAGATCATTAAAAAAACAAGATAAAATCGAATATCGTAAATTGAAATTGCTTCTTACACAGATCGTAATAAAATACAAGATTACCTTGATTAGTGCTGTTTTGACGTCGTATAAATTTTGCAGTACAAGTTAATGTAACCTAGTATAAGCTTTAAAAAACATTGAAAATAATATGACCTTAAACAGTGCAGTTTTGAACAATAAAGAAAATGATATATGTTATCCTGCATAATACTTAAGCGGATGAAAATGTGAATCTGAATTAGTGTATCCTATAACCAGTTGTTGCTATGAGTATTGAATTATTTTTTCAAACAAAATCCAAATAGTAAAAAAAAACTGATATAGAGATGTGGAGAATACTAGAGTATTGAGGAAAATACTAGAGTATTGAGGAGAATACTGGAGTATTGAGGGGATGTGCTGTTACTTGATCTCCATTGAAAGTCACCAGATACAACAATCACAATACATCATTTTAAGAACATTAATGCTGACAACTTGAATTTCATGTGGGACGATGGAAGATTATAAATAACATTTCGAAGCAATGTGTAACCGCATGAAAAACATTCCTTTTGGAATCAGACCACTCCAAGAAAAACAGAGATCTCGCTTGCTGAAATATGCAAGACGAATACATGCACAGCACACTCATAAAAGCATTAAAAGAATTCCTAATCGGATTTGAACCAATATGTTGAGCGGTAGCCAGGGTTTGCGGTCGACTTTGTGACAGATGAGCTAGAAAAAAACTTCCCAACAACAATTGAAAATTATGCACCTTTTTATGATGTCATCAAAAAATGTGCCTTGAAGAGCAATGCAAAGACGAATGAAAAAAAGACTTGAAAAATTCTACAGAAGTCTTTATGAATAGCCATTCGTTTCACTCTGACTAGTGACTCAGAATTTCTGGGCGTGACATTGTGAATACTGACATTGCAATACGCAGCCTCTCAGAATTAGAAATCAAAGATTGGTTAGAGACAACTTGTAGAAAAGACCCAGCTCATAACGCTGAAAGATCATTGCGAAATTTTGAATAATAAATTAGAAGAAAATACCATCAGGCGCTAAGAACAGAGCCAGAAATCTCTCCAGGCTCATAAATGTATTCATAGTCATAATTAGATGGTCACGTAGCAGTTTCTGAGTTTTCTCTCTTTCTAAAATTGCCCAAATTTTTACCCCTTTGGCCTGGCGTGATTTCTTGGCAAGAATCACCATCTTTCTGTAAATAATCCATTCCTTCTCGGATAATCTCTGTTGATTGATGACTGGAATATAATAGATGGTCATCTAGATATCTGCATGACAAAAATGCGAAAAAGAGGGAGAAAGCTAAATACATCAGAAATCGATGGCTACCCGGACCATTTGTCTACATTCGGGAAGTTAGGTCACCACAAACAAAACATCCTATAATTGAAGATAGCGAATCTATGTAAAATTGAGGAGGAAAAAAAAATCTGATTCGCAAAAGCATTAGGTGGGGCCTGGTGAGATGCTGGTTTGAGTAGTGAAAGGAAGATAATTATGTATTTTGGGAAAATAATCCGAGGTTTAATTAAACATAGTTTTCTGGAAAAGTTGAAGAAATTGAAGTATTTGGTATCTCATGATACCAAACATGTTCAGAGAAAAAAAATTAATGCAACACGTATCCTATAATAATCGTTACATCTAGTGGATAAAATTTATAAACAAGCGTAACAACAATTACGGAACATAGGTAGTAGTATTTTTTTTATTTTATTTGCCCAAGCTTTATACATTTTAGGATTTCAAATTCTGGACACTTAAGATAAGTATTTTCATAATTTTTCGTCACGAAAATTCTCTTCTCTTTTTCCCCGATGACAGAGAGCATAAACTCCTTTTTTCTTGTATTCACATTGGATAACCCGTCTCTGTTTTCATAAAGAGATGAGTATACATTGAAAGATATCAACGTGTACAGAATGATTTTTAGCATTTTGATGTGCATTTACGTGAATACACGAGCGTAAGACCCTCAAGTCATTAATATTATATTCCATAAATTTCTGAAGAATGCAATATTTCAAAAACTCTATTCCTTTCCGAGGGGTGCTTAGATTCCAAATAGGACTAAGCCAATAATTACATGTGATTTAATCGGACTATTTCACCTTGTCTTTGTTGTTCATTTTTCACAACGTTTTGGCCGTGTATCTCCCAACCTTTGTCAGATGTTTGTTTTGTTCTGGAATGTCAAATTTGGTTTTCTAGGGATTATGCGTACCCCTCCACATATACGTCATGTCCAGTGTTTGTGCCTTTGGTTTTTTTCCATAGTGTCCCCCATTGACTTCTTCACAGCCTCATGACCTTTCATTTAGATTTGCAAGTGCTCGCTCCACTCAGGTCGCACGTATAGGACCCCAGCAACCCCTTCTTGATCAGTGGTTTTCACAAGCCACTTATACGGATACTCAGAATACTCATTGAAATATCTGAGCATAGTACGTGGACCGATTCCTTCAGCTGATTTATTTACTAAGTACTTCTCCCTGTTCATTATTCTGATCTCATTCCCTGAAGTCGTTGTGCACATCTCTTTTTCTACATACGGTCTGCTATACCAAGTTTTTAAATGAGAAATACAAATACCATTAAATCTTAGCTATCATTACGTTAGTGATATAGTTTTCAAATTTCTTGTTAGTCTGTCAGCGAGAATCATTTTAACTACCCAGTATTATTTATTGGTATCGAATCGTGATTCTTCTGTATTCCCCAAACAGCAAAAACATAAGAAGATCAATAACCACATTTTATGTGAGTTATGGTAGTTATAGAAAAAAAGGAAATTTATGTATCATTTTCCTTCCATATGGGGATTATTGCTGTACATTTCCTCTAGTGGTTTTGTATGCTTTTTCAGAGTTTCAAGATATACTTATTCGACACGGAATGTTGGCTAAATTCCACAGATTATATTCTGGGTCCCGCTAATAAATTATGCTACCGCAGTAAAGTTTGTGTTCGATAAAAACAACGAATCTCACTGTCAGACAAAAGTCCGTCTTCCTCTTGATGTAAACAAATGCTATTTAGTTCTATAAATATACTAGAATTCTTCTGATTGGAAATACGTAGATAAATAATAGGTAGGAAAAGTAGTTTGATTGATGATGTAGAGAGAGAGAGAGAGAGAGTGAGAGAGAGATAATGTGTGTGTGTGTATGTGTCTGAGAGGGAGAGAGCGAAAGAGAGAGACAGAGACAGAGAGACAGACAGAGATAGAGAGAGAGAGATAGATAGATAGATAGATAGAGAGAGAGAGAGAGAGAGAGAGAAGATGAAATGAATGCAAGTTCAAAAATAAGGAAAATGGACACGATAAATGGATACAAATTGTAAGGGAGGACCAAATATATCAAGTGAGGGTGGCATTAGAAAAAAAAGGGAACATTTGATAGTGACTAGAGCGTGGAGAGAAATATTTTCAATAAAAAAAGGGAAAATAGGAAGCTAAGAAAGTATGTGTGTGTGTGTGTGTGTGTTATGTGTGTGTGCGAGAGAGAGCCCGGATGAAGAGGAGAGAGAGAGAGAGATAGAGATAGTGTGTGTGTGTGTATGTGAGAGAGAGAGAGAGAGAGAGAGAGAGAGAGAGAGAGAGAGAGAGAGAGAAAGAAAGAAAAAAAGGGGGGAGAGAGAGATAGTTATTATTCCGAGGAAATTTGATTTGCATTAAATTTGTTGCAGACTAATTGACAATGGAATCAGCTATCTCAGAATATTTACGAGAATGGAAACATGAAACATTTTGTTTGCATTCGAATGACTTACATAGGCATGACAGGTCAAGTGGATTTTGACAAAGTACTGTTTATTCATCACACATATATTTTACACGCACACGCTCACACACATGTATGCACACACATACACACACAAACACACACACACATAAACATTAATTAACACTCCCCTTATCAGGGTTGAGCACTCTTTGAGTGAGGTAGCTCATATATATATATATATAAGCTTACAATGAACGAGCTACCTCACTCAAAGAGTGCTCAACCCTGATAAGGGGAGCGTTAATTAATGTGTGTGTGTATGTGTGTGTGTGTGCATATATATATATATATATATATATATATATATATATATATATATATGCAATGCTCTTCCACAGGGAGTTTCTGAGGAAATGAATATATCGCTTAAATTCAGCCTTATTGACCACCCAGTTCCGTAGTCCAGAGGTAGGATATCGACTGATGTGAGGGTTTCAATTCTGTCTCACGGTACTGGATGGAATAAAGTCTATAGCCACACTGACTAGATGCAATACATCGAAACAGCTGTCTGTGGATGACACTATAATATATATATATATATATATATATATATATATATATATATATATATATATATATATATATATAAATAATAGAAGCACATGATGCATATTAGCAATTGTAATAATACGTATTAGTGAATAAAAACAATATCCAATCAAGAGAGTGGTAAATATCTGAATATTTCCAATCAAATTGTCTTATCTTATGAATTCTGTCATATTATCACAGTCCAAGAGAAAATAACAAAATCACTCAATGATGTCAGAGAGAAATGAAACATAATCAAAGTTGTTAATAGCACAATTATAGATCAGAAAGAAAAAGGATAAAATAATTGATCGGAATGGGTTTATGGAGTAGCTATTTCGAGAACTAAAGAATAAAGACAAAAGAAACCAACGTTGTTCCTAAATTGGTCATTTGGGAAACGAAAAATAAAGAATCAATGTCGTTTCTGTATTGGTCATCTGAGAAATCAAAGGACGAAGGCAAAAGAAAGCGAACATTCTAATAGAATGACTTTTTGAAAAGAATATTGAACACATTGAAAGGAATTAGGAAAAGAGAAAGAATTCAGACTTACTTTGAATTTATGTGCCATTTGCTTTACAATTAGAATACATCCCCGTTAATGGAGATTGTAAAAACGTTTTCATGATTTGACGTTCAGAATTTGTCAAATTATTGATTTGCTAATCAAATACAGACCATGATACATTAACTTGGTTGTTTTGAATAGATACCCTGATCTTTGAAAGATTTTATTCAACAAACAATTGAAATCGTGCGAAATTACTGCAAAAATGGGAAGAGGAATATCATCTCCAATCAATCAGGAGCTGATTTTCACGTTGAAATATCAACAAAACTTTGCGATTGAACAACCACTTTTAATTAGGCTTTTATTCAGACTAAATAGTTCATCCATTTTGGAATGAAGCATAAAAGTTCTGTCCCTCCTCTAAGAATGGGCAGGGAACAATCTCTGCTCGCTAGTGTAGCATTCCACAAGCGTTTGAATAGTTTTCTCAATTTTGATGTCCTGTTGCGAGAGGTTACTCATGACCGGAAGTTGAGGCAGAATTCTCAAAAGATTTTTTTCAAATTTATCAACAATCACATAAGTATGATTGGTGTCTATGTTATTTTCATTGATTAAATCTAGTATTATTTATGTCTCTAATTTAATTTTCCGAGTGATTTTGTGAGTTTATTTATCAGGAATTGACAAATATGGAAATTCAGTAAATATTTTCATATCATATTACATGCTATATATATATATATATATATATATATATATATATATATATATATATATATATATATATATAAATAGTAGAATGTGGATTCGCTACACAAACTAACTCAGGTTTCTGCTCTCTTCGGGCCTCGCCTGATAAGGCCCGAAGAAGGCAGAAACATGGGCTAGGTTATGTAGCGAATCCACATTCTACTATTTATTTTCAGCTCTACTCTAAAACAACTTAACTTCAAGAGTAAAAAAGTTGTATGTATCGAGCACTCCATTAAATTTCAGGAGTGGCTTCATATTATTGATACATTGTTATATTATGTTATACTGCTAGCCTCATTTGTACAACATATACCATATATACATACATGCATACATACATATATATATATATATATATATATATATATATATATATATATATATATATATATATATATATATATATGTGTGTGTGTGTATGTATGTATACATAATCGTCATATTCTGTCAATAACACTTGCATTTAATCCTGACTACTAACAGTCCGTTTTCCCTTTGTAAAGTTTGAGAGCCAAGTTTGAGAGAGTTCAACAGAAATACCAGGTGTGGGTGAGTTAACAAGTGTTCGTTCGCAGATCTGTCAGATAGGACGATTGGGGGAAGACATATAGGATTGAGTCTAGGGGAGATATCTGACTGTGAGTAGTTCCTAGTTATACTAACCGAAGTTTCTCAATTTTTGAAACACATACATGAGGGCAAAATGAACCTAAGGAGGGCTCCGCTGATCCTAAACTTATCCGTTTTGATCCATATCTTTCATTAGCTGTAGTTCGACAGGAGTAATAAATCTTGAAGCAATAAATCATGTTTGTCATTTTTGACATTACGCGATGGAAACTTCCGCTACGGATTCTTGAATCTTAAAAGACGTGCATTAAATGATGTCAACTTTTAACAAAATCTCTCCTTTGGTAAGGTATTATTTCCACACTATCAAACACATTGAATCCGTGTATCTCTATGATTTAACATTGCTCAATCCGTTTAGGAATGGTGAGGATTCTTTTTGAGAAAAACAACAAAGTCTCATAGTTCAGTTACATCTTATTATATCAATTTCAGAATATTTCTTTTTTCCTTCTTATATAAATTCATCCAAAAGAATTTGAGCAATCCCATTCATGTTATAGAGTATATCATCTTAAATGTGAATACAAGTAGGCTTATAACATCCCGAGTGGAATAATATCTGCAATTTAAGGCGTCGAATAGCGAGAAAATTGGAAATGTTCTTCCGTCATTTAGATTTTTAAACATTATATGTTACTTAGTTTTAAACCCACTCGAACGATTCATCTTGACACATTTAAAGATAATAGAAAAGATTAAGAGACGTGAAAAAATTCCAGACACGAAAGAAGATAATTAGCCAGAAAGCTAATCATATGTTACTGAATCACAAGATGATATTCTAACAGATAATAAGGCCGACTCGCTTATTGGAACTTCGTTTTCAAAGAGTATCCGGAAGCAATAATTTTAATTCATCGTTATTCATCGACAATAATTACTAATGCTAAAGGTAAAAAAAAAAGGTAGAAGAAAGATAATTTCAAAGACGGTAATTATCCAGGTTGAGATGTAGGAATAGTGTTCGCCTTGAATGAATTACATTGTTCTTTGTGAAAATGGAAATAATTATACATTAGGCCTGTATGAACTTGTAGATCAAATGACACTTGGTTTCTGCATTTACAGATACGCTGGATGCGTAATGATCTTAAAAGATTGTATTTCAAAGTAGGTCTGAACTTTCTTTTACTCCACCAGGAATGTAAATCAACAGATATCAATAAAAACATTAAAAAATAGTTTTAATTTTAGGGTCTTGAAATATAGAATGTTCCAAGACAGGAGATGTCAATGTATGGATGCAGCTAATGGATAAAATAGTCATTAGATACTTGAAAGGATTTGGAATATTGAGTAAAAAAAAATGTTATTAAAATCGAGAAAAGAAAATATTTTTGTTACAAAGGGTCAAACAAATTCTGGATGTTTGTCTTTGGATCCTCACATTAAAACAGAAATGTCAAAAGCTCCTTATTACGGTGGTTTCTAGAGAGAAGATTTGTTTCCATTGAACAAAGAAGCAGTGAATTTATTTTAAATAAATCAATAAAAAATCTGACCATATAAATGAAGAAAAGTGCATATCATTTTTATTGAAGACTCTTACAATTCTAAATCTCCCGAAACTGGGAATTGTTAATGTATGGATGTCATTAATGGATCAAATCGGCAAATGAAGAACATGGAAGGAAAGTAAATATTCAGAAAAGTAATTAAAACAGGAAAAGTAATAACATTTCCGTCTTTGAATGTTAACATTAAGAAAGGAACGTCAAAAAGTTCCTTTCGCAATAGTGTCTTGAGAGGAAATCTGTTTCCTTTGAACGAAATAACAGAGAGTATAATATTCAAATATTTATGCTGCAGTTTATTGCTTTGAAATGCATCGATTCGGCCTTGAAAGCACTTATTAACACCAAATATGAATATTTTGCGATCGAAACAGATTGAAGCTTTCAAAGGATTATCGTTTGCAATCAAGACTATTTCTCTATCAAACTGGACTCATTAATGTTGAATTGTTCTACTCAACAGATACAAATAACCATTTATCCATTAATGAATTAATCCAGGCGAGTATACAGCAACTAAAACCAAGGTTCTGAAGAGCATAAACTTACAAATATGAACATGTCCGTATAGAAAGGAGGAGAAGCACACGTACATTGACAACAGTGAGTTACTTTCTAATAGGAAGTGTTGTGGAATAATGCATTATGGGGGCATCATGAAGAGAAAGTAGATTTTCCAATGAGTGAACAGAACCACGTAATGTGTAAATCACGCGCTGCTGCACATACTCAGCAAACAATTTATATAAATTTTCTTTCCCTCAATGGTTACTCTATGTATGCCCAACAATGGATTTATCCTTATTCATGCTATCTACAAAAAGCGCAGAACTTGGATACTGATCTTGGTGTAAAGTGTCACCGAGAAAATTTTAAAAAGAACTAAACAAAAGAACCTGGAAATAAATCTAACAGTTGCCAATTTAACAAAGAAAATTGCATGTTGAAATTTGTTCACCGAAATAAATAAGTACGCACTGCAAATATGCGGAAAAAAAATCAAATTTCCTAGTGCATTTGGATGAATATTGTTTTGCACGTTTTTACATTTACTCAGATAAGATCCTAAGAAATGTTCATATCGTGTATCAAGGCAGAAACAATGGAAACATGCCTGGTCACTACAGGTTCAAACACCACTCTTACTTCCATTCTGATTGCAACTTTTGTATACGTATATATATATATATATATATATATATATATATATATATATATATATATATATATATATATATAATGTGGATTCGCTACACAAACTAGCTCATGTTCTCTTCGGGCCTCATCGTAAGACTCGTCGATTTAGCTCAATTGGTAAGAGACCCACCTACCAATTAGTTAGTCATGATTTCAGAACACGTTAAGGGAATGAGAACTTTACATATCACTTTGGTTTTACCTGTCAAACAGTGAATAATTGTTTTTGTTGTTACAATAGAAAAAATCAAAGTGAGGATTGTTCCTGTTCTTGTTATAGTAGAAAAAAACAAAAGAAACGAAAGCTTTTGATGATTTAAGATTTCCAGTGAATTGACAATATCAAACGTTGGTTTTATTCAGTAAAATATCTCAATTAAAGTAGATTAGCCTTGAAATATCAAATAGTTTTCAAAGTGAACTTTACTTACGCTTAGAGTAGACAAAAAAATCCCCCAATTTTCTATATGTGACAGAACGGACAGAATTTGCTGTTTTATTTAGTGATGGAGCATCAAAATAGAAAAATTGCAAATGAATCGGATATTATCCAACGGTGAGATGCCTACCTGTTGTTTTAGTTGCATTTGCTATAATAGTAGAAAGGTTTCTGGAAGCAGGAAAGTTCGGTACGGGTGAACATGATTGATTGATAAGCTAAATATATAATAGATGTATAAGTATTTATTAGCTTTAGCTTCGTCTGGCGAAGAACCACTCGATTTGGTCGCCCAGTGTGAATCAAACTCACAATAAAGCAATAAAGCAGTAATGACCTGATAGACTGAATCAACGCTGCTGAACGTCAGTTAATTGAACAAGGACGGGCGCTTTCAAATTGACTTGACCGTCTGCGCTGCACTCAGGAGTCTCAAGAAACAGGGATGATTACAATAAGGTGTTTATAAATTTCAATAGTTTGAAATCAGTTCTTGAATTTCGACTTTTTTGTTTTGTTGTTTCACGATGCTTTTTTTTCCACACCGGGAGATAGTGGCGTCGTAGTAGTTCAATGAACATATTGGGAAGTCACTGGTTTAGCTAAGAGGTCAGGAGGAGGAAACAAATCCAAGAACATAGAGACGTAGTCACGAGATATGATGTGTATGCGAAGGCATAAGCACCCTCAGAACAAGAACTGACGCCTGAAGAAGACCAAAAGTTGTACGGTTGAAAATTGTGAAAAAAACAAAAACAAAAACAAAACAAACAAGAAACAAAACGAAAAGAAAGAAACCCAATGATGAGGAAATTAGTTCGAAACATCCTCGTGGAATGGTCAAATTTAATTTCTATTGATATAAAATGCCAACTGAGCTTGGAAACAATGAAATAAAAATAAAAATGTTGATGAAATCTTCATTGATATATAACTAGAGCAAATCGTGCCGTGTCTTGTTATTCACACAAAGAAAATGGGAGTTCTACATTTTCAAAAGTGAAAAGAACTTTGTGTCATTATCATCAGTCTTTTATTGCCTGTCGTTGGACATAAACCTTCTCATTTCTGAATATATTTCTGGACTGTTGCTTCTGTTATTCATTACTGATGTCATAACCAGGGGTCAGGGTCCTGCTGCAAGAAGCAATCAGTTAAAAGGCGAGATGAGACCTTCAACCAAAATATGACGATCCTGTAGTCAACCCAATTGATTGAATAGCTACGAAGTCATGAGGTCGTTGATCATCAGAATTGACCTTGCAGTGGAATATCGGCGTGTAAATGGTAACCAAGACGAAGGGCTATGAAAACGTTTTTACAAATGAATGTGATTGTGACTAATAATTTTCATGATATACACCTGCGCACTCATACTTACGGACTTGCATGGTGAGAAAACGACGTGAATGTGTATGCACACACACACACACACACACACACACACACACACACACAGAGTTCATACTGAATTTTCAATTTGTAATAATACAAGGAGAAAGGAATAGAACACAAATTTTATAGGTGCTCAATATCTAACACGGTAAATAGAGCTATTACTATACAGCTCTATTTTTATGTTTTCTAATTATAAGGTTGCATACCCGATGAATGTCAACTTTCGCTCCTCAACGCACTCAACAGCAACCGGCAATATATATTTCTCTTGGAATTATGGAAGAAAAAACAACAAAAAGCCCATTTACATTTACGTATTTTTCTATCCAATCAGGTTTATGGGCTTTTCATAATTTACAAGAACAGGAGATATTGCCGGTCGCAGATGAGTGCGCTAGGCACGAAATGTTGACATTTACTGAGTATACACCCTCGTAATTCTTATAGATATACATATATATTTATATGTTTACGTATCATGAGTTAGTCAATCTCCACAATTCGTTACGAATAATCGTCAACCGAAATGTCACCAAAGCTATCATCATAAGTTTCTTTAGTTTCAAAGTTGATCTGGATGACTATATTACAGACAGCACCAATGGATGTAGAAGGCTGAAAATTTCTACATTTATTCCTTATAACTTCTATGAAAACCATTTTTGCATCTTCAGAATTCATACCTAAAATAGGTTTCTGGTAGAAAGTTCAATTACGATATAAGTTTATGCTAAATTGGTTTCTTTTGGGCTCGGCTGGGATCACGCTGGTATTTTGAAATTCAGCCTTTTCTGAGTGATCAATGCCTATGAACAGATGAGATAAGTTATTTATCCCTCGATCACCACTTTCCCCAATTTTTTAACTGATCACCCAAACACGACATGCTGCCAAGAGACGTTGGTCACGCACCGGCTTCTACTAAACCTGTTTGTTTTATCTTCATGTTGAGAAAATCAGCAAGGATTTTTTTAGCGTAATCATTAAAGTGTGGAAGTTGGGACGCCATTACGGAGGATGGAACATTCGAGCTGAGTTCAAATCCTAGTTAATGCTGCTTGCATTCACTTTGCACTAATGCCCTTCGGAAAGCCATGGATCTATCTCTTCTCCCAGCTAAAGATAAAATAACTGGACAGACATGACTCTCTAGCCTTGGTTGGCAACTAGTCTGGGTGATGGACAACTGAATTAAATATCAGGAGTTGAATCGCTCCATTCTCCTGCCATGGTTGAAAATAGCAAATACTGAATCCATTGGGAGAACCGAAGGAATGATTGGATCCAGAATCCAGAATTAAAGTGCTTCTGTTCGTGCAAGTGAATGTTCGTGTGTAAACAGCTAGATAGCTAAGTCCATCGCCTGATGACGAGGAAGGGTTTCTTTTGTTTACGTTGATAAGATTTCTTCTATAATTTTCAGTATTCAACCATAACTTAGTCGACACAACCCTCAATTTTGATGAGTCTTATTCTACTCCCCTCTTTCAACTTCACGTATAATACGACAACGTCATCCCTGGAGTGTAAGACTTTATGTATCGTCATCTGGTATTTCCCACTTTATCAGTTCGTCCGTTGTTCAATTTGGGAACGATCCAGAATACCTCATAATGGAACCTGAAGATTGCAATTTTTGATATCTACCTGCACAAGCAACCGTTAGATAAAAGTTACATAAGCTTTTTATGAACATGACTGGAATGCTGATTAATCGATACTAATATCACTAAAATGGCGTCCTTCAAGCACAAAGAACTCATGCCACGTTGTCTGCTTCCCAATTATTTTTGAATCAACAGTAACACAGCGTTTTGCCACAGAAAGATATTTCATGCAAATTCTCTATTTATGAAAATAAACAAAACCATGAAATACTTATAAAAATATCCTGGCAGTGATATGAAACTGAAGCGGAATGGAAAACTGCTGATTGTCGTGGCTTTTTTCCCTATTCATCCATAGATATATGTCCATATGCACTCATCTGCATATCTATCCATTTATCTATCTATCTATCTATCTCTGTAAAAAAATAGGAGTAAATGCTAAAATGTTTTTCCATGTCAACAGTGAATACCGAAAACTTACATTTACGCAACAATGAACATTGAATATTTCTCTGGAATAAAACATGTCCATTTTGTTAATTCTGTTTTATTCCTTATTGTATCCTGAAGTTCACGGCAAAAATCTTTTTTTTTTGTTACTAGAAGCGTTAACAGAAGGCATCGGTAATATAAAAGAAATCAGAGCGTTGCTTTTATCGCATTCTCACCCTTTACAAGTGCAACGTTCCTTGCATATGTCACTTGGCAAGAAAATTGTGCTGATTCAGTTAAGCGGCTCAGAATAATCACTGACAAATGTGTATTCTCCACCCACACTCTTATCAAAGCTGCCACGGGGTTAGTAACACACCGGCAATTCTTCTTGACAGGCCTCTCTCAACTTCAGTGACCTTACAAGAACCTGCGAATCGAGGCCGTTGGGAAAGGTTCCTTAATTCTAGTCCTTGTACTGAGTGCTGAAGTATTGAGTACCATTTCTTGAAAAGTATTTGGTATGATAGTGATGGACCGAACCACGGTCTAAAGAACCGGAGGCAAGAGTTTTACCACTGGACCACGGTGACTGATGGCAAATGTATAGAGAAATATAGTTCCATTTCAAATTTTAAAAAGAACATGAAGAATATTTAAAAAAAAACACTCATAGAAAAAGTTTCACAAATGTCAATATTTTTGCATTGGGGAAAATTTGAAAATTCAACACTTGGGAGAGAAAACATTTACTCTGTGATTCTTTTTCTGTTTTGTTTTATATATTTAGCAACTTTTTTCATTTCAGTTGAAATAAGACGCACTGGGGAACGACAGTACAATTTTAAGTGTGATTTTTTCATCTACAGGCATTTTCTTTGTACAAACAGTACCGGTCGATGGACCGATTGAAGAAAACAAAAAAGACGGCTTTCACATGAACTTCAGCAAAATAATGGCCATGTGCAACAATCACGTTGGAAATGAACACATAACAATCAAAACCGAAAAACGCAGAACTTGAGGAAGTAAACCACCTATGGAGCAGGAAAATAGAACCTAACCAAGAGAATGACCCCCAAACTGAGAAGTGCGTACATGAAAGAATCATGCTCAACCGCATATGAGGAGATCACAAGACACCTCATTATATCAGGGAGAAAACAGATGTCCGAGACATCACATAATATATATTAGGAAACTCAAGTGGCAATGTTACGAGATTTGCAAACCACCACTGGACATCATGACTCACAATATGGATCCCTAGAGATCACATGAAAAACCAAGGCCAGCAGAATACAAGATGGAGAGTTGAACTATACAAGTTCTGAAAGTGTTGGCTCTGCAACACCCATGAGGTGTGGCAAATCCTGGGGTAGGTCTATGTCCAACGACAGACGAAAAGAGACATGATGATGATGATGATGATGATGATGATGATGATGATGATGATGATGATGATGATGATGATGATGATGATGATAATTTTCTGGTCGTTCTTCTTGTTCCCGATAGAAACTCTTAGCTGAAACTCTCACCCAAATGGTCAACATATTTTCCTTCAGATTTTGAGTTGCTTAGGTTGGTTGGCTTGGGCGTACCATTGGAGCCAAAAGTCTGAAAAATTTAGCATTTACCCCTTATTATTTCTACCCCCCTTTAACCCCCCCAATAGATACTCGAGGGGGGTTCAATTTTCAATGTAAATTCATGCTAAATTGATCCCTTAGTTTGTGCCAGCATACACACTTATTCTATGAAATTAGGATTTTTAGTGATCACTACTCAACAGAAGGCGAGAGAAATAATTTTAATTTTTAATTGATGACCCCAAATCATGCTGCAAAAGATGTTGGTCATGGTTTCTATTGAGTGATTAACCAGACCTGTTCTTTCTTTTCTAAATACAAAAGCACTATTGCCAACGAAGTGCGTGGAGGTAAAATACGAAAATATCAATGAAACATTCCCGACATACTCTTTTCGAACTAAATTTGGAATATACATGGAATGCATTTGAAATAAATGGATCTATTGACCGGAAATATGTTTCAAGTTGATCGGAGGATAGGAATCAGAGCATAACATTAAATGGAACGTGGAAATTCGCTTTCACAGCCAAATCAAACACAAAGCGATCTTTTCTTATGTTTAATGTTTATGATCAGAGAAACTGGATGTTATTTAATTGAACCAAATCTTCACTTTGATTTGAACACTGATGTCTCCACAAGAATAATTTTTATGATATCACTTGCATTGTAGTCATACAATTATTTTCTTAACGATTTTTCCCTGAGATTTCCACTGAATTGTGTCTTCATAAGCAAAGTGTGATACATGCTGTAGTCGAATAGACTGAGTGTGGTGGATTTTTCTCCAGAAGTGTCGATCGTCACGAGAGTGTTTATTAATGTTGTAGTGGTAAAAGTGATTGATAAAAATGAACAAAGTTTTACAGGTAGTGATCATGATGATGGCACGAGTCTCAATGCTAACTAGCAATAACAATATTCATTTTAATCTAGTTGTCATTAATTTGTAACTTATCCAAATTGTATTTTGTACTTAGGGGCCATTCTCTGACGCTGAGAGACTCTCGACGTACAATCCATGAAGGACAGAGAAGATGGATATTTATCCATGTATGTTTCTCGAAGTAAAGAAAATTAGGAGAGATTGTCGTGACTATTGGATCGTAAAAACCTTGCCATTTCATTCACGAGAGTGAGAGGTGTATACGCGTTTGAAGCACGTGGTGAAGACACGGTGGCGTAGATGCGTAGCTGTGCGTGTGTGTGATGCCTCAACCTAGGTGAAGTGCAGTGGGCAAAGTTAGTACAGAGATAGGACATGGTGGAAAAATGGTTTGGATCGGCCAGGAGGTCGGCGAAATGATAACGATCTAAGAGAGAGAGAGAGTGGCCAGCAACAAGGGGCCAGAGGGGTGCTGGCACCAATGAGCATTGGACCAGGGAGAAGCAAAGAGTGAGAAAGAGTGGCTGGTAAGAAGAACCGGGCCAAAAGCGTAAGCAGCTAGGAATGCCGGCGCTAATGGGCCCTAGACCATGTGCGTCTAGGAGTTTCATAGGTGTCGCTGGAGGAAGTGTCGTTTTTTATATCTAGCTAAAAGAAAAGTTTCGAATTTAATTCCTAACTAAGAGTATAGGGGGCGCTACACTTTTTAATCAATCTACTTAAACCAACTTTTTTGTAATCAATTACATATATCTGATATTATACGGAGATAATGCAGAAAAATTTAAGCTAATAACTGTGACAGGTTACTGGATTATTTATCCACTCTCATAAATATTGTTACAGCAGCAAAACCAAAGGCGCTCAAGTCACATAAGCACACTGTGAATTAAAGTAATTTTACATTTTCACAAAAAAGAAGAAACAAATATTGTCACACTTCTGTCCAAGTCAGACACACAAATTGACTTTGTTTTCCCCACTGTAACGGTATCAACAACAATCCCCACTTAATGTAAGGTAGGAAACTCTTCAGCTTTCGTCCCTCCCGACACATTAAACCATACCGATATATCAAATTAACATTTCCCCACAATGATTTGAAATCACGACGAAATGAGCAACAGACAGTTCTCTTTTTGATAGAGTCTAACAGACAAATCTTACATATCTACAAAAACTCATGTTAGAAATGCACAAGGGATTATTTCCTTCTAATAAATAAACACAAATGAAATAGAATATCAAAGAAATCTTCTATCATTATATACACTATAATCTACAGTAGTGGTCTTCAATTGGAATAGAAATAGAGTTCGAGTCTGACCCTGCAGCAGCCAGGCTTGTTATATCTAGTTGAAGTTTTATGTAAAGCTTTACCAGTAGCTAATTCCAAACTTCCTCTAGCAATTGATGTTTCTTCCATTATTAGTTTTACCCAATTATATTTACTTGATTTTGAAGTTCCCCCTTCGAGATCAACTTCGATTTGGCATCTGATGTCTTAAACCTTAAATAGAAACGAGTAGTTTTGGGTAAAGCGATTCCTTTTTGTACGACTTCTTTGAACGTATGCATGCATACTTAGGAAAATGGCTTCCATCTTTCACTAATTCTAAATAAAATGTAACTTTGTGTCTTATCTATTTTCCTCACTGATCCTGTTTCGGTGTGAGGAAAAGGTGGCGTAGATTGCTGAAGGTTTTCAAAAATTCTCACTTTCTGCTGTTTTGTTTTCTGTTACTTTGAATTTCAAGAGGAATCTTCGCTATTTTTGTCTTCTCGTAAATGCAAAAAGAAAAGAAATAAGTTTCTCTTTGTGTGGCGTCAAATTAGACTAAAAGTAAGCTTTGTAACAGCCGAAAAGTGTTGTGGTATTGGCAAGGGTATATTTGCGTTTTTTGAAAACCTGAAAAGTGTGAAAGTTCAAGTGTTTAGAGAAGGTGTAAAAGTTGAAAGATGAGAAAAACCGAACGATCAAGATGAGAGCTCGACTTAGTTGAAAGTCATGGCACATGAAAGTAGAAAAAATCAATGGTTGACAAATATGTTTGCGGAACAGGATTTGGGAAACATCTTTAAAAACAGGCCTTGTCAAAGTCATGCTGTACTTGGTGCCAGATCACAGGAAGCAACTGTAGAAGAAATTTAGAGGTCGGAAAGAAGACCGAGAAAAATTGCTTTCAGGATAGTACCATAATATTGCTGAATGTTTATTGACTCGCTGTGACCTAATTTTGCGTGAGGCATAGGTTTCTTGCAGTTATATCCCCCTTCATCATCATCATTATCATTATCATCATCATCATCATCATTCTTTTAACGTCTGTCGTTGGACAGACATCTTCCCCAGGATTCGCCACACTTCTCTTTTGTGGGCGCCGTGAAGCCAGTATTTTCTAAATTTCTCCTGTTCATCCCTCCATCTTGTATTCCGTCGGCTTCGGTTTCGCATGTGGTCCCTGGGGATCCATGCCGTGAGTCGTGATGTCCATCGGTTGTCTGTCATTCTTGCAACATGACCTGCCAATTGCCATTTAAGTTTTCTAATATATTCTATGATGTCTCTGAAATCTTTTGCTTCTAAAACTAATAATAGCGAAAACAATTGCCATTGAAAACTGAAACTAAAGGATCAATTTAACATTGTCTCAGATTGCAAATTGAACCTCCAACTAAAAACCTCAGCAGGGCTCAAAAGACAGAACGGATAAATCTTTATATACTTAATGAGAAGTAAATGTTCAAATTTTCAGCCCGTCTAGCTCCATTGGCGCGGACTGAACGTATAAAACATACATACGTAGCCAGCCAAACCATCTTTAATATTGAAGAAACCTATGTTGATTGGTAGTTTCTAATATCTAGATTACATTGTTTTATATTACGTTGGATTAGCATCGAATTAGGAAAAAAACAACAAAAAAAAAACAAAAGAAGAGAAAAAAAACAAAACAAAATCAATACAAAACACAAACAACAACAAAGAAAAACTTTATAAATTTTACAGATCCTGATTCGTTTTCATTTTTTGAAGATAGCGATAAATAATCTTTAATATCTGTTTGAGAAAATGTTTGAAATAATTACATGGTACGGGAATATTTTTCTATGACATTGGTGAAATATCCCAATTACCCTTACAAGAAATCCATTCTTCTCACAATTTTCATTCCCCTCAACAAATTGATTTGAATTAGCATCACTGCCTGAGTCAGACGACCAAGGTATTAAGAAATATCTTTCTCTTGTTATGACTTCGATTTCTTATAAACTATTAGTCCATGTTTATTTGAAAAGAAAAAAAAGAAACGTATTCCAAAATTGAACAAAACGTCCAACACTTGCATTCTATGATTTAAGTATAAGATATGAGCATCAGGTTTAATCATCATATTTTGAACTATCTTACCTTGCATTAATAAAAGTACCTTGCATTCAAAAGAATCGTTGGCGTGTGAAAAAAAAATGAACAACTGTAGACAAGATGATGCAGGGTTCTATCCTTTTTATTTGTTTGTGTATTTGTTTGTTTGTTCCAGCGATCCTGGCCGTACCGTTTTGTTTACAGACTTGAAAAATGATACTAGTAATACCACTACATCCACTCTAATAATGTTATTTTTTATTTCTAGAGAGAAAGCTTCTTTGGCCTTTTAGGTCTCATTCTGTCAGGTTTATCATTGAAAAACATCTAGGAACATCCAGTTTCTCCAGAATCTACTTGTCTCTAGATGTTTTTTAAAGTTTATTTTGGGTGCTTTCCTGTGGAAATGCCAGCATTGTCATAAATAGAATTCATTCTGTCCATATTTATTCTTAGATGTAATTTTTACATGACTTCAAATTTTGACGCTATGCTATTTATTGTATCTTGTAAAGTAGGTCTTTATTCTTCACAAAAGTCGTCTCCTGTCATACTTAAGAATAAAGAATAATTCAGCATTTTTTGTACTAATATTATTTGCTGTATTCCTTGGAGTAAAGTTATCTGATGTATTGATCTTTCTTGAAAAGATAAACAGAAAATGTAATTTCTCGTATGATAGCCAGAGATTCATTTAACGTAGAACAACCGTGAATAGCTTTGTCCGTTTGGGGCCTTAACCTTCTCCCTTGTTACTTGCATCTGCCTTGCTGACATTTTTACACTTCTGTTCCTGAGAGATTTTTCTCTGTTATGGCTGCACTATTTCTGTCCTCCAAAGGAGATTGAGAACAACAAGGAAACTGTTGCTAACAATAAGAACGAGACAGTTGGAATTTGACATAATGAGGAAGGAAAGATTGGAAAATTAAACATTCATATAGAAAGCAAAAAACAAAACAAAAAACAAAACAAAAAACAAAGGTGGACAGCGAGTAACATACTTGAATGGTTTGAGTAGATGAATGACAGGAAGAATACAGGAAGGCGTAGAATGGCGGAAGATGCTGAGATCATCAAGTGGAAGGACATTATGAAGAGCCATGATTGCCAAAGTCCTCTAGCGACATGGTACATAAAAAAACTGTTAAAAGAAGTTTATAAATCAGATACATTGAGTGTTTGAATGAGAACATACTATTGTTCCGTCATGATATCTATCTAACTTTTGCATATAATCTCTTGGGATCGATGTGGCGAATCGTAAAGTCCAGCTGTTGACTGCCATTCTTACAACATAACTAGCCAATTGCCATTTGTGTTTTATTATGTTTTCCACTAAGTCTCATACCCCTATTTGTTTTTCTTTTCCAAATATAATACACATTATTATCTCCATGTGATGTTTAGCTTGGTTCTCTGTTGTGCCCGTTACATGGTTCTCAGTTTGAGGGTTATTCTTTTGATTAGGTTCCATGTGCCAGCTGCAGTGGGGGCTATCGGGATGATGCATTGATTTTTTTATCTTTCTTCCATGGACTAAATCTTTATTTCTTGTTTTTGAAGGTTGAGCTCGCTCTACCAAAGGTTTGTCGATCTAGAGTGATTTTTCGCTTGGCTTCTTGTTTCGAGGATATTCGTTGTCTTAGGTAAATTTAATGGTTTGTTTTCTTTAGCTCTGCATTTTCTATCTTGATCGTTGGGTCATTGCCCTCAAGATGTTTGTTATACATGACATTTTTTCTACTGAAAGATTAATGGTAAATGATGAGTTTGACTACCATAATCAATTAGGACATTAAACGCGAATGAATTCTTTGATGTACTTGAATATAATTCAATAAAAAAGAATGAAAGCAAAGAACAAACGAGAAAATTATTGCCCAGGAGAATAAGCAGAAGCTTTGAGGAAAAAGAAGACGGTTGAAATCAAGTGAGGAAACGTAATTTTTCACAAGTTTTTAATAGCGAGGAAGTTAGAAATGGGTCAATATATGAGTGAGGACGCAGAAGCTCTAGACTTGAGATATCTTTGGAGCAGACATAATCAATACTCTTCAAAACTGAGATATTATCTCGTTTGTCAGGCGTGTTTGAATGTATTTGTCATCACACTGTATGGAAATTGCAATTATTGGAAGGCATATGGAGCATCATGACGATTTGGGAAGTGACAATATGCTGCAGTCCTGGGAATAACCATATTCACACTATGAAAGCCCAAATGGCTGAATATTCAGAATGCAGATCACTAGCCTTTAGAGATACGTGATTGAACTTTGAAAACTATACAGAGAAAAAACCCCTCCTCTGTTGAGTTTAATGTATATTTAAGAATTTTGAGACTTTTCCGGCTTTCATTATTTCAACATGGATAAAGTGTTAAGTACCAAAATATTTTATGATAATTGATAATGTAGGTTGTTATTGGTTTTCCATTCAGCGTAGATCGATAATGATATTTGACGATATTTCAATGCAGGATATATCGTAGATTAACAGCTGGTGAATACAACAATGTAAACGAGAGATTGAGAACAAAATTGACACGTCATGCGTTGATATCAATTTTTGACAAACATAAAGCGAATTGAACTGATTCCACTTCTGTGCAGGTTAAAATCTATTCCAGTGCAGTATAAACAATCAGTCATCAATTTTAATAATCTTCCCCACTTGAAAGCCTCTACTTTCTTCATCAAGCATTGAAAAGAGTTTATTTGACTTGGATAAATTAGCCTTTGGTTTCAATGAATTATAAATTGAGAAGATAATTTCACCGATAAACATCTATCATTGCAGCCACACTTCAAATTGTATCGCATCCATCAAAATTTCACCAGTCATTTGAAGACCATTTTGAAGCGTGTTTAAATGTATCTCTTTCAAAAGATCTTCAAAAGTCAGTTTGTGCAGTTGTAACAATGTCTTTGGATGTTAATCTGAGATGTTGTAGTCATATTTCATCAGCACAAATTTTGTTCAATTTTTCCATTATGTTACTCATTATTTTATATTTCGACATCATATGTATTGTTTGATTAGGTTTCATAGCTTGAGAAATATGCTATCGATGAGAAAAAAACACAGTTTATGCTCTCGATGGTGATATTGGAGACAAAAAGGTGCTATTTCAAAAATTGATCCAACTAGGAAAAATCTATCTCATCTTTGTTTAAAGTCATTCTCCAGTCATTAAAATGGAAGTTCACGAAGCAGGTTCAACAATATACTATATTGAGAGTAACGAATCAAAATAGTGAAAGGATACGTTTTAGGATAAAAAACAATGTTAGTAATTGGTAATTGTCGAATTATCAATAAGAGAAATTTACTCGAACACACTTCTCTTGGAATGAAAAAAGAATGATCTCTTATGAATCAATGTTTCATTAAATTCATCATTACCGCATTTCATTTTCATTAGTTAATCTATTATTCCTCCCGATCCCATTATACTAATTATTATCTTCTTTCATTTGTAAATTTTATCCGTTTATTGAATCTGTTCCGCCATCTTAATCGTTGTTTTGGTAATTGGCAACTGTTATCATAAAACGATTCAGCGTGCAAACAATTCGTGGTATGAGGAAACAGAAATTAATTATTGTTTTCTTGAAGATTGAAATGTAACCAGTTCATTGCAACATTAAAGAAAAATTCTTTGTGAAGGATATAGATTCACGAAAGAAAGACAAGTTAACATTTATAATTTTAGATCATTCCAACTTTTGAAAAATCGGGTTGCAGAAACGAAGAATATTATTCTACATAGTTCCAGTGTTTTCCCCCTCTTTTCGCATGAACAATAAAAATTCAAAGGTGGGTTTTTTTCATTGGCAACTTTAACTGTAAATAAGTAAAATAGACTGACAGTCACACGGAATAATGCAGGTTGCTTTGCCTTTCCTTTAACTGATAGGAAAATATCGAACGTTTTGTGTAACGTTCGTGATTTCCAATTACTGAAAGCAGCTGAGCCTCTTTGGAACATTGACGCCCCTCGATTGTACAAATGACATTATGACACAAACGGTGTTCTGTTCGATCGTTCACCAATTCTGAAGATACCAAACGAGTGCAGCTTTATTAAGTAAGGCACCATGAAAGTCAAACTTACTCCATTGTCCAGTTCGGCAAGGTCGAATTCATTCTTTTCTGCATCAAAATACGAAGTCGTTATTCCACTTACAAAACATTCTTGAAACTCAGGTGCCATCCTCAATTCTGTTTGTATTCTCTCAAATGTAATTTAGCAAATGATTATCACTTTTTATCCATAAAGGCAGTACTTAGAGTACAAAGACATAAGCTGATTGATTTAGCTTGTTCACGATTAGGCAGTTTGATTGGCTGAATCCAACGTATCGATTTTATTGGTTACTGTTCATTATTGCTGTAGCGTTCGTTTCTAGATCGTCTGTTTATCCAGCAACCATAATTCTTGGTTGAAACAACGCTTATAACTTCGAAACTATGTTTCAATTAATTATCCTAATCTATTGCTACAACATCCAGGATGTAGGTGACACAAGGCCCACAGACTTGATACTGGTGAACTGATCTGATGTCACTTGAATAGCTCCCACGTCGCTTTCAATCATTTATCGTCTGATATCTATCTCACGAATTTCTACTAATAAACATTCTGAGAGTTTTTGAAAGTAAAAACGGACGATGCTCAAATCTCTCCGCTAGTTGAGTCCTGTTGAGCGGGAAGTGTTCATGAGCTTTAATGCCATGAGTCACGTGACTGGTGGTCTCGATATTAGTAGTAAGAATGGTGTTCGCACACACACACACACACGTAAGTTTATACGGAATGGATTGGTTCAAAAATATAATATTGGCAATTAAAAGTATCTCATTGTATTTCATTTTGCACAACTTACTTTTAACAGTTGTTTGTAAGTTACTGTGTTGAAAGTAGAATTATGAAAATCTGCCTGGATTAGATTAATGCTCTATAAGCATTTATACAGGAAGGAATCTTGATTTGCTGAAGGCTCACAAGGAAATAACACACAATCTTCTAAAGTGAATTTCTTTTAAGGCAAAGAATGTTTGCTATCGATTTTCTACCCCAAACCCAGCCTTTGAATTTGCCTTCGGGATCTCAGATATTTGTCGACGTTCCTCTCTCCTCGGACCCACATTTACAAACGTGTACGCGCTGTCCCCGTGAGTCACCTTCTCTTCATTTCTAGTGTGCATCCGAAGTGTTTCTACTAGATTTGATCTGATTCGGTGCAAAATACCCTATACTTAATCATCCCGCCTTTAAAGATTCTTTTTTTCCCCTACAGAACATAACGTTACATTTGCATATAGCTTTTTTCCCATACGCAACCGTCCTGCATTTGCGAAAAATCGAGCGGATATGCTTCACACAATTTTCGCCAATTACACGCGTATCTCTAATAAAAAATCGAACGTAACTATAAATTACACGCGATCTAAAAGATGCTCAATCGAATATCGTTTCATTCACCGTTTCCTTGCCTTTTCATCTTTTTCCCTCAGTAATTTCACTGGTTCCTGAAGTTCAGCAGACCGCTTTTTCTCATAGGACTGCAAATATATATTCGTAGTTGTATCAGAAGAGCTTTCAAAAAAATTTCAGGAAATTTCTTCTTGTTAACGGCGAAGTAAAACGCAACCCATCCATCGATCGATTTTCAGCAGATTACGTGGATATTTATACTTTATTTGGTTTTTATACAACTAATTATATCAAGTACTGTAGATTGTTATCAGAAAATTCACAAAAGTGTGTCTTGTTGGACTAGTCATGTGTCCACACATACACACACACACACACACACACACACACACATATATATATATGAAATTAATGGCCTTCTATGAAGTGAAATAATAGATGTTTACTTATACATATATTACGAAACATTTGACTCCCTATATCTGTTCTTATTCATGTTCACACACACACACACACACACACATACACACACACACACACACACACATATATATATATTTATATATATATATATATATATATATATATATATATATATATATATATATATATATATGTCATTGTCTATGAGTGAGGATTAATTCTTTTGCATATACAAATACCTGCATATATAAATGATATTTCTCTGTATTCAAATGAATTGCGAGGCTATATGTGGAAGGTTTATATAAAACTTGAAAATAGCTTACTCAGAGTTACAGATTTAATTTTGCTATTTAAAAAAAATCAAAGTTTCGTTGATTCTACAAAGGCCATCTTCATAGACATACATATATTAAGCAAGGTTAAACATATCCGTCCATCTATCTGTTCATAAATAGTTTTTTTAGACCATCACATCTACCTATGACAACAAATCTCTATGAAATCTTGAAGAAAAAAAAAGAAAATATCAAGCAAAGAAGCACTGTTGATGGTAACCTTTTGGTAAAGCAGACACAATCTCCAAGGATAGGGAAATCCCGTAACTTTAAAAAAAGGACAGGTCTACAACCACTGCACCCCCCCGATTGTTTGTCACCGATGGAGCTGAAATATGGAACCAAACCAAATGATTGAAGCATGTAACGCACACATGAGAGAATCATGCTCAGGATCACATGGACTGATCCCAAAACAGTGCAGTATATTAAAGAAAAAACAAGAGTCAGGGATATCATAGAATCAATTCGAAAAATCAAATGACAATGGGCTGGTCATATTGCAAGAATGTCAGACAGCCGACGGACATCACGATGCACTATGTGGATCCTCAGAGTTCATATACGAATCTGTGACCAGCAAAAAATAAGGCATGACGAAATTGACAGATTCAGAAAGTATTGACACTGCGACGCCCATGATAGAGAGGTCTAGCGAATCCTAGAGACGGTTTATGTCCAACGACGGACGCTAAAAGGCTGATAAGATGATGTTTAGATATAGGTAATGAGGCTTACACATTCTGTCACGTTTGACATGGAGAAGAGATTGATAACAGGTCTTCCCCCGAGGGCATTGGTGCTAAGTGAACGCAAGCTATCACAGCCAGAGTGTGAACGCCTCTCGCCGCATCCATTCTCCGTGGCTTTGACTGCTCGGCCATTTTGCACTTTTTATATCCATCTGGAAACTAACACAAATGTCGACACATACGTGTTCGTCCTTACTGCAACGTCAACTAGATGTGTAATGTAAATATATCCCAAATGATATTTATCAATACAAAATAGAAAAAAAAAAGTATTTCATATTTCATCGTAATTTTCTCCCCCGCCCCAAATTTCTTCTTCATCATCATCATCATCATCATCACCACCACCACCACCATCATCATCATCATCATCAGATACCTTTTAATTTCCGTCGTTGGTCATAGACCTTCCCCAGGATTCGCCACAATTCCCTATCATGGGCATCGCGGAGCCAGTATTTCCTGAATCTGTCAAGTTCATCTCCCCATCTCGTGTTCTGTCGGCCTCGGTTTCTTATGTGATCTCTGGAGATCCATGTTCCCCAAATTTAATGTGTTTTTTTTATTTCAACCCTGTTTCATCGACTTGAATAAATTTATCATTTTACAAACATTATTTTATTGCACCCACGCCACCATTTTTGATTGAATACTTTTCTTTGTTTCTTTCCTTCGTATTGTCCATATTTCCATAAATAAGTAATCCAGTATTTGTTTATTTTTTCTTCCTTCTACCAAATCACTTCCAATCTAAACAGATATCCTGAAATAGATATTTGCCTGACAAGTTGGTTACGAATGTCTGCGTACCTTCATTTATCAAATCTATATCTAAGAAGCGGAAGCCATGTTGGAAATTGGAACTAGGGTACTTGATAACCTCATTTTCGATGTTTCTAATCTTTTTTTGAGGAAACCTTAGTGGCTTGAGTGGATTTTTTTTCTTTCACATATTTCCATTTTTTATATCGATGCAAAGTTTCAGGAATGATTGCGCACATTTGGAGACTCAAAATTCCTGTTTGTCATCCATTTTGTGTTTCCCTTCAGTTTTCTATTCATATGCTTTTGTTATTTGCATCGATATTTCTCCTCCTTCCCCCTCTCTCTCTCTTTCTCGATTAGCAATACCCCCCCCCCAAAAAAAAAACAAGGAACAAAAAACAAAAACAAAACAACGCAGAATCTTTTTTGGATTAAGTAGTGTCTTTGGTTTGCCAACTTCGAAAATATCATTATTCTTCTCCCCTGGATTTATTCACAAGTGGATAAGGAAGGAGACGGCAAGGCAAACCTGATGGGAAGAAATCTATGTTTGTTGACCCAGAATGGAAAAAAAAACAGAACAAAAAAAAAAAGACATCATCAACACCCCCCCCCCAAAAAAAAAACATACAATCAAATAGAATATCTAGATTTAGTACAAACATTTTCAGTATGTTAAAACGAGTCGTTGGTTGCAGGTAGACCTACTACCGAGCGGATAGTGAAGCATATAGTTGATCGCCATGATTTTGGAAGATTCAAACTGTCGACTAATACAAGGGTAGGTGTATTGTTACGGTAACCCATCCAAGTGGTTGTTCTTCTACTTGTCTGAACGTTTCCAACAAATAACTCCCATCAATATTTTCTCAGTCAGCTCCCAGGACTACGCAGCGCTGATCATTTATTTTCAAATTGTGTTCATACTTATTTATCTTCAAATACATGCGTAAATATCGAAACAATTTTTCTCGCAGAGTCAAGTGTGTATAGTTTAGTAGCTAACTTGCTTTGTTTTATTCTTTGAATCATACTGCAGAATGTTTCAGGTAGGCAAGTAAGTTTCAATACGAAACCTATACACATATTCCCTGTATTTGATAAATTTCTTTGCAGCTATTTTCTATATAATTGGGGTATTAATATTATTTCAAATAATATTTTGATAAAACGGAATATTTGAAAAAATACTGGTAGTTGATTTGGAGAAAAACCAACGAATGAATCTTGTTGTTTTGAAATCCAGAGTGGCTTTAGGACTTTGTAATACAGCTTCTATTCTAGAAAGTGACTAGTATCAGATAGGTACGAATCTTCACGTTAAAACATGGCAAAGATTACATTTTGAAGATAATATTAATTAGAAAAAATAGACTTCAAACATTCTCTAGTCTGTCAGCATCATTTCACTACAGTCATGTACTATACAGGTTTTATTCTTAATTGGATGTTAGCCTTTGTAAAACTTTCAAGTAGAACAGTTTTGCTAACCTTACTTTTTCAAGAGGCAAGTGCGCGTCTTATTGATTCAAATATCGATTTATCGTGACGAGTGAAAGATTTTATCTCACTCGTCGTGCTTTCTAGCCTCATCAAGATAATCACATCAAATCTACTGATGAACAATCCTTCGTAAAGATCTTATCTGTTCTCACGATCAATGGAAGTAGACCTGCATTTTTATTGTTTTTATCTCTCTTTTTCCCCTTTCTACTATCGGCTCATTAACACTAGTGTGATTGAACTGTTACTCGCGTGATATTTACTAGGTTTTGTCAAAATCTTCAACTGTGCCGCAGAATGTATTGATTTTTGATGATTTTGTCTCGCGAATCTCTCAGAATTCCGATATCCAAAGTCTGGTCTGAGTTTTGTTACCAATAATAGGCAGCTATCGATATTTCCACATCGTGTTGTTTATGTGACTTTCCCATCTTGTCAATATATCTACATATTTATCTTTCGATCGATCTACTTAATTAATCAGTTTTCTAACATCTTTCCTAGGGCCATGCACACTTTAAAGAACGATTCTGGCTTTGAAACACTTTTACGATATTTAAAAAAAAATTCATATCGGGTATTATATATTCATATTGTAAACTATATCCTTTACTTCAAATCCTTTACGAGTTTTCACGTGGAATATGGCCTCGTTTAGTTAATTCTATTCGAGTCTCTTATTGCTCAGTGTTTAAACATTCCATCATTTACTTTCTCTTCAATATTAATTTCAAGTAAAACTATTCTTCTGTACGTGTTGAAGTTCCAATACAATAAATGGAAAGATCATCAAGGTGAAAATATGAGAAAACTTACTTTGGCTCTCTGATCTTAACCATTGTAGTATTATGATTACAAGACACTGAATAGAAAATGCCTATGATAATTGAGGAATAAGAGGTTAGAAAAATCGCTGGATGAACCATTGTTCATTGGTAATATTTTTTCATGTTTACTACTGTGTTAAACAATAATGCAAATTGGGTCAATGAGTAAAATATTTTCTCCCTAAATAACTGATCTTTTATGTCTTACCTAAAACATGCTGCACCGTAGCTACAAAGAAAACTTTTATATATTTTCACATATTTCCATTGGTACATCTTCTACACTTTACTAAAACGATAAGTCCATTACAAAATTTGTCTGAGGATACACATGATCTGATTTTTTTCTGTATTTCTCAATATTCGCTTTCATCTGTAGAGAATTCTATTAGCCAAAAACAGCATCAGGACAATGAACGTTGTCAATATTTTTATCGATGTGTTATCAAACACAGAAATATTCACGCCCACAGGTCTGAAAGATCACATGAACTCTGCAAAAAGCTTATTTTTTGGTAATAATAATAAAAAAAGCCATAAAAAATTCTCATTGAAACGGTGAAATATCTTAAAAAATTGCCTTTAGTTATATGCAGTCTGATACTATAAGTTAACTTATACCATGATCTCTTCAAGGTAAATTGAAATATAACATTTCTCTTAAAATGTTTTAAAGAGAACAAAGGAAATATCTCTCCATTTCTACGATGTATACATCCAACAATGCTGAATAGCATTTTGTAAAGAACATCCATATCGTTTTCATTCAGTTTTATGTGCAGAAATTATTGATTGGAAAAAAGAATTGTTAAAAAAAATTAGAAACCTCAATTTATCCCGTAGGAATGGCTCTGAACGTTTTGAACAATTTGCATAAAAAGTCCTGACTTGTCATTTCTCTGCGTGGACTTTTATTTTGACATATCTATTATCACATTTTCCTCTAAAGTATTTTTTTATGTTAACTATATTTGCTTATTAATGGACTTTTATATATCTTTTTCGTTTTCCTTTTTGGTAAAACCTTTCGGTTCATTGTGAATAATATGATAGGGTAAGTATGGGAGATTTGATAAATTGCAGATGGAAATAGATTACTTTTGTAATTTTCTGGTTCTTAAACATTTCAACTAGTTCGTTCTGTTTATATCATTTATTTCACTACTCAATTTTTACTTTTTTATGTGAGTGTGTAAATGTTGGTCTTTATATAATGTTATATTCTTCATCATTACAAATAGTCTGTGCTTTGGCTAATAATGTTGATTTTGAAAAGGGATGGATATCATATCTAATTATTATTCAAAAGAAACCTGATTTTTTATATCAAATACTGGATCTAATAGAAATAACTCCAAGTTATATATATTGTAAAATGCTAATCTTTGTCTGTAACAAACTTGGATGTAGAATTTAGATAAATCTCATTATCATTCGCTAAGATTAATCAAAGGTCACAAGACAGAGATAGCAAGTGTTTATGAAAAGGAAATGTTCCGTTAAATTTTTGTCGTGTGTGAACTCTTCATCCATGGAAAACACCTTGATTGGATGTTTACGTTCATTTGTTTGTTTGTTTGAAATTATTAATATTCATGTATGTGTATACTGCCCGATTACCGAACATTTGCAAATACTGTGAGAAATGTACACACTTACAACACGTTTGCACATATTTGCAGACTCCCATCACGAACGATATGAAAATATATGTATAACTGAGGGAACCGGATTGTTTGAAAGTTATAAGAATTCTTTCGTTGCCTCATCACGGGTCGTGGACTGTTTCCAAGTTGTGTTATCTTCTCCGACCACCAGTTCTTCACAATTTCCCTGAATAATATTTTCCAATGGCGGCACATAGAACATGAATGATGGATATACTTGGAGGAAAAAAAAAGAAAAAAGAAAAAAAAGGTGTCTTTTAGATTCTCCTCTTCGTATTCTGTTTTGTCTGGATCAATTATCTGTGATCACTATCAAAAAAGATTCTACGTGCTAATAGAGTCAGGGGCAGGCGATGAACGTCTGAACAAGAAATATTAGAAACTTTTTCATTCTATTCTTGTATGGTTCAATTTCTGTGTTTGGTCTCTTGAGATATAAGAATTCTGACTCGTTGGCAGAACGTCTCCAAAGACGACTCACTTAAAAATCGTTATGAACGATTATGGTGGTGCCATTACCGAGACTTTTTCGTCTCGCGGTAATTGGGAATTTTTTTTTTACTAAAAGCGAGGCGCTTCAATAATGCGTTCACACATATTCCCAAACCCCACACAATCGTGCGTACATATATTTACGTACACGTTTACGCACGAACATAGACATATATTCGCACATATAGAGTCATTGAAGAATTTTGTTTTTATGGCGTGGAAGGTTCCGCTCCAAAACAGTAATTTACATACATGCATTTATATGATTTAGACAAGGCCGAATAAGCGAAAAATCGGCAAGCCTTTGGGAGAGCAAGCTCAAACTTGAAAAACAAGGAGATCTTATCAATCTTGAAAAAGGGTGTACAACCAATGTAACCCCCCTTTAGTCACTTATGGAACTGAAAGATGATAACTAACCGAGAGACAGACCTGCAAATCTAGAACCATGCAACGTACAAATGACATGGAGAGACCAAATGATAGTACAATACATCAAGGAGAAAACAGGAGCCAGATACAACATCATAGAATCCATTAAAAAACTCAAATGGCAGTGGGCTGGCGATGTTGCAAGAATGGCAAACAACCTATGGATATCACGACTCACAACATGGACCCCCAGAGATCACATGAGAAACCGAGGCCAGCAGAATACTAGATGCAGAGTCGAACTAGACAAATTCAGGAAATACTGGCTCTGCGACGCCCACCATAGATGTGGTGAATCCTGAGGAATGTTTATGTCCAACAACAGACGTTAAGAGACTGATAGTGATGTTGATGATGATAGAATTGAAAACAAACAATAAACACTGTCACGTAACCAATGTCACATAAACAATGTCAATAGAGGAATTGGAAAAAAGGGTGATCAATGAATAAATTACTTCTTTCATCTCTTGTTGGATTCCCAAAGAGTCTTGGAAAGAAAAGAGAAAAAACGTAAATGCAGCTTGGACACAAACTGGAAGCCAATTTAACTTGAACTTGTATCGAGTATTGAACTCCAAACTAAAACTTTTTTTATCGGAGGATTTTGAGAAAAACAAAACGAAACTTTTTCATTTATTTATTTATTCATTTTTTTAGATATGATAAGGTGTAAATGTTTACATTTGTACCCCACTAACTAAATTGATGTGGTCTGTATGCGTGATACATTCATAATCAACCAGGCCAAATGAAAAACTATAAAAAACCTAGGCTGGCTGTTTTGGTGGACGGTCTCTAAAAACATATCTGCAGGAAGCCGCAACAATGTCCATTTATTTTCGTTATTGATATTGTACGTTACAAGATATTTGAGATCTTACTAAAAGCATGTAAGATTTATTTGTTCTGTTCTTTTATGTTCATTAAACCATCAATGGAAAACTAAATGGACCAAAGATATAAATGGAAGACGTGAGTGAAAAAAATTCAAAAAGAGTATATTTTTTTAATAATGTTGCCCCTGGACCAGATAATATCACCATCCATCAACTCAAAAGAGCAGGTAAGATCGTCAATAGAAAAAAAAAACAACCACAAAAAACAAGCTATTCTATTCAACCAGTGTTTAAAACAGAGTAAAGTCCCGAAAGACTTGAACATGACAATCATAAGGCTTTTGCATAAAAAAGAAACCCCCAAAGACCTCAACAACTACAGACCTATGATGCTATTCAACTGCATCTACAAACTTTTCGCAAGAATCATAACCAACCGGATCACTAAAACACAAGATGAAAACCAACCACGAGAACAAGCTGGATTTAGAAGGAGTTAATTGACCATGGACCATCCCCATTCAATAAATCAGCTGAAAGGGGACGCAGTGAGACAAGGTAATGACAGCTTACCCAAACTCTTCACAGCCTACCCCCAGAAGATCTTCTGAAACTCGTTATTATTACTCGGCCCAGCTGCGGGGGATCCGTCGCTCCAGGGCAGCATTGCCCCATTGCAGGTCCCAAAGTGGACAATTTCGTGACAGAGGTTGTTTTAGCTTGTACGGACGCTTGGCAACCAAAGTCGCGTCGGCTAGCGCTATTTTTCAAGGGTTGCACCTATTTTCCCACCTTAAGCCCCGACCTTGTCTCACATTTCGCTGTGGTGGGACAGTAAATAAATAGCATGCTCAACTCCAAATTTTTTTCTGGCCTTCCGGCATGGATCAAAGAGTCGTATCAGTCCCATGGCATAGACCGAAGCGCCGGTACTGACACTCGCCTATCGAATGGGCTGGAGATTGTGTTGTGGTTGACAGCAAAGACCGAGTGCACCGGTACAATGCGTTAGCCAACGAGGTTTTAGTGAGGCTGCGTACTGCTACGCGCACAGGGAGCCTTTGGACTCGTCCTTGGGCTCTCCTATTATTACTCAGCCCAGCTGCAGGGTCTCAGTTGCCCCGGGGCAGCATTGTCCCATTGCACTTGAAGGAACATGTCGGGATTGTCCTGACGCTTTCGTGACTGCGGTCGCTTTAGCAACCACGGTTGCTTGGCAACCAAAGTCACGTCGGCTGGAGCCATATTTCATGGGTTGTGCCTATTTCCCAATGTAAAGCCCCGACCTTGTGTCACATCTTGTTGTGGTGGGACAGTAAATAAATAGCATGCTCAACCTAACATGGAGAAATCATTAAACAGCACAGTATATCAGTGAAAAAACAGGAGTCCAATACATCATAGAATCTACTTCAAAACTCAAATGGTAATGGGCTGGTCTTGTTGCAAGGATGACAGACAACCAATGGATATCACGAGTCAATATATGGATCCCCAGGGATCACATGCGAAACCGGGGCCGGCAGAATTCAAGATGGAGAGACGAACTAGACAAATTCAGAAAATGCTGGCTACGCTACGTAAATGTTAGAGAGATATGACGAATTCTGGGGAATATTTATGTTCAACGACGCCGATAAAATACTAATGATGATGATGATGATGATGATGATGATGATTTACTAAATGAAACTATTTATTTCGTACTTAATATTCTGTATATTGTATTATTTAGAATATCGTATTTTTTCCTCCAGTTCTTTGTAGATAAGCATCTTTTTTAGTTAGGCTTTTGCCGTTAGTGTTTTATCTTTAGTACAAGAGCAATAATTTATATAAGTATTTCAAGGTTCAGTGAGCGAGAATAAATAACTTTCCGATGAGCATGGATAATCATTAAATCAATGGAGTCGAAACATCTGTGAACAATCTATAGAAATAAGTTAAATCTATTAGTATTCCGAAATGGTCAGTATTTATAAAACCATTGAAAAATTCCTTCTTTGGTAAGTTCATTGGATTCCTCCAGAAATTCACGAGTGAAGTATGGCCAAAGATAAAAACTCTGAATCCATCCTAAACAACATTTATTGTACGATGATATTTTTCATTCAGGCGATTGTTGCGGTATTATTTCAGGGCGGCATTATCGATATTTTCAGAATATAACTGACTATTAAAAATTATATATTTGCCGCGTGCAAATTTTTCCAGCGAATAACTGTTTTTCGAAGGTGTATTCAATTCCTAGTTTTTACGAAGGATTGATGAGAACATTTGTACATACCTCATACAAATCATAAACGTATTTCCTCCTCCTATCGAAGCTTGTAAGTGTTGAACTGATTCAAAATTAGGAATACAAATTATTGGCTAAGAAATACAGTCAAACGCCTCGTCTGCCACAGATAATTAGACAGAAATCAGTTCTATTTAAGAACCTACTAATAATTGCTATGCACAAATCATCGTCCTATATTGAAAGACTTATGCAGAGAAATATAAATTGTACGAAAGACAATATGTATACATTCCCCCCCCCCAATCCAATATTACTGGCACTGGCTGATATGAATTGAATGGAAAAATACTTTTTTTTTTTCTATACAAACATTCTATTTAAGTACCAATAAAAAAACGATATAAATTTCAAGCAGGAAACATTGACAGCGAAGTATTTTGTATTCGTCTTCATTCTGAATCGTTGACTAACAAATGTAATGAAACGGTTCATCGCCAGTCTTTTAGCGTCCGTCGTTGGACATAGACCTTTCCCAAGATTTGCCAGACGCCCCTATCATGTCTTGCTATCTTGTGTCCTGTTTGCCTCGGTTTTGCATGTGATCATTGGGGATCCATGTTTTTAGTCACGATGTCCAACGCTCGTCTGCGAATATCGCATCATGACCCGCCCATTTCCATTTGATTTTTTTCAAATGTATTCTATGGTATCTCAGACATCTTTTTTTTTCCTCTAATATATTGTGCTGTCTTGTAATCTCTCCATGTTATGTTGAGCATGACTCACTCATGTGCATGTTGCATGTTTTCAATTCGAGGGTCAATCTTTTGGATAAGAATCATGATTCAGAAGCCTGCAACCCTTAACAGTTGGTAATGAACGTGCAAACATGAGCGTGCTGTAGGATTCGAAACCTGAATGATTTCAATGACTAAGGTCAGACTTTGAGTATTGCAGCACTAAATGTAAGTGTCATTTGAATTCGAGAACCATCAACGAAAATTATCATCCAAATTGTCAACATAAGTTTCTTCAGTTTTCAAGTTGGTGTGGCTTGTAGGCTGACTGGCTAATTATTTATCTATCACTCATGCAGGTATCATCAATGGAGCTAAAGAACTGAGAATATAAAAAGATTACCCCTTACTATGTCTAGAAACAAAAAAAAACTTTTTAGGAATGTATATTTATGATAAATTTGTCACTTACTTTTGAAAATTCAGACCATTTCAGTGATTGCTGCCAAACAAAACGCGAGAGAAAAAACAAACATTGATCACTTTTTTCCTCAAGTTTTCCGTTGATCCCCGACAAAACAAGAAGACGTTTCTCATGCAACAGTTTATATAGATTGACTAGCCAGACCTGTTTACCGTCATCTTTCCAATAACATTCAATTATCCACAAATACTCAGAGGAATAAAGAGCTTAGGCGTGGTCTTTTCAGAACAAAGTTATTGGTCTGTCTTTTTATATCTTTCAAAACTTCTATTTATCATACATTTGTATATCCTAGAATTTCTGAATTTGTTAATTGTAGGCTACTTGGAGGATCTAAGCCCTTTTCAGCTCAAAAAGGGAGTAAGATAAGGAGATACCTGCTCAACCAAGCTCAATCTCAGCCTGCCTGCAGATGATCCTCCAAAACCTATACTTGGAAAATAAAGGAATCAGACTAGTCAGCGAACACCTATGTAACCTTAGAATAGCAGACGACATCGTCCTTTTTCGCCCCCCCCAAGCAAACCTCACGATCTCCCAGTAATGCTAGATAAACTGAACAAGGAGAACAAGAAAGTTGGTCTTCGCATGAACTTCAGTAAGACAAATGTCATGTACAACAAACTTGTCAGAGACATAGACACCAAAACCATAATCGAAAACGCAGATCTGAAAATAGACCACTATGTTTACCAAGGGCAGCAATTCTCCATGAAACCCTCAAAAGAAGAAGAAATCAAGCGAATAATCACTCTAGGATGGTGAGCTTTCGGTAGAGCAATCTCAAACTTTTAGACCAATCCCATTGGTCTCTGAAAGAAGAAAAGAAGTCTGGGATATCATAGAATCTATAAGTAGACGTGAATGGAAATTGTTAGAAAACTCAAAGGTTAATGTTTTGGTCATGTTGCAAGAATGTCAGACAACTGCTGGACATCGCAACTCACAACGTGGGTCCCAAGAGATCACAAGCAAAACTGTGTCCGGTAAAAAAAAAAAAAGATTGCTTGACGAAATAGACAGTCATAATAAAGAGGTCTGGCGAATCTTCGGGAAAGTATATGTTCGATGAAGAACGCTAAATGACTGATAATGATAACGAAGATGCAAAACGTTGTGAATAAAAAAAAAGACACGACCCGAAATATTATTTTACTTATTTTCCCCAATATATATATATATATATTTATATATATGCCAATCGTGATTCAGATATTTTCTAATGCACATACAATGATCAATAAGCAGGAATAAAATATTGAAACAAACAATGTTATAAAATGGACATTTTCTTGTTTATGAATCCCATATCCATTGAAAAAATAAAATCTAAATTAGATTCAGACTTGATGGATATCCTGCTCTTTCCATATACAAATAAATTACTTGAGTGTCAAAAAAAATTCCTACGTTCTGTAATGGCGTAAATATATTTGGGAAACAAATTTCTTTGATGTCCGCGTTCAATATTTGATGATCAATCAAGCAGACGCTACTAACGAGTGTTGATGTAATTAGCGAAGCATACACTTAGCCGGATTCAAATCAAAAGAGAACTAAAAAGAATGTTTTCTTCGCCATTTTTTGCTATAAATCTTTTTATCTAATGGTCATGTTATGGTTGATCAGTAACAAACGTACATATGTAGTCAGTCACTGAGAAACAGTGATCAAAGAAAAAAACGTTCTGACTGGCTGAACGCTTTTCTATGTGCTAACCAACTTTTTAAAAATTAGTTCAACGTAAGCTGCAAATCGGATTTTTACCAAAGAAACACAACTTTATTGGACATTAACGTCTTTTTATCGTAAAGAACTTTTCAATTTTGTTGAAATAGTGTCAAATCACTAAAAGCGGAAAGCTATAAACGGAACTGTTTTATAACGTGTGACTAACACTGATATGTAGTCAGTTGGCAGTTTCAGCTGTATGATTTTGACTTGTACTTTTTTTGCGAATATTTCTGACAAATATAGATGTAAAAAGGCACCGAAGATATTTGTGTTCCCAGACGATTTTTCGTTGGACGTCACTGCACGCAAGAGAAGTTGTCAATCACTTATTGCTGTAACAATCGAATCTGTTGGGCTACTTGGGCTACTTTTCCCCCCCGTACCCCCCCAAGACTCAATTTTCTGAATTTCTAAGAAAATGGACATGTCCTTGCTCTTTTTGTTCTTGTATTTCTGGGGTAGACTGATTTGTCATTCTGTGTAAAATGTTTCCTCCGTGGAAGGGGAGACACAATGCTTTCACATTATTATTTATACTTTGTCACGCCGAATAGGCAAACAGTACATTGGTAGATATTGCCATTACACCAATAGTAATTCTTGAAGCACGCATTGTTGTACTACTGTGTCTATGAAAGTTTCCACTTGTACTCTGCTAAATGTCCGTTTGAACTTGACAGCGCGACTCAGGAACAGCGAAACATAAAAATTTCTGTCTGAACCAATAGGACCCCATGCATGTTTTTAGCAAGTTATTTTTCGAGTATCAGATTAAAAAAAAATTAGTGAACTCTACAATTTCTTTTAAAAAACCTTGCTGATCAACTTAAAATAACATAGGCAAAGGTCGATGACAGCTTACTCACGACTCGCTAACATACTGGATCTTCCATCTTGGCTACTGTAGTGTAAGGTAGGACCAGCGTTTCCTCACTAATACATTTAAAAGTATCTATTTGAATAACCAACTGAAAAAAAAAAACAAGAAAAAATAGCCAAAGTATATGTCCAGATGCTCATCCATATGTTCTAAAACGTTGCTGGTTAAATTTAAGTAATTTATTCGTGGGTGGAGCACGGCCTTTTCCTTTTAGCCGAACACCATTGCTTTACAATGAAATGATTATAAATGATTATACTATTTCGAGCCATGACTTGCCTTCCTATATTTGTTAAGGAGTGGACATTTCGAAACAAGCAAGATGGTGAGATAAGTGAATTAAGTAGATGAACGCTTTTTTAATAAGTGTCTAGACAAGAAATCAGCATCACTAACCTTGTTATGCAGGAAATATTCGATGGCATAGCATTTATGGCAAAAGTTAAGATTTTGGAACCATTGAGAATCAAGTTAAAGATAATGTAACATCTGACTGGCATTTGTATTAAAATCAAAAATGTTGCCTGCAATTTCAGGTTTATTATCGATCCAACTCTCAATATGTGAAGTAAATCTCATTTTGTTTCATGTGTGGACACGTTTTTAAATAAATCACAGTCTCATTGTTATTTTTTGTTATTTTTTTCATTTGGTACATTTTCCATTACACACGGTCTATCCAGTTGTTACTGTTGATCTCTTGGCTTTAGTCTCAGTCAATAGATTTCTCTCTCACTATAGAGAGCCTTCATTTTTTTTCCATAATTTTCTCTGACAGTCTGTTCCTCTCTCTCTCTCTCTCTCCCGATTGGTTAGTAATTAAATATTCGATATCATTTGCTTTTATGCATGGACCTGTCATTTGAGCCAATTTCTTTCCTGTCACTGCGCACGGAAATTGGGTTTTAGACATTAACATTTGAAATAAAAATATTATAAAATTTCTTTCAGCTAAAGCCTTGCTTCTTTCATAATGATCGCAACTCTTTTGTTAAAAAAAAAAACAAAAAAAAACTTGAAAAATGTTTACTTTACGTTTTCAGTTTACTCACTCGAAGGAAATGTATTCTGGAGGAATCGATCCTGTAACGCAAGCTTCAAAATTTCATCTTTATTCTCTTTAAATCTGTTCATGAAACGGTTGATAAAACGTTAAGAATCTGCTGGCAGTATGCGTCAGGCGAACAAAACACATAGAGAAGATAGCGAGAAGACACGACACTTCCGGTCCAGATAGCTTTCACTTAAGTGCTTCCTGACTCACATTGATAAGATGGCTGACTGCTGTTGATCATGCATCCATTTCTTGTGGTTAAGTGTTGTAAGCATGGTCGATCGAATTTCTATTTCTGACTTCAAAGATGGTTCTCTTCAGTCGTAGAAAGTAACACACGAAACTATGCAATGCTTTACTGAAGTCCTTTTCTATCCATGAAAACTTTCGGCGAAGTTCAAGCAGACGCCATTGGGACAACATCGATTTTTGTACTTTATTCTGTACTATCATAAGAATCTTTAAGCCGATATAAACTTTATTTCTAAAAGGCATTGCTTCCACGGCGAAGTTAGTATTGAGAATAACTCAAATAACATGAAGAAATATCAAATAACGTATTGGTTCTCCGTGCATTGTCGTTATAGAAAAAGCATGAAGAAGAAATATCCTTTGTCAATTACTTGACAGACATACATTGAAAGAAATCTATACGCTTGCATAGAGGCAGCCTTTTTGTAGGCATTCATAATATCAGTATCGATTTATAAAATACTTATGCGTTTTCCAACCAAGAATATTGCTATGACTTTTCATAAAGTTAATTCCATTTCTTTAGTTTCTCCCCCCACACCCTTCTATCCAACTAAATCTGAGCTTTTTGCATATCCATTGTTTGAATCTCCACCTCTCTCTCTGCACACACACACACACACACACACGTGCACACACACACACACACACACACACACATATATATATACGTTCAATAGGTTCTTTGGGTAACCTACGTAAGTGAGCCTTATTTTGAACAAAATGCTATGTAGTATAAATATTATCAATATAAAATTAACATAATACCCTATATAGAATGACAAACTTCATGTATAACTTATATATATTATAAAGTGAGACATAACTAAAAGTGAGTTGGTGTGTGATCAACACTGCTGGGGTGTCACGTCAATATAACTGTTTTGTCCTTAAAATCCCCGAAACGGTTACATAGTAAACAACTAATGATCCCAGCAAGAGAAAATATATACATAGTAATATATGGGAAACAGGGGAGAAGCTCTTAATATATGGGAAAATAAGCGGATGAAGTGACACAATTTTTTTTCAATATATATATATACATACATACTCTCTCACACACATACACACACACACACACACACACACACATATATATATATATATATATATATATATATATATATATATATATATATAATAGAATCATTGTAATGTTAGTACTTCTTATACACATTTGAACAAGAACAATATCTGATTCTTGCCTATGATCACATTTTTCTATATGTGTATTAGTACCGTTTGAAGCTACTTTTCTGACTATTTTTCCAACCTCCTTGATGAATACTTGACAATATTTAAGGGTACAAAAAAGTTCAATTCATTTAACAATTTATTCAAAGTCTTATCCATCCACCTAAGATTAAGCAGTGTCAATCACGGAACAAGCCTTGTTTTGCTGATTCCATTAAAAATCGATTTCTTTTCGTAAAGTTCTTGGTTCAAATTTTAAAAACCCAGCCGTACTACAAATTTTTCTGTTTGGTCTAATACTTATGAACATGTCTATATATATATATATATATATATATATATATATATATATATATATATATATATATATATATATATATATATATATGTGTGTGTGTGTGTGTGATGGAAACTATGAGAAATCAATCATAGAAGTTCACATAAGAAGCAAGTTAAACACAATCCATGTTAATTCAGTCATTTCTTTTCATCAATGGCATTATTCCTGTGATATTTATTGCCAGAATAGAAAGTCTATTTTTGTTGCTTCAAAAACTTTTTTCTTCCTTTAAGAGATAAAAGATAGACATCGGCCGTAGAAACTCGCTTAAAATCTTCATCGTGACTAAGACCCAAAAGTAAGTCAATCGATTGGGGTACACAAACAGCATTCCAGAATAACCGAACGAGACATATCGATCTTTCTTTCCAATCTATTGTACGTCGCTAGCTGCCCGATAGCGATGGAAGATAAAAAAGTTACCATGATATCTAAAAAAGAGACGTGAAGCAATGCTAGTTTAAATGGATTACCAAACTTTAAATACTTCATTCATTCAATATTTTTCAGACTTCTCTGGGGGAATAGTGAGAGTTAAAGTTCAGGGAAATTATTTGATTCTTACTTTTGAATAGTTTAGACAATCAAAGGTCGATTGGTGTTTTGATTCCGCAAGTAAAACTACACGGATAAAACTGAAACAAAAAGATAGAAACCAGATAATTTAAAACAGATGGTTGATGAATACCCCATAATTGGGTATTTCATTCTGGTAGTTCAATTTTTCGATTTGTATTAGGGAATATCAAATTCTTTAGTTATCCCTTTAAAATAGATTAGAACGTGCAACATCGGAATAATGATAAATACAAGCCGTACAGTAATAACCAATAAACGAAGATTTAATAAATTAGAGAAAAATTCTGAATAAAAAAAGGATGATCAACTTTCATGCCTAATTTAACTACTTGTACTTCCCTGAAAACTTAGAAATATATTGTAATTCGATGAAAGTATTGGCCATTATTTTCCATGGTCAACTTTTCAGGATCTTAAATGATATTTATGCTAGTTTTATAAGATATCAATGAAGATATATATATATATATATATATATATATATATATATATATATATATATATATACATATATATATATATATATATATATATATATATATATATATATATACATATATATATATATATATATATAAATATATATATATATATATATATATATATATATATATATATATATATATATATATATATACATATATATAAATGTTTGGAATAGACATATGTCTGATATATTTGTCAGCTCAGGAACCAGTGCAGTATTGAGTTTACACTTTTATGGATGAGACGTTCTCTGGAAATCTTCAAATTATATCTCTTTCAATATTTCATAAGTAGATTTAGAATTATGATTTTAGATAAAAGATCTTTGAATTTATTTCACATTCATTTTTTATTACAAGGTGATCAAAAGAGCTTCAAACTCGACACTGCATTGCCTTTTGATCTGGTGATTCTAAAGAGCAGAAGTCAAGGGAGGTAATAACTACAGACACTATGAAGTGTTGATCCGAATAAGTTCAAATTTCGCCACTGAACTGCCTTTTGTACTGACTGATATACCTGGTAAATTTTTACTCCATAGTCAGAGATTGTAATGAACACACACACACACACACACACACACGTGTACACACACACACGCACACACACATGCACGCACACATGCACACACACACACACGTGCACACACACACACGTGCACACACATGTTTCTTCTATCCAATCCAATCATAAAAATGATATGAATCAATGGAATTGTTTCTTGAAAATCTTGATTATTCATATGATTTGTTTTAGATTTAAGTGTCTGTTCTTCCCAATGATCATTCTGATAAAAGTACATATGATTGCATAGAGACTTGACATTTATGTATGATGAAATTAGTACCCAAAATGAAATTAGTACACCACATGATATAACTTATTCGTTACGCATTATGACCTGCATTCTTAAACCTATATATCTACCTTTTGGTCGATGGACATTCTTGTTCTTATATTTCATGCAAATGTGTTGATTTTAGATTGGCAAACGTGGATTCTGGAATCAGCCGCTTCAATCAAATGAAATTGGAAGAAGTAATGAAACCCTGAAGAAATAGATTAATACGAATTTCTGAACCGATGCTTTTGGTTTAAATGACAAGACTCCACACACCGTCCCAAACGAAACGTGTAGAGAGACTTTGATGCCAAAAATACAAATATCTGTTGCATTAGAGACATTTCTGAGTGAAACCTCTTCCTTCGTATTGATTTCTTTTGGGACTACACCAGTTGGCAACATTTGGAAAGAACAATCAGAGCGAAGAACCACGAGAGAGAATGAAAGCTACCTCTCTCTTAGAATGTATCTTTCTCTTCGTCTGTTTGGAACTCTGTCCCAATATAGCTGTCATTCTATGTTGATTTGTTCTTATCTCTCTCTTTCTAAGTCTGTTCATATCTACCCATCCGCCGTAAAATGTTCTTCCGACAAGAGCAGATTTTGAATGCTTAATTTCAATGTAAACAGAATCTACAAGAAAAATAACTGCTGCAGCACAATCTTCGTGTTCTGTAGTGGCAAGTTCATGTCCGCTTGTTAGATTTTATCTCCATCCCTGTAATTATCAGAACTGTTTACCAGCTAAGCAGCTGATCCTCGTTCAATCATATTTTCTGTACAAAAATATGTATTTGGGGACCGAGGGACAATTGATTTCTGCCTTGTAGGGCGTCTGAATATTTGTTAGTCTGGGATTTTCAAAAAGTGGAACTTATAAGGGTTTAATAATTTGAATACGCAATTACTTTCCTTCCAAATTTGTGAAGAAATGTTTCCTTCAATTTCTGAAAAAGATATTTCTAAAGAAATGAAAAAATGTTTTTTCTTATTCTTTAAAAATAATTGGATATTGTATGTTTTCATTTTCATTTAAATTCGTTTTTTGCAATTAATAGATATGAACTGCTTGAATGTCAAGCATTTAAAAATGTTTAATTTTTGCCGACCAAAAGGGTTTTTTTAAAAAGTTTCATGCAGAAGATGAAAGTGAAGAAATAGAAAAAAAACAAAAAAACATTCATTCTGCAGTTACTGTCTCCTGGATGCAGACATATCATTGAGTGAGAAGCGTTCCTTGTCAGAAAACGCTCATATAATCTCGAAACCTTTCAAGTCTCAAATGGTAGACAAAAACAAGGAATGCGATGCACTGGCACTCCTCCGTCTAGAATTACCTCCATTGACAGATTTTCTTGACAACAGATTAAAAGCCAGAAGCAGCAAATGAGTGACATTCAGTCTGACCGTTTCGAAGGAGTGAATGAATAAACACTTTAAAAGGTTACTGATCTATTGTATGGATGCCCTTTTACTTTAAGAAAGCTGTTTGTTGTTCAGACTCTAAGATTTTATTTTGCTCGATTTGGTTTAAATATCAATTATAAATGGCTGTTTTCATTTGTACAAAAAAACTTAGCAAAAGACCACTTCTATATTTTGAGTTTTTATTGTAAACCTCATTTCAGACAGAAATATGAGACGTATTCAGTTTTATCATTTGGTATTTTGTATGGATCTTGAATATTTATCTGCATAGTAGATAGATGGATTTCAACAAAAATCTCCATCAGAAGTCAGAAGTTTTATCCTTGAAGGTTCACTATTTTGTAAGGAAATTTTTCCGAGATTTATGTCCAATAAACACACACATACACACACAGACACACACACAGACACACACACACACACACACACGCACATATATATATATATATATATATATATATATATATATATATATATATATGTGTAAAGAGAATGAGAGAGATACAACTGTTGAAAAGTTATTTCTATCCACTTAAGGGTTTTTTTGCAAGTTCTATTGATTTCATTAGTGAAATCAAAAAATCCTGCACGGCTCTATTATAGCGCCAAGACTGATAGGTGTAAAAAAATAGGTTCCTTGCAAAGAATATGGAATGCTGCTAATTTGGAAAGGTTTTCAAGTATCATTTCACTTCTCTTAGTATAACAAATTAAGATGCACCGTTGAAGTTTTGCCACCTTAGATGGAATCGATAACTGGTCCGTCCAGTAGAGTTGATATTTGGTTTTCATTCACGTAAATGTACAACAGAATGAATGGAACAATACCAGTGAATACGGCCATAAGAAGCAGATAAGAATTATCGATTTGCATACGACGGTCCACCAGCGCAACAGCGGATGACAAACTAACCAGATTCGGGCAAGTGATCAAAGAAATCAGAACAGGTCTGGTTAGTCACTCAATAGAAACCGTCACAGGACCAGTGTCTCTTGGCAGCATGCCGTATTGGGATGATGGAATGAAGAAAAAAAATGAAAATGTGGTAATCAATGAATGAATTACTCCTCTCGTCTTTCGTTGGGTCGTGATCACAATGAAATTTCAGATTTTCCGAAAAACAAGGGTGAACGCTGCCGGACACAAACTAAATGACCAATTTAGAATATACTTACATAGTAAATTGAATCCCAACAGGAAACCTATATTTCATGTGTATTTGCCATAGATAATAACTGAAATAACAGAACAAAGTTATACACTAGAATCTTCTATACTATACTGCAACTAAATCTATATAAAAATATAACAGGATTTTCTTCTAAGAAAAACCCAGAGAAATATGAGACGTATGAGACGGAATAATGTGCACCCGAGAATGTTAACAAAAGAATTCAATTGACTGTATGTTACAGCCAACTTGCGTTCGACACACCAGTTCCTGTACGATTAACATCAAGCTTGGTCAGCACCTAGATATGCGACTGTCTTGGCTCACCTGGTGCTGTGAGCAACCACAGATCATGTAGATAGCCTATCGTGGCAAATTCCTCAACCCTAACAAGGAAGAATCCTATCTCCACAGTTCGCTCAATGACGGAAGCTATATCCTTCCCACCACAACCTGGCTGGCTGCAAGCAACAAGAAATGAATGAAAGAATAAATCTATTTATTATGATTTAACTGGTTCAAACCGTCGTGGTTTTCGATTCAATAAAATTCTAAGACCGAATCTCCAAGAATAAAAATAAAATTACAACACGAATACATCAATCTTAAACGATGAAATGATGGATAGTATTTGAAGACCAGATGACAGTTATATCAATATATTGGCGAAGTCACGGTTTGGAACAATAAAGGTTATCTCCTTACGGTACCACAATGTACAGACCAGAACTAGATACTGTATCATGAATATTGATTTTGTCGGACGTTAATCTTGATTCAATAAAGATTGCCAAATATTTGTGACTAGAATCACTTCTATTGGCCCCGCTGCCCTATTGTAGTTATTACAATGTTTAGGAGACGATAGTTGACTCGCATTTAGTCGTTTATCATCGTATGCAAAATTTGTGTATGTCGAAATAATTTTACAAGTATACACCTGATTAACATACTTTTTCATCGAGCGAATATTTACATAACCTGCCATCAACTCTACCACTAGATATTTAAACCCTTAGACTCACAAAACCGTTTGCTATTGACAGCAATGCATGCATCGAGTTAGCACTGGAAAAACATGTCATTTTTGCAATATGACCGGCCCATTGCCATTCGAGTTTTGTTGTGGATTCTATGATATTTCGGGCCCCTGTTTTTACCCTGATATACTGTGCTATCTTGTGATCTCTCCATGTGAGGTTGAGCATGATTCTCTCATTAACCCGTTGCAGGCTTCTCAGTCTGAGGGTCTGTCCCTTTGTCAGGACCCATGTTTCAGCTCCGTTGGTTACTATTGGGAAGGTTCATTGGTTGTATGCCCCTCTTTTCAGGATTAGTGGGATCTTCTTGTTTTCGACGGTTGAGCTTGCTCTGTTGAAGGCTTGACATAGTAGAGTGATTCTACGCTTGATTTCCTCTTCTTTTGTGGGTTACATGGAGATTCGTTGTCCTAGGTAAATGTGGTGGTTTACTTTTTCCAGTTCTGCGTCCTCTATTTTGATGGTTGTATTCATATTTTCGAAATGGTTATTGCACATGATCTTCGTTTTGCTGAAGTTCATGATAGAGAAATAGTGACCACAAAATGTTTTGCCTGAACACAGCTAACAATCTACTTAGGTCATTGTGTAAATCATCATCAGAAACTTTTTTTTGGTTGATTATATTAAACACACATACGTGCACGCATAAATACGAGTAAAACTTGTGAGATAAGAAACTGATAGGATGATGGAAATATAATCATACTGGATAATTATTTTTGATCCCTCTTGGAAACGTTAGTAAAGACAAGCCAAGCGGGGACAACCCAGTGATTATTGATAAAACTATTGTAATTTTCTCCTGAAGATCATTGGAGATATTTGAAAATCGCTGAAACCATTTTTTGTTTATGACATTAGATGAAAACCAACCACGGGAACAAGTTGCTTTTAGAAGGTACTCAACCATCGACCATCTCCGTTCGGTAAATCAACTTGAAGAGAAAGCAGCAGAATACGTGCCCATATAAATACGTGTGAATATTTTGTGAAATAAGAAATTGATAGGATGATGGAAATATAATCATACTGGATAATTATATCTTCTGTTCCCTCGTGGGAACGTTAATAAAGACAAGTGAAGCGAGGATAACCGAGTGATTATTGACAAAACTAATGTAATTTTCTCCTGAAGATGATTGGAAATATTAAAAAAATCACTGAAATAATCTTCTGCATATAACAGTAGCTGAAAACTGGCCACGGGAACAAGTTGCTTTTAGAAGAAGATACTCAACCATCGGCCATCTCAGTTTGGTGAATCAATTGGATGAGAAAGCTGCAGAATATAATATGCCACTTGCTATGGCATTTGTTGATTTTAAAATGCCTTCCACTCGATGGAAATCTTCAAAGTAATTGATGGTATCATCCAACAAGTTATAGATCCCATCTGCAACATATCTGTCGACAAATGGGGTTCCTTCATCGATTTATATAAAGACTCAGATCTCTTCTAGCTCGAAAAAGGAGAGAGGTAAGGTGATACCAGCTCAATCAAACTCTTCACAGCTTGCCTTAAAATGATCTTCCCGAACCTAGACTGTAAAAAAAAAGGGAATAGACGGCAGATACCTGAGTAACCTCAGATTTGCCAACTACATCGCGTTTCCTGCTGAGAACCTTCATGACCGCCGATTAATGCTTAAATATCTGTATAAAGAAAACAAGTTTGGTCTCCACTTGAATGAAAAAGCAAATGTCATGTATCACAAACATATAGAAGACAAAGACACAATCATCAAAAACTACAGAACTGGAGAAAGTACATCACTAAAAAATCCATCTAAGACGATAAGAAATATCCATGAAATTCCTAAAAGAAGAAGGTGTCAAGCGAAAATCACTCCAGACAGCAGTCTTCCGGTAGAGAAAACACTACCTTCAAGAACAAAAAAAAAAAAAAAAAAAAAAAAAAAAAACCAACAAAAGGAAAGATATACTACCAATGCATCCTCATGAAAGCTGAAACCGAACAATTAGATTGATCCTCAAAACTTTGTAATCATAGAATCCGTCGGAAAACTCGAATGGCAGTTGTATGGTGATGTTGCGAGAATGGCTGGCAACCAGATCCAGAAAAATCACATTCGAAACCAAGGCCGACACAATACAAGATAGCAAGACGAACTCGACAAGTCCAGAAAGTATTGTCTCCACGACGCTCACTATATAGTCAGGCGAATCTTTTGGAATGTCAATGTCCAACGACGGGCGCTAAAAGGCTAATGGTGATGATTACATGATTCTATTACCAGTTAGGTCCTGCTTAAGGCCATGAGAGTCAGAATCCTATTCTCCAAACAGTAGATAACAAGTTGATTTCATTATATATTGACTTACAATCAATAATGATGTAAACTCTACGAGTGACATTTAAGTATTTTGTAATATTTTAGAATGAAAAATTATATTGTTGATATCTCTGGCGTTTTGCACTCGGAAGTATCTAAGATAGATTAAAAACACCCAGAAACATCAAGATTCTGGAAAATATTCATTTTATTATTAAACCTGTCAAAATGGGACAGCCAAAAACTAAAATAAAGCTTAAAAACAAAAATATTTTTAGAAATGGGGAAAAATCTGAGTACTAATGCTAACTTTCAAGTCTGTATACAAAACTGTATGACCAGGATCCCTAAAACAAAAAGACACAATAATACATTGAAACAAACACTAAAAACCCGCTCATATAAAAAAAGAATAGAATCCTTTCCCACCTCTGGTGGCCACACTTGGTCAATTATAATCATGACAGAAAATGTTTAAACGAACGCACTACTGACTGATTGAGAAAAGCAATCCCATAGATATTGGTCAGAGATTCAATCAAAGACACTTGGAACTCGAAAGAATGTCATAAAGAAAATCTATGTTGATTTACCGCCCAAACCACTGGTTGTAAATCACAAGTTTCAAAACTTTATGTTAGAATAAAGACACAATGCAATTTTCTGTGTTGTTCACATAATATCGTCGATAGAATCTTAGAGAGATATGTTATTAATGATACAAATAAAACACTATTGATTCCATTGTGTCATGAGAAATGCTTGTGTGCATGTAACGTTCTGTTGTCTTTGGACAAGAAAATAAATGATCAGGTTTTGGGGAATGTTCTCTCATGGCGTTCTTGTTACAAAATGTCGAGGAATTTCCAGACAGACGAGGATGAATGTGTTTGAATAATAACTTTGTCAGTCTTATCTTACCTTGATTTGGATATGAGCAGCAGTTTTTAGACAATAGAATTGAATAATTATCATTATTATTGTTTTGATTTATCCGGGTTCACTCGATGGCTTGGTTTGCACTAATTTGCCACAAAAGTATCTGCGAAGTTCTGCATACAGAATGACCAGTTACATACCGTGAATAAATAATGCGTGTCTTCCGCAGTCATCAATCAATTTATTTGGTGTTCTGACTGCAGACATCCATCATCGGATACTAAATCATGAGGTCAAAAAAACATTTTTCAGGAGAAAATGGATGACTTGGAATAGTGGAACCGGATTCTCTTCCTCTCAGAACAATCGTTCTTATTCGGGTAATTTTCTATCGATATGTATCTGAAACGATCCATTATTGTCTGTTATCGATAGATTGATCATAATACTCATCTAGAACAATACATAATTCTGACCTCAGAAAATCGATGCAATCGAACAACAGATGCAAAAGACTTTTGTTAAGCTTATGTGACAGAACACACACGCAAACGCACAAACTCTCAGACATAAGAACATACATTATAGGAAACATATGAAACGTAGCGAGGTGGTAAAGGAGCCATTTTCCTGGACAATTCTTCGTAAATTCACACCTCACTAATTTCACAGCGAATGCCAACGTTGCATTAGTCCAGCAAATCTATACATGAATAAGCTTGTTTGTACTTTTCTGTGAGTAGAGCTTTGTACAGAGAGACGAAAATCCACTTATCAGAGATTCATGAATTTTTAATCTTACCCCATTGCTTCTGTATGATTATGGCTATAAGTATTACCAAGAGAAAATATTAGATAATAATACACTGGTCTTCCATAAACTAAATATTCTATCTTTCTAACCAAGCTAATGCTGGAATGGGGAATATTCCATTCGATGAATGTACATAAAAACCAAGCCTGAACTTTTATATTGTAAATATCAATTCAGTAATCAACATTGGTTTCCCGCAAAAAGTTGACAAATACGATAATCGAATGGAGAATAGAAAAAATATTTCCGAAAAATCCACTCTTAAAACTAACAGTGTGATTATCTTCGTTCGGTCTTCGTGATGCTGGACTCTTTTAAAACGTGAATAAAAAGTTACTGTTGAAAATACCGCTCGCAAACCATTCGAAACTATGGTCTCTTTTATCGAAACAACTTTTGATTGAAAAAAAAAACTGCTTTCTTCAGAAAATGTTTTATTAAAGTTCAGTTGGGGAGATCGGGGCTAATTGGTACAATTTGCATTTTGACTGCTGTTACTTCCAATGAAAGAAAAATGAAAACGATAATATAAGCAAAAGCTACCAAGGAAAAAGACTTATTCTGGATAAGCCATTTAAATCTAAGACATCTTTCAAGTTTATCATATCATCACTTGGCAGAAAAAAGTGTACTAATCTATCCCACCGGTGGGGATAGTTGGTTCAATCTGACTGGGTAATTTAGTTCTTTTCCTCGTAGGTAGAGATGCAATCACCATATTGTTACGATTGAAAAAATATAACATTTTCAACGGAACAAAAATATATTTGTGTAAAAAGTAAGATTTTTAGAATATAATGGTCACCTGGTGGACAAGTGCAATCATATGCGAGTGGACATCATTGTAATAAGCTGGAAGATGAGAAAACATAAAATGAAAAGCAAATGACGACATCAGTGACTATTTTGAAATTTGTTTTATTCTGCAGGCTTTTTGTTTTCCTCGGTCTCAATTGCGTACAATCAACTTGGACCACGTAGCCATGTTTACAATGTACTGATAAGCTCCAAATGTGTGGTTTTCTGAACATTCTATCCAAAGAGAAAAGGTCCCGACAGAAACTGCTCCAAAAGTCGTATGTATACTTTTTATTGATACTTCTCATAAACATAAATATTAATACAGCATGGAATAGGCACACGTTTGTCAAAGCAGAAAAGTTACTTACTAGGGCGAAAAAAATCTTCTTTCATCCAAAACCCGTCGTCTTTACAACACATATGAATCAAACTCGAAAAATGGCCATTTTTTCGACTAAAAATGAAGCTAACAGTGGCTCCATACCCATTTTCATGAGTATTAACTAGTATATTCATAATGTTTTATATTTTATCGAAATTTTGAAAAATAAACTTTCTTCGATGGGAGTAAGACGATGAAGTATATCTCAGAAATGTCAGGAGACAGAATTGTCATCGAATACATGAGAAAAGTAAAATAGCAATGGACTGGGCATATTGCAATAATGTCAGACTCAAACTAGATAAACTAAATAAGTTCAGAAAGGATGATAAGTGTTGATGTATGATGAATCTTGGAGATGCTGCTACTGATTATTACATAAATTGGGAACAGAAAAATCATTATTCAAAAGTATAAATAGTAATTTACCTTCTTTTATGAAATACTTGTTTTATCTCATAATCGTCATCATGAATCAGGGTGTTTACATGTGTAATACAATTTACGTGTCAACGATGTATGAATTCAGCTATACATTTTCGCGGAATGATTTTACCTAAGTTTTCCTCGTTTTTTTTTCCAGATTTGTGTTGAATTACAATAATTGAGTCATGAAACCAGAATGCTGTGGATGTTTTTTTAAATTTTGTACAGGTAATGACACTCAATTAAAAGAATTTTTGCATGTAACACACTAAATAAGAGCAAAACTTTTATAATGATTACGTGTGGGAACTTTTGAGGATTCTAAGTATTAAGTTATTTTTTTAATTCATGATTTTTCTTGATATTTCTTATTTTGATTGGATCGTTTGTATTTCACATTCACCATCTGATTATATTGTCAAACTGCTGCAATATGTTGAAAAAATATAAAACCTGTTCCTGCAACAATTTCGCATACGTATTATTGCATTCTTTTGCTTTCTGTTCTAATCTGGCTTCAATAGAATTAACATGTTTTTTCTCTTTTAACAGCAATGAAAGTCAGCAGTTCTGTAAAGGCTAAAATTTTTTTCAGACAAAATTTGAATCGTTTCATTGCTCTCATAGAAAAAGGGAAGGGCGAGAGATAGATAGATAGATAGGTGGAGATATATATATATATATATATATATATATATATATATATATAGAGAGAGAGAGAGAGAGAGAGAGAGAAGACGAAAGAAGAAGAGTTTTTTTTACGTCGTATACGCCATTTTTCTCATCAATTTTCGAAATAAAAAAACACAAAGTACGAAAAAGAAAGAAGGAAAGAAAACAGACAAGTCTTCGTAACAAATCTCTACACTTCATTTTTTATGAATTTTTTTTATGTTTTGGGATTCACTTGAAACAAATTGTTTTATTTAAGTAACAATTGTGGAAAAATGCTGCAAAAATGAATGTACAATGCTGCAGGTTTTGGGTGTTTTTTTTGTTTTCTTTTAGCATCAGCTAAAAATGCTTACCTACGCAGATTGTAATTCAGTCACTTATCAAAAGGTTTTACGTTCACAGTGAATATTTAGGTATTTGTTATTGGATACATTTCTCAAAATAGTCAGGTTGATGATGGTAATCTATAAGGAACATTCTATTTCTCTTCCAAAAGCGATTTCTATGCAGAAATACCAATACAAAATATAATTTCATAGATGCGTATAAAATTTCACAAAGATACATGAATATGATTTTTCGTAAACTTGAAGAAAGGTAATGAAAATGTTATACCAACAACGTAGATGCTATTTATATGGCCTCGGTTTGAGTCCTAAAGAAGAAGAAATTCCGTTCATAGCGACCACATTTGTTTATCATTGATTGTAAAAAAAAAAAATTTCCATCGAATATCCTCGCCTATGGAAAATTTCGTCAAAGACTATGCGTCCTTCGAATGTTTACTGATAATGAGCGAATTAAATGATATTTACGACCTGTCATCAGCTTGTGTCTTTAAATCTAAAGTCGGGTCTATATGGAAAGTTTACGAAATATAGTATTCAGAAATCTATATGAGTGCGCTCAATGGAAAAAAAGTTTCTGAAATGTTTGCTAAACTAAACACTCACATTTATTTCGTAGTCAAGACAATTTCTACCAGGACGGATGAGAATAACACTTGAGATCTATTTGAAGTGATTTATTTGAAATACGTTTTTTTTAATGTTGGGAAATTAACAGAAGCAAAACTGACATGAATTTTAAGATAATATCTCCGATGAGAAGTACAGAATCAATAAACAGGTGTTTGAATAAAGTAAAGAAATACATGATTCGAGTATAAAACAAGTGAAAGACAGCTAATTATAAATGAATAACTTATTTTTGAGAGACAAAAGCCAAACTTTCTTGATTAGCATTTTGACAATACTTGAATTAATTTCACAATATTTTGTCAAAACAGAAACCTGAATTCGTTCTAATTGATTTTATTTGTTTAAGACAAGTTGATTTAAAAAAAAATCCTACTATTCAAACTTGATAAAAATATTAGACTAAAATGAAAAGAAAAAATGGACGAGACCTTTTTGGAATTCCAAGTTTGGAAAGTTATTTAACAAATATTTAAAATGATTCAACAGAAACAAATTCCGAATAATTGAAATAGATAGATATTTAGTATCGTCCATCATTTTGTGGACACAAGTGTAAAAACTGAAATAATTTTGTCGTATGTTTTCCGTATATTCTTTGAAAAATGACTTTTTAATGAGACAGTTTTTTAATACGAAACTTTTTCCTTCGCGACTGCTTTTGATGACGATTTTTCTGTGACCTTTTCCTCGTTATTTGAGAAATAATCTAATAGTAGCAAGAGCTACATGCAAGTAAAGACGAAAAAATTATTGAATATTGCAGAATATTTATAATCTATTTCTACGGTCTCTATTCCGAAAAAAATACTTTTCACAAAAAGAATCACTTGAATGAACAAAAACTTTCTTCTTCGAATTAGTGAATAGTATCTTTTTAAATTAGCATCAGAAGGAATGCACTTTTGAAAAGAAATAATGAAAAAAAAATCGTTGCATAATTCTTCTTCTGAAAAAATTCAAATATTTCTGAAACTTCCAATAATCTTTTTGCAAATGTCCAGGGGCTAGGAACCCTAGCTTTGCTTTTTCAATCATGATGATGATGATGATGATCAACCTTTTATCGTCAGTCGATTGACATAAACCTTCCCCAAGATTTGGCCTCACGAAGCCAGTACTTTCTGAATCTGTGTAGTTTGTCACGCTCTCTTATATTTTGTGGGTCCCAGTTTTCCATATGATCTCTTAGGATTTACGTTGTGAGTCGTAATGTCCAGCGTCCGTTTGGAATTTTTCGCAGCATGACCAGCCCATTGCCATTTAAGTTTATTTTCATGGATTTTATGATATTTCAGACTCCTGTTTTTCCTGCAGTATACTCTAATATCTGGTGATCTCCCATTGCGGGGTCGGGCATGATTTTCTTTTGTGCAGGTTGCATGGTTCTCAGTTTAAGGGTCAGTCTCTTGGTTAGGTACGATTTTTAAGCTCTAAAGGTGACGATCGAGAGAATGCATTGGTTATATTCTCTTCTTAAAGGTTGAGCTTGCTCTGTCAAAGACTTGCTACCCTAGAGTGATTCTTTGCTTGTTTTCTTCTACTTTTGAGGATTTCATGGAGATCCATTGTCCTAATGGTCTACTTTCTCCAGTTCTGCGTGTTCGATTTCGAATGTTGTGGCATTGTCTTCAACATATCCATGGTTTATGACATTGTTTCACAAAAGTGTGGTCAAATAAGTGAAATCTTTAATAAATGCATATATAGACAACGAAAGGGGTAAATGGATCAACAAATACAAAACAGGGTAACCGAATTTTCTAAATGCAGCATAACATGTATAGAGAGTCACTGGCATTATAATCCTTATAGTCTCCCGTAGATTTTTCCAAATATTCTATCATATTATTGTAGAGATTATTACGTTTTGTGGACACATAGTGTTGGATGTTAATGGAAAACTTTCCCCATATGATCTCGATGGAGTTAACATCTGGCAATTGGGATGTGAATTCTGTCATCTTAATTTTCTAGGAACAAACTTGTCATCAAAACTGCCAACAAAACTGTCAATATCAACAGAGTCAACATTCACCGATTTCGTCAGCTTTTTGGTTGGTCTGGCTGATTTTCTGACTAGCTGGTTTGCTATGTACATATCATGCGTCAAGGTGAAACCAATGGGTCAAAAATTCAAACATTTTTTCCTCATGCCCGGGAAGAAAGCTTTTGAAAATTTCCTCTCAAAATGGGATTTTAGTGTGTGTGTCTTCAATTCACAGTGGAGGTAGTCGTCCTGTGTTAACGCTTGTTTGTTTATGTTTTAAAATTCAGTCTTTTCCAGTAATGGCTGCCCAACAAAAGCCGATACGAGTAACTTATTCATTGATCACTCCTTTTCTAATTTTTTTAAATTGTGTACCCTAAACAAAGTATGCCACCAAAAGATGTTCACATGACAGTTTCTGTTGAATGACTAACCAGACATTATTATCTTTTTTTTTTCTCTCTCTTCCATTTCAGTATTTTTAAAAGTACACGTAACTTTTTGCTCATGATTCGTTCTTATTCGGAAGTTTGTTTTTATTTTTATTTCAGAGAGTCTGGGGCGATAATAGTGTTTACTTTTCTTTAATAGAGAATGGTTTTCTCAAGTGGAAATACTCATTTGCAAAATACATACAAGACAGCACAAAACGATCTTCACATAATCTCACAGAAAAGTGCTTTGATGCAGTTCAGTTAATTCAGATGAACACACAGCCATCTTCAAACCGACGCGTTTTGTAGTTGGACAAAAGGAGAACAAACACGCACATTGAGAAAAGGGAAATAATTCGCACACAAATGCGATTTTGCATTAGAGTGAGGCAAAGAACGAAATTGGAAATCTTTAGCAGGTCCCATAGTTGAGTCTAGGAAAGAAGTAAGCACCCCCCAGGAAAAATACCAAACAAAACAAAAACAAACAAAATAAAAACAAACGAAACAAAAAAACAAATGCATTGGAAAGATTATGAACAAAGTATAATTTTGTCAGGAATTTTTCAATGGATGTCTCCCGAGAACAACACACAATGGAATCTGTTAAAATACATTTGATATAACCATCCATAGTTTTGATGTTGAATCGTTTACACATGCACGTACATAAATACTTCTGTTCCTATCTGTGTATAGAAATGTACTATATCTACTTATAATAAACAATCTGATCTTTCTGTTTGTTCGTGCATCTGTAATAATGTGCTCTTCCTTGAAGGTAGCGATTTCGCTGATAGAAGTATCTGCCATTCACAATTTGAAACAGTCTTTTTAAAAATAAAAATCACCTCGGGGGAATTCAAATACATTCGTGAATTTTCACACGGCGATTATGAAGTACTTTTATTTAACATAGTCAACACAGCATCTACAAATATTTGTATCAGTCACAAGGAAGCTTTTAAAAAAATTATTTGTAATGAACACACTATTGTTTATGTCAATATTCACGGCAACTCACATCACTATTCACTGAATCTCTGATCTCTGATTCATAATCAACTTCGTTGGCGGAAACAAGGAATACTGCAAGGAATAAAAAACTATTGTATAGTCTCTAGTGCAAATATTACAGCTGCAAGAAGTATTTAAACAGAAAACATGACCGGAGGCCACAAGAGATAAATACATGATTTATAGTATGAATGATGTCACACGATCTGATTTTTATCGCTGTTGAGTTTCCATACATAGAAGGATATCCTTTGAGAATTAGAAATGTCATGGAAATTAATAAAATGATATCTTCCTCTGTACTGATCTCAAAAGCTCATATACATATATATATATATATATATATATATATATATATATATATATATATATATATATATATATATATATATATATATATATTAGCTGGGTTAGCCTGCCTTGCCCAGGGAAGAGACTGGAGAATGACATATCTTTGTTAGATTTAGAAAAGTCACTATGTATTGATCATTAGAGTTCAACAGAGGTCTGTACCACCTCCTGCAGTAGAGTCAACCTTGTTTACAAATTTGCAGCGTGTACAAGAGCAGAGACACGTATGCATGTATGTATGCACGTGTGTGTGATTGTGTATTATATCATATGAAATAAATTGTGGAACAGCCAGTTATTTTTCTTTATTTAGGAGTATAGTGAAAATATACAATGGCTTCTGTTGCTGGGAGCTTCCACTTTATTCAGACATAAAACAAGAAAAAGAATATAGATCGTAAAATGAACGAGATTTCCCTATCTCAAGTCGCCTTGCTCAGATAAGTGGGAAAGTTTTCTTTCCATCATCATCATTATCATCATCAAAACCATCAACTTCTTAGCGCCCGTCGCTGGACAAAGACCTTCTCCAAGATTCGCCAGACCTTTCTACCATGGGAGTTGCAGTGTCACTACTTTTTATAAATTTTCTGCCAACTACAATTTTGCACATGATCTCTGGAACGCTGTGCATAGTTATGTTCAGTAGTTGTTTGCCATCCCTCCAATATGACCAGCCCATCGCTGTCTGAGCTTCTTAATGTATTCTATGATATCTCAGATTCTCTGACTTTTTTCTCAAATATATTATGCTGAGAAAATCACCTGAGCATAATGAGGGAAGATGAGTACATTAAAAGCATATGGATTATTTCTTAAACCGACTTTATTTTTCGTGTGAAGCCAATTGTTTCTTTGCGAAGTCATGCATATAGTTTTCAGTTTTGTGTTCCAAGCTGTCACTCAGTCCCGGGGATATCGTTTTATCTGAAGATGCATCAGAACCAATGTGCATAGAGAGCAAGTGTTAATGCACCTGCTTCTCAATAAGTTTGGATTCGAGGACTTTACATCAGCACCATTACGGAAAACATCGCACGTTTCCCCAGTTTCTGGGTCAATCTTTCGCTTCAGTCTCATTTTTCAGCTCCACGGATGACTATGCATTGGTTGTATTGTATATCCTTCTTTTTTGAACAAATTTGATTTTATTGTTCTTGAATGCTGAGCTTCCTCTACCGAAACCTTGCCATCCTTGAGTTATCTTTCGTTCGATTTCTTCTTCTTTTTAGGCTTCATAGAAACCTGTTTCTCTAGGTAGATGTAGTGATCCACTTATTCTGGGTCTACCTTTTCGATTTGAATTCTTCTGTCTTTGTCTTTGACGTATTTGTTATACATGACATGTTTTTTTCAGTGAAATGCGTGTGGAGACCAACTTTATTTCTATCTTCGTTCAGTGCATGAAGCATCCTGAAGGTTCTCCTCCAAAAAGACGATGTTGTAAGAAATCTGAGATTACTTCAGTATTTGCCGTATAACCCTAGTCCAGGTTTTCGGGATCATCTCGAGTCTGGCTGTGAAAAGTTTGAGTGAGCTCGTATCACTTCATTTCACACCTGGAAGGGCTTAGTCCCCCAAAAATCTATTTAGGAAAATCTTGAAAAAAAAACAAACAAAAACACTCAAAATTTCAAGCCAGCCAGCCGGACTCATTTGAAAACTGCAGAAACCTTTGTTGACAATTTCGACGACAATTTTAGTTGAAGGTTTCAAGCAAATAAGGGATTGATATTCTAAATGAAATGTTTGTTCATAGAATCTTGGTGTAGGTAATTTCAGAAGATTCTACAAACAACATCACTTGTCGCCATCGTAGTGGATTTTTGCATAGTTTTTGTTAAAGAATGAACGAAATAAAACCTGATAACAGATACAGATCATTATACTTAGCCATTAAAAATAATTGATCCTGTAGAATCTTGTTAAGTTGATACAATACTTCTTATTTCATAGAATTTTCATGTTGTCGAAATGCAACATTCTTTGCGTAATAATTTTCTGATGTAATAGAGGGATGGTTTAGCAATCTACCAGATCCCCATTATGTAGTGTCAAGATTGCTTAATGGATCTCAGTTTCAGGGAGAGAGAAAGAAAGAGAATGAGAAAGCGTGAGAGAGAGAGAGATAGGGAGAGAGATCGGGAGAGAGAGAGAAAGAGGGGAGACCAAACATAAAATTTTCAGTCTAGTTAGTCAACTGCACACACACACGCGCGCACACACATACACACACACACACACACATGTGCACGTAAGCGCACACATTCGTGTCTACTATACACAATCCTATACATCAAAGGAATTGAGAATTGTTGAGGCAGGAATAAGAATCAAGTCACACCAATCCTTACGGAGAGAGAGAGAGAGAGAGAGAGAGAGAGAGAGAGAGAGAGAGAGAGAGAGAGAGAGAGAGAGAGAGAGAGGGTGGGGGGCACAAAAAGGGTTAGGATTGGACGGTGGAGTTTTTTCCTTTATCGTAGTTAACGGAATAATGATTAATCGGAGTAGTTGCTGTGGCTTTTATTCAATAGAAAAGAAACCCATCGAAAACGAACCAGACTCAACAAGCAAAAACAAATGATCAGCTGATGAGAGATTTTAAATAGCAGGGAATACAATGTGCTAGCGAGAGAAATATGATTGTCTTCTGCTACTTGAAAGTATTCAGCGTACCAAGTATATATATATATATATAGAGAGAGAGACGGACAGACAGACAGGCAGATAGAGATTAAATCTCCAATCTCCACCATCCTGCCTTTCTGTACTTCTCCACTACTAAGTGCTAGTTATATAAGATCACTTCATCAAATCTCAGGAATTTTATGTTTTAATTGCTTCCTGTAAACTTCAATACTAAGGTGGATTTGGGATACTTGACTGACAAAGACGAAAAAGGACAAAACCATTCTGATATTCAGATTTACAAGACCCTTTACTATATCTCATCGCTTCCCAAGTCTGCTCGCTGTCCAGAAAAAAGACCTTTATCGTTTAACTATGTTGAAACAAAATTCTCAATTTTGAGCGACATTTAAGATTTCAAACTATATCAATACACACTAACATTTTTCTGCTGATTCAATCGATCAAATTTGAATCATCTTATTCTATAATAGCATACGTGTCCATGAGACACAGAGAGAGAAGAGATTTATATATACACACATATACATGTATATAAGAGCCAATACAAATGTAAATAAATCAATATACTAATAGTTTTATCTCTTTATTTACGACTGTAACGTTATAATTATTTTATTGGGTGTTAAATATTTGTCATCTGCTTGTTGTAGTTCCATGAGATTTATTTACTCAACACACGGTTTGACCTCTTGCTCGTTTTACTAATGTGTTTTCAATGGGAAGTTATATAAGTATGATATCCAATAGGTTAGCCTGATACCAAAGCTACCGGGACAAAGACGTGTTTCCTTTTGTCAAGGAAGAAAAATTGAACTAAGTGTTTTTGGAAATCGGCTGAGAGTAAAAAAAGAAAAAAAGAAACTGTTCTGGGAAAGGAGTGAGGAACCTTTATTGAATGATATCAGCCATGATAATAGGCCCCACTAATGCATTTTCTTCGTAGTAGCTGATACGTTGCTGTGACAAATAGATGAAGTTGTTCTCATATGGCCATCCAATAAAAGCTGTAGAAGATTACATTCGCTGGAGGGGTATTCTTACTATTTCAGATAACATTAAGATGGAGAGTCGAATGTAAAGGAGGAAAAAGCAAAAAAAGAGTCAATAAGGTCAAAAGAGCAGAAGACATTCGAACGGATCATTGTTATATTGATACAGATAAGAGGTTGCTCTCAAATTCCCATAGAAATTGTCCCGGACATTTTTTATTTCATTCGAAGGGAATCAATGAAAGATACTTTTACTGTAGCCGGGAATTCATTGAATTGATTCATCGCTATGGCAATGCCATACAATATTGTTGTCTGAGAAGGAACGTGTGCGCATGAATTCTCAAATGCTCTTCTGGGGGTTTGGAGGTTGATCATCCCCAATAAATTCCTACCGCTGGGTTGGAATAAACCCAAACTAATTTACCAAAATATTCTCTTGGGACACACGTCATCGTTTCATTTGGACACTTTCAATTCTCTTAAATCTTCAACAAAAACAAAAAGAGTTCATAGTTCCAAACTAATACATCTGAAATCTACATCAGAATAAACAACATGTCCGTCAGTCAGTCACCGTGGAGATGGAGCGGGATTCTTAGAATGGAATTGCAACAAGAAGACCATGGAGTGGGTGGGGAGTGGGGGAGAAAGACAGCAGGGTGAAGATATGTTTGAAGTCTGTTTGAAGAACTAACGAATCGTATGTCATTGTGTCAAGGGTGATTTTACAAGAGCAAGAGAAGAGAAGATGCTTTATCACTGAATCGAATAGTTATTCAGTAAATTATTCACCACTCCCCGTACATTTGTGTAGACTTGTTATTAAAATGAAATATCTAATCTTCAAGATATTTGGGACTTGTTTATTTATTATATGAACGAAATTAATTGAGAAAAGAATTCTACTCATTTGATGAAGTAAGTGTCAATGTCTTTAGTACTGAAGTGACTAATAAAACCAATTGAACATGTTAGAGGGACCTAGTGAGTAGGAAAAAACTTGGATCTCCATTCCAGATTAATTGCGAAAAAGATTTTAGCACCACTTTTCATAATGGTGGATTTTCGCTACGGTGAAATAGACTTTGAGGTAAGGTGGTGAGGAATATCGTAAATTTGTGTAGAGAATTCAATTAAAATACGATTCGATCTTTTCTTCAATGCAAACAAAGCTTATTTTTAGGATTCTTTTTCTTGTTATTCTTCCAAAGGAAGAAATGAACCCGAGGAGAAATAATCCAAATATTTAATCAATGAAGATCACTTGTTCATTCTGGTTTCATTCATTATTTTCTTCCCTGGCTTCCGGGGGATTAGCCAATGACGATAAGAAATTCTCCACACTGACACACAAGACACATTCAGTTCGTCCTCTTCCTCCTCTACTTCTTACGATTCTTCTTGAAAATCTTTTACTGTCGAGCAGATTTGGACCAAATCTGCATCCTGCAGAGTTCGTTAGAGATAACATTGGGATACGTTTAGGTGGGCGTCTTATCGATTGATTAGATAAGCAAACTCTGGAGATCTGGTGGCATTTTCTCTGAAATTTTTTTGAAATTATTTGCACTGAGAGATTTCATTGCTGAGGACAAATCATTCCGTTGTCGTGAATTTATGAAATCAAGACTGCATTATTTCTATCGGAAATTTTTCTCAGGTGAACAATCATCAACGCCGATAGATTTGTTCGAACTGTTGTCCTCATCTTGGCCGTTCTTTTTCACATGACGTTTCGGCCCTTCCCACCCAATGACCTTATTCGTGTGTGTGTGTTATAAGTGAGGCGAGTTGATTAATTGGATGGGTCCCCCTTCAAAGTGTGAGGGTAGAATTCTGTTGTCTACGTCTGCGACTGGACTCTAACTAGGCCATGGTAGTGGTCATATTTACTTTTTACCTCGTACAATCACAAATCAACACGGAGAAATACGCAGAGTACAAACGTTGTGTCAAAAATATGGATTACCGAGATGAGGACATTATTCTGAAAAATCTTTGTACAAAACTGCATTAGTTACCACGATCTAAATTGATTCAAGGTCTCAACTTGTGAATTTTATCATTGACTAAATACATCAAGTTTGTTCATTTTCCGTGTTCTTACACGGTAATTATATTTATACTCGAATGTACCCATCATATGACAGGATTGTTTATGCATGGATCAGAACAAAAGAGCTTAAAACTATTTTATAGGATAATTTATCTTCAATAATTCAAGTACCCCAATCTCAACTACTCTCATAATGTTTAGTGTGTGATAATCAGACATGAAGTTTTTAGAGTTTCTATTACGTCATTTTTATCATGTCGTAATAGGAAGGTAAATCAACCAATGAGATCATCCCATTTGAGTGCAAATAAACAAACGAATGAATAATCAGAAAAAAATTGCAATCAGGCTCAGTATACGGTAAGACTTCCCTGATGTTTCCATTCATTTTTAAAGTTTCATGACTTATATAAGAAACGTACATAAACATGCTATATATCAATTTACATGTTATTCGATAGAATACTTTCAAACATGGACCGAAAGTACCAGAGATTAAGCTGAGAAGTATGCAACATGCGCATGAGATAATCATGCTCAACCTTACATGGAGAGATCACAAGACAGCACAGTATATAAGGAAGAAAACAGGTATTCATGACATCATAGGAACTATTTAAAAAAACTAACATGGCAATGGGCAGGCCATGTTGCAAGAATGAAAGACAACCAGTGGACATCACATCTCTCAACATGGATCCCCAGAGATTACATGAGAAAACGAGGCCGACAGAACACAAGATGGAGAGATGAACTTGACAAATACAGGAAATACTGGCTCCGTGATGCCCATGATAGGGAATTGTGGCGAATCCTGGGGAAGGTCTATGTCTAACGACGGATGTTAAAAGACTGATAATGAATAAATTGAATTCTTGGTCACATCTTTGGTTTATCACTTGAAAATGCAAACAAAATATTTAAATTTTCTATCTGATCAAACATTGAAATGTATGTTTATAAAATAACGCGTCATAAAATGGCCGATGTTGTATTCAAATGATTATGCACACATATAAACGAAACTTGAAACTTTGCGTATGTTCAAGGATACAAAAATGTAGATACGTGCATGTGTAGCTTTATGTATGTATTGAGTTCAAATAATGGCAATGAAAAGTTATTGAATATCTCTCTACAAAACGTATATAGAAGAGTACACATTTTGAACGTGTGTTTTACGTACTTATATACCATCTCTGTCGGTATTTTTTTTTACTGTAATACATACATACAAACATACATGCATATCAGTGTCTGTTTCCAACCACACATACACAGACATACATACACACACACATACACGCACACACGCACACACAAACACACACACACACACACACACACACACACATATATATATATATATCAGCCTTCGTTTAAATCACATTTTGACACATAATGTATAATATATATATATATATATATATATATATATGTGTGTGTGTGTGTGTGTGTGTGTGTATACGTGCAAATCTGTGCACACACAAAAAACACATACGTGTATTCAACTCAAAATTACTATGCGTAATACATTTACCAGTCAAAGCTTTTCATTCACATTTAGCTTTTATTTACACGAACCTTTTCAGCAAATGAACCGATTCAGTTTTGCATAAAGATACAGAGTCAAGTTAATACAATTTGATTCTTGCTTGTAGGCGTATAAAGTCACCGTATTTGAACGGCACCAAAAGCTATTTCGCTAAACAACTAAGGAAAGGAAAAACGAGACCTTGACTATACGAGTACCAAAATCAAATAACATAAATACAAACGCGGCCAATATGATTCCTTAGTACAAAAGAATTCTTTACGTAGGTAAATGCCCTTTCAACCCAAACGAATTGGCAAAGAATTTTCAGAGCTGCCATGTATGTTTTATTGATTTTTTGATTCTCTATTTTTGGACAGCTGTGGAATGCACAGTCTTTAGATGCTATGGAAAAATACATAATGTTCCATAAAAGGTAGAATTAACGCCCACATAGATCTCATGTTACAAAAGTCACTAAGCCACACTGCACTTAGAGACAACAGTATTTTTGAAATGATTACATCATACGCAATCCTGTTTCAAACATTAATTCCTTTGTGTTGTGTCGTTCATCTCGTTTTCTAATGTAATGGAACCTTTCAATGCAACCTGTATGAACCCGCATCCTGATTAAAGGAAATAATTCTTAACATCTGTTATAAACTTAATATATATGTGTAATTAGTATCTTTTTTCTAATCCTTTTGTAGTGTGTTTTATTAGATTTGAAATAGGAATGATACAGAGGTCTGTCAAATCTAGGGGAATGTTCATGTCCAATAACGGACAGTTAAATCATGACGATATCGGATTGTTTAGCACAAGTGTCAGGATTTGCTATTAAAAAAGGATCTTACAATTGATAATTGAAAATACAGAAACCGGAGAATCAAGTCATAATTTGGTGGCGTGTATAGCAGAACATGCGTATTTCAAAGTGTATTGATTGCTGAACTAAGTTCATAAGTAGATTTATATTCTTTGGAAGTCCAAGAAGTTTGTTCTATTTTCTCGTTAGATGGCATTATGGACATTATGTTCTAATTAGCTCCATTCAAAATAATCTTTTTTTTTGATTGTGCTGTTGGAGTTCACATATCAACGTCCATTTCAGAGGAAAAGTTGTCAAAATAGCCGTTTTTTCTTTCTTTGTGACTAATATCGAAGATAGAAGAACAAAAATGTAATTCAAAGAACAAGAAAAAGATTTGTGCAATTTATAGAGAAGATACTTTGAATGATCAAACGTATCCAAAGTGGTTTGTGAAGTTTTGTGCTGGAAATGACTTTGATCGATGCTCTGAGGTCGGATAAACCCACCGAGGTTGGTTGTGATTATATCAAGGCATTACTCATGAATAATCATACCAACGTTATACTTAGCAAGAGATAGCCAAGATACTTAAAACCCCTTTGATGTATATCTCCTATACATGTCCAGCGACTGGACTATATTCAAAACCGACTGGACCATATTCAAAGGTTCCACATGGAAACAATTTTGAGAGGTTATGAAAAATGAATATTTTACATCTACATGGGAATGAAGTAATTCCGAAATTAACCAATTCTTACCGTACAAAAGTCTGGACTCTTTATCCATAAATGTTGACGCTGTGTAGACAATTGATTCGAACAAGTATAACTCCCAATTAAGACAACTGAAGACGAAAGGCGTTCAGAATTAGATGATAGAAACGGGCGTAATGTTTCAACAGGATAATTGCACACTGCACGTTTCTTTTGTGATTAGGCAAGAAGTGTTACATCCTCGCCAGCAATGGTTGACTGATCAGCCAGATATTTTGCAAGATAATTATTCCCATCTTCACAAAATTATATTAAGGAATAAAATTCAATATCCTTAGAGACTGTAAGAGGCAGTTTTTTTCTTAGATTAAGAATGATTCTGGAAAATAGAATTATGAAGTTACCTCAAAGATGGTTGATATTGTGGAACAAAACAGCAAATATTAGGCTGAAAAAAGTTAATGTGAGATGATATCTTTAATTCATCTCAATAAACCGAACGAACCTTTTCACTGTCCAATGTTTATATAATTAAACTTGTTGTTATAATAATTTGGGTCAGGTGCAAATCTTCATGAAATGCTACCTGTGTGTTATCATATTTCCACTTATTGACACTTGATCGTTTTATTCAAAATGGGTCTTACCTAAATAGCACCCTCCCGTTTTGATCAAAATGGTGGCTAAATTCGTCTACTTTGTCATAGATAAAATTCAAATCAAACATTGGTAACTTTGTAAAACGCACAGAAAAACATAAGATCCAATTTACATAAAATGAAAGTAATGAAATTAATTAGATGATAGCATTCCAACTTTTTATTAAAAAACCTCCTGAAATAAACGATTCTATGATTTGGGCCCCAACAAAATCTGGAAAGAGAATTGGATATTAGATTAGTTCTGTGAGAGCCGTCATATTATTCAGAGCATTAGAAATTTAACAGCAAAAGGTTCAAGAATCAAAACCTGGCAGAATAAAAGTTGTTGGAAGATCATTGCAACTCAGCCCAGAATCCACTTTTGATTGCTACCAACAACGAGTAACAATGATGATAATTTCAGTACTAATGAGATGCAAATTGATTTTCCGATCTTTCTATTGTTGGGTCAGGGCGTTTATAATCAGACATGACGAGTTAAAATGTATGATAAGTAAATAGGGCGGTTGAAAAATCAATGCAGGAAGATCTTTGCCCTCCTGCTGAATATAAAATGATTACAGAATGAAATAAAAACATTCTTTACAATTTAGTAAAATGGAAAAAAATACATTCTAAACAACGCTATATAATATGGAGAAAAATCAAGAAACGTCTTTTCCCCATCAAACCATGAACAGAGATTATTTTCGGTAAATGCCGAAGTACGAAGAAACTTATTTTGTCCAAAATGATTGAAATGGCTGATAGAAATGTTAATAATAGTTCAGCCTGGAGCAGACGGCTCTCACAGAACTAATCTAATCATTTCTCTTCATTGATTTGTCCTTTTATTGTAGCAGAAGCAATGGACAGGTATTGATCTGAAAAGCACTATTGATTAATGCAGTGAAAAGGGCAATACGTATAAATGTTTTTTGGTAATCCTTTTTAATTCTAACCGAATCACAACTTCATATACATCTGTTCGGCAAAGCGACTGGCCAAAAAGTCTGTGGACCATTATTGGATTTCTCTCATACTGCATTAACCCTCTCAGAACTGCAAAGCGTGGAAAGCGAGAGAAATGTTACCAGGCAAAGCCAGGAGCAATAAATAAAGTTTTACGATCTGACTAATATTCTAAAAGAAAAAAAAATTCCCATTTTAACGGAGAGTTGGAGACGACTGATGCATCACTTTCGTCCGCCATCTTTCACTCTTCCCCATTCACATGAATCATCATGATCATGATCATGATCATCATCATCATCATCATCATCATCGTTTTAGCGTCTGTTGTTGGACATAGACCTTCCTCAGAATTCCCCCAAACTCTCTATCATGGCCAACACGACGCTAGTTCTTTCTGAACTTGTCTAGTCACATTATCATTTTTTTTGCCGGTCACATTTTCGAATATGATGTCTTCGTATTAATGTCGTTAGTCGTGATGCCCACAGTTTATATGTCACTTCACCCATATGATCAGTTCATTGCGATTAGAGTTTTCTAATGGTTTCTATGATGTTTCTGAAACCTGTTTTTTTTCTCTCTGATATACTGTGCTGTCTTATGTTCTCTCTCCAGGTGTGCCCGGTTGCAAGGTTCTCAGTTTTTAGGGTTGGTCTTTTGGTTAGATTTCCTGTTTCAGTTTCAGGTGACAATTTTGAAGATCAGTTGGTTGTAGACTCTTCTCTTTATGATCTTTTCGTTTTTGAAGGTTAAATTTTCCAATTCCGATTCTTTGCTTGATTTCTCCTTTTGAGGATTTCATGGAGATTTGTTACCCAGGCACATGTAGTGGTCTACTTTCTTCAGTTCTTTGTTTTGGATTTTGATCGTTTAGTCTTTGTCCTCAACGTGTTTCTTGCACATAATATTTGTTTTACTGTTGGACACATGAAAGCTTATTTCCTTGCTTTGTTCATTCAGTTCGTGGAGCAATATTTGGAAATCATGAAAGTTCTCAAGAAAAAACGCCCCCCAAACGAGAAAATATTATCGTCAGCATATCTGAGGTTACTTTGGTATTTGCCGTCTATTCTGATTCCTTTATCTTCCCAGTCAAGGTTCTGAAGTAGGCTGTGAAGAGTTTAGAGGAACTGGTATCAACTTCACTTATCCTTATTTCGAACTGGATTGGCCGAGGGTCTTTATGGGACTTCACGTTGAGGCACGGAGTGGCTAGTTCCTTATTGAGGTGGTCAATTATGATATCTTTTCCAAGGGCCTCTGCTTTTCGTTTGGTAAAACAACAAGGGAAAAGATCGAGGCATCAGAATTTATATGAATAGTTCTGTTTGCTAAAGGGTGATACGCCCCCACTTCACAAGATACAAAGGGAGGGCTAAGTGGGTAGTTTCTTAGTGATAGCTTTCTGAGTAAGTTGATAGTGATATCTCTTCCAAAGGGCCCCTCCTTTTCGTTTGGTAAAACAGTGAGGGATAAGATCGAGGCATCAGAATTTATATGAATAGTTCTGCTTGACGAAGGGTGAAACGCCCCCTCCCCCTTACAGGATACGAGGAGAAGGCTGAGTGGTTAGTTTCTTAGTGATAACTTTTTGAGTAGGTTGATGGCGATATCTGTTCCAAGGGCCTCTCCTCTTTTCGTTTGTTTGATGGTTAGCTGAATCTCACACAGAGATACTTCTGGGAAATCTCTGAATTGGTTATTCTTGGATTGTATATCTTGTTCACCGATCATTGCCCCTAGATTGAAGGAATAGAGTCTTTTGTGAAATTATTGGGAATGATTGAAAAAAAGTTATTTGCATTATCCTGCACTGAGAGTCTTTTTTTAAAAAAAAAAACCTGCTTTCGGGGACTGCTGTCTTGTATCTTCTTCCATCTTCTCTTCGTTTTATTTCGATTGTTTTGTTCAGTTTTGATTCTTTGATATTTCCCCTGCTGTTGTCGGTGGGTTGGCAAAACAGCACGGGAAAAGGTCGAAGCATCAGAATTTATATGAATAATTCTGCTTGCCAAAGGGTGATACACACCCCCTTTTACAAGATACGAGTGGAGGGCTAATGGGCATTATCCTGACACGTTGGATCATGATGTGTGTCCAACCTTAGTTTGATCGACACCTTTAACTGCTCGTTTACCAACACTCTTAACTTGGAGTAAGATGCGTAAATGACTAGCACTCTCGCTTTATAAACTTTTGTCTTCAGAAGGAGAAGATTCGAAGAACTTTTAATGCATACACGCAGTTTAAACTCGGTGCCTTACGATTGCTGTCTCGTGCAAAGGAAACCTAACCTCAATAGATCTCCACACGGTCCGTTCAAAGCTGGAGGTGAACCATATAGACTGAAAGAAGCTCATATCTGCATAAAAAGCGATGTTAACGATCTCTTCTCCAATGATAAAGGTCTTTCTCTCACACACATACACAAACACATACATAGTTATATTTTAAATTGCGTAGATAGAGACACTCAGCTACCATTAGAGATATCTTTATCTTTTTTTCGAGTGAACATCATTAAATAGACATTATCATCTCTCGTAGAGATTTTATGAAGCCAGGTTTTGTGGATTGACTCCAGGATACTTACTGTCATTGTTTTACGAAGAGAGTTAAGTCCATCGAAAACAAAGTTCTACTGTAACTTACAACTTTACATTCGAGGTTGTTGAGGATCTGACTGGTCTAATAGTGTATGGCCATTTTGAAAGTTTTTGATTTATTGGCAGTGCACTCTCCAATTTATTGTAGTCAATGCGTGCAAAAATCTTACGATAAGCAAATGGTTTCTAATGGCTGAAGTATGTACGCACTTTTGGATTCAACATAGTGAATCAATAGATTTTTTATAAAATCTCAGTAAACCATAAACAAAATTTGAAATCTTCTGTGCACACATTAATTTCCTCTGAGCGTTAATTGCAAAACGTGTACGCAGGCACAACTCAGAGGGCACAGTATTTGGTATTTCTCAGCAATGAAAATGCTACTTTAAGTCCTATTTTAAACATCCGTTTGTTAATTCTATATCGATACTCAAGTGGCGTTTAGGGAATTGACATTGGTTATGTCAGGTTTAGAACTTTTATAGAACTATCTTCTATATATAAATTCGGTTGTGTCTGTCTGTGAATTTGTTTGGCTTTCACCAAATAGAAACCACTTACATATGGATGTTGCCCAGCAGAATATGGCATGCATACTCGATTGACACAGGGAGATGTTTCAATGTGAAACGTTTTTGAAAATTCAAAAAAGCTATTGTGTAGCGTCGGTGTTTATGCTAATCCCAATAATGATCATCTGCTTTTCGTATATCTATCCATCACTAAAAGTTGTTTTTAAAAATTTATTTAATAATCTATATGTAACCTCAAGGTAACCGAATCGATGCATTGTGACCAGAGGTGATCAATTAACGTAAATGCTCGAACATGGAGAATGCTAAAAATGTCCCGGTGACTTGCAACTGGATAAAAATAGTGTCAGTACTGCGTTCGGTATCAACCCGATAATAATGGTCTAATTTCTTTATTTCTACCTATCTATCCATCTATCTATCTATCTATCTACCTAAAAGTCTGGTTCAGTTTATCTATGTGTAACCTCTAAATAGCCTAATGTATTAAATGTGTTAAATAGACCTAATGTATTAAATGAGAGTAATCCTCAAAACAGTTTTAATCTCGTATTAGGGCTAACGTACTCATTCAAGTCGTCTACAGAAAATAGCTGAATTCGGACCTCAGATGGATGTAACTAATTACTAATACAGAATTCATTAGATGAACTAAATACTTAGATTGTCTCTATTTCATTATCTATATCCATTCATAAATTGAAAATGAATTAATTCTAAAAAATGTCAAGGACTAAATCTAATTTATAATTTTCAATTATTTAAAAAAAATTGATATTGGTTAATAAGTTCCTCGAGGAAGATTATTTCCTCATTCATTACCAGAATCAGCAAATGAAACTAACGTTATAACTGTTATCCACTGCTTAAATAGTCATGGAGTTCAAATTATTGATGAGTCTGTATTAATAAAAGGATGGTAAAATCCAAGCTCATTAATCAGTTAAAATCTCAAATGTTTTCTGTCTTCCTTTCACACAAACAGGCAAATAATTCACTATAAAAATCATTTTGAAAAATCAATTTAAAAAACAGAAAATGCTTTATTTGGAGTCAAGAAGCTGGCAAGCTAATTTCTTTCTGTTTTAATCCCATGTTTTGCATTCGTGATCATCAGTCTTTCAACGTCCGTTGTTGGATAAAGACCTTCCCCAGGATTAGCAACACTTCTCTCATAGGCTTCGCAGAGCCAGTCTTTTCTGAATTTGTCTAGCTCGCCTCTCCATCTAATATTCTGCCGGCCTCAGTAGCGCAAGTGATCTCGGGGGATTCATATTGTGTGTCAGGATGTCCATCGGTAGTCTGCCATTCTTGCAACATGGCCAGCCCACTTCGATTTAAGATTTTTAATGGATTTCATGTACTGTGCTGTCTTGTGGTCTCTCCTTGTGAGGCCCAGCATATTTATTTCATGTGCACGTTGTATGGTTTTCAATTTGCGGATCTATCTCTTGGTTAGGTTCCATGTTTCAGATCCATAAGTGACTATTGGGAGGATACATTGGTTATATACCCTTCTTCTGTAGATTAATGGGATCTCCTTGTTTTTGAAGCTGGCTCTGCCAAAGACTTGCCATCCTGGCTTGATCCTTCGTTTACCAAAAATATTTGGATCACCGTACTCTGTACACCCTACATCAGAAAATACTGAGCAACTGCATTTACGTTCATGATTCGGTTAGTTGGGTCATAAAAAAATAATGTATTATTCGTTAGATTCAAACTCAAATGAGGTCGCAGAGAAAATTTTGTTGGTTATATACAACTACAGAGTGCTGAGAATGTTTGACAGTTCTAGAACAATGCAGACCTTGTCTATCGGATGCCATATAGTTTTGAAATGTTAAATCATCATCATCAATCTTTTATCGACCATCGTTGGACATAGACCTTCCAAAGTCTTCTCTATCGTGGGCGTCGCGGAGACAGTATTTCCTGAACCTATCCAGTTAGTCTCGCCATCTCATATTCTACTGTACTCGGTTCTGCATTTGATCTCCTGGGATCCATGTTGTAAGTTGTGATGTCCGTCGGTTGTGAACCATTTTTGCTACATGACCAGCCCATCGCCATTTGAATTTCTGAATGAATTATATGATATCTCAGACTCTTGTTTTTCTCCCTAATCTACTGTGATGTCTGCTGATTTATCCATGTGATATTGAACATGATTCTCTCCTGTGAACGTAGCATGATTTTAAGTTTGAGGGCCAGTGTCTTGACTGGGTTCGATGTTGCAGCTCCATTGGTGACTACCAAGAGGATGCATTGGTTTATAGTTTTTTTTTGGGGGGGGGGCTAATGGGATTTTTTTGTGCTCGAAGTTTGAGTCTGCCCTACAAAAGGCTTGCCATTCTAAAATTTCAACGCCAAAAGGCACAGAATGGTTCGTAGTGTGCCAGTATATGTTGTTTCATATCATTGTGACCGAGAATCGTTGCGATACATCATGATTGCCTGGAAAAACCGAATATCCTGGTACCTCTCTTGTTGGTGTGTCCTGCGACTCACAGTTTGGGAATCACCGTCTTGCATTATTAATGTTTCGTGATTCTCTTGCTGATGAGGAGCTCAAGTCAGGGAAAATAATACATTAAAAAAAGGGATATAATCAAATACTTGAAAAAGAAAAAGAATTCTAATTCAGAAAAAAGAAACAATCACGGTAGAAGGGGTGAGAGGAAAAGATGAGGGTGGAGAGAAAGAGAGTGAAAGAAAGAACATTACAAGGAAAGAAAAAAAGAAAACTGCTTTTTCCCCTGAAACGCCAGAATCAACAGTGAATGAAGTACTTTGAAGTCAAACAAAAAAACCCCCTTAATCCATCCTGCTGGGAGTTGATTAAAACACGAAAATATTGGACGCAATTCAACAGCGTAAATATTAAAATCTTCACTTAAAGAGATCAAGGGATTAAATTTAAAGCTGATAGCTCCCTCCAATGCACTGTGATCGATATGCCAATTCATCAAAAAAATAATCGATCACTTACAGATCAAAACGGGACAGTGTTGATCGGGGGCAAAAAAAACTGACCAAATTATTGTACAAAGATTTTTAATAACGATGTTATGCAACGTGCTTACTTCAAAGTTACAGAATACCTCTTAAAAGTTCTCAAAAAGATGTTTTGAAGTTTTGTTTACTTCCTTTCCCGTAAATAAGTTAAAGGGTCGACCGGGAACTTTGCATAAATCAGTGGTTTGGGCGAATAATAGATTAGGGTCTTGTTATCCGAAAAGCAGTTGTGGAAAGTTTGCTTTGTGGAATAAAATTATTTGGCGCAGGGTGGGGGAGGGCGATGCTAAAGTGCAAGAACTTGAACCGAAAATAAATCAGAATTAGGCGAGTGCAACAGATAATTTTCGATTGATTATGAGAGGCTGATCTATTGAAAGGCGCTTGGACAACAATATCTCTTCTCGAAAGATACTGTTCTATGGTACACTTTCTCTGTTCAGATCATTCAATAGAATGAAGGTCTGCTGAGAAACAGGAAAGAAATAGAAACTGTATCGTAACAAACCTATTTTGGGAGCATCCAATATTGGGGATGATCAATAAAACATTAGAAAAAGAGTTAATTAGTGAAATGATTACTTCTTACATTTTGTTATGTGGGGATCACGGAAAAACGTCTGAAATTCGTCAATGCTGCAGGGTAAAAAAAAAAGCATTTTTACAAGACATAATAAGAGTAAATGTTTGAAATTTCAGCCTTTTAGCTCCATTGATGCGTCCTGTATGCATGTCAAAAACACGTGGATAGCTGCCAGGCCAACTTGAAAAACTGATGAAATATTGACACTTATGGTGACCGGAAATATTTCGGTTCAAAGTTTATGCCAACCGTGTTTCCACTCTTATATATTTGCTCTTAAGATATTTCCAAGTTTACGATCACTTCTTTGTGTTAAATAGACAAATGAAGGCAACACTTTGAAAATAAAATGTAAAGCAGTTCAGGGAAATAAAAAGTCGCTATATATTCCAATAGTTGTCCGAGTTCTAATGACGAAATTGAGTCGAGACGAATTTTTCCTGAATGAAACCTTTGTCTATTTGAATCGTGGATCGATTATACTATTTCGATCGCTAGGTACATTAAAACATCTTTGCTGAATCATTTCGGGAATGAAACTGGAAAGAATACAAAAGCTTCCCATATCAACCACAATTTGCTGATGGACGCCTCACCGGTCGGGGCATGTACTGAAATTCCAAACATCAAGACCTGCTGACCAAATCTTCAAATGGACGGCAATAGGCTTAAGCAAGGACAGCTGAAGCTGACCTGGCAACAGGCCGAGGAGTGAGATCTCAGACTGGTCAATAAAAGCTGGAACGACACAACCAGTCTTGCTGTGAATTGCATATGCCATACGAAACAGGAACAAGCAAGTATGAATTCAACCACAAAAAGTGAGCTTTTCCACGCGTTCATTATGATATTCAGCGTTTGATTCATTGTTTTCTCTCTTCAATTATAAAATCAATTCAATGTTTTCGTCTATTCATTCATTGACTATCATATGTTCTCAGGTATTTTTTCTTTCGTATTTTGATCTTTTCTAAAAACGAATTATATCTATTCATCTTAATAACCTCTTGTAATGATTGATCTTCAATCAAATTAATATTTTCAGATTGACATTATCTTGAATCGTTTCTTTTGTCATAAATAATTATCATTTTTATCTTCATTTATTGGCCAATATTTTTTTTCAATTTGGAACTCATTTATTTTGCTTAGCATTTCTACACGCACTGAAGACATTTCAAAGATTTTTTCGCTCAAATGATAATTCTTTCGAATTTGTTTGATGGCTTTTTGAATACTTTAAAGTAAATGAAGAAACGTTCTTCGAGTCAAAATGCATATCAGATTCTAATTATTGAAAGTCAATAAAACTCACCATCACAGTCAATAATTGAACAATCGTAGCGTCAGAATGTCAAGTCATGTAAAACAAATGCATCAAAGAATACGTATGGTCAGAATAAATTCTATTATGACATCACTGGTGTTTTCCTTTGGGAAACATCTTAAACAGTGAAAAACTTTAGAAGCATCCAGAATCTTTAGAATCTAGATGCTATTATTAAACCCATTAAAATAAGCGCTGGAAATCTGTAGTTCTGCAGACACAGCAATATGGTCAGGGTGGCTGGAACAAACAGACACACAGACTTCATCATCAGTCTTTCAACGTCCATCGTTGGACATTGACCTTCCCCAGGATTCGCCTCACTTCTCTATCGTGGGCGTCACGGGGCCAGTACTTTCTGAACTTGACCAGATCGTCTCTCCATCTATTATTCTGTTGGCCTCGGTTGCGCATGTGATCTCAGGGGAGCCATGTCGAGAGTCACAATGTCCATCAGTTGTCCGCCATTCGTGCAACATTGCCAGCCCACTGCCATTTGAGTTTTTATAAAGGATTCTATTATGTCCCTGACTCTTGTCTTTTCCCGGATGTACTGTGCTGTCTTGTGGTCTCTCCATGTGAGGCCCAGCATAATTCTTTCATGTGCACGTTGCATAGTTCTCAATTTGCGAATCTGTCTCTTGGTTAAGTTTCATGTTTCAGCTCCATAAGTGACTATTGGGAAGATGCATTGGTTATACACCCTTCTTTTAGGATTAATGGGATCCTCTTATTTTTGAAGGTTGAGCTTGCTCTGCTAAAGGCTTGCCATCTTAGTGTGATTCTCCGCTTGACTTGCACATGTATAAATGGACAGAACCCTTCACCACTTTTGGTGATTACTGTAGGTACAGTTCATTGCCCATAAATGATTTCGACTCTTATCTCACAGTAACTGCGTAGTTGTGCAAGAACAACACGGAGGGAGGACGTGACCATATCGATCTACATAGGAAGATACCCAAATGGCGACGAAAACAAGTATCGCAATATCAGCAAATCAGTCTGGTGAACAAATACTCATTATTTACACGTTTATTTTTGGTGTTCTGTTCCACCTTATTGTATTGAGAGGCTTCCGTTGTTCGATTATCATTTGCATCCATAAAGTTATAATTTTCCATTTTTTGATGAGTGTGTTTCTTTTCAAGTCTCAACGGAATCATGCCCGGCTATCAATTCAAAACATAATTGAACCAAAAATTGGAAAAATTATCTCCCTTTCTGAAATTAGATAGCCTTTTTCTTTAATAATCTTTTTTGTTGTTTATTAGTATGTAATTGATTTTGCTCTCGTAAAATTCAGCGTTTATCACTTCTTGTGTATAATTGAGAATGCGTGTTTGGGAATGGCTAGAAAGGCTTTCCAAATCTCGTTTAGATAGTGGAGCTGCATCCGTTGTGTTGAGAGCTCGTCGAAGAAAAGTGTCATAACTAAAATAAGACCTGTTGAATGATTGTGGTCAAAGCGAAAATTATTGAGAGAAAACGATGAGGGCATAGAAAAATACAGTTCGTATCTATTTCTCTTCTTTTTAACAAAATTAACATGACTCAGGGTTCTCAGCATTTGAGAGGAATAAGACGCAACGTCTAAATAGATACAATGGGAAAAAGTGAGAAGGGAGTTTGGAGAACTTGCATAAGGGAAAATCAGAAAATGAAAGATTTTCCCTCTCGGGCGAAACGTAATGACAGCTATGTCCAATATCACAATGGCTCCCTAGATACGAGTCCTAAATATCTCTGAGAGACCCAGAAAGAACCCTAAAAATTGACAATGGATATATACATATTCATCTTTTCGTTTGTTTTCTTTCAAAAAGCTGTATCATTTATTATTATAACAAATCAAAGTTGAATCCGGTAGAATCTCATGGAGATTCTGATCTCACATCTATCATATGATAAGATTCTGGAAATTTAATGACGATTGCTTTTGCAGTTTATTAGTTAGAATAGCACACTGTTACTAAATAATTAAGTTTATATCAACAAAAAAAAATCATCTTATTTCATGATTTTCCTGGCATATATTTTTAAACATAACCTTTTTTCAATATTTTATCATTGTCGTAGTCTTTTTTTTTGTCTATGTTCAGTGAGAAGAGATGGTTCTACGTTGTTTTTAAGTAATATTTATGTTCTATCTGATATAATCAATTCTGATTAGGTTTCTCCTTCAAACTTTACCGACGAAACCCGCCAGAACCCCCTTTTCTTCACGAACCCAGACGATGTTTTCACGAACCTTCCAGTTCTACTGCAATATCCAATTCTCTCTTTTCCTTTCTCTCTCTCTCTCTCTGTCTCTCTCTGTCTGTCACTATCTCTTTCTCTTTTGATCGACTGAAAGTTAGCTGGCTTTTAAGATCCATTTAAAGATTACCAATCACACGCGAAGTCGCGTGGATGCAGAAACTATCAGGTTCTATCAAGTGATGAGGCGAAGAAAATGGCTGCTTCCGGTGCCAATATTCTCCTGAGAAATCCACATTCACCGAAAATAGCCAAGAATTCCAAAAACGCCTGATCCGTTAAACACGTTCCATTCTCAAATGGGTGTTTAGATTACTTACGATCCATGTCTTTAGTAAATAAATGATATTAACCGTTTTCTCCTGACGCCAAGAGCATATGCGTGTTTTCCAACTTTTTTTTCCCTGTGTTCTTGATGTTGGTAATAAAAACCTTCAATCGATCCAACGTTCAGCAATAGCCGGCCGCATACTACATAAAAAAGTGGGTATATCTCTTTAGACAATGGTAAAAGAAAAAGAAATGATCGTCTCTAGAAACAACGATTCTTCTTCAGCATTCAGCAAAAAAAAAAAAAAAAAGACAAAATAATAAACGAACACCTGGTTCTGGATCAAATGCTCGAATGTTCATTAAATAACATTTGTGTCTATTTGAAAAAAAAACTCATCCAGAGGCCTGGTTGAATGGGTGGGGGCCTACTTTAAACGCCTTTCCTTGGCTCTCAATGAAGGGGACCCGCTGGAGCTTCACAAGTTGAAGTTCATTAAAGACTCTGTGTATATTAGAGTACTGTAACGTATCTACTACTATAGCATTTCCTTTATCAGGCTATATAAAGACTGAACTTTTTCAACTAGAAAAAAGAGTGAGACAAGGTAATACTAGCTCATCCAAACTCTTCATAATCTGCCTTGAAATGATCTTCCGAAACCTAGAATGGGAACACAAAGAAATCAGAATAAACAGCAAATATCTAAGAAAATTCAGATTTGTTGATGACATTGTTTTCTTTGCTAAGAATCTCCATGGTCTTCAAATAATGTAAGACGAGCTAAATGAGGCAAGCAAGAAAGTTTGTCTCCGCATGAACCTCATTGAAACAAATGTTAAAAACAACAAACATGGGGACAAGAACGCAATGATCTATTTCAAAACACGGATCAACAACATCTTTCCAGGACAGCGAGTCTCCATGAAGTCCTCAAAAGACGATTAAATAAAGCGAAGAATCACTTGGTTGGCAAGCTCCGGTAGAGCAAGCTCGACTTTCAAGGACACACTTGTCCTGAAAAGATGGTGTATAACCAATGCATCCTACCAAAAGTCACCTATGGAGCTGAAACATGGAACCTAACCAAGAGAATGACCCTCAAGCTTAGAAGCGTGCAACTTGCACATGAGAGAATCATGCCCAACCTCACATCGACCTCACATCATAGAACAGCACAGTATATTAGGGAAAAGAGTCCGAAATATCATAGAAACAGTTAGAGACCTCAAATGGCAGTGGGCTGGACATGTTGCAAGAATGTCTGACAACTGCTGGATATCACGATTCCCCAGAGATCATATGCAAAATTGTGGCCAATAGAAAGTAAGATAGGGAGACGAGCTACATTAACCCAGAAAGTACATGCTCTGCGATATCCAAGATAGAGAAGTCTGGCGAATCTTGGAGGAGGTCTATGTCCAACGACGGACACTCAAAGGTTCATGATGGTAATGATGATGATGACTGCTTTTCTTCTGACATTATACAATAACAAAGGTATATGTATATACATAATTCAGCTTTTAGGATTATTTTTCACCGGGTTCATTCTGCTTGGGCATGGACGAGACGTGGCGGTGCAAGATAATGTTTCTGTTATGTTTAAGTACAATGCAATTGTGGAATCATCTGTATACTGCTATCAAGTTTTGAAAGCGTAAGTTAACTAGTTATAAATGGACGCAGGCGTAGACACACACACACACACACACATATATATATATATATATATATATATATATATATATATATATATATATAGATAGATAGATAGATAGAGAGGGAGATAGATAGATAGATAGATAGATAGATAGATAGAGAGAGATAGAGAGGGAGAGTTGTGCTGTAAAAAGTTGGCATAGAACCGGACTGGTTGTATGTATGGGATCGTTCATTTATACAGGAATAAAGCAAAAACCATCATCTTCAATGGAAAGGTCTACGCTGGAGCGGCTTTCCTATCTGTCCTTAGTTGTCTAGGCTGAATGATACACTCACCATGTGAACGCGAATTCATTACAAGAATAATATAACGCAATTTATAATCATTTCTGTCAGATTTTGTACCAATTTCTTAATAATAATGATAATAATAATAATAATAATAATAATAATAATAATAATAATAATAATGATAATAATGATAATATTAATACATGGGCTGTATCGGTAGTAAGATACGCAAGACCATTTCTTGTATGAACAAAAGAAGAACTCCAATCAATGGACTGGCGAACAAGGAAGTTTATGACAATGCATAAAGCCTTACATCCCAGAGATGACACGGATAGAATATATGTGAATAGAAAAGAAGGTAGCAGGGGTTCATCAGCATAGAGGACTGTGTCCAAAGAGCCAAAGCAGATCTTGAAAAGTACGTGCAAACAAACAGTGAAGACATCATAAAGAGTGCCCGAAGAAGCGCAATGAACAACAAAAAATAGAAAACAACTGAAAAGCACCGCAACAAGGAGAGAAAAATGTGAAAAGAAAAAAATCATACGAAGAATTAAAGAGAATGATACGGGATGTGGCAGACAAGAGATCATGGACATGGCTACGCAAAGGGAACCTGAAGAGAGAAACGGGATCGTTCATCATGGCAGCTCAAAACAAATGCATCGAGACAAACTATATCAAAACAAAAATCAACACAGACAAACAGCAAGTGCCCCCCCCCGTGTTGGGAAAGAGATGAGACTGTAAACCACATAACTAGTGAGTGTAGTCAATTCTCCTAGGAGGAGTATAAACAGGGACAGGATAGAGTAGGAACAGTGATACACTGGGAACTGAGTGAATGAATGGGATTTAACAATACAGAAAAGTTGTTCCAGCACAAACCGGAAACAGCCCTGGAAAATGGAAGCCACAAATTACTCTGGGACTTTGACATCAAAACCGACCATCTCATCCAGGCAAAAAGACCGGACTTGGTAATTGTAGACAAGAAGAGGAAAGTCTGCCAAATAATAGACGTAGCTATGCCTGCAGACCATAGAGTAAAGAGGGGGGAGAGTGAAAAACTGGAAAAATACCGTGATCCGGCAAGAAAACTGAAGAAGATATGGAACATGAAAGTCAGGGTAGTACCAGTAATAATTGGCGCACTAGGAACCGTCCCAAAGACGCTGAGGGCGAGACTGGTGGACATCGGGACAAAAGGAAGAATTGAGACTGTACAGACCACGGCACTGCTAGGAACTGCACGAATACTGAGGAAAGTACTAAAAACATAAGTTCTACTATGACACTAAATGTTAGCAGTGGCTTAACAGAGGAAGGAAAATGAAAGCGGAAATGTGAACCACAGCACTGGCATGATGGGCAAGGGAGAGGAATGATGTGGGCTGAAGACCTCAGGAGACTTATTGTCACTCAGCTTTCAACAATGGTCACAAGGCAACCGGTGTGGAACTGTAAACCACAGTATTTCTGTGGTCTATGAGAATGACGAGAGGAGGGCTGGAGACTTGAGGAGACTTGCTGTCACTCAGACTCCAGCGGTTACCACCAGGCAACTGGTGTGAGATTGCAAATAATAATAATACACACACACATACATAAATACATACATGTCTAGAAAGCTTACAGCTTTAAATACTAACATTAGAAAGTTTTTTCGAAAAAAATTCGTGTCATTTCAGTTATTTTTCCCCCAATATCTGTCAATGCAATTCGTGCAATTTTCCTCAGTATTTTTCCCTGTTGGAACTATCTTTAATTTAACTGATAAAATCATCCCTCTCCCCTTCTCCCTTTCTCTCTCTCTCTCTCTCACATATATATATATACATACACACACACACACACACACACATATATATATATATATATATATATATATATATATATATATATATATATATATATATATATATATATATTCTAAAAAGCAAAAAAAATGTGTTAAAAATGGTTTTTACTCACTTGAGTTCCTTATTTCCCAATATTAGTTAACGTAGTTTATTCAATTTTCTTAAGTATTTTTTCAAAATTGTTTTCCAAATACTTTCTCATTATTAGTAAATTTTCTCAGTTGTTGACGATGTAACCGTTTCGGAGATTTTAAAAATAACACAAAACATTAACATGGCACCGTGGCAGAGTTGATCAAACAAAACACCCAACCTGTACAAATTACTTCAAATATCACATCAACTCATTTGTTTTACGCCATTTTTTAAATTTTTATTTCAAATGATTTCTCTTCCGGCCAAAGAAGAAGCCAAACAAAAAAATTGTCTTGATTCTTCTTCTGTATCTTAAATAAACGCTTAAGAATGAAATCACTATCGTTTCATGCTGATTATTCCATCGATTAACTTATGTGAAAGGCCACTATTTTTTTCTTTAGTCAATGCAACTCACAAACAATCTAAAAATTACAGTAATTACTACGATTAATGGCCCAATATTTCATCATATCAAAGTTTGTAGTGTCTTTTGAGAGGAGGACTTTGAACTACGTTCTGCTTAGGTTTGTTCTTTCAATCATATTTTAGAGAATTTCACCCTTGGCACTGTCGGTAGCATTTTCTCGTTAGATAAATTCTCCTCTCCACTGACGTCTATGTATCAGAGGTCTGTAAAAAGATCCAATATGAAATCAAGAATCATTTATCCTGAAAAAATATTTGATTCGGCTCGTGTGATTTTTGAACATTTACTCATAGGTAAACAAAACTATGAAATCCACAAAAGAAAAAAAAATCGAGCGGATAATCACCCTAGAAGGGCAAGAAGAGTATAAAACCAATGCATCCACCTGGTAGTCACTTATGGAGCTGAAACATGGAACCTAACCAAGAGACAAACCTGCAAACTCGGAAGCATTCAGCATATGCATGAGAGAATCATGCTCAACCTCACATGGGGAGATCACAAGACAGCACAGTATATAAGGAAGAAAACGGGAGTCAGAGACATCGTAGAATCCATAAGAAAAAACTCAAATAGCGATAGGCTGGTTAACTTGCGAGAATGAAAGACAACCGATGGACATCACGACTCACAACATGGATCCCTAGAGATTACATGCACAACCGAAGCCGACGAAAAACAAGATGGGGAGATGAACTAGACATATTCAGAAAATACAGGCTCCACGACGCCCATGATAGAGAAATGTGGCGGATCCTGGGAAAAATCTATGTCCAACGACGGACGTTAAAAGATTGATGATGATGACTAAAACAAAACTCAATTAAAAATGTCAATTACACTAATATATACGATTCTCCGATTCTCGATCCCAGTCATTAACTCTTGCTACGGAGAAAAAAAAAGATGTCAAAAATTTTTGTCCATATTTGAACAAGCATAGCCACCAAAGGTGACGAAGAATTATATCCCTTTTTACCATATGTGTGTGTGGGTGTGTGTGTATTTATGTGTCCCAGCTCTCTTGACCATACCGTTTAGTCTACAAACTTGGAAATTGGTAGCAGTACCCCAATAGATCCCTTCGAAAAACATTCTTTTGATTTTTGTAAAAAAACAAAAACAAAACCTTTTGACCTTTTTGAGTTTATTAATAACATCTAGATTCTCTAGAATCTAAGTGTTTTTTGATGTTTTTCCGACTCTATTATAGATGTTTTCCAAGCGGAAATAAAATCTTTATTGTCCAGAATCTAGAAGTGTTTAAAAAAAATTCTATTTTAGATGTTTTCCCGTGAAATATACTAGAGGTATCATAAACCGAATTTATTCTAATATTATTCGATGGATTCATGGAAATTCCTCACATGATTTAAAATTTTGATGCTGCAGTTGTTGCTTTTGAGTTTTTGAGTTTACTGATTTGTTTTTAGTTTAAAGGTTGCGAAAAGATGCTTTGGATTGGAGAGTTTTTCTTTTATGATAACAATGGCATGATTAATATCAAAATCTCAACAGAATTCACGACAGATTCTGCTGAATTTCGGACGACTATAGGTCTCTCCAACGGTACAACACTTATTATTTCCTCATCATTTTAGCAGCATCCAAATTTTGTATTATAACCCACCAACCAAAACAGTCAAAAGAGACATCGGAGGTTTCTTCAGTTTTTAAGTGATTCTGGATACATGTCACACCATTGAAGGTGGGCAGCGGAAAATTTGAACATTTACACCTTAACATATCTACACAGAAAATTTGTCTTTGATAATTCCCCCGAAAATAAGATGGGGTGTAATTTACTATGTAAGTGTATGCTAAATTATTTCTTAGTTTTTGCCTGGCAGCATTGACACTTCGGATTTTCTGTGATCCAAGAAAAGGCTTGAGAAGTATCTTATTGATTGATCACCCCCTTTCCACCTTTCTGTCAAGATTAATTGGTGACATGATGGTTTCTACTGAGTGAGTAACCAGACTTGTTTTATATGATAATTACTTTTCTTTGCATGCCTTTTTGTTCTTTGTTTTCGTATTGTACTTTCGATCCGTATTTGACGAACTTTTATTTTTCCTTATGATTATATTCAGTTTTTTTCCTAGGATGGAATGCTTCCAAGCCATAGGCTTACGATTGACTTTGTGACAGATGGGCTTGGAAAAAAAAAAAAAAGAAAAGAGATCTTCATCTTCAGCTACAATTTTTTTCTAGCTTGAGACAGGTAGTAGATATTGTGATTGACGATTTAAATTTCTGCATGAAAACGCGTTAGCTTGAATTCATCAGCAGCTGTTGACGACTTGATTTATTTGATAAATAATGAATATATTTAAATCAAGATAAAAACCAGTTTTGCTTCGCTCGGGTCAGTAAAATTTATTTCTATTTAAAAGAAATATGAATTATTTCATTTTATTTGTTATCATGCGAACATTTTGTTTCGGGTTCAGATCTTCTACACGTGTATTTTTACTCAAAACGTCCGAATTGTTATTGATTGGCAATATCATGTTTCACAGTGAACTCCTTCTCAGCAAATGTCATACATACTTTTCCTATAATTTACAACTCATCGATTTCAATGAAAAGTTGACAACAGTCAATTTCGACCTTCAAATATGTAAACTCGAAGCAGACAATTCAGACCTGTGAGTCAGACTTTGTTGTTTGTCAAATAGATGTAACTTTCCCCCGGAAACATGGGTAAAATCTGAAAGAGAAAGAAAAGGGATCAATAAATATCATGATCTTGCTCGAGAGCTGGAGAAATTGAAAGAAAAATGTGAAGATAACTATCACACTCATAAGGGGTGGATCGCAAGAAGCATCCCTCAGGAAATCTGCAAAGAGATTGGAATGACTTAAAACTTTAATTAAACATAAGACGATCAATAATCCGAGAATTTTGTTTCTGAGTCGTCTTGATTTTTATACAGTGCTACATGGATTGTCTTCTGAAGCAATTTGGAATTTAATTAATTCTTGATCCCCTTTAAGTTGAAATTTGTTTAGTTCGTTTAATTCTAATTTTAATTCTTCTTGGATATTGGTATTTTTTCTGAAATTTTTAAAAGCCAAAGATATTTTTTAAAAAATTTAGAAAACGTCTTTCAAAGAACCTAAAATTGAGAATTACAAACAAAACACTGAAAATAAATGAAAACACATTCTGTAATCAAAATACACACATCCATACCACTTTCGTGCGCAGACCCAGAGGCAGACAATCTACTGATATATTTACTTATGCATAATTCCCCATCTACCAAAGTACTCCATTCCAGAGTTGGAAGAGCATTGCATATATATATATATATATATATATATATATATATATATATATATATATATATATATCAAAGAGACCAATTGATATTTTTACATGGAAACAGTGTACTGTCCTTTTCAAACGTTTAATTTTTCTCAGATACTGGCGTTTCTCCAAAATCCTTAAAAGCAAAGATATCAAAGATCTTTAAGAAAATGTATTTCAAAGAAACAAAAATTAAGAATTACAAACACAGCACAGGAGATGAATGAAAACACATTCTGAAATCGAGATAAACACTGCCATACCACCTTTTTGCGCAGTTCTTTTGCTACTCAAATATGAACATATGATTCATTGATGATTGCGTCATCCACGGACAGCTGTTTCGTTATATTAAAACTGTTCAGTGTGGCTATAGACTATCCATTACCCCATCCAGTACCACGAGGCAGGATTGAAACTTTCGCTTCAGATCCGGAGGTCGGTATCCTACCTCTGTGCCACGGTTCTGGACGGTCAGTAAGGTTGAATGTAAGCGATATATTCATTAAGCATATATTACCCATCCACCACAGTGCTCTATTCCAATGGGAGAGCATTGCATACGCTTACAATGAACAAGTTACCTCGCTTAAATAATTGATAATTTTGCATGGAAACAGTGTATTGCCATAGCACTTTTGTGTTCGTTCTTTTGCTACCCATATATATATATATATATATATATATATATATATATATATATATATATATATATATATATATATATATATATATATATATATATATATCAAAGAGATCAATTGATATTTTTGCATGGATATAGTGTATTGTTCTTTTTAAACGACAATTCCCAGGACTCGAAGTAGTAGCTGCTTAAAAAATTGTCCAGATTAAAGGTTTGTTCTAGCGTCTATCAGTTGTAATCTTCGTGGATCGATTACCTGATCAAAATGATGTAAAGAAATTTCCCAAAGTATAGGACCATAAACATCTACCACGGATATCGATCAAACAGTCGACGTAAGCAGATGATCAATTCGATATATCGCTGTCCCCTAGTACGTATAGTATGTTAACGGCCTGCAGGTTGATCAGAGCCTCCCAGTCTCTGTTAATATAGTGAGAATCAAAAGTATCTGCGCCCTGTAATGCTATAAAACTTTGAGTTGTCAGAAAACTGATTTAAGCGACTTTATATTTGTCCTTCGCGTTACGCCGACTTGTTCGTTCTCTTGCAATATGTTCGATTAATATGGTGGACTGCATGCGTGTGCCTTATCTCCAAACTTTTGGTGATACCAACAGAACCTATCCGAACTTTTAGGTCTAAGATGGCGTCTACCGCAGTGCACATTTTCTAAAAACAATCTTTAAATTTTCCGGGCGAGAGACTCAAATTCTTGCGTCAGTAATTTACTCGCTTCAGTTGGCATCGATAAAACATTTTTGTCTGGAAAATCAGCACTCGAAACTATCGAACTGGACAGTGAAATGTCCATAATTTTGTCTACCACTTCAACCAGTTCGTCCAAGGAGGCACTTTTATATGTAGACGCTTAGACAGGTTGCACCTTCCATGGAAGATTTTGTAGAAATATGTGCCTCAGGGGGATTGCCGTCCTGATGCTTTTTTGATAGATGCCACAGGCATTTAAGTAGTTGTGTTACTCTCTTGTCTCCCAAAGATTCCGTTGTAAGTAGGCGTTGAAGCCTCTCTCTGCTATGGACTTGAAGTGCGTAAAATAATTTCTTCTTCAATTTATCGTATGAAGATACCATTGGGGTGAGGGTAAAAAATTAGATTACTTACTTTCGTTGTTATTTCGTTTGGTAATGCTGCCCTGACGTAAGCGAATTTCTCACTTTTCACATTCAAGTTGGTTTCTATCTGTGCCAAATATAGTGCCTTGTATGCACAAGAAAATGGAAAAATATGTCCATAATAACTGTCGCTGTCACTACTAAGTTTTTGCTTCTCCCTTATCGACTTTTGAATGACCAAAAAAACATTTTTGAATTAGACACACATAAAGAAAAGAATATGGTATCGAACCAAGTTAACACCATGAAAGGATATAAAGTCATCGAAGCACACGTTAACCCCGGAGAGGTCAACACTCGATCATACGAACTTATTATAAACAAACAAACAAACGGATATAAGACGTGAAGTCGCGTGAGCAGACCGGCAAGGATTCGTGATATCACATGACCTGAAACCGATACAGTAAATGTGTTTTCTATCTATTTGAATAAAGGCACACTATCTAGTGCTTACAAGAACTCACGTGGATTCACGCGAGATGAGTTTCGTGTGACTTGATAGCATTGTGTTCGCACCTTTTACGCGCCGATTCTATAAATTATCATTCATTGCTCACGCTTAAAAACACCTACTTTGCATCAGTCAATGTTTATTTATATACTCTTATAGAAATGTAAGTATAGTTTTCAAAATACGCACACATCCTGATATTGTTGCTTTGCCAAAAACCCCAAACAAACAAACAAACAAAAACAAAGAAACAGGAGTTTTTTGTCTATAAATCATAGGTAAGGAAAAATCTTATGGTAAAGCAAAGAAAAAACAAAAACAGAAGGCAAATATACAATCTAATTATCGGTTCCAAACACAATGCCAAGTTATCCTGAAGTGATAAGCTTGATAGGATATTAACAATGTTATTTATATCTACTTATGTTGATTCATTTTTTTGTTGTACAGAATCAGATGAGACAGTTTATTTCAGTCAGTCTCTCGCATTCAACTAAATCGATCTTGATTGAAACTAAAAATAAACTTTTTTTTTGCTTTGTTTTTTGAAAAGTATTTTGCGTACGTGCGAACTTTTGGAAAGATAACATTCACGTTTAGAATGTTATTGACTTGTAAGACTTTCCTCGTGTTTCAGAACCACCTTCTTGCAACCTTATCAAGGCTCGCTTTGACTGTTTTCTTTGACGATTGGTATATCTCTGCCAACGAAATTGGAAGAGGTGTAAGTATTGACTCTGTTTGTATATATGTCTGTTTGTCCATTCAATATCTCCAAAAGGTATCAATTAATTTCAATGAGAAAAAAAGATGTGGAAGGATGGAGAATTGTGTTCGGAAGAATTGATTTGATTCTTTGGCAGATAAATGAATTAGTTTTTGAAGGAGAGATATGTTTTTCTTTTTTTAAATCATCCTGTAAGGAAAGAGGTAAAAACGAATTGTTAACAGATAGGTCCTAATGGATATAACTCAATATTTGTTCATTTGGGTTTTTCCCCTTGTGAAACATTCAATTTACATTAAGCTTTTAATTAGTATGTAATGTGTTTGTATGTGTGTTTGTGTGTGTGTGTGTGTGTGTGTGTGTGTGTGTGTGAGAGAGAGAGAGAGAGAGAGAGAGAGAGATGTATTTCTCTGAAATAAAAAGACTGACAGGACGTTAATTGCCAGAATCCGAATTATGTAGAAGAGTCCACTTCTAAGAATCACATTTCCAACATATACATATCCAGATGATATGGGGTGCTGAGAACATGGGGACACAATTTATAGCGAGCAGTTTAGACGGCACATACAGTGTATATCTTTCAACTGCATTCAAATTGGTTATTGCTAGATCCAGAGTTAAAAAATATTACCCACGATGATATATGTATCACAGTCCATTCTAACCAGACTCATGGCAACAGATTTGGAATAAAGCAGTGGTATCCATCGTTATATAAAGTATCACCCATTTTCAGAATAAATTGTAGATAACCCATCATTTGAACGTTCATGTTGGTTTCCATTCATAAAAAAGATGAGAAGATTAATTAAGTATACGTCAAAATGATGGCTTTATCAGAGAGACGATAGATCAGATTATATGCAGAAATGACTCTGGCCAACAATTGATACCTTCTACATTGGACAGATTTTCACCTATGACAAACTTGAAAATTCACACTGTTGAACTCAGTGACTATCAAGTACATTCCATTTCAGTATATACTAACTAAGCTTAGCTTAGCTTAGTTGGACACAAGGCCACATTAGTGAAGCGCCCAGTGAGGATTGGTTTCATTAGAGTAGTTGTGATCATCATCACATGCTTGATAACCATTACTATTCTGATTGTGAAATTAAGCATTCCATGGAATTACTAGAATGCTCTATAATTTCACGAAATTCCTAGGGTTTTTGCAAAATAAACTCTATAGAACTACATCAATACAGGTTTCGAAGTATCAGTTTCATTTTCATTAATTTTGTAATGATATAATTGTATAACTGATTCTCTCTGAATAGTATCCTGATGTCAAAAGGTTTTGGCCATTGTACCCTCCGGCCTTCTTCGAGTGTTTGTCGTAGTTGGTAATTTTCTTAGTTCGATGGCTCATGCAAACAATTGCCTACATTTTTAAAAATAAAAGCATACACTTTGGTACACTTATTGCTGCTATTCCCCCAAAATTGGATATTAAACCAAATTGAATATTCTATAGGTTACCCATGTCAGCCATTTTGGGAGGAGTGCTGCCAGCGACAACTGTTTTCAGATCAATTTTCATATTATATCCAACCTTATGAGAAAATTCGTCTGAAAATAGTTGTTGCTTGCAGCGACTTTTCTCAAATGGCTTGCATGGGCAACATATTGGAAATTTAAGTTGGCTCAAAAACCAAATGTATACCAAATAGTATGCTTTTATATCAAAATGCATAATTGGCTTGAAATATTCAGCTACGCTGCTACCACTCTCGGAATTTCAAACCCTTCATTCAATCCATGGTTGTAGCTTGTCTCATCAACTACCAACTGACAACTACGACAGACACCTGAAAAATGCCGAAGGGTACAACGGACAAAAGGCTGTGACTGTAGCAATTGAGATGAGGACACGACTGTGTATAATAACGATAATCCTCATTTCAGAAATTCAGACGAAAGTATGATTCGGTGTTTCCTCATAAAGCATTAGAATTAAAATCCGTGGCTAACACTAGTTCTTTTAGTCCTATGCAGATGATCAGAGAATCTCTGACAGGAATTCAATATAAATATAAAAGGAGAATATATAAACAATGATCTATTTCTAGCATTTGTGTTAGACATACGATTAAGGAGATAACATTGAGAAAAAGGAAATTTGCTTCAAATCGAGTCAAGTAAGGTTGCTAAGAAATGTTGTTATCGCACTGTCTTCTTCCACAATCAGATTCGGCGTTTCTCCCGAGATTTGAGGAGAAGACTTTTAGGCACCAGTTCAATTCAGCCCAAAACAATGCCATGAGGAACTAATTTCAATCGGGAATCCGCATAATATCCGATAGGTTTTATTTTCTGTATTCGATTCGCTTTTTATACGCAACCCAAAAGAACAAGAGAGAGAGAGAGAGAGAGAGAGAGAGAGAGAGAGAGAGAGAGAGAGAGAGAGAGAGAGAGAGAGAGAGAGAGAGAGAGAGAGAGAGTGAGTGAGCAAGATTGCATTTTTTTTTGTATTTTTTGAATTTGAAAAGATTATTAGCAGCCATCAATTGAAAGGAATCGGTTTTCGCTACTTGCAAGACTGATAACAGTTACCATTCCCAAGAGATAAAGCAGTAAAAAAAAAAACCCAAACCAAACGTGATTTCTATGAATATCAACAGAAAAATCATCACTGATAGCGCGTCATTCTATTTTCTTGATCATAAAAGTTGCTTCTATCTTTACTTTTGAATCTATTTCTTTTTTCTTCTTTGAAGTTGAATACCAAACATATTCCCACAAGAGTTGACTAAAGCAATTTATCTACTTTTGCAAATTTCAACAGGCTCTAAACTTATCTATCTCTCTATCTATCAATTGTAACAAGGAACTTGTGAATTAGGAAACTCCTCCTCTATCTACACTAAATTAAATAAACTAATTGTAAGCACAATCGTTCACATATCAAAATCTGTTTAGAAATTTGATTTAGAAAAAACTGAAAACGTTCGAAATCAAAAAATATGATAACAGTTTTGTCAATCAGTTTAAAACGAAAATCTTACATATTGTCAGAAAGGAATTTGAACGAAAATACGTGGATGGAGAGAATTTTCAAAAAGGTTCCCAACCATAAAGATATATCAATACTTTCTATATGTTAGAACCCTGTGAAATACAGATGAATCTTTTTTGTGTCTCTGAATTTTTGAGATGAGGTATTATTATCATTTCTATTATTACTCGGACTATCCTCATCTCAGTTGTTTTTTATACAACGTTTCGGCTGTTGTACTCTACGGAAGATGAATCTTTGTCAAGAGAAGAATGACATTAAAACAGAGGTATGGAACGTTTTATCGAGTAAAAGAACAAAAATACCAGAAAATATCTACAAATAAAAACAGAGGTGTCTGCAGAAATTGTGAGTAATGATTAAATTGAAATCGTTTTGCAGAAAATGATTGATAATTTAAATCATATTTTTGAATTGATCCAACTAAGACCATAGACTCTATTAAAATTATATTTAAGGTTATGAGGACAGTTTTAAAAGTCTCACGCAAAGAAAAGAACTATTTGTTTAAAAATCGTAGTTTGATTACTTCATATCTATGAATAGAACTAAATTTTTGCCCCTTTCCTCCGTGGTAGCTTTGTCAGACGAAGCTCTTGCAGGTTGGCGAAAATTTTGAGATCGAAGGAAATAAAGTCAAGTGTGATATAAAATCATGGCTTCGTGAATTTTATTCGTAAATATGAAACTACCGTAATACAATTTAGCGTACAACACAAGAGATCTCATTAAATTATTGACTTAAAAGACCAGTGACCTAAAGTACGATATTTAGAAATCCTTATAATTTTCCCTTTTTTTTAAAAATCTTGAAACCACGAAAAAACTAATTTATTTATTGTGCATGTTTTGCTATGATTACTATTGTTCAGAACTCTTTTTTTATTCACTCTTTTTACTCATTTGGAGGATTGGTTTGATTTTTTAAAACTAATTCTGCAATTTCTTCAATATAAATTGCAATAAGGATTAAATTAATGAAGATACCGACATTGGGAAATTACGGCTTTCATAAATTCTTTTCTTAATTAAAACATTGCCTCTATGTGCGTAAATAATAATTTTTGGTGCTTTCCAAGAACTTGATATGCGTTCAACTTATTGCACTAACTTCAATACGACTTATCGTTTTGATTTTTGCGACCTGGAGGGAAAGTAACTCAGATCTGCATTTGAATCATTCAATCTTTGTGATGAACATTAAATCATTTTTTAAGTGTTGATACCACATACCACATATAACATTTTAATCCTTGCAACTTAGCATAACTTTGACAATTGATCTGAGAGCGCACAAAATATTGCATTTTGGTATTTAGAATATAACATAAGAGCATTTGGGCCGATGGTAAAACAATGACGTACAAATTTTGCAGACGTCCAGGGTCAAACTAAACTCTTACTCTACTACTGACTAAAGATGATTACAACAACTTTCGTATTGTATATATAATAAATAAAATATATTTTTTGTATGAATATATTTATTCATTAGAATGAATTAAGCCCTTGCGTATTGGTATGATAAATTACCTTGTTATGTGAGACTTGTCAATTTTGCTCAGTTGGTAAGTGAGCCAGCTGCCAATCACCCAGTCGGTATTTCGAATGACAGTCGAAAAATTATAATTTCATAGATTTATTTGTTAGAAAAGAATAAACCCTTCTATGTTCCTAACATACAATTTCGCAGATATATAAAACTTGTCAACTTAGCTCTGTTGCCAAGAGAGCCGCTTGCCAATCAGTTATCATTGATTTCCAATCACGGTTAATTGTTACTCTCCTAAATTTGGCAAAGATTGTTTTTGTTCTGGTTTCCGTACAAAAGACGAAACAAAGTCAACTCCAGACCTGGACAGGAGGTGGGAAAAAGCCTGTTCCAATGAGAAGAAAGGGTAGTTCTGATAACCTTAAAAAAATGATTTGATTAAGTGAATCCATCATTAACGAAACGTTATATTTCGTCTGGAACAAAATCCTACAGGGTTTCGCTTGAGGTCGATTTGTAATCTTAATGTTCTTTATGAATCAATTGTATCTAAACGAATTGTTTTCAGATTCGATGAATATCGATGTTTGTTTGAGTTACAATTTTGCTTTCTCAGACACTCAGGGAGATAGATTAATGATAAATTGACATTTCTAATTAATCATTGGGAATTATCCAAACTTTAGCTTCTGTTATCAAAGGAAACATTTCAATAACATTTTTCTTTGAATGCTGACACCCCATATATGCAGTATTGATTGCAATGGAGTGATCGGATTTTTTTTCTCCAATTCAACCAAATCACATAAAATAACCATGAGCTGTTTTATACACCACAGCCGCTAGCCTTTCATTTATTCTTTGATATGTTTATTTTGTCAATGCCCACAATGATCAAACAAAGATCAAAAGAAAACTAAATGGCTCTTTCCCTCTTCTGTTGTTACGGAAACAGCATTTTTACGCTACCCTCTATACTTCTAGAAATCTTTTTTTTTCGACAAGACTTCATTTATTTTCCATGCTGCATTTTTACTGGCTCCCATTGTGGCTGCAACAAAGCAAAGCGCCAATAGACTTACAGCTTTTATGACTTCTATCGTAAAGTTGCACAAAGACTGCTTTATTCTCTTGAGGCCTTCTGTTATGGACACATGACCTTTGCAGAGGGTTGTTTGGCTCGGAGAGCGATGCCAATACACCATGAACAGCCTAAGTGATGAATAACTCGCGGATTCGGTTAAAACCGATGACCGTCTTGCTCTTTACCCTTTTATTGACGTGCACCCGGGGGAACTCTTTGTTTAAGGGTGCAGAGGGCTCGACTTTCCCGAAATCTTACACGGTTCTAGCCGAATTTCTGGGGAGGCAGTTGTCTCCCCTGGTTCGTGCGTGCAACTTATCGATTATTGCTGCAGTTGGAATCAACATATTCTGAAGCTACATATCAGTACATAAATCATGATATCAAAAGTTTTGTGTTTTTATACATTGGCCAACGGCTAACTGAATATGATTTATCCGTCTGTTTAAAGTCACTCTCTAATAATGGAGGCGAATTATGGCACTGTCTATGAACCAAATAACAAATTTAACAATAACTCTAATGTATGTTATACTTAAAACAGGATTTTTTTAAAGGCATTTCAGACTGAATACTGTTTTTCATTACATGAATAAACATTTGTAAATGCGCCAAAGACTTTATAATTCTAAATCGATCATTTCTTAGAAGATAACCAAAAGGAAATTGGAATGTTAATATTTTTCAAAGTGATCGGGATCACAGAGAAGATCATGGAAACAGTTTGTTTTAGTTTTCAATAAAAGAGAGTAATGCGTAAACATGACTATAAATCAATACGACATACTCTGGCAATGTATCAATATAAAAAATATTCATTATCTTAAAAATGAATATGCCCTATTTCTTTTTATACTGAGTTGAGACAGGCGATAAACAGAAACATACGTTGCCACCAATATGATCGTATTTTTCTATTTACGATCAAGTAAACACACACACATACACGGCCACCATTATTACACAGGCCCTACATTATCAATCTTTTGATATTTTGAAAAATACGTAAGATCATACTGCTGGGGCTCATCAATAGCCACGGAAAATTTGATAGTCTTAACTCGAACCATTCTCGAGTTATGCAGTGATAGACAGACTAACTTTTGTAACAAGATTTAAAAAAATGAATGAAACTTGAGATGTTCAAACAACAACGGAAAGTACCGAAGAATTTGTATGAAAGGAATAGTAAAAAGTAAAGTGAAGGTTTTAGGTTTTGCAACACTCTAAAGTAATTTTTAGCCTAGTGCTAGGTAAGTACTGCAAAGATGGATGGGGATAGATAAAAATACATAGGTAAAAAAGACTATGGCGACCAAAACTAATGAGGTGAATAATGTATTCTTACGAAGTGGGGAAAATATTGAAAGAAACTCAAGAGATGGTATCTCTCGTCTACTAATTACGAAGTTAAAGATCTCAACATCATAAAACAAGACCTTCTGTACTGAGTCACATAACTCACGGCGAAGATAGCAGTTTTCAGATAAAATAAGCATATTTACACACCTGAATGTTGTTATTATTTCTCAAGGCCCTCGAACTGAAAGTTATGGAAAGAATAGAAAAAAAAGTTGTTTAAAATGGAGATTAGCGATCTTCATTTCACTTAAGTACTAAAAAAAAAAAGAGAGATTTATTTAGGAGCAAGAACAGTTACTCTTCAAAGTTGGACTCTCTTTCTGCTAGCAGAATATACAGTAACTAATTTCAAAGCAGGAGACAGAGATATCATAGAGTTCATTTAAAATGCTCATGTGGTAGTGTGCAGGCAATCTTAAATGAACTGCTGGACTTCACAACTCTCAACCAGGATCCCAAGAGATCATACGTGAAACTATAGTAGGAAAAAAAAAAAGATTTCGCAGAACTGTGACGATTTGGACATATTCAGAAGATATTGATGCCGAATTTATATTGATGTCTGCGTTCAACGACGGACGTTAAAGGGCTAATAATGATAATGAAATAATCGTTTGTGATAGAATTTTAAACCAACAGACCTCCAGGTGGCGCTTCGATCGAATTCTTGTGACCTAAAGAGCTAGAGTTTCTTTGAATGTTAGTCATTAGAATTGAGAATTGATATATCTTTCCGCTTTTACTCTGACAATACTCATAAATTATTGATGATTGATTCCACTATTTCATCTTCCCAAAACAAGTGTTTTCAACGAATGCTGGAATAGAAAATCCTGGTCGTTATAAAGCTTTGACCTGAATTGAAGAATTCAGTCAAACCTCTACCAAATCACTTATATATCATAATGGACTGGGTAAGAACATGATATGACAACAGATGGAGCGAGAAAGATTGGTGCTCGTGGGACAGTAAAGGCAAGACTCAATATGGAGATATAAGATGGTTTGTCGGTAAGACATGGCAGAGGTGGGTGCAATCGCAGTCGTCATGGAAGGAGATAGGTATGGCCTTTTTACCAGATGATGCAATAAAGTTTTATTAAATGTACACGACTACGATGAAAATAAGGCTAGAATTATTGAAAAAATGAACAGCTGTGGTTTATTGTATGTCAAGTCCTACATCTATCAATAAAGTATTTCAGGTGATGTTCGAATACCTGATTTAAAGGGAATTTACCTAAAATTTTGAAGTGTAACTCTTTGGCATAGAAATGTCATAACCTCTGCCCGTGAAAAGTATTAGAAGTAGTCATATATTTAGATTAAACATGTGTGTGTTTAATGTTTGGTTTATACATCTTTGTTTTTTTGTATTGTTCAGTTTAATATCATTAAAGAGAAATTTCCTCTGTTTTGCTTTTAAAAAACATTAAAAGAGAGAATCATCTTAGAGGTGCCGATTGTCTGTTTGTGTAAGATTTATAAGTTATTGTGTTCATGCACATATCCATATTTATGAGGTTTTCCTTCTTTATGGGATAATTTTGTCCTTGAAAATTTTGCAAATATATCGAAGTTCTTTCATTCTATACAGTTACATACTTTAATGGAATATTTCTTTGTTCATAGGACAATGTTATGTATTTGTTTTATTTTTTAAGAGGATGAAAATCGATTCAATTATTTGGACGCTGATTTCAGTGTCAGACACTTGGGGCCCAGATTAACACGTGTAGCAGGCGTCTGAAGATAAAAACGTGGTTTCATGAAATTGGCTTTGGCTTAATACAGTTTTCAATTTATCAGATTCTGATGAGTTCCAGTATCAAATGAATAAATTTGAATATTTACGTAAATCTGTTGATAAAATGTTAGAGGGAATTTGACCAAGCTTCTGAGATACAGGTATACTTTGATTAGCGCGGTTAAAAAAACTTTTGAACTGTTAAAAAAAAAATGCACCGTTAAAGGCCTTATTAAAATTCAATGAGTTTTCTCGATCTTATGCTTAGTTAAATAAGTTTTCGAAGTAGTGCCTACAACAAAATACCCATGAATTAAAACTGCACCGGTTGGGATATTTCTGCGAGTTGTTGGGTAAAACCATGGAAAATCAATTCAACCTTTTCTAAATATGCAGTTTGCTTTGTTATTATCTTTTTTTCTTCTTCTTCTACATCATCATCATCATCATCATCATCATCATCATCATCATCATCATCATCAATAATCTTTTAACGTCCGTTGTTGGACACAGACGTACCCCAGGATTTGCCACACTTCTCTGTCGTGGGCGTCATGGAGCCAGTATTTTCTAAATTTGTCTAGTTCATCTCTCCATCTTGCAATCTGCCGACCTCGGTTTCGCATGTTATCACTGAGGATCTATGTTGTGAGTCGTGCTGTCCATTGGTTATCTGTCATTCTTACAACATGGCTTGCCCATTGCCATTTAAGTTTTCTAAAAGATTCTATGATGTCTCTGACTCCCGTTTTCTTCCTTATATACTGTGCATGCTTCTCAGTTTGCGAGTCCGTCTCTTGGTTAGGTTCCATGTTTCAGCTTCATAAATGACTACCGAGAAGATGCATTGGTTGTATACTTTTCTAGGACTAACTGGATCTTCTTTTTTTTGAAGGTTGAGCTTGCTCTGCCAAAGGCTTGCCATTCACTTTTTTTTCAAGATATCTTTAAAAGTTGATTTTTTCTTTTGTTTTTTTCTAGTTTATATCTTCAGCATGAAGTTATATCAAAGAACACTTTTTATTGGCTTCTGCAATTTTCCTATTTATATACAAAGTGTTTGTGGCAATGCATTGTTTATTGACCTGTCATTTTACAAGTGTGCCTGTGCATGTTTATTTCAGTTGTAAACCCCTCCCCACAAAACAAAACACGCTGAATATATACTCCTTCATAACCACGAGGAGTAGTTTATGGTCTGATACTGAGTCTCCTTCAATTGTAGAAGTGATAACTCTGCCAGTCCCTCCAGTAAGCCAGTTTTGATGTGGAATGTTTAGTGACTGCAGCAGACGGACGTGCTTTATTCCAGGCTGTTAGACATTGATCTCCCATCATCAATTTGATTTATTTTTCCGACTCGATTCAGTGAAGACTTTTATATAGTAACTAAATTTTCGAATCGTACTTTCTTTCCTTTAATGGGGTTAAATAAATGTCTATATAAATAGAGAACCCCATAGTTCTAGTAGAAATATGGTTTCAAGTACACATACGTTTATTTCAAAATACACCCATGTAGGAGAGAACTTTCTTCTGATTTGAAAGAACGTAATGTTAACCCAAAATACCCCCTTGACTGATGTTAAGCAAAAATGCTGTCGTCAAAATCGTGCTATATCACGAGAAAAGTGGAAAAGTCGTAGTTGTACCAAGAGACCGGGTCAACCATGCAAGTTGACCCCCAAGAGCTATCCGTTATATTCGTACATTGACTGAAGAAGACCCAGGAAAATCGGCTGTAAATGTTGCCAATCAAACGTGACCTGAAGAAGGTAGGCTTACATGGCCGAAAACTACATCAAAAAATGCTATTGGCTTCGAGACACAAACAGGAACGTTTAAAGTTTGCATAGGAGAATAAACATAAAATTTCAAGTTTTGGGACATATTACTGTGGTCAGATAAAACAAAAATCGATATTTTGGGGTCTGCTGGTATTCGATAAGTTTGGCAGCGTGTATAGGAAAACCTGTTTGGTTCCAGCATGGTAGTTCAAAATATCATGGTCTTTGTACTATTTGGAGTTGCATGAGCTCGAGCGGTACTCGCGCGCTGTATTCCATTGATAGAATCATGAATGCTAAAGTTTACGTCGAAATTTTGAAGGAGAACATAATGCCTTTACATAAACGCTTGGGAAGGAGAGATATGTTCCAGCATGACGATGATCTAAAATATTCCACAAAGACGATAACTGAGTTCCTTGAGAAGCAGACGATAAAAGTACGTGAATGGCCGAGCATGTCTGCAGATTTAAATCCAATTGAGTACTTGTGGACTGTGCTTAAACAGAAGATACAAAAACAACGACCATCCAACAAAATAGAATTGAAGACTGAATACTGTCGGAGCGGAAAAGCATTTCAGTGACTGATCGTACATATCTAGTGAAGTCATCAAGACTACAAGCAGTAGTAGAAAAAAAGCTGCTCCACCTAATATTGATTTTAAATAAGATCTTTCACAGGGATGTACTTATTTTTGGACGGCTACACGTTCATGATTTTGGTTACAATATTTCAATGCTCAGTAAAGTTTGGTGAGAAGTCATATCCAGTAATATCTGATTGCTCCCCTAAATATATCAAAATCCTGGTGTGTTTGGTTTGGAAGAAAATTAACTTTTCTATAAAGAATTGGTATGGATGTACTCATTTATCGGCGATACTGTATATAGAATTCGGCATGAGAGGGACGTTGACATGTGATCAGTTTGTTTTTCTATCTTTTAACAATTTTATGGACAGAACTGAAATGAAAAAAAACGTGAAGTTTTCAACTCTCTCTAAACAAATTCTAAAACATTATGGAACCATATGATTTAAGACTGTCTGAGCCTTGGATTATGATTTTTCTTTTTGTGTCCCATTCTTTCAACAATATGCATGGAATACAATCACTTGCACTTGTAATGATTTTATTTGAGTGCGAATTCCGATAAAACATTTAATCACTTTGATATTAATTCCCAAACAACGATTTGAAAAAATTCAAAAACAAAAAAAAAACGAAGTTTTTACAACGAACAGACCATTAGATATTATTGATTAGGATTTTAAAAAAAGGAAGTACAAATGTTTTTTTTTTATCCAACATGCACTTTTACAGTAATACTAAAGTAGCAATGACTACTACTACTACTACTACTACTATTGCTGCAACTTCTTTCCATTTTTCTGCTCATCATCATCATCATCATCATCATCTGTCCTACAAAGAGTTGGAAGTCCAAGGCAACGTAGTAATTGTAATCTTATCAAAGCGGATGAGGGGAGATCAATTAAAATGAGATTATATATATGGCAGCAAATGTGTTCACAAGAAACGAGTTCCATTTTTGTTTGAGTGGATTTTTTCTCTTGGGATATTAATAATTCAAAGTTAATCACAATTTCATGCAAGCCAGAATCGACCGCTAAGTAGAACCTTGGGATACATTTTTTCAATCTCTATTTTATTTTTAGGTGTTACGAAGAAATTTCTACATGCATGCACTTCGCCGTAATTAACGACGGAATACTTTTAATACTAAATATACCTGATTTTCACATCTTCGACGATTATGTTCCACTATTAACCACGATATTTTCTTCATATCCTGGATAACTAAATGATTAGAAAACATACTCAGCATATGTAGAATAGACGTAAGTGCAAGCGAATACCACGAAATATATTCCAACTGATGAAATGTCAAATTCAAATGATTTAATTAAACAATGAGAATTACATTTTCAAATATAATCCCAGGAATGAATAGTTTTTGAGTTGAATCAACAGGATACACAATTCAACATTTGACATTGGCCTGAATTATACGATGTTCGTAACAGGAATACTTAACTAACATAGACGAAAAGAATGCAGTATCCCCGAGATGTTCTATTCGGAAAACAAAAGAGTGTGGGCGAGAGTCAGTTAAAGAGATTTTCAATGGGATTAAGAAAAGAAAAACACGAAATAATCTCTATAAGGCAGAGCTGAAATCTCAGAGAGAACAGCTCAAGCGTGCAGAATGGGAAAATCGATTGAAATACAATGAAGACGCATTTAACGATAAAAGGAAAAAAAACAACAATTTTATCAGGAGTAGAAAACGAGTAGAATAATGAAAGAAGATCGGTTGATCAGAGAAAATTTCACCTTTAAAATTTGTCTCGCTTGGATGCTAAAATTGAACAGGTAATATCTAATTTTATTTTCAGAGACCGCGTGGCATAAATAGCATATCACTATAAAATACTGTTTTCCTAGGATGAGAGATTTGGGACGTTGCAGACTGGCGAATATATAAATAGAGACCAATGTTGTTTAGACATAACAACCACCTGATAGCCAATTTACTATGAGACTTTTCAGTACAATTGGACTTTGAAACAAAGCGTGCATAATTTGATGATGAAACTTTTCAAAATCAAACTTTAGTAATTAGTAACACGCTAACACAAACCGAGACGCCCCAATAACCTCTAACTATCAATCAACGATATCATCGCAGTTTCCATAACAATTTGTCTGCTGCATTGATTATAGCAATGAACGGACATTTATTGGAGTCTGCTCGCAAACCATTTTTCTACTTCCTTCTGCATGTAATTGCCCTGCTTAGCTCAAAGCTATTAATCTTTGTTGCACCTAGCAAAGAGTCCATGGTGTGTAATGACCACATCGATACAAACCTTTCACACTAGAGACACGAACATTTGCATTTCGATCTATTCATCTGCACAAATAAATGTTCTCTGGCAATAAGAATGCTAATCTGTCCGTCTGATTCCGTATTGCTTATCTGGTTTGACGCCTGCTTTAAGCTTGTGTCCCTAATCATTGAGTTTGACAGAATCCTTTAGCTGTTAACTTGAAAATCAATATGGAATAATTGACGATGATTATCCTGCTGAGGTATATGAATTCCGATATGTATAAAAGTTTTCACTTGACAATCAGATCTGCTCACGGGAATAAGTCCAACTTTATTTACCAGAATTTTAAGGAATCAATGACAGAAATGACGTAAGTCTTGACAGAGATCTGCTTAAAGAAACAGTAGCTATCGGGTGTCTGTGCATGTTAATAGAAAAATGATAACGGCATGGGATCATGGTGTGGAGGAATGAATAGTGAAGTAAACTATAGAAACATGTCTACTGTGGAGTAAAGTCGATCCTCATTGAGTGCTACACAATTGTAAACCTTGCGTCAAGCTTAATAAATAGCCATATAATAGCAGAACAGAAATTGTTGATTTGAGAGGAGTGTTCCATATATGTATATCTCAAGGTATAAACTGAGCCCGAACCTATATTCGCCGGATAAGCCAACTCCACAGCATAAGGGAGTATTGTGCCTCTCAGAGGGTTAAGTTCATCGGGTCTAAATGAACTAATATGACCCATTGGGGACAATATTTGATGATTAAAATGTCGTTATATACCCCAGCATATAAGGTAAGTTATGCTTGGGGAACGATGGTATTTGATATGAATGTAAATGTTTTTTCTTCTTCTCATTTATGACTCATCGTTAGCCAGCTTTCTGAAAATTTCTTTTTTCGTTTACATTTTACGGTTTTTTTCTTGGATAAAACTGTATATTTCCTCGACACTTTTCTATTCTTCTTTCTACTTATATGTATACTTATGAAGAATGTCTGCATATTGCTGAATATTTTACACCGGTCGAACGAGCTATTGGAAAATGTTGGACTAAAATTTAGGTTAATATCCAATATTCTTTTTCGAATTCAATTCCACCTATTCAGCAAAGGTGTGGAAATTCCCCCAAGCATCAGCAGCAAAAAAACAAAAACAAAAAAACAAACAAACTCCGGCAGTTGGTGTAAAAAACAGATATTATAAAATACAAATTTACTAACAAGAAGTGTTTTTACGTTAGTCTCATGTGCTTCAATCAAACCAATTTCCATTTTTTAATGCTTTCTTAGCGCAGCATCTTTGAAAGGAACAGAAAACCTTAATTGGATAGCAGAAATAAACCACTTGATAGAAGCTGACATTTAACTGACGCCGACAGTTTCAGCCAAAACCTTACCTTTGGAATTTAAAAAAAATTACAGACCGACATTTCTCTTAGTTTAACACTGAGAAGTTGAAGAACTTGGGGAAGTGATTATGTTTTTTTTTTTTGATACACAGTTAAAATATCTTACATAAAAAAAAGTTTGATTTTTTTTCTGTTTTAGTACAGCGATGGCCGCCAGTTTTGGCGCCAATAAACATTCGCAGACCCCTCCCGGCGACATTTTTACATTCTCAGGATTGGCTCGTTTTCATTTTTTTAAAGAATCACTTAAGCATTCATTTTTCAGTTCAGATGTCGTTTTCAAATGGCATATCAACTTGAGAAAATATTCTATCTTTTAGTTCCAAAGAAGAATGATAAGTCCTTGCATGTAAGTGTATTTCTCTGAGTGAGTGAACTATCTTTTGAACTTTAATCATTTTGCGCACATTTCAAGACACGCACTTTCGAAGCCATCAGAATGAACGTAAAAACACATTATTTAATACGGCGGAGAACAATTGGGGAAAAATGAGGAGTTATTTTAATCATCTTCTGTCAATAACAAAGCGCTTGTGGCTAAATAGGTTGAGCAGCTCTCATACATAGACAAGCTTCTCAGGGGAAAAAGTATGACTACTTGTCTCATCTAAAGCCACACTATTTACCGGTGACCATAGACTGACGGTCTGAGTAATTGCCACAGTAGGCAGCTCAAGTTAAGATTATTGGATATATTTAAAGCCTTGTTTCACCGACAGCTTTTAATCTTTTCAACGAAGAATATTCAAGTACACTAACCTAAACTCTGTTTTATTTAGGTCGTATAAACAAATTCTCTCATCTCTGTTTCTGTCTTCCAATGTCTTCTTCTACGTTGGTACAGGCCGGTACATCTTCGCTGAGGTGATAATTTTTAACACTCGATCAATAATTCTAGGTTCAAAATATTTTTATAGTTCTTACCTTAATTCTATGCGCTTGAAAGGAATTGCTTTCATTAAGTGATAAGCAGTATTTTTTCATCGAATCGCCAAGACTACTAAGGATATTACGACAAGAAATAATAAAGAACTATTAAACGAAGTGAAACCATAGGGAATTTTCGAGAAATCAACAAAACGTAAAGTCACGAGAGATAAGCATAATGCAATCATTATCAAACGTTTTCATGGTTGCATTTTGCATTAATCATCGCTGAATACATGGGATTTTCTGTTTCAATTATTATTATAGTCATTGCAGAGCAGGGTCAACCTTCAAAAAGAAGAATATTCCATTAATCCTAAAAAGAAGGGTATAGAACCAATGCATCCTTCAAATAGTCAATTAGGGAGCTGAATCATAGAACCTAACCAAAAGACTGAGCCTCAAACAGAGAAGCGTGCAATGCGAATGTGAAAGAATTATGCTCAACCTCACATGGAGAGATCACATGACAGTGAAATATATCCAGGGAAGGGCAGGAGTCTGAGACATCATAGAATCTATTGAAAAAATCAAATGGCAATGGACTGGCCATGTCGCAAGAATGGCAGACAACTGATAGAAATCATGAATCGTGACATAGATCCCAAGAGATCACATGCGCGTCCGAGGCCGGCAGTGTACTAGATGGAGAGACAAATTCGACAAATTCTGAAAGTACTGGCTCTGCGACACCTACGATAGAGAAGGGTGGCGTATCGTAGGGAGGATCTATGTCTAATGACGTCTAGTTAAGAGACTGGTTGTTGTTGTTGTTGTTGTTGATGATGATGATGATGATGATGAATTCCACTGAATCTAATTTGTTCAATTGGTCGACTTTTTCCTACCTGATGATTATAATACAGTAGTTTTGCATTGATACCCATAAAATTAGCCTTTGAACAGGTTAACATAAGCCCTGTGACGATGATGTTTGTTAATTAACAGAGTAATAAGAGTGTACGATAAATGGAGTTATAGAGATATATTTTCAAAGCATTTTAGTACAGGTTTGGAAATCTTATAGCTGGTAATGAATAAAAGGAAACTCCATTTACTTTTTTCTAATGACCTATAAACTAACCCTGTATTCTTTGAATCAAATGTTTTCAACTGTAATTTGATAACCGTTATCCAATCTCCGTTTTCCAATTCTCAATGTGGTTTGTCTGTAACTAGTTAATAAAACTGTATGTTTCCTATTTTTGAAAAGAAATCCCTGGGAAATTGAATTCAAGACAATCGTTCCAAAAACGAAGGAGATATTGTATCACCCAGAGAATATTTCTTCAATGCAGTCACTTGTTGAAGTATTGTCGGACGTATCGTCTGTTTTATTTCAAAACTTTCTTCTCTTTTATGTTGTCACTCTACTCGTTTACTTCTTTATATATTATCATTATTCTCTCTCTTCTTTCCCTTTGTTTTTTTTTTACTCGTGTTTTCTTTTTACATTTTTCTTCGTCTTGATTTTTTTTTTATCTAACTTCTATCCTCTTTTTAATATCAGTTAAGCTTACTTTCTATGGATAAATGAAAAATGAATGGACCGCAGCCAATATTCAGGGGGATCATTGAAAATTCGATTACCATAAGCAAAGCAAATATAGATGTTTATGCTGTCGTTTATCCCGTGTATATCTACGAATCTTTCCTTTCATTATTCTCTCTCTTCTTCCCCTTAGTTTTTTTCTACTTGTTCCCCTTTTTTCTTACATTTTTAGTCCTCGTTTCTTTTCATCTTACTTCTATTCCCTTTCTAAATTCAGTTAAGCCTACTTTCTACGAATAAATGAATAGAGAGCTACAAATATCTTGAATCATTGAAAACTTGATTTACCATAAACAAAGCAAATATAAACAAAGAGAATTTGGATGATTTGTAATCATTTCAATTGCGTTGACATTCACCTGTTATTAGGTAAATACCAATTTTTTCAACTTATTTCATGTTTTAGTCAAAATCGTATTTCCTAACACGTTTCGAGGTTCAACTCCATCGACTGCAGTAATTAGTAGAGATTCCCAAGTAGATAAACATTCCAAGGTTTTCCATATTGAATGAGCAGTAATATTATGTTATTTTCAAGTCAGAACAGAGAAAAGTTAAATTTGTTGTCGGTATCTGACATTCAAAATTTCACGCAAGTGAAGTTTCTATATATACATAACAGTTATCTTTACTTTGTTGTTCCGACAGGAAAATTGAAAAATTAAAACGTTTATGAGAGTAAAAATTTAAAACTTTCGGTGTTTGAATGATGCACACAAGGGTATAGATGT
>OY735223.1:45337025-45542025 GCA_963457665.1 Thysanoteuthis rhombus
TGTGTATGTGTGAGTGTGTGTGTACGACCATCAGGAAATTATTTCCCACGCAACTTATTTGATATTCTATATATATTCTAGAAATGGTTAGAATCAAGCACACTTCTAAGATGTTAAACATCAAAAAGTTATACCTTCACCACGTGACTAAAATTCCGTAGACCGAGTTACCAGGATATACTCCTGATTCTGATAGCTCAAGTTTTCTTTGAAAAGCATTACGTAATCAACAAAGAAAGGTATCGACATTAATGTGGTTTCCCTCGTGGAGAGAAACATCAAAGAAAAGATATTGACTCTCCAAATAGAAATCTTTCATCAAACAACCATTATTTCACTTTGTGGAATCAAAACATCAGGCTTTAGCCACAAATCTTATTGTTTTTTTCCTGAAAATTGTTCCCAATGGACATAATTTCCTCTTTGTAGGATAATTATTCCCTTTTCCTTAACATTCCAATTCTTTTGTCGAGTAAGACATCTTAGAAAGCAAAAAAAAAAAAAAAAAACAGAACAAAAAACAAAAAAAAAATAAGCAAAACAAACAGACAAACAAAAAAGCAAATGTCGGAATTTCGTTTCGTTTTCTCTCACTTGTCTTTTCTTCCAGATCAGAATCGATGATACTTTGTTTTTATCAACTCCATGCTAGTTTCATTAAGTACCAGTTCGCATTATATGTCAATGTTTCTTTTTGGATTTCTATCTACAACCATTGATATTGTGGTAAGTGGACATTTGTAATCTCATATCTACATGTATGCACTTACATATACACAGAATATATATATATATTTATATATATATATATATATATATATATATATATATATATATATATATATTATATATATATAAGTAATTTGGAAAGTAATATATATATATATATATATATATATATATATATATATACATATATATAAGTAAATTGGAAAGTAATGTGCATGCACGCACGCACGCACGCACACTATAGCCAAACATATGCAAAAATGAAAAACACAAATAACCAAAGATTTATCAACAAATATAAACTTTTACTTAGATATCAATTTCTTCTATACCATGAATACAGAACGTAATGGTGCTTTTATCAGGGGAATCGTTCAAATATTCTAACGGTCGACTGAAGAAAAACAAGCGATTTCTTAACCTTCTTGATGATTCATGACTGATCTTGTTTGTGATTTTAGTGCAAACTTTTGGCACAGATGAAAAACACTGACAACTTTAGGAACTCTTCTAAGATTTCTGATTCTTTTCAATTTTACTTTGCATTGCTTATTTTTCTGACTGGAAATTCTCAATAAGACGAATAAACGCATTTGGAAAAATAGTGTAGGACTGTTTTTATTACAATGAACTTCTGTCTTTGAAATAACGGGATTAGATTCTTTGAAACATTAAGGGTGGAAGTTACGAACTTTCCATCATACATTATTGATTTCAGTGCACCGACTGTTCAGTATGTTTTGTGTTCAAAAAACGAATGTGACCAAATGTAATCTATCTATCTATCTATCTATCTATATATATACATACACATTTACACACATATATATATATATATATATATATATATATATATATATATATATATATATATATGGATGATTATTTGAAAGTAAAGCAGCCATTTGCAGAATAAGCCGGCATATTAAAAAAAATTTTAATAAAAGTTTCATGAATGGCAGAAGCTATTTATTTTTTTTTCGAGAAAAAAATCATTTAGATATAGACAAATAGGGGTATTCTTACACAGATTACATGTACACAAATAAATGCATCTATATACAATACCTTATACAAGAACCCACACATTTCGGGCCACTATATTTCTCGCAAAAAGATAATTGAACTATCTATACAAAATTCAGTTGAAAAGCTTGCCTTATTAAAAATGATTCATATATATATAAATGTATATATATATATATATATATATATATATATATATATATATATATATATATATATATATATAGATGTATGTGTGTGTGTGAGTATGTAGGAATGTGGTTGTGTGCACGTATGTGTGTGTATTTATGTATGCGAGTGTGTTAATAAATGATTATGTGCCTATATATGTATTACATATAGAGAAAAAATAAATATATGATTAAATTGATAGTGTTTTTTTGATGTCCGAAGGCAAGTCATATCCACATATATAAACGTATGAAGGACTAAAAGGAAAGAAGCCACACAAATTATAACTACATACATTCCTGGCTAGTGTATGTACATATGTTTTAGTGCGGACATTACTCTCTCTCTCTCTCTCTCTATATATATATATATATATATACATATTTATATATATAAAGTAATGGGGTCGGCAAGGGCCTCATTCAACAAGAAATATCATGAACACATGACACCTACCATCAGCCTTTAAACCTACACCCATACTAACAACGACTGGGTGGTAGAGCTAGTGAAAAAACAAACAATAAAAAAAACAAACGAACATGAGAGTTGCAAAAAAAAAACTGCATTCCATCTCGGAGGAGGCAAATAAGTACAGGAAAAACTTCAATAAAAGCAAACAAGAGGCTGACTCACCAACTAAAGCAACCATGAGAATTAAAGGCAAAACCAAACAGGAAGGAATGAAAATACAACACGAGCGCTGGCTAAAGTAATCACTCCACAGTCAATACCCACTTCATGCTCATGTTGCTGTAGGTTTCGATTCTTCCTTGGATTCTTCCTTGGTACTCAGCCCAGCTGGGGGGGAAGCTGTTTGCCTAGCGATGGCACTGTCCAAATACAATAAGAGGGACAGGTCGGGATCGTCCTGACGCTTTTGTGACTTCGACTGTGGCGGCTGAAGCTATTTTTGGGGGTCACTCCACTTTCCCAAATTAAATTGATTTCCTGCGGCATCTCACCCTTGTGTGTGCACGAGTAAATAGGGCACACCTGGGAAGCCCTTTTCTGGCCTTTTCGGCATGGATTAAAGTATATAGAGGGTGTGCTTAAGATTGAGTGCGCGGGTGCAATAAGGGGTCTCTGTAGCTGCGCATTGCTAAGCACATGAGGAAACTTTAGACTCGTCCTTGGGTTCCCCAATTATTACTAGGCCCAGCCGCTGGAAAGCAGTTCGCCTCGGAGGGATCGGTTCGGGCTTGTCTCCACGCCTTCGTGACTCCAGTTGCAGGGAGTAGAGCTATTTTTGTGGCTGCTCTTCAAACTTGACCCGGTGTCACATCTCACTCTCATGGGAGCACAAGTAAAGAAACACACCTGGAAAGACAAGTATTTACTAAGTAGGGAAAATAGCTCTTATCCCCACAGTTCGCATTATTAGAGAATTCCTGTCTGAGTATGTATTGTATGGACTACACCCAGCATAAATCACTTTATGTACATATAAAAGTATGTTTTGGAAAGTGTTGCATTGTCTATATACGTAAAAACTCTGCCGCTCCCTTTTCATTCTCTCTCCCTCTTTGCAAAGCTCGGACTGTCATAATTTATAAGAATGTCAGGCTGAGGTCTAATGTTGAGACCAGGCTGGTGACTTGAGTAAACTGAAATCGAAGCCAGCTATTATAACAATGTGCTATAATGGTAATGCATTCAGAAAGGCTCGCGGTAGCAGAAGGAATCGAACTCCTAGACAGCAGGAAGATTGGGGTACTGACTACACAAGACCGATACAAATACCTTGAAGTTCTTGAATGTGACACGATAAAACGGGAGGAAATGGAGGAGAAAATGGAAAAAGAATACCTTAGGAGGATAAAGGAATATTAGAGACCGAACTAAACCATGAACCTTATAAAAGGAATGTACACATGGGCCGTATCAGTTGTGAGATACACAGGACAATTTCTTGGATGGACAAAAAAAGAACTTCAGTCAATGGACCGGCAAACAAGGAAGCTTATGACAATGCACAAAGCCTTAAACCCCAGAGATGACACGGATAGACTGTTCGTGAAGAGAAAAGAAAAGTGGTAGAGAATAGAGGACTTTTTCCAGAGTGCCGAAGTAGGTCTAGAAAAGTATGTGCAAGAAAACAGTGAGGACACTATGAAGAGTGTCGGAAGCAATGCAACGAACAAAGAAAATAAAAGAAAAAATGAAACACAATGGAGCAGCACAGCAAACAAGGAAAGAAAAATGGGAACAGTAGAAACTACACGGAAAATTTAAAAGATGTATACAGAATGTGGCAAACGAGACATCATGAACATGGCTACGCAGAGGAAACTTAAAGAGAGAAACGCAGTCACTTGTCATGGTAACTCAAAACGAATGCATAAGAACAAAATATATCAAAACAAAAATGGATGGAACACAGATGAACATTAGTCCTGCCTATGTGGGGAAAGACATGAGACTGTAAACCATATAACTAGTGAATGTAGGCAACTAGCCCAGAAGGAGTATAAACACAGACGTGATAGAGTAGTAGCAGTGATACACTGCGAACTGAATAAATGAATGGGATGTAACCATGCAGAGAAGTGGTACCAGCACGAATCGGAGCAGCCCTGGAGATTGGGAACCACAAATTACTTTGGGACTTTGACATCTAAACGGGCCATCCCATCCAAGCAAGAAGACCGGCACTAGTAATCATAGATATGAAGAGGAAAACCTGCCAAATAATAGACGTGGCCATACCTGCCGACCAAGAGAAAATAGAGTGAAAAACTGTGAAAATACCAGGCTTTGGCAAAAAACTGAAGAAGGTGTGGAACATGAAAGTCAGGGTTGTACCAGTAATAATTGGTGCACTCGGAACCGTACCAAAGACACTGAAGGCAAGAATGGAGGAATTAGGGATATGAAGAAGAATTGAGACTTTGCAGACCACAGCACCGCTAGTAACTGCACGGATACCGAGGAAAGTGCTAGAAATATGAGATCTACGACCCCAACCGTTAGCAGTGGCCTAACAGAGAAGGAAGGAAAAAACAAAACAAAACAAAACAAAACAAAACAAAAAAAAAACCAATAACAAAAAACAAGCAATCAAATGATGGCGGGAGTACGAACCAAAGCACTGTTGTGATAGGTGAGGGAGAGATGAGATGAGAAGAGACTCACTGTCACTGAGCCTTAAGCGATAACCACCGGGTAACGGGTGTGAAACTTTGAACCACAGTGCTACCGTGGACTATGAGAGTGTTGTAAGAAGGACTGGAGAACTGAGAAGACATGCTGCCATTCAATCTCCATTGGTAATCACCAGGCAACTAATGTGAAACTGTAAATACTATTACTACTAATAAAATTATTATTATTATTATTATTATTATTTTTATTATTCATCTTCAACAAATAAATGCTACTTTTGCAACAAGCTGGTGGACATATTGATCACATTGAATCTGGTTGTAAAATGACTCAAAAAGAATATCAACGAAGAAATGCTAAGGTCCGTCTCAATTTGCACTGAGCACTCTGTAAGAAATATGGCTATAACACTTCTGATATGTGGTAAAAATAAATGTCTGAGAATGTCTTGAGACTCGTTAACCAAATATTTTATAGAACTTTCATATTCATACGGATAGGGTAATTGAACACCGTAGACCTGACATTATTGTACATGATACCAAAAGAGAGCGCTTCACATAACTGCTGTTGCAATACCTACGGATAAAAATGCTGCACACAAAGAAGTACAAAAATATAGAAAAAAATATTTTAACTTGAATGTGGAAATTACGAAAATGCCTTGCAGTAAAGGTGAAAGTCACACCGGTTGTAATCCGAGCATTGGGGTCGATCCCGAAAAAGCTATCGTACCATATCTACCTATTGGACATTAAGACAGACATGCAAGTTCTCCCAAAAATATGGCTGCCTTAAAACTACTCACATTTATGAAAATAACCCTCTGTCTGGGGCCTTTTGTAAAGGCTTGATAGTCAGCTTACAGACTTAAGAACCAGAACAAAATTAGAATGGACACTTACAGCAGTGGAAGAAATACACCGACGAAGACAGGTCAAAGAAGCAACAACAACGAGATGTAGACAAAGAACTGTCCAAATCACACAAGACTGCACTTCCCGTTATTTGGGCCTTCACTTTTCGGCCAGACTGTTTAGCCCAGTGGGAAGAGTGACACGACGTAGGAGCTGCTCTCTCATCGATCGCAAGTCCGTTCCCTTCAGCAGCCCCATTCCCTTTCATTATTCATTCTATTTTAGCTGTCTAGGCCAGGTGATTCGTATGTGTGTATACGTGTGCATTTACAGCAATTTTAGTTAATGCATCTTCCATGAAATATGAAAGACAATAATCATCTTCTTTCATTTCTTAGTGATCTTTTCTTTGTTTTCGACCAATTAAACAAATCTTTGCTCCCAATGAATATAATTATTGTCAAGAAGAAAAAGTTGCTTACCAATCAAAAAGATGCTACTAGTCTGTCATATGTAATGATCACACACACACAAATCTCTCTCTCTCTCAATATATATATATATATATAAACACATTATATATATATATATATATATATATATATATATATATATATATATATATTTATAGTGTGTTTATGTATACACGGAAGGATCAGCAACTACAATGGTCGACATTATGTCTCCTATGCATAAAAATTAAAGTAGTTTTTTACTTGAATTCATAGAAACGTTTTCTTACTGATATAGACCACGGACCAAAATACTTTCTTCCATAAAATGCTCGCTGGTGAATGAATATGTGTTGGTATTGTTTGTTTTGGTGGGCTTGGGTCGGGTGCTTGATGAGAAAGGAGTGACTGGATGAATGGTAAAAAAAAAAAAAAAAAAAGAGAAGACATTTCAATTTGAAAATAGTTTCGTGAGATCGATAAAAATATTTCAGTGGTTGTGCCAAGTAATTCCATGGTTGAGAGAACACAAATGCCATCAGAAAGTCAGGAGAACAACAACAACAACAACCAAAAAAAAACACAAAAAACGAGTGTTTAATAGAAAATACAAATGATTACCACAAACGATGCAAAGAATTCTTTAAATAGGTACTTGTTTTACGAAGTGATAGAAATGAGAGAGAGAGAGAGAGAGAGAGAGGGCGACAGAGGGAGGGAGAAGGAGGGAGATGGTTGATTAAATTGAGAGTTCTGCAGCAGGAAAGTTATAAACAGAGAAACTCATTCAATTCACTGTCAAACTTCTACGAATGAGATAGCGCTATTTTGATTACACGAACTTATTTTGATAGACGCCGTGCGAGTGTTTATATTGGTTAAGATTGAAATCAAAAAGCGATTATGTCTGACTACTAATACTGCTACTACTATTGATGATATATGTGTGTGTGTGTGCATGCGTATTTCATGTACATGTATGTGATTGTGTGTGGGTAGTGTAAAAAGATTTACTAAGAAATGGAGGAAAGACCAGAAAAGAATATCTTGGAACAACTAGGAACTTCCACAATTAATTAAATAATGTAAATCCAATTGAAAAGAATACATATTCTGGGATACATTGATATGTATTAAAAACTAAATTTCTCGCGATTTCAAAACATTAGAACCAGAAAATAAATAACTTGAGATGGATCATAAACTTCCATATCATAAAAGTTTCAAAGATCATCAATTTAACTTGATTTTATATTATATATTTGCGCATGCTGTATAGTCTGATATATTCAATAATGTAGATTGAACATGGAAAGTCGAACAGTTCAATGGGACACGTGGAATTTACGCGTGGTCGACTCAGGTCTCGGTGCGTAATCTCGTTAGTCTCAATAATCCTAAAAAGAAGAGTATATAACACATGCATTCTCCCGATAGTCCCTTATGGAGCTGAAACATGGAACCTAACCAAGAGACAGACCTACAAACTGAGAAACATGCAAAGTGCGCATGAGAAAATCATGCACAACCTTACATGGAGAAATCTCAAGACAGCACAGTATATCAGGAAGAAAACGGGAGTCAGAAACATCATAGAAAATATCAAAAAACTCAAATGGCAATGGGCAGGCCATGTTCCAAGAATGGCAGACAACAGATGGACATCAGGACTCAGAACATGGACCCCCCAAGATCACATGAGAAACCGAGGCCAACAGAACACAAGATGGAGAGATGAACCAGACAAATTCAAGAAATAATGGCTCCGCAAGGCCCATGATGGAGAATTGAGGTGAATCCTCAGAAAGGTCTATGTCTAACAACGGACGTTAAGAGACTGATGATGATGATGATACGCCAGCATTCAGGCTCTTTGACTCTAAAAACGTAAACAGAACGATCATATATATATATATATATATATATATATATATATATGTATATATATGTATATATTTATATATGTATATACATATGTATGTATATGTATATATATGTATATGTATATATATATGTATACATATATATATACATATATATATATATATATATATATATATACAAACACATATTTATATACACATATATATATATATATATATATATATATATATATATATACATATATACACTCACACACACACACATATATACATATATGTATATATATATAGAGAGAATTTTGCTTGGCTGGTGGAATATATCTGCCCTTCTGTGCAATTATCAGACGAAGTGCATTCCTTGATGAAGAAATTTCATTATCTTTTTCAGACCGATGTTCCGAATTCATTAAGAAAAATAGTGAGCTTTTGGTAGAGTAATCTCAACTTTAACACAAACATCCCAATAATCTAAAAAAGAAGGGTCAGCAACCAATGCATCTCCTGAATATTCTCCTATGGAGCTAAAACACTGAACCAAAAGATTGATCCTCAAACTGAGAATCATGCAATGTGCACAAAAAAGAATCATGTTCTGCATCACATGGTGGGATCACAAATCAGCACAGGACATTAGAGAAAGAACTGAAGTCAGGGATATCATAGATTCCATTCAAAAACTCAGATAGCAATTCGCTGATCATTTCGCTAGAATGTCAGACAACCAATAGACATCACGATGCACAGCGTGGATTCCCAGAGATCATATGCAAAAGTGTGACCTGTAAAATACGAAACAGACAAGTTTAGAAAGTATTGGCCCCGCAACACCAATCATAGAGAGGTTTTGCAAATCTTTGGGAATGCTGCTGATGATGAAGATTATTGGACCGTCGAACGAATTCTTATGTTAATGATAATGCTTTGAATCCTGATGTCAACACATCGTCCCATGTAGATAAAAATCGCAATTATATTACATTTGTCAGTCAGAGTCAGTACAGAGAAGTGTATTTTGGTTCAGTCGACTAAGAATGTCAGCCTATGATTAAAAAAAAAAACTCGTCTTGAGTTATCTCTTGCAAATACTACTGTCTGGTTCTTTCACAAAAGAGGTTCATAATTGTATTGTTATAAAGAAATAAATGGAAACTCGTCGAAGATTACGCCTGGGCTGACTTTCTTTTTACTCTGGTTATTAGTAAGTTTGCTTCCAGGGTTTTCAGCTCATTGGAAGGAGATTACATTTTACGCTCATAAATAGTACACTGCCAAATCTCAACAATAATCAAATCGATTTACGTATCTGTCTGGTTCAACACAATAGATGTTATTAATTTTGCCTAAAAAATAAAAGTGAAATCTTCCCTGGTGATAACACTGTGTAACATATTTTTTTGTTCGTGAGTAATAATTGTTATTTTCTGATTGATTATGTCCAAAGAGTATAGAAAATGTTCATTATCCCTATCAATCTTTGCTTTTGTGACCAGGACAGTTATGATTTGAAATCTACCAAGTTTCAATGAGACAGCTGATGAATTTACACATGAAGTATGAAAAACAATTACATATAGATATCTCAGTCTTGGCCACGAAAGCGGAGTTTCAAGGGAAAGATAGCCATTTTCTATAAGTTTTATACATGAGCAATCAGAAAATAACGCTCACTACAAAGAAACAAAAATCGTGTTTCATGGTGTTATTGGTCGACTAAATCAAAATGAATTCTAAATCTCCCCAATTCTTTGTTGATAGTAAACGGGGTTGCAGCTGCTCGATGTAATTTATTTTCCTAATTTGATACTCATAACTCAAAATATTTCAATTTTATTAATTGCTTGCAAATCAATTTTATTTACCGCTGGCAAAATTAATTACCGCTCCTGACTTAGCCAGCCCTTACCATTCTAGAGATTTTTCACACACACTTTTCTCAATGAGTAAGGAAAATTTTTCTTTTTTGCTCCTCGAAAATTTTTCCCTAAAATAAAGTTTTAGTGGTGGCTCAGTATGCAATCTAAGTCCACTATTTTGTGCCCACTATTTTTTTTTTAATTTAGATCTTTTTTCAATGATCACAGCCCAACAAAAGGCGAGAAGAGCAACTTGTTGTTTGATCATTCCTTTTCTCATCTTTTTAATTGGTCATCACCAAAACAGCATATATGGATTGTGGTTAATCACAATTTTCTCCTGGGATGCTAGATATATATATGTTGTGGAATAAGTATCATTTCATACGACACGAAAGGAATATACTGAGATTGAATACTATAAGGTATTCTTGCGTAGATCGTATTAGTTATATTGCCTGATTATTATAAATAATCATGTACTTTCAACCTATCATTAAAAAGTATGAGTGATAATGGATCATTCAATATGTTAGTCTAAGCGGACACAATGGTTATAAATGTAATTTTGATTTAGTGGGTGACGTATTGATTCATTGGGTAAACGTATGTCAATAATGATTAGAAAGTAAAAAGGGTATTTGAAAACTTAGATGGAAAATCTTCATTCGTATCACCAAATTCTACGAGATATTCTAGTCAACAATGAATCGTCACGATATTTCAGTCCATCCTAAATACACAATGTAGAAATAGCAGCCAGTTTATGTGATTATTTGCTTAATTTGTTTTTATATTTGTGAATTAAAAATATCCTATAATTCTTCATTGATCAATGTTCGAAAAAAGGGATTATGAATACAACTCATAAATACTGATTCCAAATAAACTTGTTTTTGAAATATTTCTGTTAAAACACTGCCTGTTTTAGATGAATCTTATATAATTATAAGACTGCATCAAATTTAAGAAGTCTATGATTTTACCAATGATAAAACTCGTCATTGCTATATAGTAGAGGCACATGCTTATTTTGAATGCTTTTACATTGAATTATTTTGAGAGCAATTCATAAGAGATATCACTTTAAAAGAAAAAATATCCATTGTATATTACAACCACAGAGCATCAATTACATTTGATAAACTCTCAGCTCAACTTATGAGTTGTATTGATCCTGTCGTATCTGACAGAATATTCCTTTTGTATCCGGATCAACAAAACCCAATTTGGCAAAATTTCACCTATACACAGTGATAACTTCCTTCACTTGTCTCCGTAAATTCCAGAAAAAGCTGAGCTGTGATAGAATGGAAGTGTCATGATTTCTGACATTTAATTTCAACTTTTAATAAATGAGTTTATTTAATGCGATCAATGATTTTACTTGACATTTTCATTTAATGTTTTCGTTTTATGCTTCTGATATTTTGTCAGTTTCCTTTCAGCTTTTCGTTTACTTTTTGCTTTTATTCTTTGCTTGTAAGTATAAGGTAAATAATCCCATTGGTTGATGTTGTTGTTACTGTTGTTATTATTATTGTTTTTGTTGTTCTTGCTTTTTCCTGCCCCGAGGGCGGAGATGGTGATGTTGACAAACAACCACATCGGAGATAAAAAAAAAACTGAGATCAAAATCGAAGACACTGAACTGAATGAAGTAGATCACTACATCTACCTAGGACAACGAATCTCCATTACACCCCCAAAAGAAGAAGAAATCAAGCGAAGAATCACACTAGGATGAGAAGATCCTATTAATCCTAAAAAGAAGGGTGTATAACCAATGCATCCTCCCAATAGTCACTTATGGAGCTGAAACATGGAACCTAACCAAGAGACAGATCTGCAAATTGAAAACCATGCAACGTCCACATGAAATAATTATGCTGGGTCTCACGTGGAGAGACCACAACACAGCACAGTACATCCAGGAAAAGACAAGAGTCAAGGACATCATAGAATCCATTAAAAAGCACAAATGGTAGTGAGCTGGCCATGTTGCAAGAATGGCAGACAACCGATGGACATCGCATATCATGACATCGATCCCCCGAGATCACATACGCCACCGAAGCTGGCAGAATATTAGATGGAGAGACGAGCTAGACAAATTCAGAAAGTACTGGCTCCACGACGCCCATGAGAGAGAAGTATGGTGAATGCTGGGGAAGGTCTATGTCCAACGACGGACGCTGAAAGACTGATGATGATGATGATGATGAATCCTGGCAATCTAAATGACGAATAAAAACAAAACCAGTAAAAACAACTACAATAGCATTACTAGATTCACTGTAATTAATCGTAAATGATTCTCTTTTGAGTTCCGTGTGACGCAATTGTATTGCTGCTTGCTGCCCGTTGAGAACTTCCTAAGATGACAACCTAATGATATTTTGCAGCAATTATTCTATTAATCATATTATTGTCAATACTTTTTTCTTACCCAGGCAATTAATTCCAATGAACCGTCTTACTGGCTTGGCTGTTGGCTGCAAGGAATGAATGAATGAATATTTTTCATCTCTCTGATTCGTATTTACAAAGGCAATGATTAAAGCAGCCTGTTGCGTTGAAAAAAATTCTGCCTGTCATACGATACTAAGGCTTTGAAATAATTCGCTTACTTCTCTTATTTTTAAAGAACAAAAATTAAAGGAGATAATTTATGGGAAAATCCATAATCTCCCGATTTCTCGAGAACTTCTGATCTAGAAAACTTCAGACTCGGGACTGTACTACTTTGTGTGCTTACCAATCTATCAGGCGAATTGTCAAGTAATCGTGATGCATGCACACAGACAGATATTTTTTTAGTTGTAGGAGGATGTATTTTCTTTTAACAAGCTTACCTGTATTCGTCTTTTAGTGGAATCATTAGGATTTTTACTTGATTAAATAGCGGTGGGCAGGCCATGTTACAAGAATGGCGGACAACCGATGGACATCACGACTCACGGCATGGATCCTCTGAGATCACATGCGAAACTGAAGCCGGCAGAATATCAGATGAATAGACGAACTAGACAAATACAGAAAGTACTGGCTACGCGACGTCCATGATGGAAAAGTATGGCAAATCCTTGGGAAAGTCTATGTCCAACGACGGATGTTAAAAGACTGATGATGATGATGAAAGAAATTAATCCACTTTGTAATAATTAAAGCAGTTGAAACACTCCTTCCCTGAACTTTTCCATGCCTTTGAATGAGAGAAAAAATGAACGTACAAACTAATCTTCATGGAATTTTGCACAATATTCACAATTAAAACTTCAATGTTATAATAGTAGTTAAAATATTATTGAACTTCAATGTTATAATAGTAGTTGATATATTATTGAACTTCAATGTTATAATAGTAGTTAAAATATTATTGAACTTCAATGTTATAATAGTAAATAATATATTATTGAACTTCAATGTTATAATAATATTTAATATATTATTGAACTTCAATGTTATAATAATAGTTGATATATTATTGAACTTCAATGTTATAATAGTAGTTAATATATTATTGAACTTCAATGTTATAATAGTAGTTAAAATATTATTGAACTTCAATGTTATAATAGTAGTTAATATATTACTGAACCCCAATGTTATAATAGTAGTTGATATATTATTAAACTTCAATGTTATAATAATAGTTAATATATTATTGAACTTCAATGTTATAATAGTAGTTAATACATTATTGAACTTCAATGTTATGATAGTTAATATATTAGTGAACTTCATATTATAATAGTAGTTAATATATTACTGAACTTTAATGTTATAATAGTTAATATATTACTGAACTTCAATGTTATGATAGTAGTTAAAATATTATTGAACTTCAATGTTATAATAATAGTTAATATATAATTAAACTTCAATGTTATAATAGTTAATATATAATTAAACTTCAATGTTATAATAGTAGTTAATATATTAGTGAACTTCAATGTTATAATAGTAGTTGATATATTATTGAACTTCAATGTGATAATGATAGTTAATATATTATTGAACTTCAATGTTATAATAGTAGTTAATATATTACTGAACTTCAATGTTATAATAGTTAATATATAATTAAACTTCAATGTTATAATAGTAGTTAATATATTATTGAACTTCAATGTTCTAATAGTAGTTAATATATTATTGAACTTCAATGTTATAATAATAGTTAATATATTATTGAACTTCAATGTTATAATAATAGTTGATATATTATTGAACTTCAATGTTATAATAGTAGTTAAAATATTATTGAACTTCAATGTTATAATAGTAGTTAAAATATTATTGAACTTCAATGTTATAATAGTAGTTAAGATATTACTGAACTTCAATGTTATAATAGTAGTTGATATATTATTGAACTTCAATGTTATAATAATAGTTAATATATTATTGAACTTCAATGTTATAATAATAGTTGATATATTATTGAACTTCAATGTTATAATAGTAGTTAATACATTATTGAACTTCAATGTTATGATAGTTAATATATTAGTGAACTTCATATTATAATAGTAGTTAATATATTACTGAACTTTAATGTTATAATAGTTAATATATAATTAAACTTTAATGTTATGATAGTAGTTAATATATTATTGAACTTCAATGTTATAATAATAGTTAATATATAATTAAACTTCAATGTTATAATAGTAATAAATATATTAGTGAACTTCAATGTTATAATAGTAGTTAATATATTACTGAACTTCAGTGTTATAATAGTTAATATATAATCAAACTTCAATGTTATAATAGTAGTTAATATATTATTGAACTTCAATGTTATAATAGTAGTTGATATATTATTGAACTTCAATGTTATAATAGTAGTTATTATATTATTGAACTCCAATGTTATAATGATAGTTAATATATTTTTGAACTTCAATGTTATGATAGTTAATATATTATTGAACTTCAATGTTATAATAGTAGTTAAAATATTACTGAACTTCAATGTTATAATAGTTAATATATAATTAAACTTCAATGTTATAATCGTAGTTAATATATTATTGAACTTCAATGTTCTAATAGTAGTTAATATATGATTGAACTTCAATGTTATAATAGTAGTTAATATATTACTGAACTTCAATGTTATAATAGTTAATATATTATTGAATCCAATGTTATAATAGTTAATATATTATTGAACTTCAATGTTATAATAGTTAATATATTATTGAACTTCAATGTTATAATAGTTAATATATTATTGAACTTCAATGTTATAATAGTTAATATATTACTGAACTTCAATGTTATGATAGTAGTTAATATATTATTAAAATTCAGTGTTATAATAGTAATTAATATATTATTGAACTTTGTCACTAATTAAACCATATTCCAAAAGCGACCACGGGGTGATAACTATGAACTTAGAAAAGAACAGCAGTGGGAGGCTACGAAAACAACATACATATATATATATATATATATATATATATATATATATATATATATATATATATATATATTGGTTCTGACTTGAAGTTTGGAAAATTATATTAAATAGCAATAATGAATTGGTTTTCACCTCAAAGGAATTATACGTAGACGCGAATTTCAGTTTAAAATTATATCATATTCTATAACTGGACGATTCGTCTTTCATCAGATATGTGCGACGGCTGCAAAGAATTATTATTTTAAATTATGTTGCAAAAAATAAAAGCATTGAATATCTTCATTATGAATGGAATAGACTTTCAATAAAAAAAAGAACAGGTCTGGTTAGTCACTCAATATAAACTGTTACGTGACTCACGTCCATTGGCGGCATCCCATGTTGCAGTTAGATGTTAAAAAAAAGGGTGATCAACGAAAAAGTTACTTATCTTGTCTTTTGTTAGACAGGGATCAGTGAAAAGAGTTTAATTTCTAAAAAAATAATCGTAAATGCTGTCATACATAAACTAAGGCATCATTTAAGCATAAACTTACATTTCAAACTGAACCTCCCACTGAAAACCTGTTTCAGCTGTGGGTGTCGAAAAAACAAAAAATCTCTCTCCTTCAAAATACGATAAGATAAAATGAGAATTAGATATCCATATTTATAGCCCTATAACATCATAGAATCAATCAAAAAGCTCAAATAGCAGTGGGCTGGTCATGTTGCATGAATAGCGGACAACAAATGGACATTGCAACTCACGGCATGGATCCCCCGAGATCACATACAAAACCGAGACCGGCAGAATATTAGATGGAGAGATGAGCTAGACAAATTCAGAAAGTACTGGCTGCGCGACGCCCATGATAGAGATGTGTGGAGAATCCTGGGGAAGGTCTATGCCCAACAACTGACGCTAAAAGACTGATGATGATGATGATGATGATGATAACCCTATAACTCCATTTGTGTAGCCTGTACACACGACGTATACGACGTAAACGAGCCAGCCTAGTTTAAAAACTGAAGAAACTTGTGTTGATACTTTTAATGACAGTTTTGGTTGACATCTCCTAATATACACGTATTAATCAACTATATATCCGGACACAAAATCCTCTGAGTTCGCACGAAAGCATCATGAAAAAAATATATGTATCGAAACTCTTATCAATTTATAATGTAATGCCAGAGGTCTACATAAGTTTTTATGAAATATCAAATACGTGACTATTATGTCACATCGTCAATATATAGACAATAGACTTTCAAATTATTTGACTTGATCTTCTCGGGGGCGTTTTGCGAAGTCAGTTACCGAAATGACTCTTGAAAAAAAACCCATAACAACCGGTGTATGAGGCTGAAAAACATAACAATTGTGATTTTCCTCCTGGGTGACAGACGAAGACGGACAAGCAAGTATTCTTATAGGTGCTAAGCATTTTTTCAGTATTCTGTCCTTCCCTCATTTTTTAAAATTATCTCTCTTTGGTACTTAGGTCCTTTTTTTTTCGGATAGAAATGTGACATGTCTACGACTTAGAAAACTGAAACCTTGAGCCTGGTTCTTATCATCGGTCTACGCTAGGAAAGTACGTGTGAATGTATCAATATCGAAGTAGTTTTTTTGTATCTTAATTGCTAGATCATTGAAGGAGAACGAAGCCAAACCTCTTTTAAAGAATTGAAGTTCCCCTTCCCACGTACTTTAATTTCAACAGCATCAAGTGTCCGACTTGTTTCACCCATTTTATCGATCGTCTTCAACATTTGAATGACGAACAATGAATATTCTTTCTATAATTGTTACAATAATAAATTTTGATAAATCCAAGTTCAAAACTGATTGACAAAAAATTGATTCAGGCAATTAAGTCTGTCAGCATTCTGTTAAGAATTGATGTATGAATAACTGTACAGTATGGTCAAAAAGTGATTATGTTTAAAATATCAATTAGTAGTGGCAAGACGTACGTAAGCAATGCATACACACACACACTCTCTCCCACACACAAGCATATTTATATATATGAATAAATATAGATAAATATATAAAACCTGTTTGAATAAATTTCATTGTTATAAAATCAAAAAAGCAGAGTTTGTCTTAATTAGACATCAGGAAAAAATATATGAAACTAACTTTCAATCAGATTCATATCATTCTGCTGTCCACGCAAGAAGATGTCTCATATTAATTAATCTTCCTCATTCAAACCCTTTGCAATTTGTTGTAACATTGCTTTTCCTGAAGGATCAAAAACCTAGCTTCGTGAATCTAAAAGAAATGTTTGGATCCAACCAGGCTATCAAGGGGCATCTGCTGTTTCTGGTCTTTTTTGAAAACAAAAAAATCTTTTTTTTCCAAATGATATTTCTTTGTTGTTCGGGTAGCCTCAATTAAAACAGTTGCATTTTTAGATGGTACTGTGTTAAAATGTACTTTGAGTAGGGAAAATGTATAGGAGTTTCACTCAAAAAGTGCCTTCGACTTATTGACCTAAATCTCCGAGGTTCTGTCAGGGCAGAGATTGTTGTCATCCTGTGATGTACGCACGAATATATATTTACACAGGTCACTAAACCGGGGATTTGATTTAAATACTTTGGTTATCTTTGATCACTATTGCTAACATTAATATGTCGATCAAATTCAGGATACGCACTCACTTCTCAATCAATGTAATCTACGGGTGGACGTGTCTCTAGATTTCAAAGGTTTATAAACTTTTTTCCCCAAGAGTAGAGCGTTCTGTACTCATATTTATTCATGCTTTTAGATAGTAAATGCAATTTTGAAATATTAATCAGTGTATGGCTGCAATATAAGGTCTGCCAAGTGGAAACATCTTGAAATTTGACCTGGGAAGGTTTTAGCCAAAGACGACACAGTGAATCGCCAAATTATGCTAAGATGTCATGTAAAGTTCAATGTAGCGTTTATTGCTTAAATGTAGCAATTGGCATTCACTCAAATATATCTCCCTTCCTGCGGAGAGTTCACAAACACACCACACATACACACATACACACACAGATATGCCTCGAAATTCATATAGAATGGTATTATAGTAAGTGTGTTGTGGTGTATTTTGGGAGTGTGTGTCTCGTTTGGCATAATTCACAGAATGTTCAAGACAGTGGCAGACCGAGTGCAGTTATTTGCTTGAATGGCTGCCCAACTAAGAAGCATGGTCGAGAGTGCAGAGGCTATTTTGGTGAAGACGAACCTTGATCAACCGATTACGGACCTTTGCCCTTCTGGTTGGACAGTAACACTCTGCCTGCGTTCAGGACAGGTCTCCATCAAAGAAGAAGAAGAAGGAGAAGAAGAAGAAAAAGAAGAAGAAGAAGAAGAAGAAGAAGAAGAAGAAGAAGAAGAAGAACAACAACAACAACAACAACAACAACAACAACAACAACAACAGGAAGAGTTTCGTTGTAATGCAAACTTGGAGAACTACTTTTGACAGAATATCCGTCTGAGCGCGTGCGCTTATGCGACAACTGGCAAATGACATTCGCCATTTATACTTTTATGCAAAGAAGGCGTTGCAGAATCGAATTTGATGTTGTTTGATCAGAGGTTCTCAAGAAATCTCAAAAGAATAATGAGAGAAAAAAGAAAAAAGATTTCAATTTCATTAAGAAAGTAGCCCACTGGTAAATCTTACAAAAAAAAAATTAACCATTTTTTGACCAAGAACGACAACTACAATTGACTACGGTTGAAAAAAAACGTCTGTATGCGTACTTGTATGCACTGGGAATACTCGATGATTGGCCACTGTACTAAGTTGATATTCCCCTAGTATATTATTCAGCACCAAAAGGCATTGCAGTATCGAGTCTCCTGAAGTCGTTTGCATCAGTGGTTCTCGAGAAACCCAATGGAGAGCAATTATTCAACAACTGATCATTGTACGAAGCTGACAATTGCCAAATATAATGATTAGCACATAAGACAGTGCAATGCTGGGATTGAAGTCGTTTGTATCACTGGTGCTCGAGATAACTAATAAAAACAAAAAAATTAAAAAATTACAGATCTTTCTTTATAGTTTTTATAAATCATTCCTCTTGCATACTGCTCTTTAGAATTATCCAAATTTAGATATAAGATATACAAATTGGCAACATAGAAAAGTTGTAACCGAAATATCACGAAACTGTCGTTTTGTTTGACGGAAAATTGCTGTACATGACAATTATTGCAGACTGCTTAAGTCCCCTTTCCAAACACGTACCTTTGGAAAAGGTACTTCCTGATGCTCTAGAAATAAATAAAGTACATTGAAGCAGCAATCGTTCTTTTAAATATGCAGAGTCAACGTTTTTAATAGTTGCAAATAAGATTCACAAAAAGATCACATTTGTACGCATGAATGGTCAGAATTGTCAATCAAGCACTTTTGACGATCACTTGTCATCATCCAAAGTCAGAAAATTTTACTAGTGATAATGAAACGTTATAGTAATAATTAGGTTTATATATATATATTTTTTTCGCGTTATGATAATGTATTGTTTGCCTGGAGTTTTCCCATTTATATAAAGAGAAAGTGAATAATAATCCTTGGGAATATTGAATATAACATTCTTCCATTGATATCTGGAAAGTTTTTGCAGTTTCCTTCGCGCACATTCATAATTCCTGGCGGACGTGATCTTCAAAACCAAAGAAGGTTAAGTTATTAGGAAAATCTTTCTATTGGAGAAGAACGTCTTTATAATGATAGCTTTTACAAATGCACCATTGTAAGATGCTCAACATCTCATCTTCCCGGGTGAGGATTTGTTTCTTATCAATTTTTAAAGGCTTAAAAGCATTACAGAAGAACAAGATTATTGATGGGCAAAGTTTCCGTTACTCTGTATATAGTATCGCCCACTCTCTTGTCATATTCTTCTTTTTGATATCTTATTATCGTCAAGGTCACTGTTAATACCACACATTTCAATATTTGATTCTCTTAATGCATACAGCTTAATACTAAAAGCATTATACGGATGGCTAAGCATTCCTGGTTTCTATAACAGCGAGCGACTTTTTTTTTTCAATGATAATTTTAAGAAAGCTATTATTCACCTTGTTTCAGAACTTGTTATTCCCACCTGTTTGTTCACGAATTACAAGGACAATCTTGTGAATGACACGCTTTTCACTACTTAGACCATTTTCTTCATCCGAACAAGTGCGATTACTCGCCGATTTAACAGGTAACACCAGATTTAGACGCTGAACTTCAAGCTTCCAAATCAATTGATGAATTTCTATGTTCTACATTGCAAACTGAGTCAAGACTGAAAGCATGTATTTTTTTTTAATGGATACAGTTATCTCCCTCTCTTACAAATATAAATTTACACACACATACACACACACATACACACACACATATATATATATATATATATATATATATATATATACGTATATATATGTATATATACTTACTGCAAAGCTTAACTGCTTTAAACATTGAACACATTAAAAAGCACAGTATATCAGGAAGAAAACGGGCTTCAAAGACATCATATAATCTAGTAAAAAAACTCAAATGGTAATGGGCAGGCCATGTTGCAAAAGTCGCACACAACCGATTGACATCAACATGGATCCCCAGAGATCACCAGCGAATTCGAGGCCGACGGAATACAAGATGAAGAGATGAACTAGACGAATGCAGAAAATACTGGCACTAGAACGCCCATGATTGAGAATTGTTGCGGATCTTGGGAAATGTCTATGTCCAACGATGGATTATAAAAGACTGATGATGATGATGATGATGTTTTGTGGAGTATCATTAATGCAGGAATTCGCTTGACTGAGGTTAAGTTCAACAAAGATATAAAACTTTTCAGCTCAAACTTATCCGTGCTGAACAAGCTTATGATAAAGCTCGTCGTTAGAAGATCTAACCTTTACCAGGATTAAATCAACTCCCGTCACCACAAATACGTTTGCAATCTTTGTTTGTCGACTAACGCGATTAGAGATAGACGAGCATTCACGTAGGAAGAACAACACCCAGTTACTCTGAACGTATGAGAATTTACTTTTTCCCCAAATTTCTATAATTCTGCGCTTTTGTCTTATTTACGCTTGCTACAAGAAAAAAAAAGTTTGTTCATTGGAAATTCCGAGGTTTTCTTTAATATAATTCTTGGTATTATTTGCCAATGTAACTTCTTGCAGAAGAAACAATGGAGCGACACAAATACAACGGAAATCACTTAGAATACATGTTTAAGAATAAAAATCTCTCTCAGATATCTGATGACATCTTGTTATCCAAATGGTGAAAAGTTTTAAATAAGCACTCTCCAATGAAAATCATTGCACGAATCTTTTGCACGAAAATCATAGCTCGAATCATTTGCACGAAAGTTTTGTTTTTGCTTTAAATATCAATTCTTGTGGATGCACGAATATATATATATATATATATATATATATATATATATATATATAGAGAGAGAGAGAGAGAGAGATATATAGATAGATAGATAGAGAGAGAGAGTGAGAGAGAGAGAGAGAGAGAGATAAACAGATGTGTAATGCTTTATAGTTGTTAGTCGTACACTTGAGAGAATATAACTAAATAAGATTTATGACTTATTATTCTCATTTATTTCTAATTTGGCTGAATTTCTGTGATGAGGAATAATCATGATTATAAACTAATTTTATTAGACTAATGTCCTTATCTTGGTTTTTATGACCCCAACGTTTCAGCTGTTATAATTCCTCGCTTTGTTCAGGTTATCAATTGGGAATTTCAAACCAATCTCTTTATTCAATCGATAGGAATAAATTCTTATCGTCGATGTCAGGGGGATATCTCATATCGGTTTATTCTTCCAAATCCATTCGTCTTTACATCTCCCAACGAACCAAACTGCATGGCTCTTTCCAGATATTAAATTCACGACTGCTAGATAGGTTACTAGATACCCGACCAACGCCCTTATTCACCCAGCCCAGTGTTCCATGGGACAATTTGGTGGGTGGGGGAATATCGCTTTTCTTCCTCTTCAACTGAAATAGAGTGCATGACTTTTTCATTATCTAATTTACCCAGTTTGGAATTATCTGATTTGCGGGTCAATTGGTTGTTTTCGAGCCAATTCTTTCAAGTGCCTTACTGTAAGAATAACTGGATGCATGTACAATATTGTGTGCAATAAAGAATAGAAGGCTCATATTTCCTGTTCGACAATCACCTATTTCAACCTCATTTACCGTAGTGTTACGACCGAAAATATTGGGCAACTATTGTACTCGTTTTTATCAGACTTCGTGTCTGAACAGAAATATTCATGAGACTTAATGGTCTCATGCACGGCACAACGAATAATACTGTTACAGTCACTGAAGAGCCAAATGTCAAAGGAAATGCAATATAATATTCCTCTGAAATGATAGAGAATCAGAATAGAGAATCAGAATAGAGGCAAAGATAGTTTATCTTATTGTTGTATTGGCCTTTTGAGGAGATGGGGAAAACAAAACACAGAGATACGTCGTTTCCTTGTGGTAATTTTACTTGGGGCTTGTTCGCTTTTATTCGAGATGCACCGAAATCGCCTTGAGAATGTCATGATTTGCAGGAACCAACGGAGTTTTATATATATATATATATAAATATATATATATATATATATATATATATATATATATATATATATATATATATATATATATATATATATATATATATTGCTATAAAACACGGAGATATGCCTTTTCTGTGTGGTAATTCTGCTCGAGGCTTGCTGGCTTTTGTTTGGAAAGCACTCGAAATCGCGTTAGGAATTTTATGATTTGTAGGAAATCTCTCTCGCTCTCTTTTCTCTTTCCCTCTCTTTCATACATATATATATATATACATACACACACACACACACACACATATGTATATATATATATATATATATATATATATATATATATATATATATATATATATATATATATATATATATATATATATATATATATATATATATGCTGTATTTACTCTTGTTGGGATGGGAAAACAAAACACAGATTTGTGCCGTTTCTGTTTGGTAATTCTGCTTGAGGCTTGCTGGCTTTTGTTCTGAAAGCACCCAAAATCGCGTTATGAATTTTTTCTATGTATTTATCTATTTTCTGTTTATATCTATTAAAAAAGGTTAAATACGTCATATGTGTGTGTGTGTGTGTATCATATATGTGTATGTGCGTACATTAATGTTGTATGTGCCCATATGTGGTGTGTGTGTGTGTGTGTAAGTATGTTGAGTGAGTGCAAATTGTATCCAATACATTCAAAAAGAACCATTTCAACAAACTTATATACCTGCAAAATTGACAGAATTTAGATGCTATGTTCAGTCCCGTTTCAATACTTCTATTCTTTTTTGTGTTTGGTCCGAATTTTTTCAATCTTTGAGCTGTTAAAATTGGCTTTTTGAAACGTATCAAATGTTTTCTGCTCTCACCACAGTTAAATCTATGACTGTAAATCTCTCTCTCTATCTCTGCTTCTCCGTCTATCTGTTTGTCCGTCTGTCTGTCCATCTCTCTCTATATGTATATGAAAATGTGTGTAATGAACATGTCGCTAATAATGCATCATATACTCTTAGATACTTTTGAGACTTCTGCATATACATTCATAGACACTCGTTGAGACGGATACACAGTTCAATGGATATATCTATACCTCTTTGTAAGCTTATGTTACGATATATACAAATATATACACACACACACACTCACATATACACACACACACTCACATATACACACACGCACACACATACGTATGCATATATATATACATATACACACACACACACACATATATATGGTCTATATCAGTAAGAAAACGTTTCTATGAATTCAAGTAAAAAACTACTTTAATTTTTATGCATAGAAGACATAAAGTCGACCATTGTAGTTGCTGATCCTTCCGTGTATACACAAACACATTATATATATATATATATATATATATATATATATATATATATATATATATATACATCCATCCATCCATCCATCCATCCACCCACACATTTTGTCGTGATTACCTTCTACTGTTGCTTGTGCCTCGGCTGTTAAGTGAATAATATTTTCACGTAGAAAAAGAATTCGGCCTGGAAGCTCGTTTTCTTTTGCATTTCCCTTCCTCCATGTATATTTGATGTACGGAGGAGAAAGCGTATAATTCGGCAATCATGTAAATGTAAGTTTCTGAATGCGAACTGCTTCTATGATTTTCTTTATATCCTGCTAGTCGTATCATGTCCCTTAGCGCATTGCTTTGCTGCAGATAAAATAGAGAATTATTCCCGGTTGCAAAGTCGGACCCCAAAACCGTACAGAACATAAATTACTGACAAGAAAAGTGAGAAGGTTTAGAGATTTGTTCTGTTCTTTTCTCGCTGTTTCAAGCAAAGCTATCCAACAGAATCAATGTTATTTTGTGACTTTTATACTCTATTATTTTTGTAAATATTGTTCAATATTTGACCTATGCAGGAGCATTGACTGGTAAACATGTATTTAAGCGCATGAAACAGGCGTCGTTGCTCAAGAAGTAGGAATAATGATTCCGATGTATTGTCAATAGAATACACTGATAACGGAGGAGCTTAGCTAAACAACTGTGCAATTTGTGATAAAAACGTAATTAGTTATATTAACAGCCAAAAACTTCCCCCAAAAGATCTGGATATTGAGTCACCCAATTTCACAGCAATTTTTCAGAATGGCTGCCAACGACCACTGCTTTCAGATCATCTTTCTCATCAGCGATATATATATATATATATATATATATATATATATATATATATATATATATATATATATGTATTGTAGTCATAATTAATTGAATTTACTTATCATATATAATTGCTATTTACATAATACATGCAATTCATTTGAAATTCAAGATGGTGGCCATGACAAAATACAGAAGTTAAATATATCATCCAAATGCTAATTACTGAGAACTATGTATTCTATATTTGTGGAAGCGATATTTTTCTATGATCGTCATCATAACTTTCATAACCGCCACTAAAACCCCCATTACAACCATGGTGTGATGCTTAGCAACCTGGCCTCATGGGTCATTGTCACTGAGTAGTGAGTTCTATTCTTAGTTAATACTCCATGCTATTAGTCTAGCACCCATGCTTAGTAAACAACTATGATGCAAATTTCAGTTTAATATCCATAAAATGTAGTTTATATCCTAATTTCCCAAATGTATAGTTCATGTTCTCTGATTGTGACATACTTGAGAATGATAATTATTCCAATGTTCAATCTCTGTTCATTCCAGCAAAGGCCAGTTGATACTTTATACTAGTCGCAATCATAAAAATAATTCCAGTCCCAGCCAATATTATAGTTGGACCAAATATTTTATTACGTCAAGCATATCTGTTTAATGTTATAAAGAGTTTAAAAGTCATAGATCTTAGTTCTTTTGCAAATAACATGCACGACACGGATCATAGATAACAATATTAATGTATATTTAACGTCTAGTATAATAAGTAAGAACTGTATTATTCCATGTTCGTATATATATATCCGACTTACTCATTCCGTCCTGTTTCTCATATATTACAATTTTATAATGATAAATTCTAAGCAAGAAAAATTGTATGCATTAGAACAAAATTTATATAAGTCAATTTAGAATAGGAAGTAAATTTCTCCCAGAATTCAATTATTCAACCTACTAACCGAAGTTTGACTTTTCGAATAAAATGAAAAAATACACCTGTGATATTTGTCACTGCTCGAAGCGAGTTTAGAAAGAACATTAACAATGGATTTCATCAAAGGTATTATGAACTACATATGCGTTTGGGAAAATATTAGAAATATATAAGGTATAAAATCCGACAAAATACACATACATACAAGTGTATGTATAGTTATAACTGAATTTTTATCTAAAATGCTCAATGCATAATGGTCAGTTTTAATGATTAACCGAGCAAAGTTCGCTTAAATGAAGTAACAGGGACGGAGCTTATGCTGAATTGATATTACTTGTGTCGAATAAAATCCTTTTTCTTCATCAGACCGAGAACTTACTTATGTATTTATGTATAAGTTGTGCGCAAAAGTTTCCAGCCAATAATTGGTATTCAACAGCGTGTCCAGTCTTCAAAAGAGAGCGCTTGGAAATTTTTACGAGCAACCCATATATGCGAATGATTTTAGTTGTAGGTATAAATGTTCACTCAACTATAAAACACTTTACAAAACTGACTGATAAAGAGGCAAACATTGACCCATTAACGGCAGATGACTGTGATTTTATTCTTTACAGTTCTATGGCTCAACAGTGAATGGCGGAAATATCCATTTAGCAAATTCCTTGCCTTTTCACTTAAAGTTACAGTGGACTTATCTCTGTTTAGATCAATGTTTCATCGGCTGTAAATTCAATTGAATTGGTTCATTGTTTGCAGAGAGAACTCGGTTCTGTTTATAATACAACAATCTGTATAATTGCATCACCGTCGCATTTAGAATGAGGTAATTGAGCTAGGCTGCATAAAGACTGGACCCTTCCAGCTCCAAAAAAGAGTAAAGCAAGGTGATACCAGCTCACTCATACTCTTCACAGCCTGTTTCGAGATGATCTTCCGAAACCTGGACTGGGAGACCAGAAGAATCAAAATAGATGGCGAATATCTGAGCAACTTCCGATTTACAGACGACATCGTTCTTTTCGCAGAGAACCTACATGACCTCTAACTTATGCTAGGCGAATTAAACGAAGAAATCAAGAAAGTCAGCCTACACATGAATTTCAGTAAACCAAAAGTCATGTGCAAAAATCACATCGAGAATAAGAACATACATGTCAAAATCGAAGATGTAAAACTGGGGAAAGTAGACCACTACATCTACCTAGGATAATGATTCTCCATGAGATCCTCGAAAGAAGATGAAATCAAACAAAGAATCATTCTAGGATGGCAAGCCTTCGGCAGAGCAAGCTCAACCTTAAAAAACTAGACGATCCCAATAATCTTTAAAAAAGAGTATACAGCCAATGCATTCTTTCGATAGTCACTCAAACTAAAATAGAGAAATCTCAAGACAGCACAGTATATAAGGGAGAAAATAAGAGTCCAAGACATCATAGAATCCATTAGAAAACTCAAATGGCAATGAGCTGGTCATGCTATAAGAATGGCAGACAAACGATGGACATCACGGATCCCGATATGGATCCCCAAAGATTACATGCGAAACAGAGGTCTACATAACACAACATAGATGACTAATCAAATTCAGAAAACGCTGGCTCCGTGACGCCCATCAAAGAATTGTGGTGGATCCTGGGGAAGGTCTATGTCCAACGACTGACAATAAAAGACAGTTGATAATGAACTGAGCTGCACTCCTACAGTCCATGGGTTAAAGAGCAGAACATTTGCATTTAATGCAAAAGGGTTATCCGTTAGAAATGAAATATTGGGGAAAGAAAAGTCTTTTTGTTTTTATTTTGGCTTTGTGTTATCGGTCAGTGGAGTTCATTTTCGTTGGACCTATATCTAGACGTATCAATTGAAGCGGTCCAATTAGGTCTCTCTAATATGGCTCCTTGTCCTTGTTTATCGAAGGTGTCCAGAATCAGAGGAAATGTTATCAGGCAGCAGCCAGACGAATGATCGATTAGTTTCGGCCGACTTTTGCCGAGTGGTAAAAGTCGGAAAAAAATGATGGACGAGAAAAAAATCACTAACGTAGAGAGAATCTTTTTTTTCCTCTCTTTCTCTTTCTTTTAGATAAAAGAGAAATCGTTGCTTTAGATATAAAGGACAAAACTGTTCGATCAAGTAATTATTGATCGGTATCAAGTTTCGAACAAATCGGTTTTTAAAGAGCAAGGAGGCAATGGAAATACTTTTCAATACTGCAATGACGTCTCAGCCTCTTTCTGAACTGATGAAAATGAATCACCAAAAATGGAGGCTTCAGGCGTTCAGGCACAAACACAATTATATCAAAAGAAGTGGACTTGGGGCCGGAATCATCATCATTATCATCATCATCATCATCATCATCATCATCACCATCATCATTCTTTTGGCGTCTGTCGTTGGACATAGACCCCTCAAAAAATTTGCCAGACCACTCTATCATAGGCATAGCGGAGCCAGTGTTTTCTGAATTTATCTAGGTCGTCAGAACACCACACTTCCTGTCCGCCATAATTTCGTATATGATCTCTGGGGATCCACGATGTGAGTCATGGTACCCAGCGGTTGTTTGAAATTCTTGCAACATGTCCAGCCCATTGACATTTGGTTTTTCCGACTCTCATTTCTATGATATATCCGACTCCTTTCTTTTCTTGAATATACTGTGCTATCTTATGATCTCTTCACGTGTGGTTGAGCACGATTCTCTCATGTGCACGTTGTAAGGTTCACAGGTCATACGACGCGTTGGTTGCATACTTTCTTTTTAGGACTTGTGGGGTTTGCACATTTTTTAAAGTCGAACTTGCTCTACAGACAGCTTGCTCGAGATTGTTCGCTTTATTTTTTCTCCTTTTAAAGACTTCATGGAGACTCGTTGTCCGTGGTAGAATTCTGTTTATTGTTCATGACATTTGTTTAGCAGAAGTTCATGTGGGATCAAGTTTTTTTGCTTGCATTATTTAGTTTGTCTAGCATTTTTTTGAGATCGTGATCAATTTTTAATAAAGAGGATGATGTAGTCAGGAAATGTGATGTCACTAAGGTATTCGCCGTCTATTCTGATTTCTTTGTGTTCCCATTCTAAGTTTCAGAAGATCATATCAAGACAGGCTGTGAGGGATGCAAACAGCTCAACTGTACAACGACTCAAGATTTCAGTGGAGTGCTCCAGATAAGTCTTTGGAGAATATGTTTGGGTTCGTTCGAAGATGGCAATTCTCAACCTTATAAGTACGGTATGAAGTCCCAGCGCTGTAACAGAGCTCCGTAAGAATTTTTGAGTAGACTAATGAAAACAACTGGACATGTTAGAGAAACTTTCAGTGAGTAAGAATATCTTCATAGAGGAGGAATTCATCTTCATGGTGCCTTTGTTGGAAAATAATTTTCGTCAAATATGGGCATATTCTATATCATTCAGAACGAAGTCACCTAGGATGTCCCTGCAGGGCTCTATTACAGCGCCAGGTTTAATGGCGTCACTTCCTCCTCGACGGTTGTAGTCTCCTGGAAATTAAAAATTTTATGGGACCCTTGGAAGGTGCTGACAATTCTAAAATGGTTGGGAGTTACTTACCCCTACTCAGTGCAGCCTAGACTGACATAGTTGCTCGTTTGAAGCCTACCATCGACACACTTCTCTCTTAGGGCAACTGGAGTTCACCATGATGTCACACTTTAGAACTGAAAATATAATTGTTTCAGTTTTGTGAAATTGTTACCGTTTGAAGAATCTTTTTCTCAGTCAAGAAAATCACGTAATGACATTAACGTTAATGTGTTGAAATTTTTATTGTCTGTACGTAATGATAGTAAGAGGTCAATTTAACTTAGAAATATGAAACAAACAGGAGAAAAGTGTGATACTAAATAAACCTTGATGTATATTTAGGCTGATGAACAGGAGAATAAAAAGTAGTAATTAAAATGAATTTTAAGTATATGGTATGAAGCAGACTTGAACTGTACGTATATATTATTTTTCAAAATCAAAACTTTATCCATGAAGCATAAATATCTACTGCAGTCACCAGCAATTTGTCTTTTTACAACAATGATGGTATAAATGTTTTACAGCTGGAAGATAACGAGTCAAAACTTGAAAGCAGCGTCCTTAATTTAGATGCTATGTGTGATGGCACCGTAATAGAGCCCTGTAGGGATATCTTAATTGTGCTCCTGGCTTAGGAAAGATAAGAATCATTCTGAAATACAGCAATCATAAAATGAGACGTACACACAGTATAATAACGATAGAGGAATCTAAAAACAAAACCTGAGTTATAAAAATCAACTACAATTAGAAAAAGAAAGACATTGAACGTTTGCAAAAATCTAGGTAGTCATTGAAAAGAGTCTGTATCGATTGAGATAAGCTTAGTTCCGCGGGGAGCTGAATCTATAAAAGGATGATGTTCTCAAGGCAGTATGAAAAAAGCTTTAATGTATGAGTTGTATTTTTTTTGTTATCTATTAACTAATATTCCATTAATGTACAGTGATTATCACGTGGACTTATTAGCCAATCAATGTCAGGATTCCATTAGCAAGAAATGCTCATAAAAATCACGGCTGCTCGCAGGCCAACTGGTGATTTTCTGTGGTTGGCAGCGCCAAGGGTGTCTTGGATTTTTTCTCTTTGTATAGTCTTTCCTCAGATTCAACGGCGTTTCGTAAAAGTTATCACCGTTTTTATTGCTTACCTAAATAGTATTAGTTAACTGATATGTTTAGTTCATTAATCATTTCAAATGCATTTATTTATGATACAGTGTTTTATTTCTAATGTATGAAAGAAATAGTAAGACAGAAATAGTGCGTTTGCCGATTTCAAACCGACGTCTAATCAGTAAAAGAATTGCTGTTAATGGGAAGAAAATCTTTACTTTTGAATGGATCCAAATGAACTTATAAATCTAAGAAGACTTACTACGCCATTTTCCTTAAAATGGCATTAAAAATATTTTTATGAATAGATACGCGAAAGAGATAAATTTCAAGCATTAATTTCTTTTTTGAACTATCCAATCCAGCACTTATCGCTTAAAAATTTAAATCGTAGCTTTTTTCTCGCTAGAATTGACAAAACAATAAAGTAAATAAAAATAATAGTTGAAGACATTCAGCATATCATCAATTAATATAAAATCTAAGAGGATTAAGTAAAAACAATCTAGTTTATACTTGATGGAAAATAAATTCTTGTTTTTTTGTTCTATTTTACATTATTTGTGTTCCTTTCTTTAGAATTTCAATGTAGATATCGAAAAAACATTTTAATTTTCTTAACAATAACAGGTAGGGGTCTAGATTCCTTGAAGTCCCACCCCCGGATCAGTGCCTTTTTTTCTATTCATCTCACTCTGTAATGAAATGATTCCATTGCATTGGATATTTCAGATGAAGAATCAATCTCTTTTGTCTCAAAACATGAAGCCTTAGTGATGATCGGTTTTCTGTATTTTTCTCTTTTCAGGATTCGGAATCTGGTACCATAATCAGTTTATCGATTCCAGTACCTTGACTTCAAAAACCTTCTTGCTGAGAAGCTATCACCAATCGATATCAGTCAGTAATTTCTTTTTGGCTTTCATCTGGACAGCGTTGAAATCAACAATCACAAAGAAAAGTATGGATCTAAGTGCATGTCATCTCAACTCTCCTCATTCATCATTCTTTTTTTTTTTTCTTTTCCTATCTGGATTGCTTGATATTTCACCATTCGTCTGCCAATCATTTTTCGATAACATTTCCGACAAGAGGTAATAAGAACGAAGCAGTTAGATCTAGAAACCTTCAACTGCTTTGACTGCCCGGACAAGTCTAGCTGTTTGGTCAGGAATTGATCTCTAGAGCAGATATTCTGAAACTGGTGAATGATTCACCCAAAGGAAGATTGAGTTACGACTCAACTTGCTTAAATACTTATATTTTCAATACTTGAAGTGACATTGTTATCAGGATGGTTAGTAAGCTATTATTTCTTTTTAATGGTAGTAGTCACCAGGAGCTTTAAAAATGGTTTTCTCAACTTATGGTTTTTAAATTTCAAAGTTTCAGGATATTTCCCAAATTTACTGTTAGATAACATTTTAGAGGGCATCAGATGGGCTCACAATGAAGATTGAATTGTGAATAAAATTATTTAATAAAAAACGAATGATAAGACGAAAATGGAAGAAAAAAGAAAGGAGATAGAAATTTAATTGAGGGTGAATGACATTTGGTGACAAAGATTTGGAAGCGGATGACACAGAAATACAATATTTTTTTTTTTCAAATTTAGGGCAAAATTTAAATCATATCATCTAGCCAGAGGAAGTCCTGGTCGCTTTGACCATTTAATCAAAGGTACTTTATAGTTAATCGGAAAATCATTTCACACTTCAAGATGTCAGATTTGGGAGTCAGGTTTAAAATCAGCTCCCGATTATTGCTCTTTTTTTCCGTTTGTGCTGTTTAATCGTTGATCAGATTCCAAGTTGTGATGAAAATCAACTGAATGTTAGGATGAAGGGAAAAAAGTGAGTCAGAATTGATAATAATGAGACTGAATTAGTCTGAGAAGCACCACAGTAGAGTCAGAAGTAAAGACCAGATGAAAACGAATACATTCAATAAAATGGAAGGAATGTTATTGAATATACGATAAGGAAAGACAGGTTTGATTAGTCATTCAATAGAAACCGTCAACATCTTTTGGCAGCATGTCATATTGAGTTTTCATTTAAGAAAGGGAAAAAATGGATGACCAATTAGGAGTAAATTCTCAAATTTTCATCCCTCTAGCTATATTAGTGTGGCCTGTACGCACAATAAAAGCTCGCTTTACTAGCTAACCAGACTAAAAATCGACTGTTTTGGTCGGCAATTTCTAATAAATGCTCCCGGTCGAACAAATAAAATATGTTCTCGTATTTATGAGTGTACATGATCATCCATATAATGTAATCAGCTACTGGGAGATGCACCTGCATAAAAGACAGATTAATGTTTTGAAAGTTTTATAAAAGTATTTTTTAATCTCTATGAAATTTCGGGAACTTTATTATCAGATAAAACAGCACATCTGCATTTATCCTTCTATTCATCTCTGCGTGTAAATTTTTCTCTGTAATTTCTAGTTTTTGCGAGTCAACTGTTTTTCTCAGTAACTTCTACCAAGTCTATATTTCTTTCTGTTTCTTTCAAACCGGGGACATTTATACACTTTTTTTTGTTCTGGGAATCCTTGTTTTTCTTATCGTTCTTCAGAATTCTTAAGTTCTCAAGATACACTTATTTATTATGTTATCATATCATTTTGTGCGTGAAATACTGACTGCAGGGAGGATAAATAGTTGGGATTCTTTTTAGTTAATCTAGTCGAAAAAATAGTATTAAATTTCTTTCGTCAGCAATTTTCTGTGGTCTCAATCAATTAGACCCTAGAAACTATTAGAGTATACGTTAATTTTCCCCTTTTCAGAAATATCTTAATGAAAGCATGTAAATCGTTATCAAATATCAAATACATCTAGATCAAAACCTTCGCAAGGTAATTATCTTAATACTTTGAAGCCTCAATTCCATACAACAGATGGGAATTGATACTCCAGTTTATTATAAAATTACATTGTAAATAGAACCTCCTAAAAAAACTTGATTTTTTGGAAAATTAACAAAATCTCAGAATGTTCTCCAGTTTAATATTTCAAAAGTACAAACGATTTCTGATGAAAATTTTTTTCCCTTTATTTCCACTTGACCAATTAAGCGCATTCTGGAAATAGAGTATAGTCAAACAAACAATAGAATGCCGATGGGTGAGTCAGTATTTATGCTGCAATCATCGTAAAAATGCAGTCAGCATATTTTGGATTTCCATGTTCGATGGTGTCTTCAGGCACTAAAACTTTATGCTCCTTCTGCTGAATCGTTAATGTTCGAATTTGGAATATGTTCCTTGCGTAGAGAGAAACATGATTAGATATGATTCTTATCTTATAAAAAAGAACATCACAAACAAATATCAAATCCATAAGGTGTTCGTTTAAATTGTTTTCCTGGAAGTGACGATCTTCTAAGTTTATGCCTACAAAATAACTCTTTCGATAAGAACAAGCAAGCTGATCGAGTCAAATGTGCACGGTTTGGGATCCCAATTTTTTTGCTCACAAAGCAGAAATTCCGATGATGAACTCATGTCCCACAGTAAACTTATAACCATTAAATGGTACACAAACCCAGAGTTCACACTAATGAAGATGGGATACCTCCCGAAACATATCTAGACCATCAATGAAAACATTTACGGATTAATAAACTTAGTTTCCATACACTTTCACTCCTGAATCCGTCTCATTTCATATAGTTCAAATTATATATATATATATATATGTATATATATATATATATATATATATATATTGAACAGGACGGTCAGTACAATAGAATTTTAGCGATATATTTACTTACACATATATTCCTCATCCACCATTATCCCATCCAGTACCACGAGGTAGGATCGGAACATCTGCTCCAGACCCAGAGACTGGCTTCTTATCTCTGCCCTATGCTGAACTGGACGGTCAGTAAGGTTGAATTTAAGCGATATATTTACTCGTGCATATATTCCTCATCCACCAGTGCTCTATTCCTAAACTGGAAGAGCATTGCATAAGCTTATAATGAATGAGTTACCTCACTTAAAGAGTATCTATTTATACCAAATGATTCCCACCAATTTTCGTCCTCTAACAAAACAAACAAAGAGCTAGTGTACAATCACAGAATGAGCCATGGAAAGAGTAATGCAGGGCATAACAATAAGAGATAGAAAAAGATCAAGATGAATGAAAGAGAGAACTACAGTGGAGGATACGATACAAATAATAAAGGAACAAAATGGAGGTGGGTTAGACACTCAGCAAGAAAACATTACTGTGGATAGAGAAAGAGACTAGTTAACGCATTAGGGAAAGACCAGACTCCTTATATTGGGATGAGATAGGAAGGTTCGTCAGTGAGGACATAGCAGAGATTTTCGTAGATATCATGGAAGGATATCGTGAAGGCTTTGGTCCATCAGGGGACGCAGTGACTGATGATGATAATGAGGATAATATATATACGTGTGTTGAACATTATGTGGACATATGTGTATGTTATGGAGATGTCAGAGCGCACACAAAAGTTTTGCTTATCGTGCATACCATTTACCTGGTGGTTATCTGTTTGTACCGTAGAATCAATATCTGAACATGGATATTACTAAAGCTAGCCGAATAATTTCTGCTGGATCTTGGTCTGCAACTATAACAAACACCGAAAAAACTTACCGATAGGACAAATAAACACTTAAAACCACTTGAAACACTTAAAATCAGTTATAGATAGGACAAATAAACACCTAAAACCACTTGCAGATAGAACAAATAAACACGTTAAACAAATTGCAGATAGGACAAATAAACACGTTAAACAAATTGCAGATAGGACAAATATACACGTTAAACAAATTGCAGATAGGACAAATAAACACGTTACACAAATTGCAGATAGGATAAAAAAACACTTGAAACGGCTTACTGGTGGGACAAATAAACACCTAAAAACACTCGCCGATAGGACAAATAAATAAAAAAGTAGGGCCAGAGGTGTGTAACTTTGGAGTTTTTTCTTGCGTATCATGACATATGTGTGTGTGTGTGTGTGTGTGTGTGCTAGGGTGTAAACACATATGTAAAAATATGTGTGTAGGGGTAAGGAAGCCACTTCCCAAAAGTGTGTGAACTTGGGTGTATGTTAAGTCATACACAGATAGATATATGGATGAGCATATGTGTGTATGTTAGGGGACACGCTTTTAGAGAAATATAGAGACAAAGATTTTATATAGTGTAAGAGCTAGAGACAGTAAGAAAATGCGTCAAGATATCAATGCTTAGTCAGTCAGTTGTCAGATTTCCCTTCGTGGAGTTTGACGAAAATTTAAAGCAAAAATTGAATTTTGCCAATCGTTCGTGTAAGACGCAAAATGAAAAAAAAATCTCGCACCTAACGAAAAAATTCATCAGCACCGTACGATCTTTCGGAAAGAGAAACCTGCGCATTTTGAAAGAAGAGAAACAACAAAATAAAAACGTGGATTACTATTTTTCTAATAAAGGGACTCTTGTTTTTCAATATGAAGCAAGCTGCGTCTCTCCACGAGTGCAGTGTTTTCCTTTGCAGAATCGTCACAATCTGCCTCAAGCAACCGGTCTTGAATCACAACAGGCTTTCCATCGGAAAACAACACAGCCGATATGAATGTGATGGGCGGCTCCTATAAGGAGGAACCAAAGAAACCCACCATTATTAATCATGAACACCTAAAAGAACTTACGGATAAAAACGCCTAAAACCACTTCTCAACTCAAAACCAAGAAAGTAGAAGGAAAATGACAGTTTGTTCGAAAAACTGATGACATTTACTGTATATAAGTTCACTCTCGTTCATGCACAATAGTGCACACGTATAATACATGTAATATAATGAATATAAAAAAGGGTATAGCTACGTTTATTCCAAGACAATGTAGCATTTTTTCTGTACATAATGTGCAGAACAGACTATCTAACTTGTCTATTAAAGAAATACCATTTTTTATTATGATTAAATGAAACAAAGCCAATGTTCAAGGACCAAAGGTTTTCATCAATGTCTGGCACCGATACACATGCATTGAATATAACTGAGAGATTGTTGCAAAGCGCTGCACCTGTTAGTCGAGATTTTTAATATTGTACAGGTACCGATAGAAGAATGTGGCGTTCAAATTCTGAAGTCATCACAAAACAGATTCACTAAAAATGCGATAAAACTTAGCCTTATATAAAATATTCAGCCGAGAATATTGAATTTTCCGATAAGAACTTATTGAAGTGAAAGAGAAAGAAAGCTGTCTGGAATTTGCATTTTGGTTCAAGAGGTGGATCTGATAAACACTGGGAGGAACTTGATTGGATGGAAACTTTCCGAAAGTTGGGAAATTTCTCAATTGACATATCGCACGGTTGTAACAATGATGGTAAGGTAATGCGAAAAATATATTTTCGATTAGAAATGAACTTTGGATATCTTATGAAAAATTACCGTTTCTCAATTACCTAGATGATGTAGAAATCTGTAGCAGATATTCGAACGAACATATAGTTACTAGTACACGATTTCGTTCATAAACGAAGACACAGACACATACGCACGCACATGCACACACATACATATATATAGCTAAATTCATACTCATCTTTTTTTATTCTGGAAATATATATAAATAGTTTAAAATGATAACATGCATCTATGAATATTCAGTTAAATAATGATCCATTGATATTATTATTATCATTATTATTAGCAATCTCACATTATTATTATAATAATTATTATTATTATTATCATCATTAATAATAATAATAATATATACACATATATCAATATACGTATATTTTAATTCTTACCCAATTGTTTCTGTTTTCTTGTCTTCTTATAAAACGTGTATCATTTTTTTTTGCTTGAAATAAAGATTCTCAGAACACATGACCTTCCTGAAAAATCAAAAACGTCATGTCTGAAGTTATTGAAAACAAAGAGGAAAGAAATAAATGACAGCATTGGACATATGGTCCATTTCCGAATCTACAGACACTTTTTTTGTCAACATCATGGGTTCAAATGTACAATATATATCACTCAGGGCAAACGCACTCAATATATATATATATATATATATATATATATATATATATATATATATATATATATATATACATATATATATGTATATATATATATATATATATATATGAACTTATATAGTAATTTGCAGGAATTATATTGTCACACACACACGCACGCAAACAAACACACACATGCACACACACACACACATATATATATATGTGTGTGTGTGTGTGTGTGTAATTTTTTATCATGACCCACTACAGTACTGATCAAGCACAATATTCCTGATTCATATTCAATTTGATATTTTGTTTTGAAGTAGTCTTGATATATGTAGTTTGTAATTTTATTCAAGACATCGGCATAATCTCTAGCATACGGATGCCCAACATATCAAAATGGACCTATTCAGTAATCGGCAGATGGGAATAATATGTAGTTTCATGGATTTTACTCGTGTTTTTAGACCCATCTTCATTGAGTGCTTAGCCAGTGCAAGGATTGATTTGCATATTGTTATAAAACTCAAACCGATGCAAACATACCACTGACGTCATCGATCAGATAACCAATGAAAATTAGAAACATTATGTTAAGTCAAACAATATATTCAACCTAAGAATGTGACAGAAAATCCAAAAAGATTATTAATGTCAGCTTGACTCCAGTCGTAATCCATCCCATTTCTCTCTGGATAGAAGTTATCTAACTTCAACATAGTCAGCTATTTATATGTGTCCAGACAATTCTGAACTGTGGTCTAAGAGTGGACAATTAGTTACTTATACTGAACAGACTTTATCGTCCTCCAGACATTTGTTAATCATATAGCGTCCAACCATCATAAATCTTATCAGTCTCCGGTTTGCATATGATTACTAGGGATCCACGTTGTGGATCTTAATGTCCTGCAGATGTTTTCATTTCTCACAGCATGGCTAGCCCATTGCCATTTGCTTTTTTCAGTGATTCTGTGATATCTTGGACTCCTATCTTTCATCTAATATACTGTGCTGTCTTGTGACCCCCATGTTATGTAGAGCATGGTTCTCTCTCGTGCATGTTGTATGATTCTCAGTTTGAGGATCAATCTTTTGGTCAAGTTCCATATTTCAGCTCTATAGGTTGCATTGGCCGAGTATATTTCTTTCCAAGTCTAGCAGGACTTTCGTGTCCTTTTGGAAGTTCGCCAACATAAGCCATTCTATGGTTGGTTTCCCTTACAGGCATGTCAAAATAAGCCTTTGTTGGTATTGCACTTAGCAGAGTACTCTTTGAGGCAAATGCCATTGACAGTGTTCCAGTCAGACCACAGATAAAGAAGCTTACTAGGAAGGAATATACAGCCATGTCATTGTGATTAGGGGCTTGGCTTCCCCATGAAGTCTATATCTTTGACACTCATCCTAAGACATTCAAGGGGAACATAGAGCAGGTTCGGTGAGGCAGAGAAGAGAGAGAGAGAGAGAGAGAGAGAGAGAGAGAGAGAGAGAGAGAGAGAGAGAAAAGAAAAAGATATATATATATATATATATATATAGAGAGAGAGAGAGAGAGAGAGAGAAGGAGAAAGAGAGAGTTTTCCATTGACCTCTTCACAAAATCCATTTTTGATGCACTCTCTGATAAGACATTAAATGGAAATTTTGCTTGCAGTGACATATGCTACTAATGCGAATTTTATGTTATGACCCATTTTAAGGCCGGAAAATTGTGCGCCCATAAGTCAATTTATTGACTATGTCCTTATTGATACGGATGTAGAGTTTTACAACTGGAAATATGATATTTTCATTACTTTTAATTATTAATTGTGCAAGTGGAATGGAGGAGCCTACATAAAATATAAACTTATTCGTAAGGAAAAACGAATATATCTTACAATGGTTGACTCATCAACAAAAACAACACTCTTAATGATATAAATAATTATTGGGTAAATTTGATTCACGTGGTGAATGCTCTTATATTTCTTTGTACTTGTAGACCTTAACATCGAAAAAATTTCTGCGTGTCTACATAAAGTTGGTTTCCTTTGTTCATATGCACTTCAGTAAAACAAATGTCATGTAAAACTGACATGTCAAGGACAAAGACACAGATATCCAAATCGAGAAAAAAAAGGATAAACAACCAAAAAGTGCTTCCTATATCTCCCTATGGGGCTGAAACATGGAACATAACCAAAAGATTTACACTCAAACTGGAGACCATGAAATGTACACTCAAGAGAATCATGTTCAACATCACATGGAAGTAACAAGAGACAGCTCAGTATATATATATATATATATATATATATATATATATATATATATATATATATATATATATATATATATATATATATATATATATGTATAGATTATGATATATCATAGAATTCATTAGAAAAATTTAACGGCAATGGGCTGGTCATGTTCCAAGAATGTCAGACAACCGCTGGACATCACGACTCATAACATGGATCCTCTGAGATCATATGCAGAGCTGTAGCCGGCAAATATAAGATGGCAAGACGAAGTAGACGCGTTTAGGAAAAATTGGCCCTGCAACATCCATGATAACACCAGAAAATAAAATGGTATTACAAATTAGACAAGTTCAGAAAGTATTGGCACTGCATCGTCCATGATAGATAAGTCATCGTCCATGATAGATAAGTCTGGCGAATCTTTGTGACGGTCTATGTCCAAAGATGGACACTAAAAGGCTGCTGCTACTGCTGCTGCTGCTGATTACATTGTTTGGGTTGTAAACTGAATCATTGACCTAAAACTGTTTCCGTGTCTGATATTTGTTCGTTTGCAAAGGTGTTTTAACGTTTTATTGTTTGTCTGCTTCTATTTTTATTTCTTATATCAGCCTTGAGAATCATCAATTAAACGATTCATGTATTATGAAGAGTATCAATGAAGATGGTTGAGAAGTCTGTTTGCTTTTTACAGACCGTGGTAGAGTCACAGGACAATCTGCAACCTAGTGATGGAATCGCCATTCATTCTAGGGACAGGATTAAAATAAATAGTGACCGATTAAAATTATATTCAGGTCAAACCGCTACTGCAGTGGTAAGATTGAGGCCATGAAAAAATTTACAAACAGTGCAGGGGTCAGCCAAAAGTAGTGCCATTAGAGAATCGGAGACAGTCGTCAGTGTGTGTGCATGTATGTATGTGTGTGTGTGTATGTGTGTGTGTGTGTGTGAGAGAGAGAGAGAGAGAAAGAGAGAGAGAAAGAGAGTTAGAAAAAGGTTAGAGAGAGAGTTAATCGGTTAAACTGTTTTTCTGTTTCGACATCTGGATAAACATCTTTAGAAAATGTAGGCCTATGTTATCTTTGTTATGTTATGAAAGTCAGAACTATGTGGTTACATTAGGATCGCAGACAGTCAAACATATTGCATTAATGTTCACTCAGCGGCGTCACTATGACCGACTGTCTTAACTCAAGAAAGATTTTTTTTAGATTTTGGATTAAGAAAAAAATATTTTCGACTTTTCTGGGTTGCAGCCGAGAGCTCTGGCACCCCCACAGTTCTGGGGTGTGCAGGTCTACGTGCCGCCTATGCCATAGAGTGGAATGATTTAGTAGGTTCCGATTAGTGTTTTTGTCGAGGCAATTAGCAATTTCCTGGTTTCTTTAACAATGGATATAGCATTACTAACTAGTAAGTTAATATTGTGTATACAGCATTGAATCTATTTAAAGTATTGCAATATAGAAGCATATTGAATTACTTTGGATGTTGGAGATTCATTAACTCTTGAGAAATTGTTTAAAAAGGACCCTCTCTGTCAAAGGACCCAGTGTTTTCTGAGTGTGATATGACTAATTTGCTTCTGCCCACTCAGAAGATTAGCTCAAACAAATTGCTCATTCATTCTCCCATCACTGAGAAATATCATTCAATTCATTGCCAATCCAATTATTATTTGGGGCAGTGATATCGCTAACGTTGTTTATCAGAAGATTGGAAATACTTGCCTCTTCGTGGTTTTCTGATTATTGCTATCAGCTTGTTTGTAAAACACCATCATTGTACTTGTTTGATGAGTTGAATAAAAAGAAGCCATAAATTAAAAACCTGTGAGTTTATGTGTGCTCACCTTGATAACTCAACTACTGGCCATTGTACAAAATTGATATCCACAATATATATATATATATGTCAGCATAAAGAACATTGCAGTGTTGGATTTGAAGTTGTTTGGGTTGCTGGTGCCGAGGAATCTAATAAGAATAAATATATTTATATAAATATTTGAAGGCTAAACGAAACACAAGGATGCTCTCTTTCTCTCTTTGCGTCCCGCAGTAACACTTCTGTCAAACGTTAGCTTGCTGCCGGACAATATTTTCTAATCACTGTGAATTCTATTTTGCTAAAAAAACATTTTATCAAAGATGTCCCTTTTCTTACGACCTTTGAAGTAACTTACAAAATCACAGGTACAGAAATTGCGATAAATCTCAATTATCTAATGATATAGACACTTTGAAAAAAAATAATTTTCAGTTCATGAAAAAAGAAAGTCCTATCCCTTCTAAAAATGCACCTTTGGAAAAGATGTTATACTAGTAACATTTATAATAAAATAGTTAACTTGCATATGCAATTGACACTTGGTTTGTATATAACTACCAAATTATTCAAAATGTACATCAATAACGACAAATATTGTTACGGTTGGACCATTAATGTAAAATCTTCACAGGGCTTTCGAGAGGCCTTTTTTTTCTTCCGTAAATGGTGATAACGTGGTTTGCAGAGATAAAGCAAGCATGAAAATTCAATGAAAATCAATATAATAAATCTAATACAACGAAAAAAAAAGTTTTACGTCCCCGCATTTTAAACAATTTTCATTCTCTTGAAAATCTTAAACAAACTTCTCACCCATTGTAAATCTTAAACATTTTCTATCCTCTTACTCATCTTAAATATTCACCTCTTTCCTGGAAACACCCTGAATGTGCATTTAAAGCGGTCCGTAAATCCTTGAAAACAGTTATTTCTAATTCTGCTATTGGTGAAAATTTTAAAAGATTGGCAACGAAAACACAGGTTTTGATCATTGATAGATACAAAACAATGAAATATATTGTAGAAATATACATATACTGTCATTTGTAATTTATATACTTATTTTCTGTTTTTTTATAGTCAACTTGGAGTTACAAAAGTTGGATTCACTAAAAACAAAACATAACAGACCATGCTAATTTATGATTAAAATATCTATTAGATTCCTCAATGAATTACAAAGAAACTTGAATGGAAGGGTGCATCATGGGTTAAGGAAAAAATATCAAATTTTTGGGACTGGATCCTTGAATATTCTCTGATCAAGAGGCAGATATTTTCATTTTTTCCCGAGATATTTACATGTATTCGTCAGATTTCGTGACAGTAAGAAAGACGTTTCGATGTAAAAGGTGTGCAAGTTTGAGTCTTGACAAGATATTACTCTTTTTTCCTAATCTGTGCTCTTCACTCATAGCCGTGAAACTATGGCTTGGTTAATTGTGATAAAAAAGAAACTGAAATTAAGATAGAAGGAAAAGACGTAAAAACTTAATTATGGCTGATAATGTTTCATCTAAAAACTTCTAGATAAGTAAGCAAACAGTTTTGCATATAGATGGAAAAGGGTAAATATTGTTGATAAAGATTGAATATTCATGATAAGTAGTGAATACAAATAATTCCCCTGGAGTCACTGGCAAAGAAGCGATTGATGTCTCACTGTGCTTCAAGGGAGGAAATTTCGAGAAACATTTTCCTTTCAAATATCGTTAACAACAAATCAGATTTGGAGATTCAAAGATGAATGGTAAATTGTCTGACTGAAAAAAAAAAGTTACCAATGTTATGTTTCCATTAAAACGTGCTATGAAAATATTTTTTTTTGGATCTTAGGGTAATAAAGCAAGCGGTCTGAGAATGAAGACTGAATAGATAATAAGATGGGAAATGATTTTCCTGCGTTGTAATCTTAGCGAGGAAATTCCAATACCAAAATAGATTTTTCAATAATGAACAATTTATGAACTCAATTTCCCTTGGTGATTGGGTTTGTGCAACAGAGAAAACCTACTTGGATTTCGATGTAAGTAAAGTTTGAAAACGATTTGTTGAGACATTGATGGGCTTGGACATTTATCTTACGAATTGGGCCAGACAAAATAATATTATCATTGGTCATGTGAGTGTGTGTTGTTTTGATTTGAAAGGAAAATGTTTCTTGAAACTTTGTCCCAAAAGCATATATATATATATATATATATATATATATATATATATATATATATATATATGTGTGTGTGTGTGTGTGTGTGTGTGTGTGTGTGTGTGTGTGTGAATTAGACTGAAATAAATCTAGATTCACAAAAAAATTTTTTTCCCTTTATCCGTGCACTGAGAGTTGTCGTAGGGAAGGAATTCAATCACGATATTTCATTATTCAATTGTAGTCTTGTACAATTGCAGGCTTCATCGGTTCCAAAAATCGGCTACGTTGTTTTTCCAAGCATTATTTTTGCTGTACACGTTCGTTGATGCAATCATTTGACGATGAAGGAAGCCCGTTGTGATTCAGGCTCCGTCACAAGAATCTGTAAAGGAAAACACTACTGAATAGGCATAAACTTGCTTCATATTTAAAACGAGGATTGTGTTCATGGGAATTTATTCCATGTTTTCATTTTGCTGTGTCTCTCTTTTCATGATGGTATAACTATTGAAAGACCTGACGGTGTTTTTGAGTCTTGCAGCGCGAAAATGCAAATTCATACTACCTATCAAAGGAAAAGACTTATCCTAATTCAACTGAGGAAAATCTTTATCAGTTGAGGGGTGCGATAATTTCGCTCCAGGCAATTGCATGCCATGAACTGTCTCCTAATACAATCAAAATGTCTTCATGGCTATTTCTCCCCCCCCCAACATTGGATATTTGTGTATCTAAAATCGTCGTCTATATATCTCTGAATGCATGGTAACGATTTTGATATTCCACTCTCTCTCTCTTTCTTTCTCTCTCATTTCCCCCTCTCTCTACGAGCATGCCCAATCTTAACACACAAATATGCTCCAAATATATGTGTGTAACTTATAACACACATACACACACACACACACACACACTCACACGCACGGGCACACACGTGCGTATGAGTTCACACACTTTCCCTGGACTCTTATCCCCGCCTATAATCATGAGTCTTTTTAAATGTCCGTCGTTGGACATAGACCCTCCAAAGAATCCGCCACATATCTCTATCATAGATGTCGCAGAACAAGTTTTTCCTGAATTTGTCTAGTTCATCTCTACATCTTGTATCTTGTCGACTCCAGTTTCGCATGTGGTCTCTGGGGATCCATGTTGTGAGCCGTGATGTCCACCGGTCGTCTTTCATTCTTGCAACATGACCAGCCCATTGCCATTAAAGTTTTCTTATAGATTCTATGATGTCTCAGACCCCCGTTTTCTTTCTGATATATTATGCTGTCTTGTGATCTCTCCATGTAAGGTTGAGCATGATTCTATCATGTGCACGTTGCATGCTTTTCAGTTTGGGGTTTCGTCTCTTGGTTAGGTTCCATGTTTCAGCTTCATAAGTGACTATCGGGAGGATGCATTCGTTTTAGGATTGTTGGGATCTTGCTTTTGAAGGTCAAGCTTGCTCTGCTGAAGGTTTGCCATCCTATGGTGATTCTCTGCTTGATTTCCTCTTCTTTTTAAGGTTTCATTGAGATTCGTTGTCCTAGGTGTACCACAGTTCATTAACATGTAGTGGATTCTTAGCGCTGGATAATCTCTTAATGACCCCTTTGAAACCAGGTGATCCGAAATCTTGGATAGCTTTTGCCGGGAGAAGGGGGTTTGGCCTTCCTTTTCTTTCTCATCTTTTTAACATGAAGAAACAGACACATACATATACACACCTGCATACTCTCTCACACACACATTTTAACAAAGACACTTTCATCTTAGCACACGTATAAAGATAAGCTCCATAGTTACTGACCTTCTATCTTCCTCACACCTATCACGTAACAGAAAGAAAAGAACACTTTGAATTGATTGTAAGGGGTTAGCATTTATTACTGGAGTTTGAAAAAAATCTTTAACTGTTCCCAACTACATTCGAATTGCAACAAAACTTATTACTAAACGCACCATCTCGCTACTTCTGTGGCTTTCCCACATATGTAACATTTTTCGCAACAATAATGAGTGACAAATATCTTAAATACAACAATGAATAACAAAAATATCAAATACCAAGCAGCTTAGTCAGCACTTCCACGTCTAGGCTGTAAGGACAGAAAAAAAAAGGTAATAGAATCAGCGTCTAGGCTGTAAGTTGTTTATTGATTTAGAATTTTCCTTTTCGGAGGCAAAGTAGTTAAAAACTAGCTTGTTCTTTGCAGAGTGCTTTTTGTCATGAGGAACGGGGAGATATAAAAGAGTACAAATTGAATTGGCTTAGGGTTTATCTGATGTCTTCTACAGGTAGAGCGGATTGCAAATTGAAGTAGGTAGATTATATCAACGAACAAATAAGAAAATATTATTTGAAGTGACATACATGCATATCACACAAAAACACACACATACTCACATAAATATAATAACACTATATCAAGAGCACTAATGTATCAAGCACTTTTTGAAATAAACCTGAAACTCTTATTTGAAATGATCCGTCATTAAACAGTTGATATATCTTTAAGCCAAAGTAAATAGAATAATAGAATAAGCAATAGGCCAAGTGAATTATTGACCTTGTAATAGCGGGAGATCGTTTCAAATATGAGTTTCAATATAATACAATTTATTATCATTTTGTCGGATCATATATCCATTTCTTTTATATATATATATATATATATATATATATATATATATATATATATATATATATATATATATATATATATATATAATGTTTTACAGTTTCAAATACTAAATATATAAAAAACTTTTTCCCCCCAAATTCATTACAGTCAATAATCCTTTAATATCTGTTAATTTAATTTATGTAATTTTTTCAGTTTTTCTTTCTAATGTTTTACACAGAATTTGATATGGAACTTCATGTGAATTCATTTTGTTAGTATCACCTGTTGTTTATATATATATATATATATATATATATATATATATATATATATATATATATATATATATATATATATATATATGTATAAGGGTGTTTGTTTATTGTATTTTGAGCAATCTGACGAAATCGTGGCAGTGATTCAACAATGTGGAAATGAAAGTGTATAACATCTCAAATGTTTCGTCATAAAAATAGGCTTGATGCCCATGACCGAACTATCGTTGGTGTCTTCAAAGAAGCACTTAGCGATGCAGGAAAACAGTAGAAAAATGCTGTTTATCACATGTCGATGTAGTACTTTATTGGAAAAAAGGGTCCATGACATTTCAGGTGTCAGCCGGTGGGGAAAGGGGGAGAGTTGACCTGGATGAGAGTGAGAAGGTGTCAATCGTTTTTTAATTATCACAGTAGAAGAGAGATGAGAAATATGATATTTATGGCTTTAAAGAAGTTGTTCATTGAGCTTTCACTTCTATATTGTCAGAATAAAGTCAAACCTTCAGTTATGGAAAGCCTTAAACGGTTTTCGTATGTGTCTTCAGAAGGCTGATTTGATTTCAAATTCCATATGGATTACAAAATTCCAGTTGTTGGTGACCTTTTTGAGAAAGATTGATACTGGAACTCCCTTTGAGGAAAGCATTAAAGGGTGTGAACTATCAATGTGTGTGAACGTGTATATTTACAGTATGGTTAAATTGATGTTTTGTTATGACTATTAGTTTGTGTCGGTAGGTAATATGGATGTGTATGAAAGAGTTTGTATAAGCAGCTATAGTCGGGATTTGATGTCTTAGTATGAAAGTGAGGCTTAGAAAGTGTTAAAGGAAGTAATGTAAGAGCGTTTTGTTAAAGGGTCCATGGAATTTTTCTAATGGTTGGGGCAGTCAACTTTAGGATATTAAAAAAGGGAAAAGGAAAGAAAATCAGAGCTGAGGCTCCAACGCCAAATTGAAAAAAAAAAAGTTGGAATTTAATGCAAGTTTTAAAGTATTGATGAAATTTGTTTTTCATTTCTCCCTTTCGTAAATTAGATTTAGTGTTTACCGTTAGCAATTTTTGTCTATCTAATTTTGTGGCTTTTTCAATTCCAGCTCTAATCAGGGAAAGGGGAGAGTTTTGTTCAAGTAATTATTCTTTCAGTTCCTCAAGTCTAAAATATGGAGTGCTCTGTTCTGATATCATTGTTTTTTAAGCGTCAGGCTAGGGAAAATGGTGTACTGACCTGTGAGTGTTTAGGGTCACATGAAGTGAATGGAAAGAGGAGTTTTTACCGTCTATGGGTCTGTAGTGTATTTAGGTTAGAATTTCTCTTCCGATTTGAAGTCTAAAAGAGGAATTTCTTGTTCGTTAAATTCCATTGTGAAATTAATTTAACAAAACCATCAGTCCATTCATCAACATTCATAACCTTTTAAAACCCAAAGTTCAAAAAAATACAAGACATCCATATTCTAAAAAGAGACCCTTACATGAACAACATCCTTATTTCCGAGAACAAGAGAACAAGAGAGATTGATAACCAAATGCAATTGACCGAATTGTCAATAGAAGGAGATGAATATACTTTCAAATGTGGTACGATCTTTTAAATCAAATCCAACATCCCTTGCGATGTAAAAGAAAATCATCTATGCCATTATTTACCAAGGCTGCAACAAGGAATACATAAGGGAAAACGCTTTCTTTAGGAATAGAATAACGATACACAGCCGTCGAATAAAGTCAGTTCTCACATTAATAAATGTTCTTCATGAGAAAACAAAGGTCAAAAATTTGTTGAAGGGGAAAACACGACTGTACAGACATATCAGGAAACGAATTGAAGTGATTGCAAATGAAGTGAGATGGACATGGTTGAGCGAATGAAACCTAAAAAAGAGAAACAGAATCACTATTAATGACGTGCCAAAAACTGCAGTAGAAATAGGTATATAAAGACCAAGATACTCGGTACATAAGAGAATAGAAAATGCAGATTGTGCAGATCTGAATGAGACCATTAATCATATAATTTGTTAGTTTGTTTAGAAAGAGTACAACTGTAGACATGACTGGGTGGGAGTGGTGACCCAATGGCAAATGTACAAATTACTATGATTAAACCATTCAAACCAATAGTACATGCACGGATCATGCATAAAAAATACAAAATACATGGGGCATTGGAATTTGGACGAACCACCCGATTGCCTAATTGTTGGTAACGAGAAAAGGCCTTTCTGTTTCAGCAGACAACTTGGTGAAATAGAAATTGTCTCATGACCAACATCTTATGGCAGTATACTGTGTTGGGAGTGATCAATTAAAAAATAAGAAAAGGGTTTTATTTGTTGGAAGATGCTTACGAAACACATTAAATCGAATGGACTTGGGAGGATAATCGATATCCCATCGTCTGGCGTAGACAGCAGAATAAGAATGATTTAGCCTTGTTGGATTGAAAAAAAGGGATCAAGTTGAATCCCTCAGATGGTTACAACGTATGACAGACAGATGAAGGAGACCATTGGTGGCAGCAGTCAAAAAGTTGTAGAGATAACAACCTAAATGAAAACATTCGTCTGAATAAATCAGTAATTGATGGTGGAATATATAATTGGGAAAATATAACAATTTATGCCCATTTGCTGGAACATTAATCAGATTCCACTTCCGAAAATGTATTTTAACAGGCTGTTGCAGAGTGAACATCTTCCTGTCTATTCTGACTGTAGATGATTACTTTCAAATATATATATATATATATATATATATATATATATATATATATATATATATATATATATATATATATATACTTAACAACCTCAATTACACAGATCTCTGAATCGTAATCCCCAAAATAACAATAACCTAACACCCACAACTACTAAATCTCAGATACATCTAATATTGGGAACTTCAAAGTCACTCAGACCCATAACAACCAACACCTTAGTAAGGCATCTTACTACTGCAAATCAGAGCCAACATATTTTCAATGACCTGTAAGGTTGATACGTCTGAAGTTCCTCAACCTTATTACCCCTCCATTTATGCTATCCCTAATCGACCCTCACAAACACAAAGGCACTTCCCTCCTACCCTGACACCCTAAGTCTTCTCCAAGACCAACTGCTGCTACTAACAACACAGATTCCATCACAGATTGAACTTGGTCTCACACAATAGGATGACCCTAGCAGATGGGATAACATTTTTTTGCTCACAAAGCAAAACTCCTGACGGTGAACTTATATTCCTCAGCAAACTTATAACCTCTAAAAGGTACAAACGCACAGCACACACTACTGACGATGTGAAAACATATCTAGACCATCAATGAAAAAATACAGGGATAAATTAAGCTAAATTCCATACACTTCCACTCCTGAGTCTGTCTCACTCCCTAGAGTCAAAATTATATATATATATATGATAAATAAATGAATAAATAGATAAGGGACCCGACTAATCAACTGGTTATGATTCAAAATCCCGATTGAAAAAAAGTCAGTTTTAAATGTTAGTTGAGTTTAATATGATTTGATAGATATGATTAGATCTTGTTATTATTATTATGAGGGGAAACAAAGACGACCGAAACACACACTTGAGTTGGACAAAAATATAAGAATATATTGCCTTTTTGTCTGACAACATCCATTAGATATTTCCTTCTTAGAATATATTCTAATTTTGAAGCCAACTCGTTAAATAGGATTTTTCTCCTTGAATTATCACTGGGTCTCAATAAATCAATTATCACGTCTTTCATGTTTGTTTTCTACATTGGAAGACGTCGAAACAGAAAGGTGTTTCAATTAGCAAAGAGTACTCTACGAATTCGAAAATATACTTCCTTAAATTTCTATATATTCTTCAAACTTTTTTCCATTCCAATTTGTTTTCCACTTAGATAAATTAGCAAGTGCATTTGAGTCGAATCTCTACAAACACCGTTTATATTTAAATGTACTTGGTTATTTTTTCTTGTTCTGCTAAAACGATCAGACATTGCTTAATAAATATATTCACTCAACTTCCAGCTCCTATTAATTGAGTGTAAATTCATTGATCGGGGAAGAGAAAGTGGAAAAATTAAATTAGACATAAACAACTTCCTTCCTCTTCAATTGTTCCTATTCCTCTTCCAATCTTGCGTCTCATTATTCAGTCCTGACGCTGGAATAGAGCACCGTAGGAAATGTTGAGTTGACAAATGAAATCAATCGGACTTGCTAGAAGGACCTTCAGCGAGTTAGAATAACTTAGGTTGACGGTATGCCGGAGCAGTTGCAGTTGCAAAAAGGTTTTGGGTCACAATTTTCATAATGGTGAATTTTCGCTTTAGTTCTCAAGCCAGAAAAAAGATTTCGATCAAATATGCTTATCTTTGAAATGGGAGTTCCATGCTAAGCACAGTTTACAGGAGAACCATATGCTCCAGAGAAAGTCATATCGAGCTATTTACAATCAAATGTAATAAACTCTTATTTAAAAACGAAACATCAGTGTTGATTGATAGATCTGCTCTAGAAATCGATCACTTTTTTTCCATGAAATTTCATGGAAATTCGTTTATTACATTTGGAAATATCGAGTTGATAGAAAAATGTTGCACACTGTTACCTAGAAAAAAAAGGTGGCAATTCTGCAGGGATACACTCTAAATTTCCATGATCACCCTCCAACAGAATACCATCGAAACACTTTGGGGATGTCTGGAAATATCATGTGCACACACTGAGAAATTTTGAAGATATTTTGTGGTGTGGACAGAAAGCTACAAAACAGGGGAGATCCGCCCCAAACATTAATCACTTCTTTTCTAATCTATTGCATACTCTTCTGCAAAATCCCATTAGAATTTTCTGAGAACTTTTGGAGATATAGTGTGGACAGACAGAGAAATTTTGGAAATATTTTCAGGTTGCACACACACACACACGTGCGCATAAGTGTAACCGCAGACACATCAACACTCACGCACATTCGCTAACACATTTGCACACACAAGAATTCAAATTTTTGTTATATCCCGAATTTTATCGATTTGAAATAAATAATGGTCCTGATCAACAACTCCCAATAAAATATCCGAACAAAACTTTATTATTCTCTGATAAATGAACATAAGTTTTAATTATAGAATAAAAGCAATCAAAGCTCTATGTAAAGAGCTAATCTTGAGAATTCTCTTCGTCTCAGTGACGCCATCATCGGATTTTGGAGTAAGATATAGATTAAATGCAAGAGAAATGGGCGTCGTTTTTAGTTATTATACAATAGATTCCTTGTGATTACTATTTTGAATAACAGACTACAAGGTTTGACGTAAATAGGCCAATAAATCAAAAGGGTGTTTGTGCAGTTCCACTTCGTGTTTGTGATGCAACGTAAAAATGAATTTGTATCAATGGAGGCTATGAATGCAATTTCTCTGTATTAACATTTGCCATCAAATGCGCAATGGCCAGTACCGAACGTCAAATTGACTGAGATCGTATATATATATATATATATATATATATATATATATATATACATATATATATACAGTGTAATTCATTTGAAACTCTGTCATATGTCTGCTACATAAAGAAGATGGCAGAGTAAAGTTGTTTCAGTATAATGCAAGAAAAAGTATTGGTCCCCTGAGAGGAATATTACTTTTGATCAGAAATACATTTCTTTTCCTTATTTCCACTTTGTGGCTATCCGTTCATTTGAAAGCACTGTGAGAATATGGAATAAAACTCCAGATCGTCTTCATCATCATCATCATCACCACTACCACCACCACCACCACCATCATCATCATCATCATCCTTTTAGCCTCCGTCGTTGGACATAGACCTTCTCCAGGATTCGCCAGACCTCTCCATGGTGGGCGTCACGGATCCACTACTTTCGTAACTAATTTCTACTTGCTGCAGTTTAAGACATGATCTCTGGAGATCAACGTTGTGGGCTTCACGACTCACAACGTTCAGCAGTCGTCTGATATTCTTGCTACATGACTAGCCCATTGCCAATTTTCTAATGATATCCAATGATATCTCAGAGTCCTGTTTTTCCACTAATACACTGTGCTGTCTTGTGATTCCTCATGTGATATTGAGTATGATTGTTCTAGGTAAACGTGGCATGGTTCTCAGTTTGAGGATCAACCTTTTGGTTGGGTTCAATATTTCAGCTCCATTGGTTCCTATCGGAAGGATGCATTGGTTCTAAAGCAAATTTTTTAGGACTAATGGGATTTTTTGTTTTTGAAAGTTGAGCTTGCTCTACCGGAAGCTTGCCAACCTAGAGTGATTCTTTGCTCAATTTTTTCCTCTACTGGGGATTTCATTGAGATTCTTGGTCCGAGTTAGATATAATAGTCTACTTCATTCGAATCAATGTTTTCGGTTCTCATTGTTGTGTCTTTGTCCTCAACATGTTTGCTTACATGTGAAAACCAACGTTCTTTATTTTCAGTTCAGTTCATCTAGCTTTATTTGGAGATTGTGAAAATTCTCAGCAAGAAGGTTTATGTCATTTGCAAATATGAGGTTACTCAGGCATTCGCTGTCTATTGAGATTCCTTCATTTTCCAAGTCTTGTTTTCGAAGAGTTTACTCATGGATTTCTGTCTTTTTTGACAAATATAATCTTGCATTTTCGTATTGATGGATTCATATTTTCGATCATATTAAAATCTGCATTTGCTTTTTATCCGGATTATCGACTGGTTATCTGTCGTTGTTCTGTACCCCTAGTCAACTAACGGGAAAACAATCCTAGCTTTTCACTTTTGTTGCTCTCTGTACACGTTCAGTGTACTTTTTATGAAAAAAATTTAATTCATTTTTCCGTCGCAGTTTCTTTGTTGGATATTTGCGTTATCTTTCCTTGGTTGATTATCCCTCTTTATCAGGAAATTACTAATGTCTTCAAAAGAAAAGAAATCGATGGTCGAATAAACAACCTTATTGGCTTTGTGCATAATGATGGCTATCAGATAAAGAAGATTTTGAGAGATCCAACCAAGGAGGAAATTATATTTTCAATCATTATCTTTATTGTTATAGGCGAATTTTCAAACGTGAAAAAACAAAAAAAACAAACTCACTTTCATCTGTTCTCGTCTTTCGGTGATTAAACACACATATACACATAATGAAATATGACATAATTGCTATCGTAGTCTTAATCGATGTTCACACTTTTCAGTGGGGGTCTTGGTGTTCAGCTAGGATGTGATCCAAGTAATCATGGCGTTCGCAGTAAGAACCAAAAGACTTAAATCTCTTCCATAGAATATGGAGGAAATAATTGTGTATCCTCAGTAATTATATATATATATATATATATATATATATATGAAAAAAAAAAGGTTTGTGGATTCGGGTTGAAGAGGGATGCTTCGGGGATGGTTTTCATAACTTGCGTTTTTCTTTATTCTCATCATCAACTTATCTCTGTCTATTTCCAATATCCTAATCGAACAAAATGCGAACATACATCCTCTGCACGCGCCATTGCGTGTGTACGGCAAGTGGTGTATCAAGCATTCGTTATAAGACTGGATCTACAGAACCTTCAGTAACGAATAATACCCAAGCTGACATTACAGTAGAGGACCGAGCCATGTTTAAAGAGAGAGAGAGAGAGAGAGAGAGAGAGAGAGAGAGAGAGAGAGAGAGGGAGAGGGGGGAGAAAGAACTTTGAACTTAAGCGATATCTCTAGTAATCTCACTTTTACATATGTACCTTTTTTCCAAGAAATTGTAGGCAAATATTTACATAACTTTATGTGTGCATGTGTGTATTCGTGTATGCATACCATTTGATTATAAAATACATTTACTTCTTATATAGATTGATAACCAGTGACGGTGTGCAATCATATGTTTCCATCTGAACACAATACCACCACAAAATTAGATTACACTGCCTTTCATGAGACGGAGTCACGCATATCCGTTGATATTGGCATAAATATACGTTGAATGCAATTTGAATCATGTGCATAACTGAGAGAGAAACCCGTGTGATTCTATGTTGGTTTGCCTCGTGACCAAGACAGGAAATCAGCTTGGAAAAAGGGGAAATGGAAACGACATGAAACCACAAGCAACTGATAAAAAGAAAAAAACAAGAAGAAAAAAATATGTCATAAATGAATTAACTTCTATACCTATGTTCATATATACAAGAATATGAGTGTAAAGATATATATGCATAAAAACACTCTACGTACACATACATACTTGCACGTATATCATCATCATCATCAACACGACTTGTCTTTGCCAGGATTTTGGAAGGTTTTTCAAATCTTCCAGATCCTCAGAGCCACCGTACCTTGTGTGTGATTAGTCATTAGATTTTCTGTGAGCTGAAAATACATCTATGAAAGAGAAAACCTTTTTATTAAATATCCAAGATATTAAATACGAATTAATTTCCAACCAGTGTGGTTATCACTCACTTCTTACGTATCTCTTACTATTTGTTGCATTTGAGATATCTTTGTTTTGAAAAAAAAAAAAACATCTTTAACGGATTTCATATTCATCATCATCATCATCAGTCTTTTAACGTCCGTCGTTGGACAGTAATCTCTGCGGTGTTGTTAGTTTTATTCATAATTTTCAGACTGCAAAAACTCCTTCATAAATTCAAAGAATTTTCCACGATTCAAAATGCAAAATAAAAGTTCATGTGTGTTTCTGTACAATAGCTGCAAAATTTTAAATCAATTATTAACATACTATTTCTAAAAACTTTATTCAAATTCAATAAATGTCTTATTACAAGATGATAATAAAATTTATAAAGTAGAAACTCAAATGAGGTTTCTTTTATATTGATTAACTGTAAATACATATTTCGTGTTACATGTAGAACAATTATTTTTCAAAATATCTGTTTATAACGGGGGTCGTAGCTGGTTTTGAACATTAAGTATGAACTATCTATATCTATAGCAGTATCAAGCATTCTGTTATTATTGAGTTGATACTTTCAACAAGGAGCCATTTATACGAATTTGGAATCTAAGATGTTTATATTTCTGAAAAGATGTTCTCACCTGCATTGAGTCATCAATCGGATCATTTCTGGCTGTTGTTTCAAATCTAAACTTTTCTAGGCATAAAATCTGAAATATTTCTACAATTCATTGAATGATTCCGTCATTAAAAATGTAATTCAATGACTCGAACATTTATCAAAAGTATTGATAAATTTGATGATATACAGATCAAGAATTTCTGAAGCGTTTATATTCCAATGCAGTTCGTAGCTAAAACGATATAATAATTACAGACCGATAAAACAAAAACTATCAGAATATATTCAAGATATCCAGAGTTTTACATAACAACTTTGAAAAGAAATCAAATTATCAACACCGAATTTCATTTTTGTTCTGTAATTATATCTGCCTTAAAACCAAATTGATCAGAATCAAATGATCATTCATCCTGAGATTTCTTTTATTCAAAGCTGACAGTTAATCTTCTTAACCTCCGAACTTATCAAATCTTAGCTATTCACTTTTTACATTTCACAAGCAAATACAACCAAAGATCGTTTATAATTGTATTTTTTGAAGCTCAACTTTTTCTTGCACACTCACTAGAACACTGAAAAATTCGCATGCACGTCTTTTTTAATGATTAAGTTGAAATGTTAAATCTAAAAAAAAAAAAAGGAATACTTTGAATGGTATCTGCTTGTTTCCAAGTTTTCTTTCTAGTTTGTTCTTGATGTAACAATGCTTGATTTTCTTCAAACTTCAAAAATTACTCGTCTATTATTATATATATGGGTGGTCCTCCAAATGGTAATTGAAATTCGTTGGGCTGGTTGTCTACTAGTATGTAAAAAACGATCTTAAAGTCCTTAAAGTCGTCGATGGAATCATACAGCAAGTAGACTTCTTATACGTCACAGTTTTGCGAAATATTTGCTGACATAGCAGCTTCTTCATTAGGCTAAATAAAGACTGTGGGCTCTTGCAGATTGAAAAATGAGTAAAACAAGCGATACTAACCCACCCAAACTCTTTGCCGCTCGCCTCAGAATGAAATTCCAAAATTTAGACTGGATAAACAAACGAATCAGAATTGAAGGCAAATAACCAACTAAACTGAGATATGTTAATGACATCGTCTTTGCAAAAAAAACCCAAAAAACCCATGACTTCCAGCTTGACAAACTGAATTAAGGAGGATAGAAAAAATAGGTTTTCACATGAATTTCAGTAGAACCAATGTCGAGTGTCATAAATATGTTGAGGATAAAAGCACAACGTAAAAATCGAAACCGCAGAGCTAGAAAGAGTGAACAATCACATCTACTTTGGACAAAGAATATCCACAAAAATCATCGAAGGCAGAAGAAATTAAACAAAGAATCACTTGCTTTGGTAGAGCGAGCTCAACATTCAAGAACCAACAGATTCTACTAATTTTGAAGTGGGGGGTTCTATCCTCTCAGTAGTCACGTATGGAACTGAAACCTTGAATTTAACCAGAAGTTTGGCTCTCAAGCTAAAAACCATTCAATGTAAACGAGAGGATCCTGCTTAACATTACATGGAGAGACAGCCCAGTATATTAGAGAAAGAACAGGAGAAATAGAATCCATTTGGAAACAGAAATGACAATGGGCAGGTCGTGTTGCAAGAATACCAGACAATTGCTGGACATCACTACTTACATTACAGGTCCCCAGAAATCGTATACGAAATTGTGACCGGCAGAAAAGAAGATGGCGTAACGATTTAGATAGATTTCAGAAGATGATTTGACGCAAGCGTAAGAGTGATCTGTCAAAACTTCAGAAAGTTCTATGTCTACTGACGGACGTTGAAAGGATGATGAAGATGATGATGAAGATGATGACTGATTGATATTCGAGAGCTAATGACTGTGGTGTACTTGACGGCTCATTGACTCTTTTAAAGTTGGCTACAGGCATAACCCCCGCTAATCTGCAACAGAAATATGATAAGTAAGATAAATTCTAATGTGAAAATGATCGATTTTCCTTCTTCTCGCCAGAAGATGATTGAATAGTCGACTGATTTAGTCTGTTTCCATCGGCCAATTAACGATGAAATTCAATAGAAGTAAAAGAAAAGCGTGAAAAATGATCAAAAGAAAAAAAAAAGAAACAAAAAACGTTTGTGCTAATAATTACCCAAGCAATTGAAGATTTATTTGAACAATTGATTCTTATCAGTCATAGTCACTCAATATGATCTGTCATATACTAACGTCTACTGACAGCATGCTGCGTAGGGGATGATCAATCAAAATTTGAAAAAGGGTGATCGATGGATAAATTACTTCTCTCGTCTTTTGTCGGTCACTAAGTCTGAATTTCCAGAGAACAGCTATGACAAAAACTCCGGTATTGATTTAGAATAAATTTACATTATAATTTGCCCGTCCCCCCCCCAAAAAAACAAAAAAACAAAAGACAAAAATTATTTTGGGGAGAATTTAAGAAAAAAAAAACATCATGAGGAGTGAGTTTTTAAACTTTCAGTCCTCTAGCTCCGTTGGTGAGGCCTTTACACGTGATGCATATATAAATAGCCAGCCAGCTAGCCAGCCAGCCAGCCAGGCCAACTTGAAAACTGAACAGACCTACGTTAACACTTGTGTGACAGTTTTAGTTGACGGTTTCTAATTTTATAAAAGAAAGTAGCAAGTTAGCTCAATCGAATTGTGTAAGGCTAAGGGGGAATGATTGATCGTTTGGAGATAATAATGAAATCTGTCATAATATACGATCACTCTCGCAAGTTACTACCAATTCAGTATCCATATGGATTGAACCAGTTCATTCAATTAGTATGGTAGGTCATAAAGGTATATAAAATATGTAAATATGTCAATAACTAATGAAATACATGTGAGTAAATACATATTTGAAGCTCTTTCTTTCTCTTTCTCTCTCTCTCTCTATCTCTCTCTCTCTCTCTCTCTCTCTCTCTCTCTCTATATATATATATATATATATATATATATATATATATATATATATATATATATATATATATATAGTCATTAATTTTACTACAGTTATTCCAATAAAAACTACAGACATCTTAAGCAGTGTAGGGTTTATGCAGCATCTCAGAAGAATGTATATTGCTTGTTATTTTGTACGAAATACATCTATTATTTGATCATGATATCATGCAATAACATACAATATCGTACGAATCAGTACTATTATAGCATCTTAAAATGGTTTTGTATCAGAAAATCAACCTTAGATATCTTATGTATCAAGCTGAGTAGTACTAAATGACCTTTACTGAGGTTGAAAAATCATATTAACCACTTAACGGAAATTGTATACGGAAAGTGGGCGTCTGGGATTTTCACTTCTTCAGCTAATAGAGTAAGATTTTAGAAAGCTCCTATACTAATAATAGGTTTCTGAATTGCTAGTGGAAGAATATGAAAGAACAAAAATTCAATAGAGTTCGTTAATTACCTAATCTCGCAACCGTGAAAAAGATTTCTATACGATTCATAGAGAGTTTAGAACTCAGAAGAGAAAAGATATCTTCCGGTAAGTTGTGATTATACTTAACGTTGAAAACATTTATGCAGTAATGGCTGACAAGGTAACAAAAAGAAGAGAAAATAAAACAAAGATCAACTAGGGAATACAGCAAAAAACAATATAAAATCTAATGAAATTGAAGAAAAAAAATGAAATCAATCGTGAATTATTTATAAATGAATTCGACACGATTGATTCGATTCGTGAATCAGTAAATTATGTCATTGCAGAATGGTGGCTCAGGAGAGTTAGGTATGCGTTAACTTGGAACATTTTGGGGTGAGTAGAAAAGTGTCACCAAAGAGATGGTTACAAGAAAAGGATGGGTGGATTGATCTTCCGAAAGATTTGACTTGGCAGACTTGTGAAATAGTTCAGATGAAAGAAGAAATTAAAAAAAATATTTGATGAACACTTTGAATTCGAAATATGCAGATCTGAGAATCGAAAGCGACAACAACAATAAAGGATTTTCATTAGTAAAATAAAAACGTTTTCCTCAGTAAACGACATATCTTGTGTTCAAAGTCCTCTTTGCTTTGTACTAGTAATTAAATAACGTTACAAGTGCAATATGTCTGGAGATGATGACAGAATAAAGAGTAGTAGATGGTCGTTTCTGTATTGCAGATTATTCGGACACAATAGGCGTATGTGTGCTAATTATTTTTTGTCCCACCACACCAAAATGTGACACAAGGTCAAGGCTTAACGTTGGGAAAATAGGAGACGCTTTCCAAAATGGCTCCAGCGGACGCGACTCTGATTGCCAAGCGACTGTAGAAGCTAAAACAAGCTCTGTCACGAAAGCGTCCTTCAGAGACCTGCTCCTCCAAGTGCAATGGAGCAGTGCTCCCCCGAGACAACGGATCCCTCGCATCTGGGCTGAGTAATAATAGGAGAGCCGAAGAATGAGTCCAAAGGCCTCCGATGTGCATAGCAATTGCACCGGCGCATTCGACAGGCAAGTGTCAGTACCGGCTCCTCGGTCTACGCCGTGGAACAGATACTACACTTTGATCCTACCAAAAAGGCCTGAAAAAAGAGAGGGTGGGTGTGCTAAAGTTACAAGAAAGCTGCAGCATCTAAAAATGACCGTGTGTAAAAGTAGTGGTTTGCTGGCGTTATTGTCGCAGGCATAAACCATACGCTGATCACGTGATTAGTTAGGTTGACAATCTGAAAAACATCTTGAATGAAACATGCAAAAGTGAGTGAGTCAGTTTACTAACATGCAGTGTAATCTTCGGGAAAGAAAACTGACTACTGAAAAAGAAGCTGAATCCAGATGATTTATAACCCAGGAAAAAAGTAATGCCGCTAAATTGCATATGAGTGTTATTCTTATCGGTTTGTAACGGTGTATATTATTTCTGATTGGTTAGTTATCTGTGATCCTAGTTTTGAACAAAATTCATGCTCCAACTGAAGATATTACAGTGTCGTCTGCCTTGGGAATATTCACAATCAAGGAGCTTTATCTACCGGCTCGTCTTAAACTTCTTTGCTTAAAGGGGAATAATCTTTTCGAGATTACCACAATATGAGTTTTTGATAAGAACGAATGAAGAGGAGAATTCTAACGTAGAAAAACCGGAATCGTTTTGGACAGACATTGAAATTTATCATTTTATTCATCCTTAAAATGATTGAAGATTTATGATCGACTGAATAAGCTGGAAACGGGGGAAAATGCAATTATTATTTGATTGTTTTTTCTTGAAGACATTTTTTTCCGAAGAATCATCTTATGAAAATTTATGGCGATATTTTGTTTAATGAGGCAAGGATCGGAGGACTGTTACCTCTGGTAATAAATAAAGATTGTGCGTAGCATTTTTTCCCCTTGTTACACAACGTATCTACCTTAAAAGTAGCGCTTTACGGGACTATAACAATAAATCTTTGAGAATAAATCTTTGAGAGTAAATCTTGAAGAGTAAATCTTGGAAAATAAATCTTGGCTTAACAAAATATTTTGAAAACAAAATAATATTGTATATTTCTTCTCAAGAGAAATGCATAAAGTTATGTAATTCATCATTTAGAAAATGATGCAAACACCTGAGAAATACAAAGGACTTTGGAAATTTCTGAATCTTTCAAAAATCACCCCCAGAGGCACGTAACAAATTAAGCTATAAGTTACACGGGAATCTTCTCGAAGCTTTACCTTTTTTCGTGGAAATGGTCAATTAGCTCAGAAACTTAAAAAGATAAGCAATCAAAAGAAAAGATATAATTAGAAGCATAATCTCACCTTTTTACTGCTAAACCGAAACTTTAATGATCTTTATTCGATAATGATGCGCTCTCAAGTATTTATTGGAATTTACCACCTGACAATAGAAAATGCTTTTTATTTAATGAATTTGAGGCTAGATTGTTTACTAAAGAAGAACACTCTCATGAGCGTTCCGTAATAATAGCATATATCTTGTTGTTGATTGTCTTTCTCCCTCGATAGCTTTCCGTTTCGAGTGAATGTCCACAAGAACTATTTGCTAATATCCATCCAGAGTGAATAAATATATATATATCTTGATATGCATTATTTAAATAGAAAATTATAACTAAAAGTAAAGCTAAATATTCTATTATCATCATAGTAATCAGGATTATTACCCTAAACTCTTAAAACGAAAAAAAAAACAACAAAAAAAATATCCCAAGAAACTAATATTTAGCCGTGATTCATTTTTGTCAAACTGGAATCAACTTCGTCTTCTTCCATAACAAAAGCAATCGTCACCTATTTTTGGGAAGTATTCTTTTCATTGTACGTTAAAATGTACGTTAGAATGTCAGACAATCTCTGGACATTACGACTCACAGGGTGGATCCCCAGAGATCATATGCTAAATTGTGGCCGTCAGAAAGTAAGATAGCATGACAAGCTAGATAAATTCAGAAACTGTCTCTGCAATGCCCATGATACAGTGGTCTGGTGAATCATGGGGAAGGACTATGTCCAACGATGGACACTAAAAAGCTGATGGTGATGATGATGAACCTTTAGTGTACGTTGTGAATCAGCATTTTCTTTTGAAGTTTGACTGTTAATCTTTTAAAACTTTCGAGGTAGGAAGTCTTTACAGTTTTCCCACGAAAGTTCAAGTCTGTTCAAATGATTAGCACGTCTATATTACACAGAGAAGTTATTTGGTATGCGCAATGAGTGAGGAAACTTCTTCATAAGAACAAGTCTCCCTGTACACCCAGCAGATAACCGAATACAGCCACAATTGTGTGATTAAGATGGACATAAAAACCTGTAAGAATAGAGTCCTGGTCTCGACCACACTTGAGACTTGAAAAGATCTGTAAGCTGAAAATGAAACGGAAACTGGGAATTCGTCGGTGGGAATTCGACACCCAATTTAGAGTGGTAAAGAAACAGGACAAAGGACGCTCTACTTTGATCTTGCTAAAAGGTTCCTCATCTGCAATCGTAAAATTTTGCATCTATTCATAGTACCCTTAAAAGATAGAAGCTTATTTCAATCGACTCCAGCTAACCAACGCAATAAATGTAAAAATAGTTTGTTTTGAAATTCTGTTTGTTCATCGATTACGAAAGTGGAGGAGAAATAAGTTCTGACAAAAAGTCTTTTCTTATCTAAATTCGACATTTTGACTCACGATTGCCTGTTCACAATTCTAACTTAGCCCTTCTTCACTCATAATTCCAACTTAATTTCCAATATATACGCCATCAATTCGACTTTTATTCTTTTGGTAGCCGTAAAAGCAGAAAAATCTCTCACGCATCTATAATAGTTGAAGTCCGTCAGAGGAAGAACACAACATTAGAAAAGTCATATTTTATACGTGAATTCATTCTTCTTTATGTTTACAGTTTCACTCTGGGGTGCCGCTCAACAATAATTTACAGACTTTTTTTTTCATTGAACTAGTGTAATCATTTTTCCGTTTTTGCAGACGGTTTTGTTGATATTTCCCAGATAAAAAAAGAGGACAATAAAACAGATTTGGGGATGAATAATGATACGTTTCAGACATTTCCAACTATAATATTTCAAGAGAAAAAAATCACGATAGTTTTATCGAGTTATCCGCCAAATCAAAACTAAGATACAATTGTTTGGGAGTTGTTTTTTTCCGGGTAATTGAAACTTGGGAATATTGTTTTTAATTCCATTCATCTCCATTCTCCAAAATACCTCCTTTATATCGTTCATGACTGAAAATATCTGAATGTCAGGTTTTACCGTAGAGGGTGGACAAAAAGACGGACATATGGATCCACGCATTGATATTCTTGTCCCTGTGTCATACTATGCATGGTTTATTTAATTAGTAAATATTATTTTTTCTTTCATGATCCAAACATATTTCAACGCGTTGTCGTTAAGTTTTCATCGATAATTATTTCTTGCGCAAGAAAAGCAATATAGTTGATTTCTGTTATTTAAATTTTCGGTACGAGATGTTAGGATGCCTGGATAACTACAATTCATATAAGCATAGTCTCTTTTTCTTCCATTCAACATCCAACATACGCTTATTTTTTTCAAATTTGAAAGATATAAACTTGGTGTAGTATTTCGTAAACTTACCAGAAATATCTGTTAAAAATCATTCCCGTTATCATTCTCTTGATATTATATCAGATCATTTAAAATTTTACTCGGGAAAATCGAATCAAAATATTTTGTTTAAAGGAGTTAAAATGAGCTATTTTTTTAGGAACAAAGATAGAAATTTTTCTTCCGTTTTTCGAATAATTTCGAACTATATTTCTAGTAACTCCGAAAAAAGAACAAAGAAGAAATTCAAGATATTCTATTCTTTTTGAATTTCATTTCATTTTCATTGTTTTAAAATAACTATAAAGGAGGATTTTGAGGGGATCTGTCTCTCATTTACTGTTGAAAAAAAATCTTATGCTGGGAATATGTAAAATATTCAGTCTTTATGCGCTCTGACGAACCAAGCTTGCATTTGTTTGAGTAAACAATGAATATCCATTCGTCAAGAGAAGAATTCACGGCATCTTTCGCTGGATTACAAATAAATGAATGAACGAGGAAGTAAGTATTCTGAGATGAGAAAGAGAATTAGATAAAGTGAGGAAGATAGGTAGATAATGAGAAGTAAACAGGGGACAAAAAAGGGGAAAGACAAAAAGCCAAAGTTAAAATACTGAAAGAGCCAGAAAGAATGAATAAAAACGTAGTTTCAACAAAATGCTTGAATAAACAAAAATAGCGCCAAAATGACATAGCATTCAAACCAAGAAAATTATTATAGGGATACTTTTCAGTGGTAAAGAATTGAAGAAAGGTAACGGGACGAGAAATCGATGTACAGAGTATTTCGGGGGTTGTTTTCTGTCGACCTAGGTTCATTTTGAAATGCTAATACAAAATATATATGATTGTTCGTTCCTGGTTTTATGAAAAGACTTTGCAATCTTATTCAACATAAAACTGTCTATGTAGACATTTGTGCTCGAAATAAGCTGCTACGATCCCATTAGTGAGAACAATATCTTCAGGCTCTTCATCTTCGATGTCAGATGTTAGAAATGAACGAAATTGCAAAACTGTCAACTTCTCACAACTAAGAGCAAAGATCCCTAGTGAGAAAATTATCCTTGAACAGTTTCTTTTAAAACCCAGGGCCTAGGGAAAAAAAGAAAGAAAAAAGAAAAACAAGACACAGGACTTCTCAAAAGACCATTCACAAACTGATCACAGTCTGAAGTTTGTATGAACGAGAAAAGAGTTCCGCTATAAAGGAAAAAAATGAAAATATTATAGAATCCAACAATATCTAAAACACTTTTTGAACAGCAAAGGCGACAAAAACGACAACTTGATACATTCGCTTAAATGAGCTTAGCTTCCATCTATTAAAGATATTAGCCTTGTTCACGTTCACGGCATTTCTCTGTTTGGTGGTACACTTTCATTCCAGCTTTAACAGAAGATACATTTTTCAGGGTTTCCAGGTGGCTGATATTCGTAATATCTTTTCATCTCTCGCACTCTCTGTTTTTTACCTCTGTTATTGGTAATTGCAGACAAGTAACTTACAGAACGCTTTTAAATACAATATATGGTAATATTAAGCACTATCGCAGTCTTTAAACACTCTTTCAAAAGTGCATAGCGAAATGTGAATGTCTTATTTCAAGCAGTAATTTTAGTCATAATCGCGAGATTATACCATACAGTTAGTGATAAAATCAAAAGAAATAATTTCACTTACTCAAAGCAGATTTTTAAACGATTTCACATTGTCCATGATTTGTATAAAGCTCAGACATTTTTAAGGTTTAATTGATATGTCAACAGGAATAAGGAACTCAATTTGAAAATAAAATCTTCGAAAAATAAGTTGTTAATTTTGTTAATTTAATGACTAATTGTCTGGAAAATGCAGCAATATTGCGTATACTTTTCTTGAAATATAGTAAAAAATGCACTCATTTACTGAGGGACCGTAACAGAAGCTTAGAGGTTAACTTTGATCTTATGTGATTCAAAGTTATTTAAATCTCGTACTACGACAACGTGCATCAGATATAAGCTGGCTCGGGGTCAACATGGATAGCTACAATGAGCAAATACAGGATGTTGAACATCTGCTGAACAACGGAATTAACAGAGAAAGATAATCAGTTTCCGGTCACCACACACAAATGATGATAGCGTCTGTTATTGAACCAGAATAATCAAAACTCTTTCAAAAATATAGGTAATACATAACATTAATCGATAAATAGATCACCATTCTTTCTTATTGTAAAACTTCATGATCTTGACAATAGTCATATCGTTATTATTTTGATATCACACACACCAAAAAACAACAAACATCTTCTAAACAGAAACCATTTATTTTTATTATCATTTGTTGTTTCTGATTCAGAGCTGATTAAAAAAAGGAACTGACTGGCTTGAAGGGTTTTATTTTCATATAAATCTATCTGGGTTCGAGTGAGAGAAGATTTCATTGAGTTTCTATCAAACTAAGATTGTAGAGAAGACTCGAAAAAATCTTTTCATGATATTTTCTTACAAAATATCCATAATATTTTCATTCAAAATTGAATAATATATCCCCAAATATCTATTGAAATCGGTTCATCACAAAAGTAAACAAGTTTTAAAAACCAGGTACCTCCGTTTTCATCTAATCTTCAGAAAAAGATTTAGCTGATAATTTACTGCACTATTTCCTGTATTGATAAACAAAGATTACGACGATACAATTGAAATATTCCAAGTCACAGACGTTTTAATCGACACATATTGCTTTTACTAAATGTCCTGAAAGTGCCTCGATGATAACAAAATAGCAAACTTTCAAGATCAAATTGGTAATAAACTTACTACGAGAGGCTGTTCTTCATGGCTTTCATTACATTATGCTACTGCATACTTTCTAAATGGGTTTTAGCAGATTTAAATGAATAGATGTTGAAATTTGTTTTCATTTTTTGTGTTTTACGGTACTCTTTGTCTCCTGGCCGTGTATCAATGTTAATGTCCGCTCATTATGAAAACGGGGGAAAACAAGAAAAAACACCAGACGTTAGTGTTGCATAATGACACTGTCATAGGCTTAGTTTGACATATGCCGTCTGTAGCTTGAGTGCGGGAGGCAGAAAAGATATTCTTTGGTTAAGACCAATGTGTTTGTTAAGTTTTGAGTGCTGACTGGAGAAACAAAATGTAACAAAAAGAAAAAAAACATTATGAGAAGAAACAACAATGTTGATTGATTTCTGGTGCAACGGATGGTTTATATGAAACACCAAAAATACCGGGAAAGGGTTTTAGTGAAAAGAGTTCGGTTTCAAAATTGTCTTTGTCGACCGCAAAATAAGAGATTGGAATGTAGATTCCGTGGTATTTTTTGTTGGCAAGTTCATTCCATTTACCTGTTCGAATTCTGACAGATAGAGCTTGACTATTCATCGCTGGAAATAAAACAAGATGATTCGAACACGATTGTTCATGAAAAAAAGACTATTTCCAAATTTCTGCATGAAACAGAGAGACACCGTCTCAAAGAAACAGAACGTTTACTTTGGGAAACGTTCTTGATTCAAGGGGAATCACTATTCCATTTAAAAGACTTTTTCGTTTTCCCGGTAGATGTTAGTTTCCATGCCTACCTTCATTCTGGATCGTACTGTTTCTTTGTTGACTTTTCTTTCTGTCCGCCAATCTCAAATCTCGTCAAACGAGATTCTTTCGTAATTTCCCGTGTTTATATAATTCGTTTATTTTCCTTGACTTTTTTTTTGGAGAAAATTCAATCTTATCATTGTGTAAGTGTATCATGTTTGTAAATTGATTGTTTCGTCTTTCTTTCAATTTTTCGATCTTTTGTCTGCATCCGTTTTTTTCTTCTCCTGCTTAGCGACGATAATTTAGGATTAAAAGAGGCGCAACTCTTACAAGAAGTAGAGTTGCCTTCCCAATTACATTATACATATGCAAAAATATGCAAGTATTACACATAATATAATGGAGAATGAAGATGGTGAAGTAGTTTCTTTTGTTTTTATGATAAAGACAAAGATTTTATTCCTTTAAAAATCTTTGTACGACCGATCGAAAAAAATATATACAACACAATGTTATGATATCTCTAATATATTGTGCTAACATCTCTAATATATTGTGATCTCCCCATATGATGTTGAGAATAATCCTCCCCTGTGTATGTTGCATGGTTCTCAGTTCGAGAGTCAATATTTGGTTTGGTTCCATCTTCCAGTGCCATAGGTAACTAGGGAGGAAGAAGTGGATGTAAATCCTTCTTTTGAGGACTTCTTGGCTTGAAGGACGAGCTGTTCTCCAGTTAAAGTAATGTCTTAATGGCAAGCCGTTCGTTTCGCTCATATTTCAATTCCAAAAGCTTTGTTTATACTTAATTCCCCGTCATCTTTCGGTTATATTTTTGCAAAATATCACCACTACCTCTTCACTTATGTTTAGAATTGCGTATTTTTCATCCTTTTCACTTCTGTCTTCTCCACTTCCACGTATACGTCTTCTGTTCTGGCTCCGACACACCCTCATTCTTTCTTTCCCAACCCACAAATCTTAATGCTTTTTTAATGAGCTGTGCTGATAATCTTAGAGAATTACAGGGGGTCTAAATATAAAGATGTTATCTTACTTGAAATCGTCAAAAGCGTAAAGACACTCGAGAGCCACTTTTCATTCAACAGTCCAGTCCCCCTTTGGGGTCGGCTATTCACGATTTATGAAGCTCTCAGTCCGTTTTTTGGGGGGTGGGGTGGGGTGGAAAATGTACTTCATACACACCCATGCCTATAAATAACGATGCACATATATCAGCACTCCAAAACACACGCAGTATACGTTAACAAAATACATGTGTAGACATACACGTTTTTAATGTCTTGCATGCATATACATATTCATAAATACTTATATATATGTATTTTCAGACACACACATATGCAAACACTCACTCAATGGGATAAGCCTGTACGTACACATACGTGCATAGGGGTAACGTTTTTAAGAGTATTTTATACATTAAAATAAACGATAAATGATCGAATTTCTAAACATAACCCCATCATCTATATGGTAACAGTTAGACATGAAATTTATCTCGTAGTTGTGATTAAAAATGATTAGTGATAAACTGGAAAAATGAGCAGCTGAAATATGACAGCTTGATCTTTTTCAGTTTCTATAATGTGAAGGCATGGGAAATTGAGTCAATGAGTCCATGTCATTATTTCATATTCACCTGTTATCTTTTATTAGATAGTAAAACCCGATTGGTTTCAGTATTTTACAAAATATCAGATGACATGCTCTCTCTTATTTCAGTTTGTTTGTAGGATTCCTCTCACTCTAAAGAATATCAATTCTGCTTTGCATTCTCCCAAACAAGAGAGTGACAACACGAGTTGAAAAAAAAAAAGATTGAGATACATGAATTGATAGAAGCGTTGTTCACGTATCCACCGAGCTCTTCAATCCTTCCAAAAGTTTCTGAGCTGTTTAAAACAGTACCGTTAAAAATCTTATCACAATTTAATGTTTTACTGCTAATACTTAGTTACATTAATTTGTACAGCAATACTATGACCATAAAACACCGTACCAGAACTAAGAACTCACACTGATCAAAACCACACTATCCAAGGTATTGCCGTAATTCAAATCGCTAAATTGTTAACTAACACTTTGTAGCATATTAAAGTCATAATTTGTACAAGTTCTGAACTTGGTTACCCGTTTCTGATGGAGTGGACAGCCGATCGTGAAGAGTTACGCTATGGGCAAAAAAAAAAATGTTGTCTTAATCATAAAATGGCGGAGTAATAACGAGAATGTACTTGACCACATAAACGGAATTTTCAATAGACTGTTATTACAAATACAAGTAAAGAACAAATGTGTCTGCATAGAGTAATTTCATGAAATAGTCATTCAACTTTAATACGATTTGGTTTTGAGAACTGTCACATCAATTACTGTAAGTAGGTCGTAGAGCTATTATGTATTGAGCTTTTCTGCCATGAAATTACATTTTCTGCTTTTCCAGGACTTAATCTCCGACAGATGGTCCAGCTGCTAGACAGTAAATATAATGTGCAGGATAGGAGAGCACCCATTAATGGTCGAAATATACAATGCGATTATGTGTAAATTTAATCAAATTTCTCGGTTGTGGTGGTTGCTGTTAGTCAAACTTTTATACAAAGAGTTACGGATCAAAACCTACGCTTCTTTCCCGATGCCCATCTCCTAAAAGATATAATCATCCCAAAATACAAAAAAAAAGTAATGTTTCCTAATCAATGTCGATTTTCATCATCATCAGCAGCATTGTTTTCTTTATCTTCCAACCGATTGTCTTCAATACAATGGCTGTTATTATCTGAGAATCAGCCAATGAAGAATAGCTTTAATGCAAACTTCCACTTCAGACCTCTTTATTGATTATTTTTAATTGTTTAGTCACATTGTTTTTGTTCCTGTGCTTCGACAACAAGCGTCATGTCTCTATAGAATGTATTGATCACTTATATTCTGTCCAGATTGTTCCATAATAGTCTGGATCGGAAGAAAAATATTTGAGTCGTAACAACTGTGGGAACTTTTATACGAAGTTTTTATCAGTTCATCGATAATTTCTTACTTCTGTTTACTGGCTGGTTTTGAGTTATAACACTGAAGTATGTACGCATTATGATTCTAAATTGGCTTACACGTTTTTTTTTCTTCCAGGGTAAAATTGTTAGAGCAACAAAAGTCTACGGCTCCATTCCAAAAGTATTGATTTCTTTTTGCTTTCGTAACGACCTTTTAACAACAGCATCAGAAACAATAGCAGGTCATTTTAAAACATTTTCACAATATTCCGACTCTGTTAGTGTAAATAAATTCATCAACTAAAATATTAAATAAAAGTTTGTCATTTATCTTTTAATAAAGTATGTTTGAATAAAAGACTGCTACCTTATATCTATATCTATATCTATCTATCTATCTATCTATCTATCTATCTATCTATATATATATATATATATACATATATATATATATATATATATATATATATATATATATATAGATAGATAGATAGATAGATAGATAGATATATGAGTACAAAATATATAAAACAACAAACCATATCTAGTATGACACACCTTTGAAGATAAAATAAAGGTACATGTTGAAATCATTGCTTAAGGAGCGGTGCTATCTGATAAACAAAGTTGATATGACTGCTTTGTTTTTACATCCCCAAAACGGTTACATCGGAAACAACTGATGATTCCAACAAGAAAAGGTTTACAAATAGTACCTGAACATAAAATCCTACGTCAAACATGAAACCCACAAGAAAAAAAAATACATAAACTGCATTAGCTTATATTTGGGAATAATTGACTGAAATGACATTAATCCTTGGGAAAAACAAAAACAAAGAAAAAACAACGTATATTACATATTTAAAGCAGTAAGTTTTTGTCAACTATATATATGTATATGTATATATATATTGTTTATTTTTATGCCTATGTGCACAAAATCTATAGTCACGTGTGTGTTGGATGAGGAAACGTAAAGGAAAGGGTAGAACGAAAGGTGACTGAAATTATGTATGTCTTACTTTTCATTTTGAATATAAGAAAAAACATATTTTCAATTACTTCGTTGCAGTTAAGCTGCCAGACACATTTGTTTTTATTCCTAACTTTTTTATATGATTCAGACAGATTCAATATGGAGCACATGGGTTTTGCCAATAATCTGCAAAAAAAAGAAGCAACGACGCAACCATAGAACCGAAATGACAAAAAGAAATGACATATTCTCGAAAAAAACAGAATACATTTCGCGTTCTCATGATTTATGAATAACTAGTTCACCCTTGCTGTGAACTGTCATGAGATAGCAGCAATGATTGAATAATCCTACAATTGAATTGTACTTAGAAAATACCAAATCCTTACATTGCGCAGTATTTTCTTGTATATGTCAAACACTAAACCAATGTAGAGGTAAACTTGAGCAAATGTACAATTTATCGAGTTGATCCTAACATAAAATTCTATTTCTACCAAGTCATGTCACAAAATGTCACTAATCCTTAAGAGTCATCATCATCATCATCGTCATCATCAGTCTATTAACGTCCGTCGTTGGACATATACCGTCCCCAGGATTTGCCACACTTCCCTATCATGGGCGTCACGGAGCCACTACTTCCTGAACTTGTCTAGCTCGTCTCTCCATCTAACATTTTGCCGGCCTCGGTTGCGCATGTGGTCTCGGGGAATCCATGTTGTGAGTCGTGATGTCCATCGATTGTCTGCCATTCTTGCAACATGGCCAGCCCACCACCATTTGAGATTTTTAATGGATTCTATGATGTCCCTAAATCTTGTCTTTTCTCAGATGTACTGTGCTGTCTTGTGGTGTCTCCATGTGAGGCCCAGCATTATTCTTTCATGTGCACGTTGCATTGTTCCTTAAGAGTGACAGACGGCAAATGCACATTGTTAATTATTGAATGTGGCTCTCTGGATGTCTCAACATTACTAAAAACATCTCAGACTCTTCAATGTAATGGATTTATGATCAGTTTTTAATGTCCTTCACATCAGACAGAGAAATTAAATAAACATAGTTTTACACAAGAACCAAATGTTCAATGAGGCGTTTATTATGAAGTTTAAACGCCATAATTGCCAGATCACGTGACCCAGAGGAAAGGATAATCTTAGGTGAGAAGCATTGTATCAAAGGACTCCTTTCTATCATGTTCCAAGTAAATTTGACCCAAAACAGCTAGGAACACCAACTTTAAAGCAAAGCATGTAAACGTTATCTCGTATAAGGTGACTGTAAGTGAAATATATTAATGAATAAGAAGTATCTCATCAATGGAGACTTTTCAACAAAATTTGAATTAAATCCAACCTGAAATAGCTGAGCGCCAAGGACACCTTTAAAAAGGGGAACAATTTCTCAATGTTTATATGCTTGTGAGTGGGCAGATATGAATCAAAGGGAAATATTCAGAGAGCAATTTTCTTAGACGGATTTAATTTGATGTGATGACGTGTTTAACAAGAAGATGTTTGAAGTTTCATCACCGACGGAGCAACCTTTTTCTAAATCGGGAAAAGTTAATTCAAATTCTGCTACAACCCTCAACAATTTGCATTCAAAAGAGAAATCAGCCAAGGTCATGAACTGAACATTTTCTCTACTGATGCTATCAATATTTGTAACTTATTGACGATTTCTATATGATCAGTTTTCAATGATTAGAGCCAATTGCCTAGGCAGGGAAACAATCATCATAAATTCAACACAGCGTAACTTTAAAAAAAGAAAATGCATACTTGGATTGGCTGGTAGAAAATTATAGATTCTTGTTGTCTTTGAGTTACACATAAATGTAGTTACTATTCATTTTGTTAATCAGGTTTACAGCCTGGGTAAACGATAAATCTACCCGAAATCATATGATATACATGGATACATCAAAGGATCCATAGTATAATGATGAATGAGAAATAATGTTATGCAACGGACGTTAATTTTTCAACTTACTTCCATTCTCCATGAACCGAACACTTTTCCATTCATTACATAGATCGAACATTGTGAACAGTGAAAATATCGAAACAAAATTCATGCGTCATGCTAAAGACCAATGGATTCATCATCGCGTTCTCACAAAAGAATAATGGGATAAATTCTTAAATTCATGCTGAAAATTCTTTTTGTAGAAAAAGAAAATTGAAATACATTAAATGTTATTGGGCAACAAATTGTTTATTCTCCTTATCTTAGATCAAATACGTTGAAGTATGCGATTTTACATTGCTTTAATTCTTCAGATTCTTTACTTTTTATTACCTTCACCGATTAAATAACCTGAAACTATCGTTTGATTTATGTTTCACACTTGCACTCTACATAAGTAATGTGTGTTTTCTCTTGAAGTTTTACAAGGTGTTGGATGATAAAATTTGTGAATAAGCAGCAGCTAATTACGCACAGATGGAAATTGCCGCGTGGCAAACACACCGTTTTAATAATCTGATGTAGACACCTTTTTGCAACGATATGTATTTGATTAGATATGTTCCCAGGTGAGAATTTGCGTTGTTATACTTTTCAGATCTATGTAAAATGGATTAGATTTCTCAGAAACACTGATATATTCGTTTTTTATTGTATCAATTTACAGGAAAGAAAAACACCTTTTAAAAAATTGTTTATTGTTTCAAACTCTAAAAATAATGCATTCATTTGATACTGGGTTTATCTAACAAAACTTTCCTTAAGAGTTGCTCTAATATACACATTTAATTGTTCAGGAGTAAAGTTTTCATTGAAGTAAATGTCGAAAAATTCAATGTCTTAGATGTATATTCAATTCAATGGTGTTTGGGCAGAAAGCAATTTCTGAATAAAATGTTGATAGGTTTCAAAAGATTAAAAAATTACGATTGGCTATAAAACAGCATCAAACTGACCCTCCAAGGTGCAAGCCCGGGGGGAGTTGCATGGAAATTTTTGGATGCCAAGTCGACGAAATCCTTCTGTCATCAATGTACTTCAACTGGAAAGCATAGCAATAACTTCGACATCAGTTTGGTTGCAAAAAATGTTGGAAATAAGAGAAAGTTTGCACTCTAACGCCTTAATGTTTTTCCCCAATCCCTGGTTTTGAATCAAAGTTGTCAATCGCATAGCTAAAGAGTCAAATATGCACTGTTATTTACTCATAGCGAGATTGATTCATGCATTTCCTGAGGATAATAATGCAGATGGCAAGCTTTCGGTTGAGCAAGCACACCCTTTAAGAACAAGAAAAAAGTCCCATTTGTCCTAAAGAGAAGGCTCTACAACCAATGCATCTTCCTGATAATTTCCTATGGAGCTGAAACATGGAACCTGATCAGAGGACAGCACAGTATTACTGAAAAATAAAAGGAGTACGAGATATCATTAGAAAACTCAAATGGCAAACATCTGGTTATGTTGCCAAAATGTCAGACAACCGATTGACATAATGACTCACAACGTAGATTCCTAGAGATCATATGTAAAACTGTGGACGGAAAAAAATGAGATGGCTTGACGAACTCACCAAGTTCCGAAAGTATTGACCCCGCAACGCCAACGATAGATATGCGCGGGAAGGTCTATGTCCAACGACGGACGCTAGAAAGCTAACCATGAATACCAAGTGTCTCCACTGGAACCTGAACTCAGTTGGTCGATTCGGCCATCAGAGTCGCCTATAAAATCATAAAAAACAACTTCAGACCGTTGAACATTTAGCTTCCTTTGGAATCACTATAGTTAAGCAGACGCCGTGAAATACACCTTGACCTTTTTAAATCGAGGGAAAAGAATTTATCTAACAGTGCAATTATAGTCTCCTGATTCACTTATACTACTGATAACAACTGTGCAAAGAATTTTACAAAAACGTATTCCATCTTCGCTACCCCCAACAAATCTTGGAATCTTTCCTTCCTAAGTCACTATTTGAAGAGGCACCACAAATCTGTCATATCTCTTATTTTCTCTACAAGACTACCAAATTGATGTTTTATAATTTTCATCCTGTAAACTAGCAATTACTTAAAAAAATCTTTATGAAATGAACATGTAAAATGCCAGATCTGATATTTAGAATTATATGATATATTGTCAAAGTCGCAAGCAGATGTTGACCTTATCTTGCAACAAGAATGGGAACAATCTTCACCAAATTCAAAGGAGTAAACTCGTTTGTATTTACATTAAACTAACCTGATACATTAAACAGACATTTCCAAACGGTAATTCGAAATTACGACCAAGTTATCGGTTTGCAGCAATCAATATATATATATATATATATATATATATATATATATATATATATATTATACAAAGGTTGCAGTAATCATCTTCAGTTAGAGAAAAAGTAGGAGTGGGTTTAATCCTGCAGCAGCCAGGCTTGTTTAATATATATTTTCCATAAGTTGAGAATTATATTATGAAGTATGTAATTCAATTTCGAACCCAATCATGATAATCAAAAACTCCAGCAATCATAGTTATTGTCAAACTCTATATTGAGTTGACTTTGTTTCCCTTCTGTGACAAGACTCCCTCACCAAAAACTGATGAATTATCCACTAAAAACGATAACGTACACAACTTATAACGGGTTTGCTTCGTAATTTGATGTCAAACAACATAAAACGATAATTCAGCATATACTGTAATTATTTTTCTTTTTCATTTCCCTCTAACCTTTTCAGTCGTGACCATTCACTGTACATACTTGAAATTCTGCACCCCACCTCAATGAGTATAGAAAAATCGTCTTAAAATTTGCCTCAGTGGCTGAAATAGATGAATTTAGATGGGAGTTTGACGCTGGAGCAGCCAGGCTTGTTTCTCATTTTGTAATTGATTTACTTTTTAAATTGCTATATCAAGTTCGAACTTTTACTTCTTCAAATAGATATAAGAAATTTTAATGTTGAGAAGATCAAAATGTAAAATTTATAAAGAAATAGCACTTGTGCGGAAACTCTTTCCGGGAAGATGTTGGAGAAGGCATGCTTTCCAAGTCACGTCCTCAGATTGAAACTAAGTGAAAATATAACTTGATCCAAAAATTTTAAACCTATGCGAACATGAAAGATTTTCTTCATGATTTTTTTTCGGGCCGTAAGTCAAAAGTATGCTTGGTAATGCAACCAGAAAGCAATAATTTCCAATCATTGGAATACGTGCACTAAGTATTTGAGCAATCGTTTGCAGTAAAGACGATATTATATTGTTTTGTTTTTATTTTAGAAAACTACGGTTGGGCTTTATTTCAATTCAATACATGCTGAGTGAAAAAATACAACCTGAGAAATCAAAAACAAAACATTGAAAGCCAAAACCACGACTTCAAACTCAACTACTGAAAGTAGCCACTAAGTGTTTCATTGATTTTCCGAATAGATTTTATGAAAAAGTAAAACGCCTTGAGTCAAAGAAATAAATCATGAACTTAGAGAAAAACAAAACATTCTTCCGCAGTGAAAGAAAAACAAGTAATCCTGTTAAGTGACTTTTACCGTTAACTTTTGCCGAAGAATACAAAAATCACAAATGTTAAAATCTTGGAAAGCACTAAGTAATAAACTTATCTAAAAGTAAATCGACACGCATTTGAAATGCACGTCAAATAACAAAATAACGTTGAAACTTATGTGAACCATAGTATGCAAGACCAACATACATTTTCTCACTTTCAATAATGATGATCTTCATATCAGCTTGTAGGTTATTAGATGGAAGAATTGAATGCCTTTAGTAGACCCTAATATTCGTAAACACTTTCACTCAATATACATGAATATATAAGTTGATACATACGTACATACATACATACACACATACATACATACATACATACATACATACATACTTACATTTATACATATCTGCACATACACACGCATATACTTTGGTTTCCATCTATTTTTGCTTTTTTAATTCGTTCCTGCCCATGAATATAAGATTGTCTCTTTATTGATAGTAAATTAAGTTATCTCCTTCCCAATCATTCAACTGGCAGGGTAATTGAATTCTTGCCAAACAGATAAAATTGTAAGCCACTGATTGGGAAGCCACTGTTAAATAACAAAAAAGCATTTTGAGGCTTGGCAGTTTTTCGACCACAGAATCTTTCAGATTGTTTTAATCTTTGTATCTAAGGATATTTTCCACAAATGACAAGCATGGTTGGTTGACTGATATTGTCAGTACCGATATGTTTTGATAACATCGTAACCACTAACTAAATACTAACAGAGAATATAACAATTTTAAGAATATAAGCATTCACAGTCTCCTATTTTTACAATGTATACGCTTTAATAGAGTAAGATGATCACACTCCCCCTTATTTGTGCAGTTTGTAAAATTATAGAGTTATATTTTTATATTACTGTTTGAGAAAGGCCAAGAAGATGATGGATGGATTTCGGTTACGTTCAGAGATAATGAAGGTTTAACTTCAGAAATTTATTATTTGTGTCCAGAAGGAAAAACGTGACTTTAATAATTGTAAACAAACAACAAGAATTACGAAAAACAAAACCAAACAAAAATCGAGAGCAAAATCAGCAATTCCACCCCGAAAATTAAATAGATTTTATTTGTTTTTTAAAAGTGGGTTTATTTTTTTCCCCCAAACCTGACTGCGTCCACCTTAGAACCAAATCATTACGAAATAATTTGAATGTCATGAATTTTGATTGTGGATAAATATTCTAAGGTGCAACGGTAATTGAATTAATGAAATGATTGATGTAATTAAAATTTGTCATAGAATATCAAATCAAATTTATTGAGTGTGGTTTTTCGCGTTGCGAGGAAAATGGCTTTGAAATTGGAAAAGTTTTCCGCTCCTTGAAAGCTAAAATGCATTAAATGATTTGAAGTATTTTGCTGCAAATTATTGACTGGTTAACATAACTAAAATATATAAATAATAAACGTATTTATCTAATTGCTCAGAATAACTCAAGTTCTCAGTGATCGCATCTATTACCAGGAACGTAAAACTTCCGTTGATCTTTCCAATTAAGCTCATACTTGTTTATGTAATTATCTCTGTCTTTCGATAATCATCAATTAAGTTGCATAGGACAAACCTTTTAAGGATTATATCTAGAATAAGTAACTCAAATCACAAAATTCATTAATTCTAGTCAGTACATTCAGAAGGACCATGCAACTTACTTATGGTCTGAATTATAAAAATATCTGGAATGTCTGAGACATTTCATAACAAACAGAACTATTTAACGGTTGCAGAATAACACTCTGAGATTTGCGATATAAAAATAAAAAGCAGCAAAGGACTGTGAAATGTACTAATGAAACAAAGCCATTGTTTCAACAGAAAAGATGACAATATATTGTAACAGTTTGTGTTCCGTATACAGCTATGTGAATTCAAATAAATATTTTCCATCTTTAAAGTAAAGACGTTCGAAAAATTCTAAACATACTTATCAATGGAGGTTTTTTTAATCTAATAAAAAAATATTGGTTTTAAATCATGTCTCAATTAAGACTAAACTTAATCGATGGCCGGAGCCTTGTCTTCCAAGGATGATGACCGGCTCCCAGAAACAAGGATTGACAAGAGTGTATGACAGACAAAAAGGATTAGCTTCAGTCTCTGATTATAGAATAGAAATAGAACGAAATTCATTTCTCATGACGGTTGTTTGATGGACAATGATAATTATTGGAGTAAATAAACTGCCCAAGATTTTGATAGCCCGATGTTTCGATTGAAATTGAATATATATATATATATATATATATATATATATATATATATATATATATATATAAAACTACTATTATTGAATGTGATTATTTACCTCATGATTTCGTCTATATTCTTCAGTAAAACAACCATGCAGAATTTAATATTTTCCTAATAGGTAATACCTGTTATCTAATAAATCAATACTCGAATGATATTTGATCTGAGAAGAAGGGGTTTTTGATTCAAATCATATAGTTTAATTGGAATTATTTGCTTCTTCCGTGAGGCTGCAGCAAAGATCCGTGGATGAATACATCGTTTGACATGTTATTTCAGTCTAAACTGAAATTCTAGAAGTGTATGTAACATTTGTATGCATCCAGTTTCTCTGTCCGAAGTTAGTTCATGGCACATTTCCTATGCAAATAGACGTCTGGAGCGAGAGCTCGAAGATAGCAGACATCTGTCATTTGCTCTAGAAATTGAATCCGTACGAATAGGGAGTGATCTTATAAACTCTGTATTTCACTATGTGAATGACACTGTGCATAACAAGACAAGCATTCTTTCTTTTGTGAAGCAGACATATTTCCATTCAGAATATCAAAAAGAGAACATTTTGCCTCAGTCCGTTAGATCTGGACGATCAGAATGATAATTAGACACCAGGGCAGTATTCATAATAAAGAAGACGACAGTGAAAAAGAAGGTGGAAAATTACCAATGCCATGCCAGTAATTCTTTGATTTCCATTCTTGTATCGATCGGTTCGATCAGCTTTCTATTTTCGTATTATCATTTACTTCCTGGTGTCGACACTTTGACCCCCACATCCTAAAATTGGTGCGTGTCTCCTCAATGAAGATAAATTTCTTATAAGGCACTTAGTTATAGAGACACTCAATAAACTCATTTTGATATGATTTAACAGTGTAAGTGACTACACACACATACACACACACACATACATATGTATATACGTATATATATATATATATATATATATATATATATACATATATATATATACATATATATATATATATGAATAAATATATATATATATATATATATATATATATATATATATATATATATATATATATATATATATATATAATATATATATATATATGTGTATATAATTATAAATTGTGTTATATTATGCAAAAAAACTCATTTGAAATTATGTCCGGTCGTTACACAGTTATTGTATCACTCGCCTGAGAATGAAACGAGATGAGAATTTAGAGTGAAAAGAGGTTATTTAGGCATTTGCATAATACCCTAATTTTGATTGTTTATTGTAGGGCAAGTAATGTATTAACCATCTAGCGACAAGAGTTCATTTCAGATAAGTTTCTATATAAACAACGCAATTTTGAATCATCTCGTCGGATTATATATATATATATATATATATATATATATATATACATATATATATATATATATATTGTTAATTAGTTTGTTAAGCCCTGCTTTATTGGTTTCTCCACTTTTTGATAAGTTTTAATGTTGCTTCAGCGTACTTCTCATCGTTATTGTTTACGTTTGTATATATATAAATATATATATATATGTATATAGTTTTCATTTGTTTCGCGAACTATCTTCACTGTTTCTTTGATTATATTTACCAGTTTTTGAAAAAAATTGTTTTCCAGCCTTTACAACTAATTAAAAAGAAAAGAAATATGATAATAAAGCAAATAAAACCAAAAGCCGAATTCAATCAACAAATAAACCAAAAAATGAGACAAAAGAAAAAAAAAATATGGAGAGGATTGTAAAAGCTCTCAGATTAAGAGGAGAGTTCGAAAGGAGGGCATAAGAATAGATCTTTTAGTAGATGCCTCAGAGGTTCTGTCACAATAGACTAGCACAACTATTCATACAATGCTCACGAGAAAAGAAAGTGTCCTAATACCTCAGTCTTGGAATAACACAAGAAGAGAGATTATCTTGGCCGATACCAACCTATCACTTTACTTCCTAAGACTTTACAACCAATACCGAAGGTATTTACAAATATGTCAAAACTTTAGATAAAAACTAACTGCACGAACCAACAACCTCCAGAAGTAACTAGACCACCTACATACATCAAAGCAGCTTATCGAGACAGCATCAGAATACAATAAATCGAAAATTTCACTACATAATAATTAGACTTCATGGAATTACATACAGGATGAAGATCATGGATAAGGAGTCAAAATATATGTTATCTCTAAAGTGCTTAACAGTTAGCATTGAAACCACATTCTGCAAAAGAAATTCAGAAAACGTGGGAATGGTATTGCCTTTTCTCGGTGTGTCGTTGTCAACTGAATCTTCAGCAACTTTCGAGTAACGATAGTGAACAGATTTCAGTAACATTACGGGAAAGAACAACAGCCTGCCAAATATAATCAAAGGAGCAGTAGAGATGATGGGCATAATAAACATAAATAATAACAAAGAGAAGTACGCCGAAGCAACATTAAAACTAATAAAAAAGTGGAGAAACCAATAAAGCTGGGTTTAACAAACTAATTAACGAAAGTGATAGAGAGTAGGTGAAAGAAAAATATGAAGGTGTTTGAAACTCACCTGAAGTGCAGATCATACCAGCCAGGACAAAATTATCAAATGTAAGAGTAGGCTGTCAAGAATGACTGGGGATTCATAGCACATGCATATGCTCCAAAAATAAAAGAACTAAAAATTGATAAGCCAATAGGTATTAATGATATCCAAGACCTGACGGAAGACGTCGTGTGTACACTCCAGAAAGCCCCTGGCTAGGATTGGATATCCACTGACCTTCTAGAAGATGCAGGTGTGATCTTTCACGATGGACTAACACAGCTATTCACACTGTGCGTACGAGAAAAAAGTTCCCCCAGAGTTATGTCTACATCCGGTGACCCTACTTTACAAAAGGGAGAAAACTGCGATTTCGGCAACTACCGCCCTATTTCACTATTAACTCACATATAAGAACTATTTACGGTAATACTTATGAATGACGAAAAGAAGAGAACTAACTCCACGAACAGATAGGTTTCGGGCGTGGCTACGCAACAATAGCCCACTTACATGCAATAAATCAACTAATTGAAAACTCATTAGAATGTTACAAATCACTTCGTTTGACTTTGAAAATTATTAGAAAGCGTTTTATTCGGTAGAGCATGCAACAGTCTGCAACTCAATGCAAAAATAAAGTGTTGAAGAGAATTACTACATTCTAGTCATTCAGAACATATTCGAAAATGACACTGCAATGATTACACTATATAAAGATATAAACAAGACAAGATAGCAAAGGGTGTATGATAATGAGATACATGACTGTTTAAAGCGAGCCTTGAAAGCATCGTTCGGAAAACTGACTGGGAGGGAATAGGACTAAAAATTGAAGGAGAATGTGGAAATTACTTCATGACGTTTCTATGACGTTAAAAGCACCGGAATAATTACAAAACATGTTTACAGATCTAAATAGGGGAAGTAAAAAAAGTAGACTTAAAGATGTACTGAACAAAGACTATTAACGATAAACTCCCAAAAGACCGTAAAAATAGAGGGTAAGATTTTAGAAGAGGTTGACGAATACATCTAATTAGGATAGGTAATATAATTAGCGAAAGACCACGAAAAGGAAATAAGACGACGCATAACGATCGGCTTGAAATAATTTGATATAACTAGAGACCTACCTTGATAATGTGCTTAAAGCGTGAAGTATACAATAAAGGAATTATATCAGCAAAGGCTTATGGTTGCAAAGCCTTGGAATCAACAGAATAAACTGAGAACCAATTGAGAATCACACGAAGAGCCATGGAGAGAGGAATACTAGGGATAACTCTAAGAGAGAAAAGAAAAAAACATCAATTAGAGTGAGGACTAGAGAGAAATATAATATACAAGTAATCAAGCAGCAATAAATAAAGAGACATAAGATGGTCTGACGAGATAGAAAAATTGGTCAGTAAGACACAGAATATGATAGCACAATCGTAGTCGTCATGGACGGAGATTACAAAGTCCCTGTTCAGCAGTTATTACTTATGGTTTATATATATATATATATATATATATATATATATATATATATATATATATATATATATATATAGAGAGAGAGAGAGAGAGAGAGAGAGTATGTGATACCAGTTATATATTTTAGACTAAGATATTTCTCAGAGGAGATTACACAAAAACTTTTTTTTCAAGCATTTGGGGTAAAACAAAATCCACGAATAATTGTTATTTTTCGTTTACTAATCTGATGTTTTATTCTCGACACAGAATCAGGTTCTATACACTTCTAGAAGGTGACCTTTTACAGGAAATCATAATACATAAGGAATCATCTTCGAAAAAACAAAATCGTTAGCTTTGGCATTTGGGTGACGAAATTAATCTTTGCTGTTTTCGGTATATCTGTAAATCATTATAAGAAAATCACTGAATAGGAGTTTGCAATAAATAGTTATAACTGTACAATTCATAAATGATCATCCAAAACTGCATTCAACACAAACGCAAAATGACAAGTAAACTTTCACATTATATCAGTTACCATCAATGTTAAAAGTTGAGATCATAAGTACGTTATTACGAAAAAAAATCCAAAAGATTATTTGTAAAGGTGATTGGTGGTATGCAACTGGTTGAATTTATTATTTGCCTTGGATTTATTCACTGAGTCCATTCGTTGACACAATTTGATTCTTTCCAAAGTTCATAAGCTGTCTAAGCCAGACACGATGGCAGCCAAGGTAGTTTTGTCTAGTTGAAGTTAGACTTAGAGCACACACCTAGTAGCACGAACATTCCAGCATTGAATATTGATTTATCTGGTTGAAATTATGAAAATGAAAGAAAAATAACTGCTGAAAGTTGAAGTTCACCTTGTCCTGCTCTTCTTCATCGCCTCTTTCTGTTCTCCTTCCATGAAGAGTTCACTTACGGTAAGTTCTCTAGAGTGACAAGATGGAGTGTGTTTGTAGAGAAATCAGTGAATTAGCGATATTTCAATTGACATTTTCTGCCGGCTTGTCAAATTCGGTTTGTGCTTTCGTTTGAGATAATTCCCTCGATATTGGCTTGCTTCCATCGGCGACTGAAAATTCTCTTATAAAAAGTAGTAAAGCAGAGGAGGGTACAACGGAAATGGCTGATTGACAAACGAGAAATACATAAAAGAGTAAATGCACTCGAAGGGGAGCAAGGAATTGAGCCTTTCACTCCTTTTGTTGAGCTTGGCTTTGAATAATCGATGAGTACCTGCTCGTCACGGAATGTGCCTAAATAGACATCATCAGTCTCGTTGACAGTACCACGCAGGACCCGCATATATAAACACAACTTTGCACAACAAGGGAAATTCTTTAATGTTCTGGAAACAGGAGAATTCCCATGGTATAAGGAAAAAGATCAAGGAAAAAGATGATGCCGAATGAATAATAATTAGATTGGAGTACTTAAAGTTGTCCGAAAATAACTTACAGGCTTGTCACTTCATTTATGTATTCTAGCATACACTTTCCTAACAGTCGACGATATATATATATATATATATATATATATATATATATATATATATATATATATATATATATATATATATATATATATGTATGCATATATATATATATATGTATGTATATATATATATATATATATATTTATTTATATATATATATATATATATATATATATATATATATATATATATATATATATATATATATATATATAACTGAGACTAATGTTCCTCTCTTTCTTAACTGATCTCATACTTTGTGTGAAGACTCTCAAAATTCTTTCCGTGTTGCATCTCGTTAATATCCAGTTATATCATGATATACATTAGGAAAATATGTCTCAACGGGTCTAAGTTCCTGGTAGTTTTGAGCGAGCTCTATCATGGCAAATGATACATACATTTAGAAACATATATATATGTATATATATATATATATATATATATATATATATATATATATATATATATATATATATATATATATACATATATGTATATATCTACCTTCTTAAAAGAAAGATATTAAACGAACTTAGTGATTTCACTGCAAAACAAACTACCAAATTATTATTTTTGCCAACTTAGACTTTCAAACATAATATTTCGTGGCAAGTAACGTGCTCACACACAAACATACACACACACACACACATACATACACACACACACACACACACACACACACACATATATATATATATATATATGTATATATATATATATATATATATATAACAGAAAGTGTAAAACTTAGCTTGGGTCTTAGATTGTATACAAATATCAGCACACTCAAAAAGATTTCTTTAGATTTGAATAGAACAATCTCTTTTTTCATGTCGGGGACATGAAGTATAAAACGTTAATATGACTATTACCACAAGATGTATTTGTAGAATAAAACAGTGGCTAATTATAATACATATCTTGAAATACCAATACTCATAGAAAATATTTTTTAACATCAGACATGTAAAAGATCTCTGCCAAGTAATGTCTGTATGAAAGAGAGAACGTGTAGCTCCAGGAAGTGACTAGAGAAACAACCAAACAAAAGGCACTTTATCTTGGTCAATGGAAACAATTAGTTTTAAAAGTGCGTTTTTAATTATCTCAATTACTACGTCCAGACGGATCTATGACTGCAAAATATGGCTGAATTTTTTCACATTGATATGTTTCAAATTTTTTCGATCAATTGGAAATCATTACAGACTATCCATCAAAACTAAGAGAGAGCCGTGATTGCAAAACTCTGTTCATGCGTATCAGCAGTGTCAAAGAGGAGGTTTTTTTCGTGAAAAAAAAAAACCTTTTTCAAAACTTCATTTCAGAATTTATTGTTCTCAAGAAACGTAGCATCATTCTAATTATTTATAGTTTCTAAAAACATCGTATCAAATTCATTCCATTTACAAAATGAAATTATTTCCGTACATGTTGCTTCGTTCTCGCTTTCTATCATTCATTTTAACAAGTCCTTCTCAATATATACAATTCATAATCTTTATTTTTTCCCCATATTTCGTTACTTATATTAGACGTGCCAACTCCGCAGATTATATCTGACTACAAAGGAACCACCGTACGTGCGTGTATCACTGGTCATTGTTCGAAGTTGACCCCTGCAAGATATATTAGTCAATACACAAACAGTGCAATGTTGTGTGTCAAATTGTTTTGGATCTAATTAGAATAAATATGAAATCGTAGGTTATAGATCTTCTCTCACGGTTTCTATTATTCATCTCCCTTGACTTAGCTCTTTAGAATCATCTAGATTTAGGTAAAACGTATCTCAATTGGCAATAATGAAATGGAATAACCGAAATACTTCAGAGCCATAGAATCGTACGACCGATTGAAAATTATTCTACATAACTACTATGACAGGCTGCACTATGCACCACAAAATCTGGCCTCTTCCGATTATCCTCATTTTTAAACTAAAACAATATCTAAAAACTAGAGCCTTGCTGTATATTCTAGTTCTTCAGGTTTTGAAGAGAAATTCTAATACCAACTTTAAAAGTCAAGAAATACACTATTGATATTTTTTTGCAGAATTATCAATCGTTAAATTTTGTTCGTTTATTTTGTTTGCTCTGCAAACAATCGAACAAATGTTATTAAATGGAAGAATCAGCCTAGGTCTTGCTGACATAGGATATTACAATATCATATTGATGTCATAACGTGAGCTTTGGCAATGACAATTCTCATTGGGCAACATCCATAATGGATTTTTCCTATAGTGAATGGAGGAAAATTTGAAAGAAGGCACTTCACAATGGAGATAAAGATTATTTCGCATCCTTAAGGTTTCAATCGATATATTCGGTTGCTTCCTTTGCTAATTCAAGAAGTATTGTCCACGAGATTAGTTTTCGTTTCAAATCGCTAGAAGTGGCCCAGAGAACCAAACATGAAATATTGGAAAAAAAATCATAACTCTAGAAGTTGCAACTTCAGAAAGACCAGCGAAGACAAACTGAAACTTTATTTAACAATCAGATTATATAATGAAAACTTTTGCTATGTTATCAATTCTATAAGAATACACATTACAATGACTGACTGATGAGAAGATGATCTTTCTTTCGTAACACATATACATAAGTATATATATATATATATATATATATATATATATATATATATATATATACGCACACACACACACACACACACATATATATATTAGTTGTTTTGATGTGAGGTAATTTGATGGAATGTCGATGAAAGTGACAATTGGAAGGTGAAAAGAAAAAAATGAGGACGAGTAGTTGCACCATTTTGAACATTTTTATCATCACGTGGACATGTTTCGGTGAGTTTCGATGTTTGCAAGCCATCTTTTTCAGAACAAACAACCCCCAACACCGATATATTCCCATTTGTTTCCTCAATCTCAAACATGTGAATATTACGCTATTTTCTCTACACCGCTGCAAGTTTTCTCTGAAAAATATTACTGCTAACTGTTGAAATGCATTGAAATATGCCCACGTGATAATAAAAGTATAATCGAGCAGAAACCCCTGCTTTTCTCATGATTTTTTCTCTTCTCCTTCCGATTGTCACTTTCATCAATATATATATATAAAGTTTACAGTATATTTTCAATTTGTATACATTAAAAAGAAATAGAAAAAAGATTTTATCCGTTGAATATATCTAATTGCAGTAAGTTTGTCGTCGTACCTGCCCCAAGATTTGCCAGATCTCACTATCATGGGCATCGCAGAGCAAGTACTTCATAAGCTTGGTTATTTTTCCACACCATCCTTTTTTCTGCCGGTCACAGTTTCACATGTGTTCTCTGGAAATGAGCGAAGTGACTCAGGATGTTCAGTTGATGTCTGCCATTCTTGCAACATGACCAGCCCATTGCCATTTTTGTCTAATGGACTCTATGATATCTTTTCATGATGAATATAATCACATGCAGTGTCATTTCCAATATATTCTATGAAAGAGCAGAGAGAAAATCTGAAAATAGGATAAAAAAAGTTAATGCCGTTTTTGTGCAGGAAACAATGAGGTAAGATGCTGCAAGAATTGAATAAGATGTTGTCCTCTGAAATGTTTGGCTCACTGCCTTAATCTTTACCATTGTCTCCCAAAGCTTGCATTTTGTGCGTATGATTCTCAGCAATGCATATAATGTAAACAAACAATACTTCTCTTAATTATATGAAAAAAAAAAACAGAACAAAATGATTATATTCAGTGCTACATATTATAAGTCATATTTAAATCATCGAAAGTCAAACTTGATGGATCGAACTTGTGTTTGATACAAGTGATTGGTGAAAAGTTTTCAGTAATTGCCAAGTGTCGTGTGTTGTATAATAAAACCATAGAAGATGGAAAAAATGACACACCGTTAAAAAAAGTTGTAGGATTCAAACTAATCCACGAGTTAACATTGATGTCAATACTATTAATGATGATGACTGTATCTACCCGCTTCCCACGGGAACAAGATGTCATACACAGTTTAATGTATAGGACTCTAATATTTGCAACGGGTGTCCCATATATTGCTCCTGTCCCTGCAACTGGTGTCCCGTATATTGCTCCCTTCCCAGAAGCTGATGTCCAGTATATTGCTCCTGTTACGGCAAATGGTGACCCGTATATTGCTCCTGTCCCTGCAACTGGTATCCTGTATATTGCTCCTGTTCCGGCAAATGGTGACCCGTATATTGCTCCTGTCCCTGCAACTGGTGTCTTGTATATTGCTCCTGTTCCAGCAAATGGTGACCCGTATATTGCTCCTGTCCCTACAACTGGTGCCCTGTATATTGCTCCCGTTCCTACAAATAGTGACCCGTATATTGCTCCTATCCCTGCAACTGGCGTCCTGTATATGACTTCCGTCCCCGCGACTGGTGTCCTGTGTATTGCTCCCGTCCCTGCGACTGATGCCTCGTATATTGCTCCTGTCCCCACAACTGAATATGCAAATGGCAGTAAGATGAGCCTGACATTCCCTTTTTTATGGGAAGCTGCTGTACTGGGGCTCCCTGATATCCCCAGACTATGCAAGATAATTGCTTTGAGGCCAGAGGACAAAGTCTGAAACTCTTAGCCGAGCATCACTAAGCCACCATCGGTAATGGTAACGCATCACCGCTAAGTTACAGTAGCTTGTACTGAGATTGACGGGAAAGGTGAATCTTCCAAATGAATTCTAATCAAAGCCGTAGAAATGCTTACAAAGGCAAGTGTTTGGGGTTCATTGATATTCCTCATCCAAATTCACAACCATTTCATTCTGTGTCTCCTGAGAAGAATGAAGCTCGAAGGCTGAATCGTACATAAATTATGCAGTCAAAAAACCCACTTCGACATCACCGAAATTCAGCAATCAATTGGGGAATACAGCGTAGTCGCTGCTTTCTTGGTCAATATTAATCCATGCAAATTTATTGTAATCAAATTCAAAAGAGTTGCTGAGTCAATCGAGAAAATAACTGTTAGTTAGGTTTGAAGTTGTGCGAAGCCAGGATTCATTTTTGCCTCGGAAGCCATCATGGCTGATCCGTTTTGCTAGTTTATTAATGATAAAAAGGGAACAATATATATATATATATATATATATATATATATATATATATATATATATATATATATATACACACACACACACACATATATATATATATATATATATATATATATATATATATACACGAATTTTGAAAAACTGTAAGAAGTCATCATATTTTAATTTGATTGAACTTCAAATTCAAATGAACATATATACATAATGTAAAGTAATTTTTTGAAATTCATTAAATATAGCTTTTCACTTCTATTTATTGTAAACTTTGTGATTAAGTGCAAAGCACTGGTTGCTAGATTTTTTTAAAGATTTTTTTTCCATCCTATCTCTGAAAATAATTCATATCGTATGTTGATCTTCTCTTCGAGAAAAATGAACAAAATGATTGCATTGTATTTTTTGTAATAAAATCATAGCACTCAGTCCCTATCAAAGAATGCTAATGGAGCGCATTTATTTTTACTTTTCACTGTCATTTCATGCTTTAACTGGAGGAAAATCACTTAATCATCAGTAGATATCAGCTCATATTCTTATGCAGTTAATCCACAATGTCGAATTCATTCTCAAATGCAACGAAAAAAGTATGTATGGGTGGTCGCGCATGATAAATGTTCAAAGCACCATTTTTTAGTTCTGCAATGCTCAGGTTTTTTTCTATTTTGAAGCCTGGACATTCTATGAATCATAATGTATGGTGTTCAGACTCCCCCCCCCCCCAAAAAAAAATGAAAGAAAAAATAAAAACAAACAAATAACCCCCAAACAACTACAAAAATTGAAATATCAACTCTTCAGAAATTGTGCTTTGGGCACTTACCATGCGCAGCCACTAATATATTGCAGTATTTTCAGGCTATATTATTATGAAAATAATAGCAATCTGAGATAAATTAATCATGACAAAACGAACTAAAGGGCAAAAAGAGAGCAATCATTTTTGCTTCCTTAGAAAAGGAATCAAATAAAAATCTCAATACACATCATGTCCAACTTTTATGGAAAAGTTTTTCAATAGGTTGAAAAATCAATTATTTTCAAAAATAATTATCACAACATTTTTAGCCTCCAGCTGATTGATTTTTCCTCCGACAAAGAAGCAACAAAATAACTTCAAAATATGCGCAATTAAAATGCTCCATCCCAGAATTTCAGAACCATAGAATTAATTAGAAAATTGGCTTTTGCCTTTCATCAAATATCACTGTGAATGAAAAGTTTGGATACAGTAAGGGCAATAAGTATTGGTGCAATATGAAAAATTGAACATTCCATCCAAAATCTTTCTTCATACGTCTCCTAGTAAGTTCTATTAAGAACGCCATAACTAAGTTACAACATAAGCAATAATATTCACGTGATATTACGTAAATACGTTTATCATTGAAGGAGTTGTACGAAGGAAACTGAAGTACAAGTGGGGATCGCATTATATCCGTGATCACGTTGTCCTAGAATTGATACAGTTTTATTGAGAAAGTATACGTTTTTTTAGAAAATAGAGAGATTCTTATTGAAGCAATGAGATTTCATATACTCTTAGTGTTTCTTCTCTGAAAACAATTCGCCTGACCATCAGCATCAAAGGAATCAGGTAGATTTTCTTCATACTTCTTTGAAAGCTTCTATCCATTCATCACAAGGAAACTTTGACAAATTCAACAAATTAACTTACAGCGATGAAATGGTCTAATTACTCTTGAAACCAAATTTCTTTGTCATATCTTAATATAAATCGCACTGTAGATTTGATTTAAGAAGCAGTAGAACAATCGATTTTGTTCCATGATAACATTGACCTCATTTAATCAAACTTCTCGAATGAATGATTCACTTCTCTCATTTAGTGAAAATCGCCTTTGACGTAAATTTGAATTTGACGCCATTTTAAAAAAATGCTCTTAATGTCTGATTTTTCAAAAAAGTGGCACGTTCATAGCTTAAATAGCTAAAAGAAAAAAATGAATGAATATTGCACTGTATTCGAGTCAAAAAGTCATTAAATTCAATTACTGAATTTTTTTCAAAGATATCTAGCATAGAATCAATTTCGAATCTTTCCATCGAATGTTTCAGAATTGCCTTGAAGAAGAAGATTGACATTAGTGTAATCTCAACTACGTTTAACCATTCAAAATTCGCTCAATTTGATCATCTTTGGCACTGATCCAATTTGATTGATATTTCTATAATTCCATCTGACTATCTACAGTTCAGTTGATCTTAATTTTTTTAAAATGGTTTCTTCTTCATTTCTTCATTCCTTTTTCAGAATATAACTTTTATCAACCAATTGCTCTTACAGCTTTTTATTGGTTCTTTTATCATGTGGTTCACTATTTTCTTTGTCTAAAATCTGACTGATAAGGAAAAGAAACTTATATGTTCTTTTATTTTGCTTCTTCCAGATTTGGCTTCAGTGACTCTTATTGTTCTGCGAGCCAACCATTTTCTTTCCTAAACTCGAATTAGTGGAGAGAAACAGGAGTGAGAAGACGCTGATACTCGTCTGTAAAATCAGCTCTCGTAAAACCCTACTTCTTCTTGGGCTCAGCTACTGATACCTGTAAGACAGTAAATGAAGTAGAAACCTATCCTCAATCCCCAATATCGAGCACTCTTCACGCATAGATAACATAACCCTAAAGAAACAACACAATATATATATATATATATATATATATATATATATATATATATATATATATATATATATATATACATATATATATATATATCGGTGTTATCTCTCACTCTCTCTCTCTTCTCTCTCTCTCTCTCTCTCTCTCTCTCTCTCTCTCTCTATATATATATATATATATATATATATATCGGTGTTATCTCTTTGGGGTTATGTTATCTATGCGTGAAGAGTGGTCGATATCGGGGATACAGGATATGTAAATTGGCGTACATACAAAATCGTCAGACCGTCTGATTAAACAATCGCTGAGAGCCAAAAATAAAAAGACCGAGGTGGTATTCTTCATATGTAAGGAAAGATTAGCTATTTTAAAAACTCTGTCTTAGTGTTGTACGGCGCGAGTAGAGGCCCCAGGGATGCTTCTGATATCATTATAACAGTGTGTTTCGACGAAAGGACAGAAAATCAACTTACGTTAGAAGAAAGAACGAACAAAATGGTGTGAAATTGTGGCTTTTGTCTGGTATACAGTTCTTTCATTCGCTAATTACAGCCTTTTCAGTCGTTTATAGGTGTGCAAATAGTGTTGTCAGAAAGAAAAACCTGTAAAGAGGACAAAAATAATGTTCTGCAAATATCTTTCGGCATAATCCAATTCCTCAAGCAAGTACGAATGCTGAAAGAAAATTGGGCTTGTTTTCATTCTGGTAGATTATGCTATGTATTTTTGCTTTTATCTAAATCGATGTTATTTTCGTTTGTAAGCCATTCTAATACTGTTGGTGGATAAGTGAGTTTTATACCGCTTAGCACACTTTTTACTCCCCTTAAAACAATATCCCAAACATTTAAGCAGCAACTGATGTCACAATTATTATAGCAACCAGATGTTACGGAAAGGAAGGTCTTCTTCCATAAGCCAAGGCGTTTAATAACGAAAGATGCTGCGTTGCATTTTTTTGTTCACTTCACCCCCACCAAGGACGGGAATCAATTCATAATCTTTAAAATGCACTCATAAGACATTCGTTTCATTTCGTGTGGTATGTGTCAAGGCCAATCCCCGTGGATACACTGTTTACCGTCTGATCACCAGAGTTGAGCAACTTCAAGCCTGGTCAGTTCCTAATGGGTGATCTCGTAGGATTACCAGGTGCCATTAGCAGCTAGAAATCATATAGAAAGCGATTCAGTTAATTCTCATGGAGGGAAATCTACACTACGTTCAACAACTTTGTTATGAAGGAGAAGAAATGAATGAATACATTCAGTCATATTGGATATTCTTCATTGAGCTAAAATTCTGAAGTATATCTAAAATATGATTGACATATTTCAGCCTTTAAGATATGCATGTTTTGATTGGACAATAGATAGATGGTTAACATCGATAATTGCTAGAATAGCTAGTATAATGGATATTTGATCGCTTTTGAGATCATTTTTATTTTATTTCTTTCAAATCAGTCTCTTTCAATAAAGTTAGCAGAGAACTGTGTTTGAGAATACATCAATATTTTGCAAAGTCAAAGGTTAGAAAGTTATACTTTGGAATACAGCAATATCGTACGAGAACTTAATAGAAAACTGCTTGAGAATACATCAGCATTGTATAGTGACAAAGATTATAATTCTATTCTCAGGAATACATCAATATTTTACAAGGCCTAGGATTGCATTCAATACTTGGGCGTATACATGTCTTAGACTACATTAATATTTCACGAGGACAGAGAATAGAAAAAATGTCTGGGAAAACATCAGTATTTTACGAGGACAGACAATAGAGATTAATGCTCGGGAACACCTTGTTATTTTACCAGGACAGAGAATAGGAAGCATTACTTGGTAATTCACGAATACACTAGATGGAGAATAGAAAATAATGCTTGGTAATACACCTACTTTTAACAAAGACAGGCAACAGAGAGCTATTCTGGGGAATATATCATTATAACAAATTGGAAGCAATGCTTTGTAGCACATCAATATTTTGCTAAACTGTGAACAGACCAGAATCCTCTCTAAAACACTAATATATTTACTATGATCGACAATGGAAAGCAATGTTTAGGGATACACCCAAATCTAAAACGGAAAAGAATTCAATAGTATCAAAATCAAAATATAAAAAGTATTTCAGTGTGACAATTATTATATCCCTCTAGGAAATAATTTAGTTTCAGTTAAAGTTGCATGAGCAAGAAGTTATTCAAAAAAATCCTAATTGCTTTTACACCATCCTCTATCTAGCTTGACCTTTATATCCCTCGAGGCAACGCATTATCTCGATAGTCTAGACAGCATTTCAGGTTCCATTTTCTTTATTTCATCGGCTCCTAATTTGTAAAAGAAACAGAAAGAAAGTTTCTCTCATGCAATCGACTGGTTTTCTTTCTATATCACTGTTAAATAATTTGTCTTTGTTTGCTTGTACCATTTAATATTAATGGAAACAAAACGCGAGAAGTTGGCTCAAACAAACAGGAATATAACAGAATAACAAGTACCATGGTCAAACTCCGTCTTTATTTCTATTCAAACTGAAAATGATTGCAGCAACTTTTGTATTGCATATACACCACATAAGAAACTATATATATATATATATATATATATATATATATATATATATATATATATATATAAGGATGAAAAAGTCCTAACGTGTTTGTAACATAAATTTTAGTGGATAGTTATTATTGTCAGTTTGGCAGATAAGAAAGACGCCTTTGGATCACGGCTGGAAAATTTATGTATCAGTTTGAGTTTAACGTGACGGGACCGAGAAAAAACGTTCAAACTTCTGAATTAGATTGGGGTTGTTCTTCTCGACGTTATGGTGGAAAAAACGAAGTCAACTCCAGCCTCCAACTTAGATTGGAGTTGGACAAAAAGTTGAGTTTCAAGCATCGAATCAAATAGAATACAGATGTAATCAGACTACGTGTCCAAAGGCCCGTTCGAATACATGAGCAAAAAAAAATATATTCAACAATGTATAGACATTTGAACTAAACACTGACATTGAACGAAGCCGTTTTGTTTCGGTTTTACATTTATAAATATGCCACATTATTGTATTGTTACCTATTGCCTTTATAATACTGGATGTGGGGCCGTAAAAATATGTGTCTCATCGATTATGAATAGAAATTTTTGAGAAGCCGTACTGTAAACCTTTTTTTGTCGATTTGTCTGCTTTCAAAACTGACGATTTCCAAAACATGACAGAGGTCCCGTCGATTGGAAGTGCAAAAGATTTCTCTGAAAAAAATCCAATGAAGTTTCCTGCTTTTTGTCTTTAAACATTTTTTAAATACAACTTAAGTCAAGGCATGAATCTACGGCATTCAGTATATAGCAGAGGTCAAAAGTAAATAATAAGTTATCGATGGAAATAATCTTGTTTTCAATTTATTGTGTTGCCTACAAAGTAATATATCAAACAACACTTTCCATTATGTGGATGTATGGGTCAGCCTGTTAAAGAGCGTGCCACACCCAAGCCAAAATTTGATTGCATCTTCTGCCAGCTACAGTGAATACACTCAATTTTGGTTCAGTGTTACCTGTTGGTGTGGAAAGACATTTAATAACAAAGATATTTCATTCCTGTATTGTCAGATGTTCTGTTATTTTTTTTTCTCCGGGTAACGCCAGGAATCCCTACTTGTATGTATAATGTAATATATGTACATAAAACTTGAGAGAACTTATTTGATTTCCTTATTTCCCTTCCGAAAACTTGAGTGAATGTTTACTTTTAGCTGACTTGACAGGAGTGGTCCCTGTTTCCATGTTCAGCAAGGACCTTTTCTGGGGGTCCAACGTACTTTTATAAGACGTTTTTCCACCCGTCACTCCATCAATACTTCCATTCTAATTTTTAGCTTTAAAAAATGATTGTATCAAATGTAATCACTCAGTGGAATCCTATTTTTCTGTTTTCATTTCTGTGCACTTATCAATATGGGGGTATTTACTTTCTTCGATTTTCTATAGTAAATTAAGCGAATGGTAATTATTAGATATTCGTGATCTTTCCTTTTCTCTACTTTTTTAATCGTCACTAGTATAATCTTTTACTGTAGTTTTTTTTCTCTTTTATTTCACATTGAGGTTTATGGTTTTATTTGTTTTTCACACCGATGTTTTCTTTTCGTTTGTCGTATTTAATCTATAAGAATGATTTAATGCATTTCATTATATTTGTTGGTGTGTGTGTGTGTGTATCATCATCATCATCATCATCATCATCATCATCATCATCATCATTATTATTATTATTATTTGGAATCTCACACCAGTTGCCTGGTGGTAACCGCTGGAGTTTGACTGACAGCAAGTCTCCTCAAGTCTCCAGCCCTCCTCTCCTAGTACTCATAGGTCGCAGTAATTCTGCGATTTACAGTTTCACACCGGTTGCCCAGTGGTTATCACTGAAGGCTTAGTGACAATAAGTCTCCTCAGGTCTTCAGCTAGTGTCTCCTCTCTCTTTTACCTATCATGTCAGGGCTAAAATTCGTTGCAGTACTTATATCTCTAGCCCCTTCCTCAGTATCCGTGCAGTTCCCAGTAGTGCTGTGGTCTGTACGGTCTCAATCCTTCCCCTAATCCCGATCTCCTCCAGTCTCACCCTCAGCATTTTGGGGACTGTTCCTAGTGCGCCCACTATGACCGGTACTACCCTGGTTTTCATTATTATTATTATTATTATTATTATTATTATTATTATTATTATTATTATTATTATTATTATTATTATTATTATTATTATTCCAGTTGATGAAAGAAATCCACGGTAAGCCGTACCAATAAAACCATATTATGGTCTGATTTGCCCTTTTCATTCCTTAACAAATACGTGATAGGCAGATTTCCTGATTGACACTTTTTAGGGGCCTGATTTCTTGATGATGGGCAGATTCCCGGGTCCCCCTTTTGAGTTCCATACTGTTTTTATTCGGTTCCGGGCATTCCCAGCAAGTGTTTCTTGGATCTTAACTGCCTGTTTAGTTAGATTAATCCAAGAGCCAAGAAATCATCAACTTCCTCAAGCTTATGTATGTGTGTGTGCATGGATATTGGTTTAAAAGGTTTGAAAAAATATAGATGTATTCATATCAGCCCCTAACTTCAGCCATATCTACTCAGGCGCTTATCCACAGTCATAGATAAGCTGATGAGTAAATATACATTTGTAAGCCAAGATATTTCTATGAAAACTGAGTTCAGAAAATTCGAAGCTGCAAAAGTAGAACAATCAATATTGTTAACAATGATAAACTTATGAAACGTTCCTGTGAAACCGAAAAAAAAAATTCTCAAAATGTGTCAGTTTTAATATCTTGCTGTTAAACCTTGGTCTGGAAAGTTTTCGAAAACTAGACTTTTGAATGAAGAAATTTATCAGTATCAAATACCAACAGAACAGTTTCTCACTAAGCAGGTGCCAGGAGACAGACTTCAGATTATTTGACTTAATTACAGTCAGCAGCTGGCTCAGACAAGACGAAATAATGACAAATTCAACCATTCACGTAGGATTGAAGCCGATATATCCAAAGGTAATGCTTCCTTGTTACAATTGCTGCTCAAATCAGGGGTATTTTCGATAAATTACAGTTTTGGCTATTCTGGAATCAGTCAGGATGGTTGATTATAAAGAGATATTTATTCGACATTGGTGAATGTAAATCGCAGTTTAGCTATTCTACTCACGTCCTGCTTTCAGCGGATACAAAATAGATGCTGTTCACTGAAGGAAACTCCGGCTCCAGCAGGGACCAATGATTATCATTTTATACGAAATACACATAAAACCTACTTCATTCATTCTAATTACAGAAGTCACTCACTCTCCACAGGTAATACTGTTGATGGCTCAACAGTAAGTAGCAGTTAGAAATAATCCATTGGTTATAGTGAAGGAGACCAGTAATTCAACATGTTGAACAAAAACATATCCATTCAAGTATTATCATCAGTCGTTGGACATAGACCTTTCCCAGGATTTGCCGCAATTCTCTATCATGGGCGTCGAAGAGCCAATATTTTTTGAATTTGTCTAGTTCATCCCTCCATTTTGTATTCTGTGGGCCTCATTATCTCGTGTGATCTCTGGGGATCCAAGTTGTGAATCGTGATGTCCATCAGTTGTCTTTCATTCTTGCAACATGGCCTGCCTATTGCCATTTGAACTTTTAATAGTTTCTATGATATCTTGGGCTCCCGTTTTCTTCCTTATATACTGTACTGTCTTGTGATCTCTGCATGCTTCTCAGTTTTCAGGTCTGTCTCTTGGTTAGGTTTCACGTTTCAGCTCCATAAGTGACTATATGGGGAAAATGCGTTGGTTGTAAACCCTTCTTTTTAGGAATTTTGGGATCGTCTGGTTTCTGATACTAGAACTTGCTCTACCGAAGGCTTGCCATCCTAGGTAGATGTAGAGGTCTACCTTGTCTAATTTCACTTCTTCTAACTTTACAGTTATGTTCTTAACTCTCTTATCAAAAAGAAATATTTACACCAAAACAGACTGCTTTTATTGACATGAAAATGCATCTCATTAGGATACGTAATACTTGCATGTGAACGAAATAAAATTGAAAGTAGGGAAATGTAATTTTTTATAAGTGTGCACCAGTTCATTGGAGAAGCACGTTAACATTAACGAGAAAATTTGATGAGTTCTGAAGAATTAAACCAATACAAATTACCCTCAGAATGAATGCGTTTTCATGTAAATTCTGTGAAGCTTAAGGAGTAAGATTTCAAAAGATATTTCTATGGAGGACTAATGTGTCTCTTTATAATGTGCCATAAGCATTTTATCTGAACTGGCTTCAATGGTTAACGTGTGTTATGACACCACCACACAAAACCGATATAAAACATTTTTAATGGTGTGTTAAAAACACTTTCAAAACATCCTGATGTTCCCAAAGACATAATATATTATCGATTTTAAGATTAATTATTTTCCTTACAATTTTATCATTGGCTTTAGATAATAAAAAGAGGGAACCAAGTGAGGTGTTACTGTTTTTAATGGATGAGTTAGTCATAAAATATGAAAATATGTTCCCATTTTCATTTTTTGTTTGAAGATAAAGTTTCCGATTGTAGAGAGAGCCAGGTCGGTCAGTTATGAAGAAATAATCTTTTGCTTCGGGTATTGTAAAAAATAAATGAGGTGCATTTACAATTGTTCATGGCACGGAAAAGATTATATTGTTAATCTTCGTTATTGAAACCTGGCCTTTTGAGGCGTTTTCCTTCCATTTCTCCCTAGAATTGGATCAGCGTTGATTCTCATTGTATTGTTGTGTTCGGATGCCAGTGTTTGCATATAGACTGGAGTAGAGTCATTTTGAACATTTTTTGCAAGATACTTTAATGAACAAGTAGAATCGTACGTATTATAGTTTCTTGGAAAATTATGAAGACTGAAGACGTAATATTCACATAGCTATTCTTTTTGTTGACAGAAAGATTATAAATTGTGTCATATTATATTGAATCTCTTACTTGAAATGATCTTCAGTCCTTACACAGTCATTGTATCACTTGGCCTAAAAACGTAAATAGAATTTTAAAAAATCAAAGAAAATGGGACTGGTGCAGTAATTGGACTACGACCGAAAGGGTACTGCTTTTTATTCTATTTTTGTTATCAATTCAAGTGATACATTACCATGTAAAGACGGGAGATCATCTCCAATAGGACTTTCAATATATCATAATGCAATTTATAATCATATATATATATATATATATATATATATATATATATATATATATATATATATATATATGTGCGTGTTCCTTGGCAAAAATTAGGCAAGTACCCTTCCTTATATAATTTGCAATTTGTTTCATTGGATTGAGGCAAAATATTTGACAATAATATACAAGAAATGCGCTATTTTGGTGAGCAAGATTGTTTGATTTTGTTGATAGTCTTTTTGCGTGTAAGTCCTCACCAAGCTGACTAAGTCATCCCTCCTTTTTAGAGTATCAATTATCACTTTTGTAATCTGAACGCAATTTGAATTGAGTGGGAGTTGTTTTGAAGTTGGTCGTTTGGTGTGTATATATTAATTCCTCGAGAGCCAAACTAAAATGTTGCAGCCCGTCCTTTCCCCAAACACACTCTGCTTAATGGAAGACACATGTCAGTATGCCTTCGCCTTCAGCGGCAACGACGACGACGACGACGATGATGATTCTTTTTCTACATGTTGGCATCCTTGTTAATGTTTTTCTCCAATGCGTAGTTTTTCAAAATGTTTATGTTATCGGTATGAATCGGTGCAGAGTCATGTTCCATTCTTATTGCAACAGGAAATCCTGTCGGGTGCATCAAAGTTATAACTGCACAGCATCGCTGAGATTGGGACAAATGTCGATTTAACTTATATTCAGAAAGAGTGCGTTCATATAATTTGCTACATGAATAATCGTATTTCGTGTCTGTAACATTTTTCGAGGGAAATAACGATCAAATGTGAATTAAAGGATATTGTCTGTTATCTATTCATTTCTCTTTAAAAATCGTAGTTCCTTCTGGTTGTAAATAAACGCGATGTGGACCAATTTTAGTAATTTTATTCACTTTTGATAATTTTTAGGAGTTAGGTTCGGTGAATAAAACGGTGAATGACATTTTTGCATCTAAGCAAAAATTATGAATATCGCTGAGAGCGGTGTTGTTTGTAGTTAATTGCGTGTGTGGCAATGTGTGTGTGCGAGTGTGCATGTGTGATTGTGTCTATGTGGTTGTATGTTCGTGAACATGGCTGTGTATATACGAGATATTAAAAACATATGTATATACATGAATTCATACGCGTGCGTGTGTTGGGGAAATCAAAAACATATGTTTGCATGTGTGTAACATTTTTCACACGCTAAGTGGACAGCCGGGAAAATGGGATGTCAAGTGTCCAAGACGCACGAAACATTTCATGGTGGTATTCAAACTATTAAGACGGATAAAACATAGAAAAAAATGTTTTAAAGGCAAAAGTCGTGAACAGATGGAATAACTCAAGATTGAATAGAGGCAGAAAGGAGGACATTAACTTATCATAACTGGAGAGGTATAAGAAAGAAAGAGAGAGAAAAAGAAGGAAGGGGAAGATGTAAGAAGGGATTATTTGAGAAAGAGAGTAATAGTATAGGAACGGCAGGAGGTGTAAGACAGGATCTAATTATGACCAGATGCTGAGACAAACGAGGAGGTTATACAACGGGAAGATATAACATCGGGCTAGGTCGAAACCAAACAGTGGAGTCACTCAGCCAAGAGACAAGGCCTCTTCTCATTGCCACGCGTGGCTGTCTAATTGAATGTTACATGATACGTATTGTTCTCTCCCCTCTATTCCCCACTCCTCGTGACCATTATGGTTTCTTTACCTGCTCCCTCTCTAGGGAGTTGAAACTACTGATATTTGTAGTATGAATACAAGGCGCAGAACCATTGCCCCATTTGACTGAATGTACATATTTGGCCCTTTTCTTACGGCGAGAACGGCAAGCCTCTTTGGTGATAAATGAAAGTTGCTATCTTCGACTTTGGGACCGGTCTTTCACAGCACATCTGTACATCAGGATCTCTACACATACGCATAATGTTACACGATAATGTTTTTGATATATCCAAGTTCAGTGGGATTAACAAGTTTTCAAAATCCTACTGTCATTTTTTTGCGGCATGTATGAACTGGTAATCTGATAATTTTTCTTACATTCACTTCATGTTGCGTCAAAACTTTTTGCAACTGGCTGGCAGCACAAATGTGCAACAGCAGGCTTGGATGGAATACAACGAACAAAATTGGCAGCGCAGAGCTGTAGAAAGTAGACCACTACATCTACCTAGGACAACAAATCCCCATGAAATTCTCAAAAGAAGAAATAAAATCAATCAAAGAGTCACTGTAGGATTGCAAACCCTTGCAGAGCAAGCTCAACTTTCAAAAACAAGAAGATCCCATTAGTCACCCCGAAAGGCACACAGCCAATACATCCTCTCAAACTAAAACAAGGGACATAACCAAGGGACTGACTCGCAAGCTGAGGATTATGCAACGTGCACAGGAGAGAATCAAGTTCAGTCCCCATTTTTCTGGCCCTTTCGCTACGCGCATTTGGAGCTTTTGGACTCGTCCTTGGACTCTCCCACTTAAAGAGACAGGTCTTGCTCGTCCTGACACTTTTGTGACTGCAGTCGCTTTAGCAATCACGGTTGATTGGCAACCAAAGTCGCGTCGGCTGAAGCTGTTGGGTTGCTCCTTTTTCCACACGTAAAGCCTTGATCTTGTGTCGCATTTTGCTCGGGTGGGAGAGTAAATAAAGAGATGCTCAACCTCACATGGAGAGATTACAAGACAACACAATATATCAGGGAGAAAACAGTGTAATGCATCATAGAATCTATTAGATAACTCAAATGGCAATGGGCTGGCAATGTCTCAAGAATGGCTGACAACCGATGGACATCATAACTCACGACATGGATCTGCAGAGATCACATGCACAATTGAGGCTGGCAGAATATTAGATGGAGAGACGAATTGGACAAATTCAGAAAGTATTGGCTCTGCAACGCCCACGGTAGTGGAGTGTAGCGAATCCAGGGGAAGGGGTATGTCAGATGGACGTTAAGAGACTAATAACGATAATGTTTGGATCTAAAAAAGAGAACATATATGCGATTCCATGTACAAAAGAAATGATAATTGACTACTTACTACAGAGTAGTCTTCTTAATGCAATATTTTTTCTGCAAACGCTCAAAAGAACCGATGTCTTTCTGTTTGGATGAAAATAAAGTGCAAAACAACATAATATTTATATTTTTAAGAACAGTGCAATTGTAAGATTGTTCGTCATTTTTGGCCTGGGTAGGCTAGTTCAGATTATAAACCACACTTACAAATACATTTATATTGATCATTTCAGGAGCGATCAACCTACAAATGGTTATCAGCTTTGAATAAAATCCACGCGTACACACACGCTGCTAGACGTATGAATAAATGAAGAAAAAAAATAGTTATACAGAAAACACACCTGCTCACAAAGACATATTTTTGCCGAAATGGATACGAAAATAATGTAGAAAAACACCTACAATTTGAAATACTGAATAGTAACATACAAAAATGCTGGCTTTCCTAACTGATTTGCATCCGATAACATTCACTTTCTGAAAGTATATAAAAAAAAACCCAAGAAAATTCTGTTCATACCAGAGGAAACATTTGGATAAAATCGATAAAAGAAAATGTATTTCCAAATTTATATTTTGACTCAATCTAAGTTGTAAAGTTTTCAGAATATCAGTCACCAACTTTGTTGAAGAAAAGAGACACACTTAAAAAAAAAAATTGACTTTATATTTTCGTTCAACCTGAAGCGAATATCGGAATCTTGAAACTTGTTTTTTTCTTCTCTCATATTTTCATTTGTATATTTCGAAAAAGTTCTTCCATGGAGCGATTTTGCAATAACAAATAACTCATAAAGCATACCTCAAGCATGAAACTGCTTTCCTAACTTTAATACATGTTTGTTCCAAAGAACAGTTTCAGCCGAAGGCTTTTACCGACTTATTAGTTAATAGATTGCATTTTATTTGAGACTGATATTTTTTCAAGGGTCAGATTTGTCATTTCAGTAACAGTGATGTTTTAAAAAAATCATCATTTAGCAGTTGTAAAAAATGAAATAGTTATTTGATATATTTAGTCACATCTACCAATTGTGTTGAGATGACCTTTGCACGTAATTACCGTAAGAGATATAGGAATTAACTAAACGTGTGAGAGTACAATAGGAATTATTGTCGAATATGCCTGGCCTCACATGGAGAGATCACAAGACAGCACAGTACATTTGCAAATAGACAGGGGTCAGGGACATCACCAGGGAATCCATCAAAAATCGCAAATGACAGTGGGCTCGCTACGTTGCAAAAATGGCGGACAACCGATGGATATCACGGCTCACGACATGGATCCTCCGAGATTCCATGCAAAACCAAAGCCGGCAGAATATTACATGGAGAGACGAACTAGACAGGTTCAGAAAATACTGGCTCCGGGAGACCCATGATAGATAAGTGTGTTGAATACTGGAGAAGGTCTACGTCCAGCGACGGACTTAGAAAGACTGATGATGATGTTGATGATGATTCATAATTACTGCTCTGGATATCATCATCGTGATGATGATGATGATGATGATCATCATCATCATCATCTTCAAGAGCAGTAGTCGTAGGATAATAAGCAAGAGTATTTCTTTTATTAATGTTATTTATTCTGAGTCTCAAAAATAACTTTTCCCACCAGAAAATATAAGCTTACTGAAAACAAATATGACTTAATATTGAAATAGTTGAATGAACGGAAAAAAGTTGCTTTCTTACACTTTCCTTACATTCATGTTTCAGATAATATCTTATTATTCTTTTCTTTTTCTCTGTTGTGCTGATTGAAGAATTCAACATTAGATTGGAACAATGGTATCGAAATCAACGAATAGATGATAAAAGAATCCCGAGAACAATGCCCTATTATTTTTATTCGTAAAGCAAAATAAAAAAAGTCCCAATAAATGGTATTTCTCGAAACAATCTCATTGTTTTCGTCATTATAAAAACTAGCAACAGAATATGTCAACATCAGCTGCTGATCAGGATTTGAGTTGATCCTGTGTTACGTTTCTATCATTCAGTTCTGTCTACTTCGAACTTTAAAGACTATTTGGTTCCATCATCATCATCATCATCATCATCACCAGTCTTTTAACGTCTGTCGTTGGACATAGACCTTCAACAGGATTCGCCACAGACAGAGCCAGTAATTCCTGAATTTGTCTAATTCATCTCTCCATCTTGTATTCTGTAGGCTTTGGTTTCCCAAGTGATATCTGGGGATCCATGTTGTGAGTCATGATGTCCATCGGTTGTCTTTTGTTCTTGTAATATGGCCTGCCCATTACCATCTTAGTTTTCGGAAAGTTTCCATGATGTCTTTGACTCCTGTTTTCTCCCTGATATACTGTGCTGTCTTGTGATCTCTCCATGTAAGGTTGAGCATGATTCTCACATGCACAAGTTCCATGCTTCTCAGTTTGTAGGTCTGTCTCCATGTTTCAGCCCCATAAGTGACAGTCGGGAGAAAGTCAACGATATGGTTTATTTTAACAGCTTCGAGTCAAATTAATCAACCATTCAGCAGGTATAAAAGTGGAAACGGGGTTTTGAAGCTTAAGATAAAAAGAGACTTTTCGTATAGATTACTGGCGACTATTCAATCCCCGTGAAAACATTCACGGATATATTTGGATTTTCATGAGGTTTCTTTTCGAAAATTATGAACTGAACTTGTTTTCGTATACGAGTCTATTGTTTCCCCATCTGAGATTTATTACACTTTTAACTTGAGATCTCTTCGTGTTTGCCAACAGCAACATTCATTACCATTTTCGAAAAGAAACGAAAAAATAGAAAGTCTTTGGAAGAGCAAAAATATTCCAAAGGCATAATTTTGGAAATGGGCAGCTTTTTGTCTATAAAGATTTGCAGATATTATGCATTCGCTTGAACATGGGATTCCTCTTTGAAAGATTGACGCATAGAATATATTTTGATTTCTTTGCGCTTTGGTTTGAAGTCAACGAAACGGATCTGAGGTCTGGAATTGTTGCGGAATACATGAATAAATAAATATGCATTTTCTGTTTGTTTATACGTATGTATCATCTGTACAGCTCGCTACCATCATCACACTTTTGAAATTATCATTTCCTAAGAGTAACTTACAGCAGAACTATCCAATAGAACAAAGTTGTCGTAGGGAATCAGCACATGACAGTAACATAGGCCTGGAAACAGGAAAAAATAAGCAAACACACAAAGATAGAATGAAGAATCTAAAACCAACTGAAATTTCATTCCACTAACAGAGGTGTTGATTCGTGATTATTGATTCTGAGTTGTAAAAGATAAAACTGTTATTGATTTTATTTGGTGATTTTTATGCATTGGGTTATGATATCTTCCATACAATACCTCAGTATGAATTATGAATAATCATAATAGAGCTGTTAGTACAATAGCCATTATAATCAAATCATAATCACTTTCATAGTTATTCTCTTGGTAGTAATTATTGTCATCACCCTCATCATCATCGGTGGGAGTTAAAAAATAAGTAATATTAATAATCTTTAAGTATTGAATTGTATTCTTTGCGAATCAAAAATGGACAAAACAAAGAATTGTTTAATGCAATGTTACATAATCAATAAAAGTGTTGAACCATACGAAAATAGCTGCAATAATATTTACTACTAATAATCTTTACTAGTGTATTTAATCTTGAGTCTTGAGACAGAAGTTTCAGCTCGATAATATTTCTTACTTTGAACTGGAATGAGATGAACATTACATTTAGAAAAATCTGATAAAATGTACCAACATTGATGGAAAAAAGAGATTTTCCATGAACTGATGGATCATTTTAATTTCGGATGATATTTGATTACTGATTACTCTAATGAAGGAATTCATGGATGTATTTGAAATCCAATTGGATAATTGATCAAAGAAAAGAAACTACTGAATTCGCTCCATAGGAAAAAAAATCCATCATTTCAAATATTTTTCATCAGCGAAATATTTACCTTTAAGTGGAAGAGTCCATTTTTACGGATCGAGGAAGAGAAAAATCACATTGTTCATTATGAGTAGATTCTTTTTTTTTCTTGTTTGTTCTTTGAGTCTCTAATTCTATTTGACACAATAATGATTATGTGAATTAACCATAAGATCGTGTAATAATCTCATGGCCCTACCTGTAACTTCTCAAATCAATTAGCAAAACGAGAAAAATTCCCAATTCTCAACACGTTGACATTTCTTGTAAACTCATAGTTTTCTCTGATTGTTGATATTTTATTGTTTTTATGAACTTTGGTTCTTAATTATATTTAACGTTCGAATTAAAGATTTATCTGTCCTTTGAAATACTTTGGAACATATTTTGCAAAGATAACAAGGGTTTTATTGCTATATACTTTTCACATGTATCAATAACTTTTATTGCCTTTTTTTTGAAAGAAATGAAAACATAGAAATATCAGTAAAACAATGAAAAAGATAATATTTTATAGTTATTGGGAACAAGATAGCCTTTTGTCAATAAAATTTCATGAACATTATGCAATATATTTTGAGAACATGGTATTTCACTTTGAAAGAAGAGTATACAGCCATGCTTTTATATTTGCAGGTAACAAAACGGATTTGTGGTCTGGAATTATTGTTGAATATATGAATAAACGTAGGCTATTTGCATTCATTTACACGTATGTACAATTTCAACTCAGTTCCGTAATTGCAAGTTCATAGCCCTTTCAAACATCGGAAAAGGTGCATTCAAATATATTTGCACATTTACAGAACTGATAGAATAAGGGCTAAACAATAATTTTAGTTCAACAAATACGAATAAATAAAAGAAATGGGGGAAAAAAATTGAAAATGAAGAGAGCAACATATATCCAAAGGAAAATAATTCAATCATCATCATCATCATCATCATCATCATCATCATCATCATCATCATCATCATCATCAGTCTCTTAACGCTTGCTGTTGGATATAAACCTTCCTCAGGATTTGCCAGACTTCTCTATCGCGGGCGACGCAGAGCTCGTCTCTCCATCCAGTACTCTGGCAGCCTCAGTTGTGCATGCGATCACAGGGGATTCATGTTGAGAGTCGTGATTTCCCTCGATTGTCTCTCATTTTTTGCAACATGGCTGGCCCATTGCCATTTCAGTTTTTTTTGTGGATTCTATGAAAACACTTGTCTCCTCTCCGATATATTGGGCTGTTTCGTGGTCTCTCCATGAGAGGTTGAGCATTTGTTTGTAAAGCCTTTAAAGGCAAAGACAGTTTTCAATCTTTTGAGCTGACAACACCAACTTTCTTCTGATTTCAGCGGGTATTTTAGCCTATTTTTATTGACAAATTGCTTCAGAATCCGTATATACACGCAAGGATGAAATCTTTTCAACGTTTGAATATTTTTGTGCTCGCTGTACATTGGAACTATGTTGCGGAACAAAGTCAATCGACTTTTGGAATCAGCAAATGACAGCAACATGTCGAATGCCTGTGAATGAAATACGAGAGGATAAAGAAATTGAAGCCATCTGAAATCTTAAGAACACACTGTAGAATGCAAATCTCTTAAAGGAAGGATTATTGTCAGACACGAAGAAACAGCTTGTGTAAATGGCTTAAAATATGAAATATGGCATCTGTGTTTTCATATTCACCCTGCAATGTCAGAAATGTCAAAAAGATTCATGTTTGCTTTATCCAGACTAGTAAATGTCCGTTTCTCAACTAACAGTACACCAAAAGCTGTGTTCTGTGTCAGTATGTTTACAAAGTAATGAGAAATGTTAGTGCACACAGCAGAATAGCAAAATTTGTGTTTGGGTATTTGTATAACCCTTTTCCTGTCTTTGAGTTTGTTCAGACAGACCGGCAGCTCGCAAATTATAATAAAGATTTGTACTAATCGAATATCAATCAAAATTGTCGACATATTCTCCCGTTTACAACGATGTGTTCGCATTTTTCTGGTAGCAACAGTCAAGAAAGTTCATATAGCGCTCTATTTTGAGTTATTTTCTGATCTTCAATGATATAAATTTGATTTTTCTTTTTACCTTGCTAAAGAGTTCTACGTTCGAACCCGGCATTGAGCAGCAAGAATTGATTACGAATACTGGTCTGTCTTTGAATCTAATGGCTTGTTTTTATGACCGGTCTAGCCCAAGATAGGGTGGAATAGGGTGGAAGCATTATGATTGCTGTGTTCCAATCTTTTGGGACTTTACTCTGCTTTAGACATACGTCAAATAGAGTAGCTAGTTTTTTGTTGACGATCTTATCAACTTTTTTGAATAGATCAATGGTGATGTTATCTGGTCCAGGGGCTTTTCCTTTTTTGTTTTTGTTTGTTTCCATGGTTTGTTGAAGCTATCTTCCCATTTCGTTGTTTTTTTTCCAATTTTTTCAATTTATTTTCATTTAGGGGTTTAGAGGAACATCATAATTGAATTCGATGTGAATTTAAAAATTTTTGAGCCCTACTCTTGTATACACTTTTGATAGAAGTTAGAAGACATTAAACATTAGGGGATGGAAGAGTAACCATTTTAATATTCAAGCAACAGATTTGAAACAAAGTTGGAAGAGTGGACAAATGAGTGAAATAAATAAGAAAATATCAATTTTTACTTATCTGGTTTTGATAGGCTCGAAGACTCAGAGTTAAAAACCTGATACCTGGGGGAGAGGTATACTTAAGCTTGAACCATCCATCTGGCTGATCTAAAACTAAATAAATCCACCAGACATGTTAATATTCCACCAGCACAAAGCTGGGCCCGTTTTAGACGCAAATAGGATAAGATAGGATGTAAGCTGAACTGATTTATCTGCATAGATCACAAGAATAAGAGAAGATGAAAAAAATTCTACATACTTTTTCTCATTTGAATCGTAATCCTTTATCGTTTACTCCCTACAGTGCTGCGTCCACCCAGGCCCGTCTGCTGACCCATCACATCAAGAGCAGATAGAACGGGTGATAAGAGCCAGTGGAGCTCTACGGCCACTCCTCAAAACACTAGAAGTGACCAGTCCACTAGACCCAATCTAACACGTCATGGGCCAGCACAAGAGGGCATGACTTTGCACACCAAATGGTTTGCACAATAGAAGTTATACCGGGCGTTCCTGCTGGGTTCTCGGTCCTAAAAGGCCCAGCTACATCACTTGCTGTGGGTGGGGTCGATGAGCTCCAACAGCGACTACCCAGACACTACACCAGGAACACGCCCATTTTTAGCGGGTCATCGGTTCCAAAATACCCAGCTGCATCACTAGCCTTGGGTTGGAATGATGTGCTCCAACAGCGACCACCCTAACAAGACTCAAACTCAAAAACCCTCTACAAAAGAACAACATTATACATCAGCACCTACAGAACCAGAGATGATTAATTTTAGCGAAATGAGAAGACAAGGAGAAGAACTAACAGAACTGAAAAGCTAACATCTTCTCTACAAGTACGGAAGAGAGGAATTAAAACAAAGTAGAGTAAGCTTCCTCATCAATAAGGACCTCAAAAACACCGAGGTAGGTTTCAAAGCTATCTCAGCGTCACCATACAATTCTCAAAGAGGTACAAGCGAAATGTTATCCAAGTTTACACTCCCACTTTGCAATCAACCAAAGGTGAAATAATCAATTTCTATGATGACTTGAACTCCCTATCATAAGATACCAAAAAATTCATCGATGTCACAATGGGAGATCACAACTCAAAGGTAGGACGAGGAAACGATCGATGCGTTGCAGAATTCGGATACAAAAGTCGGAATGAGAGAGGCGAATATCAATAAAGCAATAAACAAAGCTCTCAGGATTGGACAGGAACAAAAAACTATCGTACTCGAAGAAAACGGACACATAACAGCAGACAGAAACAGAATACGCCCAGGAATTCTACCAAGAACTCTGCTCTTAAAGACACGGGCAACAAAACAACGACCAGGATACACAAGACGCTGACAATCAATTCGAGAACTTTCCAGAAGTTGCACCATGGGAGTTAAAACAAACAAGAACAAAAAAGGAAAAGCCCCTGGACCAGATAACATCACCATTGATTTAAAAAAAAAGTTGATGAGATCGTCAACAAAAAACTAGCTACTCTGTTTGGGGTATGTCTAAAACTGAGTAAAGTCCCAAAAGACTGGAACACAGCAATCATAATGCTTCTACATAAAAGAGGAAACCAAGAAGACCTCAACAACTACAGAAATATCAGCCTAATCAACTACATCTATAAACTTTCACAATAATCATCACCAATCGGATCACTAAACCACTAGGTGAAAACCAACCAAAGAAACAGGCTGGATTTTAAAGAATTTACTCGACCATGGAATATTTCCTTTCAATAAATCAGCTGAAAGATAAAACAGCAGAATACAAAATCTTACTTGTAGTAGCATTTATAGACTTCAAGAAGGCATTCGACTCTGTAGAAATTCCCATGGTCATGTAAGCCATCACTCTACAATGTGTAGACCCAGTATACGTCAAAGTACTGCAACATATATATATATAATCACAGCAACTCTTTCATCAGGCTACATAAAAACTATGTACCCTCCCTGCTCCAAAAAGGAGTAAGACAAAGTGATACCAGGTCACCCAAACTCTGCACAGCCTGCCTCGAGATGATCATCTGAAACCTGGACTGGGAGAATAGAGGACTCAAAATAGACGGCGAATATCTGAACAACTTTAGTTTTGCAGAGGATATCGTCCTTTTTCGCAGAAAAAATTACGACCTCAAACTAATGCTAGATAAACTAACTGAGAGTGAATATATAGGATACTCAACCTCCCATGGAGAGATCACAAGACAACACAGTATATCAGGAAGAAAACGGGAGTCTGAGACATCATAGAACCTGTTAGGAAACTTGAATGGCAATGGGCAGGTCATGTTGCAAGAATGGCAGATAACCGAGGAACATCACAACTCACGACATAGAATCCCCAGGGATCACATGCAAAACTGAGGCCGGCAGAATACAAGATAGAGACATGAACTGGAAAATTTAGAAAATACTGGCTTTACGACGCAGATTCTTTGGAAGGTCTATGTCCAACGATGTTAAAATAATGAAGATGATAATGATGAACAAAATGAATATATTCAGAGGGTTTGTGTTCTCTGAATCAACGTAATGATCCCCAATAAAAATCTCAAAAAGTATTTCATTATCTATTCAATATCATTGCCTATCAACAGATACTTTTGGGAAAGAGAATGATATTTTTTATTGCTGAACTGCATAATTGTAAATTAGATTTAATGTGTAACATCACTCATTCCGTTCATATGTTTTCTGTTTTCTTCACAGTGAAAATTTCTCATATAGTCTTTAGATAAACGATAGTACAAAATGCTGAAATCAACTTCTGAAAACAGTATTGAAGTTTCTCAAGTATCATTAATCAAACGATCGAACAATCGATAATAATATCTCAACACTTCAGGGTAGATTTCTCTGTAATCTAGTTAAATGAATTCTAACGAGATGTCAAGACGATTTTTCAATATCTTGTCTACACCCTCAGGGCGAATTGAACTGCAACGGAGTGAATAGAAAAAAATAATTGATACTTATCGTAAAAGCAGACTATTCAGCAAGCATGTTTATTTGTGAGAAATTGTTTATAATGGCATTTAAGTTCTAAAAAATCTTATGAACTGTAATATTTTGAATGGAAAGAATTATTTGATTTTTTGAAAAACAAGCCTGGTTAGACATTAAATAGAAAATGTCATACGACGGCATGTAAAAGACGAATTACTTCGTACTTTGTTTGGGATGATCACTGAAAAATCCAAATTCCCGAATTATAAACCAGAATGGCTAGCATAAATTAACATTGTGAATTGAACACTAAATTTAATACTAATTCCCCACTAAAAGAGACTATTTGGGATAGAACATTCGCAGAAAAACAACAATGTTCTTTCAAGACATATATATATATATATGTATATATTTATAGATTGGTGCTTGAGAGATTGCACACAAAAATAAGATTAATATTAGAAGTTCATGCATATATATATATATATATATAGATAGATAGATAAATAGAGTGAGAGAGAGAGAGAGAGAGAATATATAAAACACTACATGTATGTATAATAATAATAATAATATATATATATATATATATATATATATATATATATATATATATATATATATATATATATAAAAAGGCTAAATACATCACAACCAACGGTTTTTGAAAATGTTTATACGAATATTATTCCTAAAAATCTTATAAAAAATCAAATAAAATTATTGATTCAGCATTCGTAAGAGGGAATAGCAAATATATTGACTCTATAAACCCCAAAGAATTCGGGTGTAAATCAAACAAGGCAAGGCTTACTTTACACGTTTTGCCTTCAAAGCGATTATAGGCATCCTTATTGGGATTGATCCTGCCCCTTATGAGGCAAATTTATGTTTACATAGACAATATATTATATTCACGTTATCTTTCACTATATAATTTGAGCTCAGGCATTTTTAGGTTGTACCTGTTATATTGAATGATAGTGCTATATACCCTGCAGATCTCGACTCAAGTGCTAACAACCGGAAAGCAAGTAACGTTTTGTAGATTTGGGTTATGCATTAGAGGATTGAATGTGTGTCTATAAATCATTTAACAGATGAGATTCATTTCTGTTCCATATCCTACGTATGTCTTTTAGACAATTAGTATTCAATCTTATATATCTTATCGAACTATATGATCATAATGTTCTAGGGTAGCGCGAGCTACACTTAGATTTATCGATTTTATACCGAAAATCGTTCTTCAATTGTGAGAACAGTCAATCAAGACAACAAAATTAGTAAGATTTTTAGACAATTTAATAAAGCCAGGCCTAGACATTCTGATTCCTCTACAACTTATCAGATTGGCCATGATGACATGATTACGAAAATTAAAGAATATGTTAACGAGAATATAGAAATAGAATAAATGAGTAATGTATATTAAATCGAATATTATTGCATTAATGTCAGGGGAATTAGGTAAGCAGAATAGATGGATTTAGTCTTTATCGGTGTGAAAGATCATTGAATTGACTAGAACCAGGGAAAGAGGAAAAAATCGGCCCTGGTCCATTTGTCTAAAAGATAGGTAGTCGTAGAGGGTGGGAGATTGAAGGCAGACTACCAGGTACCACATGTCTATGTATATTAGTATATCAATTGAATAACCCATTGACGTATTACTACGGGCTAGAATGCTGTCTGGTTTCGTCTCACACTCACACATAATGATATATTAGGCTAATTCATTTCATAATTTGAAAGTTGAATTAGTGATGGACGCAAGATGTCGTAACACGTGAAAAAATCAGCTGTAAGGTTATTGAAGAAATTGTGAAATATTTCAGGTGAATATATTAGAAGAAAGTCAAATCGTAGAAGTTTTTCTGTGTAAGTAATATTCTTGAAAATGGTATCGTGTTGGCTTGCATGCAGTCTGAGATAAGAAAAAAAACCCAACACAACGGATTTAATATTCACATGGGTGAACACTCAATCGAAGTGACACGAATAGGGAGTCAGGTCTGTTAAAATACTCATTGATCCTTTGGTGTCAAACACGTTTTGTGGGCAACTCACATTAGTAAGTCCTGTGTTTCAAAATATTGAATGATGTGTAGTATAAAAAAACATCCATAAATAATACATTATGTAATACCTTACATGAAATAACAAACTACAGTTAATATGCCATAGGCTTCGTAATAAAACCATAGGTGAAAGGAAGGTAGTTGTTTTAACAACACTGCTTGGGGGCCATTTTTACGTAACTGTATTGTTTCTAAATCCCCGAAACCGTTACATGTAAAAGACTGTTAATCCAAACAACAGAAATTTACAAAATGTACCATTGTGAAGAAGTCTGTTTAAAGGACTCCGAGGCAAATTAGATAAATTAAATCAACAGATATAGGGAAATAAGTGACGGAAATGACATGAAAGATTTGAAATTTTTCCATTTTATATTTTTGGTGTTCAAAGCTGTTTAGTTTTCTAGATTATCTACATGTGACGAATTTGATAAACTATATGGAAAGACGAAGTGTAATATTTTACATATTTAGTGTTCGAAACTGTAAAGCTTCATATATATGTGTCTATATATATACCTATCTTTTGTCGAAAATGTCCCCTTTTCCGCAAATGAAGTTAACAATTTTGGAAAAACAATAACCTTGCATCATCTATCTCCCCCCCCTCCTCTCCCAACTTCCCCGTTTCCCGTCCGATAACGAGAGCAAACAGACTATCGAGACATCGGAACATGTAAGGGGAATAAATATAATACCTTTTCCAAACCTTCGTGTTTCCACATTGTCTATTAAATGCACCATCACGTCAGATAAATCTGGTCCTTTTTCTCACTATATATATATATATATATATATATATATATGTAATTATATAACCTTTGGTCATATACTTATTTAGAAAAATATATATTTACATAATTCTCCATCGAAGTGAATAACAATAAAGATTTTTAGTTGAATATTTAGAACTTCTTATATGGCTTTGAATAGTTCAAAAACGAACCAACGTGGAGAAAATCTCCTTTTACATCTTTTGTTATTTGTACTGAGTGTGCAATAAATGTAGCTTGATCACGGAAAAAAAATGCAAATTTGTGGCCTTAATTTGATATTGAAAAGGTCACGCAAGCAACGCTTTGGCAGCATGCTGTGCTGTGGACAGTCAATTTGAAGAGTAACAGAATAGGTCACTACACTGGCCTTTTGTTAGGCAGTGATCTCATAAAAAACTGAATCTTTGAAAAAAAAACAAAACACCAGCGGACGTAAGATTTCAATATAGCCTATACTTGATATCAAATCCCACTGAAAAAGACATAATTGGATGTAAGTTATTCGTCTTTCCTGCTCCACAGGTGCGGCCTATAAGTATAATGTATACGTTATCAACCAGACCAACTTGGAAACTGAAAAATATCTATTGTTTGTGTGAATTTTGGTTGTTAATTTCCAAAATGTATTGTACATGGTAACGTTAGTGGTTTACTTCACTGTTAATACAAAACTATTGACGTTGAACGGAGAGGAACTTATTGATTACTGCCACCAGAACTGTCAACAAAGGTTTCTTCAGTTTTTAAGTTGCTCTGACTGGCTTGCTGGCCCCTCATTTATCAATCGGACGGGCTGCACCAATTGAGGTAGGGGGTAAAACAATGTAACCATTTACTCTTCTAGTTTAATTCAGTCAAGTTTGGGAAGAAAACACTTGACACTTGCACACACACAGACACACGTAAACACACACATACACACATACACACACACACACACACACACATATATATATATATGTGTGTATGTATATGTATATATATATATATATATATAATGTTTTGACCATAGAAAAGCGAACATAAACACCTGTTGACAATTGATAAATCAAACGAAATTCTGTAGACAGAAACACTTGACTAGAGAGAATAAACGAATCTTTCTTTACTCTTGACTTTTATCTAATGCGATTCAAAATGTCATATATATATATATATATATATATATATATATATATATATATATATATATATATATATATATATACATATACTTTCTGACAGTTGCAGTATGAAGAGGAACTCGAAGTAGCTTGTGGGGAAAACATCTGACATTGCAAATATTTGTTTTAACTTAAAATCAATTTCATTAAAGTGGACACGGTGATGTTAGCTTTTGTACATGAGCTCTGGAATCACTTGTTTGTGTATTTGCTTATATTTGCTGATCGAGACATTATAAACATTTTGTATCAAACAGAAGCCAAATAAACTAACAACATCTCAAAAGCAATTTGAAAAGTGATTTTCAAAGCTTGATTTTTCTAAGATTGAAGTATCATTCGCAACTGAAAAAATCAAAAAGTCACAATAAAAGATTATATAGTTTTTCATACGTGGAAAGAGAAACGTGTCGTGCAGCAGTCGTGGAGTGATCAATTAAAAGATTTGAAAAAAGGTGATCAATGAATAAATTGATTCTGTCGCCTCTTGTTGATTCACATTCTATTGATAAAACATGGATGAACGCAACTGGACACAAACAAGGGACTAGTTTAGCATAAACATATATTGCATTGTGAACCCCCAACACTGAAAAACTATTTTGGGAGTGAACTTTGAGAAAATATTTTTCTTAGATTTATTAAAAAGTAAATTTTAGACTTTAAACCTTCTAGCTCCGTCGGTGCAACCTGTATGTGTTATACATACATATTGACATAGCAAGCCAGCCAGAATAACTTAAAAAGTGAAGAAATCTATGTTGATAATTTTGGTTGTCAGTTTCTAATATTTACTGTGGTAAGATTGTATGACCATTACCTCAGATAATCGATCTGAGTTCAGCTTTTCTAAAACTAAGTCTTGTCTTGTTAATAGTGTTTTGAGTCACCTTTAGTTCCATATTTATATCTGTTTCTTTTCATTTAAGAGCTTTTAACGTCCCAGACTAATCATAAAAAAATCTGGGTTTTCTTTTTTTTTTTTTTTTTATTGATAAAGTGTTCTCACTGAAGCATTCGAGAATTCCAATCACTAAGTAATTCAACAGTTCAGATTTGCATATCGGAAGGACACAAACCGAAGCAAAGAACTAAAGCATCTGTCAGGTGCAAAACAATTACGAAAATTTTTCCCTATTGAATTTAACATGATTTCATTCGTCTTATTTTCTTTCCATCTGACCTCCTTTCAATACCCATTGCCCTATTATTTAACTTTTCCTTCAATTCTCTTTTCTCAATTATTCTTTCTCATTCTGTTTAGAGTTTACTCGTATAAGTTCCGTTGGACTAATCAACATCAACCTTTTAACGCCAATCCTTAGACATAGACCCCACCGCTGAGATATTCCAGATATCTCTATGCAGCAGAGCTATCTCCTAAACTTACCTCGAATCGTCAAGCCATCTTATATCTTACCAGTCACAATTTCGCATATGATCTTTTTGGATCTACTTTGGGAGTCGTGATGTCTCTTAATCACTTTTTCTCATTCTTTATCGTTTACTCGAATAAGTTCACTTGGATTAATCAACATCAGCCTTTTAACACCTGTACTTTGACACAGACGTATCCAAAGAATCTCCAGATATCTCTACCTCAGAGTGGCACTAAGTCTGTCTAAAATTGTCACATCATCTTATTTCCTGTCATCAACAATTTTGCATATGATCTTTCCGGAGCCTCGTCGGTAAACGCAATGTCTAGCTGTCGTTGGGTATTCTCGCAACATGACCTGTCCATTGCTGTTAAAAATGTTTCTAGCAGGTTACCTGATGTATCCGATTCCTGACTTTTCTGTAATGTACATAGACTTGACCAATGTGAACACAAATATTTTACCCACAAGCGATATTTCGTTCCAAGGATTATGCTGAAAAAGAAAAGACATTGTTTTCTGATTGATTTGGAACTATTCAAAAATATTCATGTATTGGATATAACCGAATCTACAAATAAATAAAACGTTTGTTTCATTTTTTTTCCAAATTCGTATACATCAAATATATAAATCATTTTGATTTTGCAAGAACAGAGTAGACACAAGGTTGAATGTCGTTTATAGCAACTTTTATTTTGTTGATTTTCTTTTTCCAATGGGTCGAGTCATGTACTCTTGATCCGAGAGAAGATCAATCCTGACCCCAAGTAATCAACTCCGAAGATCGTTAACCAAAAAGTTCAACCACGACAAAGCAGGAATCAAAGCAGTCTTGAAACTTGAATATAGCCAAGACAAGTGAATCCTGGATGCAGTGAAAGGGTGCCATACATTAAACTGACCCCTCTCACAGTTAATGAAACATCAACTAAACAGCATTAGAATGACTGGTTGCCTACTGCGAAAGGGTCTGATGATGATTTTGCACAAGTGCTCATGGAGAGACCAAAAGACAGTACAATACATCCAGGAGAAGAGAGAAGTCCGGGACATCACTGAATCCATTAAAAAACTCGATTGACAATGGGCTGGCCATGTTACAAGAATGTGAGACAACCGATCGACATCATGACTCACAACATGGATCCCCACAAATCACATGCACCACCGAGGCTGGTAGAGTGTTTGATGGAGAGACAACTAGACGAATTCAAAAAGTAATGGCTCCTTGATTGATAGGTGTGGCTAATCCTGGGGAAGATTTATGTCCAACGACGGACGTTCAGAGACTGATGATGGTGTTCAAATATAAAGAGACTAATAACCGGACCGTCGCTCAAATTACTTCTAACTTCTATTCCAATCGAAGAAGATTACTTCAACCTTCTTTCATTGTATGTATAATAAATGAAAATCATAAATATGTATTTTTCAATCGTATCACTTCGTCATAATTTCGAATTACGATAAGGAAATGCTAATTGGATTTATTTTTTTGGTTTTTCGTGCCGGTACTGACGAACAGTGGAGAGTTTTACATCCTTAAATCAGGTAAGGATTGTTCCCGGTACGAGTTCTTGTCCTTTTTGCTATAATAGAAAAAATACCAGGTGAATTGAAGTTTAACGATGCAAACATTGAGGGAAACATATCTGTTTCATAACGTTACATTTGCCATATCTCGGTCGTTCTTGAAATAAAATTATCAGGAATAACTGAGCTGGTGACATGACTATTATCTTATTAAACTTATTAGGTTTCATATTAGATATTTGATAAGGTTTTATATTTGACATTTCAACGAAATTCAAGATATCTTCGAACTTCGTATGTTTCGGCCGTATCATACTTTTTTATTTCACACCATAACTTGGTGTCAATAAATATCTTTCTATACTCTTTAGGATTCCACATCGCTTGTTTATTAACTATGTGGATTTTTTTTCTTTTCTTTATCTATGTGGGATTGTAATGATAATAAGTTCAGTGCACCTTTTCCCTACGTTGATCTTGACTTTAGTTGTGACCTGCTGACCTCTATATATCGTGTCAATACCGGTAATATCTTCATGGTTTCATTGCACATACATTGACTATACCAATAGTATTCCTTTTAAGTCAAGCGCATGACACGTATGGTTCTACAACCTTGCTATCATCATCATCATTATCATCATCATCATCATCATCATCATCATCATTGTTTCAACGTCCGTTGTTGGACATAGACCTTCCCCAGGATTCGCCACACTTCTCTATCATAGGCATCACAGAGCCAGTACTTTCTTAATTTGTCTCCATCTAATATTCTACCGGCCTCGGTAGCGCATGTGATCTCGGGGGATCCATGTCATGAATCACGATGTCCATCAGTTGTCCGGCATTCTTGCAACGTAGCTAGCCCACTGCCATTTGAGATTTCTAATGGATTCTATGATGTCCCTGACTCCTGTCTCTTTCTGGATGTACTGTGCTGTCCAGTAGTCTCTCGAAGTGAAGCCCAGCATATTTTTTCATTTGCACGTTGCATGGTTCTCAATTTGCAGATCAGTATCTTGGTTAGGTTCCATGTTTCAGTTCCATGAGTGTTTATGTTCCTTCTTTCACATAACAGACAAACAAACAGACTTTTGTTTCTGCTCCCTCTTAGCTGTTTCGTAATCTCAACTTATTACGTAGAGAAGGTGAAGGTACGTTAAAGAACTCCTCGCTATGAAGATTAATATTTATTAGAATCCTGCTTCAACTTAGGTTAATATATTTATCAAACTCGTTGTAATTTTTGCTTGAGATCAAGATGACAGCAGATTCTCTCAAGGTTCCTGCGTTCCCTCTCCAGCATTCACGTCGATTTGAATAATGTTATCGGGTGGATGGTTTTATTGATTGAAGAATCAATAAAACCATTTTTTTCATTTTTTCAGTGATTGTTCCAAGATTGCCAAGAATTATGGGTACAACTGCTACCTTCACATTCAACTATATTTCAGGTTTTTTGGCAAGCTCGACAGCAGTCTTTCAATTTAAACTCTGTGGTTTTCTGAGAGCAGTGACATCAACTATCTCATACATATTAGAGACTGTGAACTAAAACTGTCATAAAAACTATTAACATAAGTTTCTTCAGTTTCCAAGTCTGTCTGGCATGTTATATATGTGTGTATGCATTCATCACGTGCACTGGTCGACACCGTTGGCTAAAGGGCTGAAAATTTAAACATTTACTCCTTATTATGTCTAGAAAACATTTTCACCTTTTTTTGAATACCCAGCCCACGAGAACTTTTTGTGGTTGGCTCAATTTGCCTTTCGAATTGATCTCCCAGTTTGTTTCCCGGTAGAGTTTACGCTTGTTTTTCAATTTTTTGATTGCTCATTCCAAACACTGCATACTGCCAAAAGACTTTGGTCAAGCGACAGCTTCTGTTGAGTTACTAACCAGAGATCTTCTCTTCTTGGTTTACGATTAGTAGCCTGAACTGAATGACTGTTTTGATTTCATAGTCTTATAAAATCTTTCCTTTTCTGAACTATAGGACAGGTTTTAGTTTTGCAAATATTAGTTTGCATCATAAAATATCGCTCGTTTGCACAGTTCCAAGTGAATCACCCTTCTTACCCAGACATGATTAATTTTTGTACACCTCCAGAGCCGAGCCTTCACTTATTATTTGCTTGATTCTACATTGTCTCTATCGACCACTCAATCATGCCTCACCTTAGTATAGTTTGTCATTATAAATTCATTCTCGGTCTTCAACAATAGGGATTCAATTTCTCTCTTCTAATTTTCTTTGCGTAACCAGTGTAATGTAATCACATCCCATTGGTTTTGTTTGGGTATCTTGTTTAATAATTTTCCTCACCCTCTTTGTATCTTCTTGTTAGTTCTACTCCAACTTACCATACCATAGTTGACTGCTCATTACTCACTCGTGTTTAATCTGCAGGCTTCGCACAGTAGACATAATCCTAAATGATTATGAATCTTTTTTCCCGTCTTTCCTTCTCACAAATAGTGTATTAGTTTTATGTGTTTGATCAACTTCCATATCTTGTTATTTAGATCCATTCGTTATGGCCATGAATATATCACAGTGGAGACTGTCTAGGTATTTATTCATTCTTTCACTTTTTGACAATTGAGTTTTGTTTAGTATATTTTCCTGGTTCTCCTGAAGTATTCTTTCTTGACGTCTCAGTATATTACATTATGCTTGATTGAATCTTCTTCTAGTATTCTTACATACTTGTAACCCTCTTTCCTGTTCATTGTCCTCATAATTTCCTGTTTGGGTAATTCAATACCATCTGTCACTATTCTTTAACCTTTATGTATCACTATCATTGAACATTTCTCTATTCAAAACTCCATTCCGTGGTGCTGGCTGGAAATCATGACTGTTCGTACTAAGATCTCATATTGATTTCTATTTAGAGGAAGAAAAATCATTCGAATACATTGAGTAGCTCAGTTTTATCTGTGGCTTTGATTATGTGTATCTTGCATTACAGTTCTGCCAAAGTTGATAAAGCAATATCATTACTAAAATGTTTCAGGTGTCTTTTGCGCATTTATTAAAGCAAGAAATGTATCTTAGCACTTAAAAATGCTATCAATATATCAGTATTACTATTGTAATAACGAGGCAGTCACGAGGAAAAGTGGCGTTTGTTGTTTATTCGCTTTTGAAGTACAAACTCTACCAGTATACTCACCGATCCATGGATAAGTATTGATGAAGCATGTTGTGACCTTAAACATCTATGAATATTTAGTCTACTGTAAAATGTAATGACCAGAAAATGTAATCTTATTTGAAGCAGCTGAGATGCTTATGTAGTTAGTATAAAACTCAACGACCAACAGCTTATCATAAAGTAACTAACATCTCGTGGGAAACATTGTAAATATGTACAAATATTGGAGATATGGAGAGATTTGCAACGAGGGGGAGAAATACACATCTTTCGCAAAGGGGCTTCTATAAATTTTTGCCATTTCGTATTCATACTCCCGTCGCTGTCAATCATTTAATCACTGTTCGTCGTCGTCGTCGTCGTCGTCGTCGTCGTCGTCGTCGTCATCATCATCATCATCATCATCATCATCATCATCAAGATCAAGAGACTAAAGTGCATCCAGAGAGCGCGTACCCCTTTAAACGCCATTGTCGCTTAAAACTGAAAAATTCATTCGTGGATCTGCCTCCAAATTTAATCAATTTTCTTTTGGCCAATGGCCCATCCGTCCATAAAATATTATTGAAATTTCTTGATAAATTTTGGAGATTTTATATGGAGAAACAGACGGACTAACGTGGGTGAATACATAACCTGTCAAACTTTGTTGGCTTTGGTTATCCGTAGCTTTTAAATTGCATGGTGTTACAAGTTGATGAATAAATTCTATTCTGGGTTAGTGTTACGCTGAAGCCTAGGAAAAGGCCACTGAAAGAAATTTATTACGACTGCAGACTAATGTAGTTGGCACCGAATTCTGAGATTGGAGACCAACAGATTTCCTCGAATCGATTGGCAGAAAAGCAAGTAATAGCAAACTACCAGAGCCAATTCCTATTCCAACAATCTGATGGGAAGTACACAAATAACTCGCTCAGCAATATGGCTGATGCATCTTATTTGACAGTTAAGTATTAGTCTACTATTTCCACCAATGTACGTTCTCTCATACATCAAAACAATGCATGAGATATTAAGTGTTTTCAATCTCACCACATTCCATGCAATATCAAACAAAAAGTAATGATTGATATATTCATCAAAATACATCATCAATTTTCTCTCTCCTTCTCTAAAAAATTACTCGTATATTTTTGGTAATTTTTATTTTTTGCCTTCACAATGTCTCTACCCGTCTATTTATATGAATGCAGCATTCAACGTTTGTCTAGGTCGGAACATCAGGATTGTTCGAACATTCAATCAAATGTATGATGAGAAATTATCAATTACGAAGAGTAAATTCAATTCTGATGATCTATTTTTGTGTTTTTATGATAGAAGTAAATGCAAGATTTTGCTGAGAAAGCTTATTTGCTTACGAGCATTCAGCCACTGTAAGTCAAGGGCTGTACGTAATCAAACGATTATAAACGCGTATAGGATTTATGATTCAGAAATTTCTTTTTGTTCTTTTTCCGGCAATTACATTTGCCAATAATCTTTATTTCTTAAAAAATCTCTTAATAATACAAAGCAATGTTACCTTATTTTAGACATGCAATGTTCATATATGAATCTTCCGATCATTCCAACTTACAGACTCTAGATTGTATCTCAATTAGACCATTACATCTGTAATGTTTTCAAAACTGATAAAATCAAATGCATATTGGTTCCTCTAGGGTTATTACTTCGTCCCGATCTCATTTAAGTCTATGCCACTCTTATATATTACGAAATGAGAAACGATTCTTGTAATGTCGTTATAGCAATGAGAGTACTCCGGATTCTAAAATAAAAATATTTCCATCAACAAATGTTTCATTCTTTTGTTGATGTATCAAGTCCGTAATCATTCAGCCAAATGAATACTTAACTTCTATATTCGACAAAATGAAGTCTTATGTGTGATGTCACACCATGGATATTGTCTGAAATCAAATATTTTGCTACGTTTCTAAAATTTCGAGAATTACAATCTGTATATATTTTCAAGAGATATATAGGTACCATGCATTTCTTCATAGAAAAAGAGAAAAAGGTTTACTTCTCTTTGCCTTCAGAAGCAAGCATACCGTACGAGAGGGAATTTTTTTTATTTCGCAAATCATTGTATTGTATCACTCGGATATGTGCAAATTCGATGAAAAAATTATATGAAAGAAATCAAATTCCCCCCCAGAAAAAATTTTCACATGTTTTCTTGTCTATATAACTATTCTTTAAAAAAAGTAACATTATTCAAATATATGGATGGTCTCTTACGATGATCTTTGCTTCTGTCATTGAGAGTTGAAATACATTAAAAGCTTAATTTTTCCCATCAATCAACCCAACATCTATATTGCATGATAGTGATATTCATCATAACATCCTGATAATGTTTATTGGTATCTCCGCAACATTTGTCTAACTATAAACCAAAATTCTTCGTTTACAGAACTCCATTATTTTCCATCCTTATTTTCCAATATTTTGTTCACATACACTGCTTTTGTGCATATATCTCCCGTATCCATATGATTGTGAATGTACCCCTTGACAGGAGAGGATAACATGGGTTGGTAATGGAATCGTAAACGATTAACATTTTTCTCAAACGTTAAATTCAAACGAAAAAGCAAGAACATATAATTCGTTACAATTTATGATGGCGGATGTATTCGTCAGAAACCCTTTATATCATAGTAATCAACAAATCTTCTTTAAAAACTGAAGAGTAGTTAAGATAAACTTTCATCATTCATGAAAGTTTATCTTCACAACTCAATAATGGAGGAACTGAAAATAAGATACATTTCGTGACATGTGATTCTTTTTATTCATGAAAATCCATTTTGTCGATTTGACGTCTCCATTTAATCGAATAAAATGCTGCTTCCTTTATTTGTCAGTAGACTTTATACAAAGTAACGGCTATTTGTGCAGATACTTTTATTTAGTTATTAATGGCACATTATTCCCGTGGTTCAAAGTTTGAATGAAATATGGTTAGCAAAAGTTGCAAACTGGGTGGGGCATCAAAGTAGAAACTAGAGCCAAATTACTCTTTGATTCATAGAATATACTGGAAAAATATATTCAGTTCTTTAACAAATATTCTTGATGAAGGAAGTAAAAAACAATAAACAAATGTTGGTTTTGCATCAATAATTTTATCGGTAAACTTTCACTACATACAAATATGCTGCTGATCAAAAACATCTTTTGACTCACTATAGTTTGTTACGTATAAAAAAGTCGTTTTAAAATCATAACATGAACAATGATGTATACAACAAAAACGGCTATTTACGACAAACGATGACCAATTTGGGGTAATGATATTTTTTCCAACCATTTTGTAATGATAGTATGAAATATTTTACAATTCGTTCAGCTCAGTGGTCTTAACGTCAGTAAAAGTATGAATCGTGGATTTCCTTTCATTGAACCCTTTATTACGGAATGGAAGTACAGAATACTCGAAAAGCATGCTAATCCGTAGGAGAAAATGTCAGGTTTACTTGGAGGATTCTGCGAAACAACATACCCCAAATCGTGGGTCATTGACAACTACCGTCCATAATTTTCATAATTGTTAAACAAGTTCATTTTTAGTATATCTCGGAATTTTTGAGATGAGGTATTATTATAATTTCCATTATTATTCGGACCATCCTCATCTTTGTTGTTTTTTATACAACGTTTCGGCACATAGCGCAGTGGTTACAGCATCAGACAAATTACTGTTAAGTAATCTGATGGTACTAGGTTCGATCCTAGTGTGAGGCAGTATAACAATACTACTAACGCTGAAAGAGGGGAGTACGGTCGATATACCCCCGTCGGATAAATAAAGGGTTCGGTTCGTTACTTCCCAAAAATCTCCCAGATGTTACCTGACGAAGGCCGTAGAGTGCAACGGCCGAAACGTTGTATGAAAAACAACAAAGATGAGGATGGTCCGAATAATAATGGAAATAAAAAAAATAAGTTCATTTTTGGTATCCATATTTTCAGACCTAAAACTACTGAATCAACGTGGAACAGTTTGCACTTATGTGGTCTATCAATATCCCTGAAGATATCATAAGCAAACTGAGGAACATTAATGCCCCAATTTGAAATCGTGCTTGGAAATTCGTCAGAATTCATGGGTAGACCACCATAGTTAGAGGTTGAAAAATCTCCAATAATAACGGATCATATATCTATTTACATTGAATCTTTAAAAAAAATTACATTCATAAATTTTTTTTTTCGTTTATTCCCTATGATGTAAAAAAACAACACTCAGTGTGTAACAACTGAATATATAAAAGTAATTCTATGTGCTTAAGCTTCTAAAACCTTTTATATTCAACTTAGTCTTTAATGTATCTGACAATACGATTTGTGTGTATTGCTTATATTAACGTTGTGTAGATATTAATCATCATTCAATGCTATTTTTTTATCATGTTTGTCTACTTTGTTAGCTATTCCTGATGCCTCAAGTTATTAGGTCAATTAATGTCTATTTAGATACACGGTACACAATGGTAGAGACTTTCGATTCAAACACATATTATGATAGGACAACCTTGGCACAAGGAATCTTCTTTCCTTTGAAGTATAGCTTCTACCACAGAATATTGATGGAAAAATCAATGTTTAGTTTTGCCAAGTTTTGAGTGAAGGCTGAGAGAATATCGCACCAAACCACAAACATATGAGGAAACATTGTGCTTAGAATCAGTCAACGAAAAACGATTCGGCTTTCAGGGCGTCATTAACCCATTACCTTCAGCTGGGCTATATTGATCAACGTGTTGTAGAAGCAGCAGTAATTTTGATTATTCAGGGTGACTCAAAATGGCTTGTGAGTTTTTCTCCCTAAACAATGGACCCTTCAAGTCAAAACTGCAGACCCTCAAAAATATACAGACGAGCAGAAAATGTCGTCGGAAACTTTTGGAATGGTCCATTGCATGGCAGATAGAAATTTGTGCCAAGGTGAAAAGGCATTGAAATGAAAATCAATAATGTTGTACGGACTATTGCAACTTACAGTGACCTTTAGTCGAACGGAATCTATCAAAAGTGTGACTATTTTAGAAATTAATAATGAATTCGGAGCGACTTAAAGCAAAGATTAACGAATATTACGAAGGTATTTTAGTTGTAAAAACTCTCTTTTCACTTTAAAATTACGATGTAAAAAATTAGATTGTCAATTATTCTATTCTACCTGTGATGTATGGTAAGAAATGAAAAATTATATAACTATAACTCTTTTGTTCGTTTGGATTTACAAAAGAAAACAAATATGTGGAACAAATTCAACCAAACTACTTAGATCACACTGTTTTGACAGGAGCCTTTTGACAAAACGACATTGGAGTTTGCAGGCGTCAATACTACATTGTCGGCATTTCGACTGCTGTCTTTTGTGTTGATACCTTTTGACCGATTACCAGGAATTCCCGTCATTTGTAAATGGGCAATGACTGAAATTTTGGCCCTTTGCTGGTAATGGATTTAAACAAATGTTTAGATCATTGTATTGAAACAATCAAGGTTTTAGATAATGTCTCGTACTAAAGGAACGTATCTTTTAGCTAGCAAAGCTTTTTTTTAATAACAAAATACCGGCTATATCTGCTACTATTTACTTACTTTATCATAAACTAACAGCTCACGTGATCTATTCATCTATCCATCTATTTATCTATAATTATTTTTCCCAAATAAAGACGCTTCTATGATTTAGAATACTGAGACAATTTTGACTGATATCATACTTGACATCATTATATACATGTTGTGTATGAGAAGGAAACGATTTACATACAAAAGAAAACATGTTATGTTTCTCACCAAATGAAGTAATTTCTTTTAACTGATATACATCAACAGAGAATATAAATATAAAGAGTGGTTAAGCATTAACTCTTATAGATATTACGCTATTTTCCTGCCTTTTCCCCGTGGGTTGGCTATGGAAGGTATACGCACCAAACCACAAACTCTAGATCAACCGGAATAGTGCATATGACGTACTATGAATCATTGTACAGTCTTAATTAAAACTCATTTAACTACAATCAACCAATGAATATTAAAGTCATTACCAATTTCTCATAAGGTATTTTCCTGTTCTGTATATTATAGGTGTGTAGGAAGAAACAAGAGGTAGAGACAGAAAGGTTGATTTGTGGTTTTATGCTTGTGTACGTGGGTGCGTGCGTGCGTGCATGCATGTGCATGCGTCGACTTGCAAATACGTTTTTGTTTGCATGCAATTTCGTGTATTCGTGTGTGTAACTACGTGTGTGCATATACTTGTGTGTGTTTGTATGTGCTTCCGCATTCATTCTCTTATAATTCTTTGAACTAACACCATTTTTTTGCTTGAACAGAAATCATAAGCTCAAACACTTAATCCTTCAAAATGTGACCAAACACATCGATACACTTCATGAGTCGCCTGCCTCCTTCAAACATCCACTAAACGAGAGATACCGATATCACGTTGGATTATCGTCTCTCTAAGCCACGGATATCGGGTTATCATTTACGCTTTCTGAGGATACTTGAACTTTCTTTAATGGATTATTATCTTGCACAACATTTGTCGATACGGATTTCAATTTGTTTTTTTTTCAGGATTCCAAACACGATAATTGATGGGTGAAAAATATATTATATAAACATATCCATATCTATATCCGTATAAATTCGTTTAATACAATAAACTGTAGTAGATAAGAGTTTAACCAAATTATCTAGAACATTAGAATGAATTTTTCCAGTATTCCGAATATATTTCATTGACGACTAACATTATATTTTTTTGTTTACTCGATTTTTAGTTGTTTTAGTCCCTAACTGTTTTCAATGTGGAGAAGGTTGTAATTACCTACTATCGGCTTAGACTGGATAACACCTGTTTCACATCAAAGTATTTGTATCCAATCTCTCAATAGTCACTTATGGAGCTGAAACATGGAACCCAACCAAGAGACGGACCAGCAAACTGAGAAGCATGCAATGTGCACATGAGAGAATCATGCTCAATCTGACATAGAGAGATCACAAGACAGCACAGTATATAAGGAAGAAAACGGGAGTCATAAAATCTACGAGGAAATTTAAATGGCTTTGGGCAGGCCATTTTACTAAAATGACAGATAACCGATGGACATCACAACTCACAACATGGATCCCCAGAAATCACATGCGAAAGCGAGGCAGACAGAATACAAGATGGAGAGATGAACTAGACGAATTCAGAAAATACTGGCTCCGCGATGCCCATGATAGAGAATTGTGGCGAATCATGGGGAAGAAGGTCTATGTCCAACGAGGGAGGTCAAAAGACTGATGATGATGATAGTGTAACGGAGAACTTCAGGATATATGAACGCTAAACGCCTCTGTTCCCCTATATGTTACTTACAACGACATCAACTTGATGAATCAAACGCCTGTTTTCATTCTCTCACTAAGAACATCACACGGAAATTGATTATGGAACCTTGTACTGTCAATTTTTATCAGGATTAACTTTACGTCGGAGCCCAATGAAGAGATACCTTAATAGTCGGGTATCATATTCTTGAGCTCTGGTTCAGCAAGTCCTGTCCGATTTCGAAAATTGTTAAGCTGTTCACCCAAGTCTCAACAAATGAAGTAATCTTTTGAATAAATTTTCCAACAAAAATATAAGATGCTAATCATTTCCTTAATTTCATCATATCAGAACCCGTATCTTCATACTTTGTTATAGTAACCGAACGTAACGTTTGAACACACAAACAACAGATTCGAAATTCACGGTTGGTCTAATTCAGATGTGTTTCGATTGAAAAGTCGACTGGTTTTCCATGGAGATTAATTATTTTTATATTCCGAGGCTCTGAATTATTTGAAGAAAAGAAAAAAATTACGTCGGTAATTGTTGGGATTTTTTCCTAAATTCAAAAGTTTGGAGCTCTTTTATGTTTTTGCACTTATTTTATTGGCTAAATTTTATTAAGATTCCAAAATAGTCACGTAATTTCTCGGAGTCTGATGATAGAAAGAAAAAAATAACGACATAAGAGAACAACGATAGCAGGCATATGGGAGTAAAAAAAAGCGAAAATACTCTTTGGAAACTTTTGGAATTATAAAGCAGAATTCAGGAAGAACGGTTGGCATTAAAAACAATTGTCTTTGTTCTTTAGAACTGGTTGATTGATATCAGACGTGTTTGCCAGCAGGGAAACGAACAAAGAAATGCTGGATTTTATAAACGAGTACAAAAAATGCTTGCCTAACGAAATTATTTTTGTGATCCAACTAAATTATAAGCGCAAATGCTGAAAAAAAAAAACCCAACCAAACAAACAAAAAAAAAAACAACAAATAAACAAATCAAAGATTTTCCTTTTCATTCTTCAATTCTAGGCTCTCAAGACCGATTAAGCCTGGTTCATTTATAACTTGAAGATAAAGTCTTGTATAAAAGTTGGTACAAAAGCTAAAATAATAAATGTCGATAAAAATGAGAACCAAATAGGAATAAAAATTTTAACTGTGGAAGAAATGATATTGACAGCAAGATCAGCTTCAAGAGCAATCGGATAGAATTCGTTCATTTTGTCAACAGACTTGAATCTACCTTTCTGTGTACTTGTTTTTTTCAATATAAATCGACCGTGAGTACAAGTGCTGAAGCATAAACTTTCAGGATATCGACTGACTTGAACATAAGCCTCGTTTGTTTTTTTTTCCCATAACGTCGACATGAGAGATATCCCCTTCTTATGATTACACAGTTTGTAGTATTTGGTCTTCTGCCACTGAAACATAAATTTCTTATATCTCCAAAGTATCGATTATGATTTTGGTTCATAAAAATGAGATTACCATCAGTGATGGAGCTACCCAGAACATGACTTCAAATGGATATTACACAAAAGTTAATAGTTAAATACTGTCTTTATTTCTCACAGATGGGTGAACGAGTTGAAGATGAATTGCAATATGATCATAAACTATATGATGAGGTTCAAATACGTAGTATATGCCACCCCCCACATTTTATAGATGAAACAGCTTCTGGAAATTATATCATTAAGCAATACCCTGAAATAACGGTTTTGGTAAGTGCAGGTTTTAATATAGCACGGATAAGATATTGCCTTACAAATTAATGTAAGTAAGTATAAACTGAAAACTACATTAGATTGGGTTGTGTGGTTTTGAACGTACAGAGATTTTTGGAACAAATTAAATGATGTAGAGTTTGACATCAGAATCAATATTTTCAGATTTTGACCTTATCATTTTCTTTTGTTGATTCAAACTTCGGTGCGAAGTATTATTGTTACAGTCTATAGACGGGTTTTGTTGCTAGGAAGTTTATTGGTGATCGATAAAAATGGCATTGTTTGTATCTTTTACTACTTGGCTATTAAAAATCATCAAAAAAAATCGAAAAAAGCGCCAGTGATTACAGTATATCCAGAAATGAACAAGGTGGAGGAGGAAAGGAAAGAAAAAAAAAGATGGAAAAGAGAAAGAGAATATGGGGAGTGAAGACAAAGAGATAAGAACGGGAGGGCAAAGAAAAAAGAGAAAAGGAAGAGGAAAAGTGAGAGAAAAAGAGGAAAAGAAAGAAAAAAGGGGAGAAGGAAGAAAGAGATAAAAAGAATAGGAGATGGAATGAGACGAGAGAAAGGAAAAAAGAGGGGGATAAGGAACAAGAGGAAAGGAAAGAAATAGAAAATAGGGAAATAGTAAAAGAAGAGAGGAACGAAGAAAACAAAAAGGATTCATTGATTATGAAAAATTGATTGTTTTAACTCTATAATATATCAAGAGTGCAAAATGGCGGTTACAGCTCAAGTTTATCAATGCCTTGAAGAATGAATCCACTTTTCCCATCAGTCATTGGGAAAATAACTGGGTAGTTGAAGCTCGTCCACCAGAAAACCTTTTACCCCCGCCCCTGAATCGTCATATCTGGTCAGAAACCCAGCTGAAAATTGGGGAATATTGTCAGTCGGTCCCGTGAAAAAACTAAAATAGTTACAAAAAATAATGGATAAATCTCCAATGAACATACTGGCTCTGCGATGCGCATGTGTAGAAAATCCTGGGTAAGGTCTATGTCCAACGATGGGTGTTATAAGACCGATGATAATGATGACTGTTGCCCTCGATTACTTCCCTTGTTCTAAAAAGAAAGCGTTTTTCATGCATGATAAATAGGAATTTCTATCTGAAACTTAAAGTAAATAATGACCCTCAGACGAGTATTAGAGCAAATCGTTGAACAACTCATTTCATTCATTCAGAAACTTTAACGATTATATCAATCTTCAAAGGAAAATTCTAATGATTATGTACATACAATATCATTTCGACAATGTTTATTAAAAAAAACAAAAAAAAACAAAACTAATTTAGTTCATCAACTTTGATGTTTTTCCCGAAATTTCTGACACTTTTTAGGTGGGAAGCCATCAAACTCAGGTCTACATCTGAAATGCTCGCAGTCTCTTGTCAAGTTCAAAAGAAAAATAATTCGAAAGCCGTTCATGCAAGGTATTCCCAAGGTATTTTCCTGCAACTAAGCCAGTATTTTCGAGATGACTGAATGAAATAATCAAGTTCCAGTAACAGATTATTGAATACTCCAGATTACTGCTGTTGATTCTGATTTGGAATAGCAATATTCATGGTTTATCTGAAGGAGTAAAATTAGTTACTTGGTTGAGTTTCATTGCGAAATCAATTCTTATGATAATCAAAATGAATACTATTTATTCTCTTTCATTTTTGTACTCACGGTCTTCTTTCAGTTCCAAATGATAATGCACTATTGTGTTTATGGTAATATTCGAGGCAGCATTGGAAATTCATCTATTCAATTCATCAATCTTTTGACCCTAAAATAACATTTGAAATCTTGACCATGGATTTTCTTTCTATCTATTTTCTAAATCCATTCCAACTTCTGTAGAGTTGAATACTTGGCATTGTATCTAAATATTATTGTTTGTTCGTCCTTCACTTCTCCTTGATAACCTATATGATAAATCCATCACTCAGATCTTTGCAGAATGAAATCCTTGGCATTGCATACATGCATTTTGATGTGCTCGGAGGAGAGCCAAAAGGCTGACCCACTAACCCTCCCGCCAACGCTACAAGCGTACAGCGTTTAAACATATGCCAAATTCTGATATTTGCCAACAATTTACTCTATATTCTACGTATGGAAATAGCATGCTGATAGCTGTCAGATGTCCGGCATTGTCAGAAATTGGTACGTAAAAAGGTTTTCCCGACAGAGATAAGCATTTCGTAGAAAATAGCTCATGGACAAAATGTTCCGAGTGGCTCCCAACACCATTATCATGCTTGTTAGAGGGAAGCAAGTGGTACAAAAATATTGGCCAGATAATCTCCATACCTATAATACAACACTTTTGAGAATTGAGTGAATGACGAGTCTTCAGAACGATCTCAGTGCATCAAACTCTAAAAGATATGCAGAACGTTTTTTTAATGAATAGTGGTTTAAAAAGTGGTTTTCTTCTAGCGGTTTTTCCATAAAAGCTCTTTTGATTAAAATACGTTACTTCTGTTTCTGAATTTGATCCGTGCAGTTACATGTAAGAATTAATTTCACCGGGCGACGACATTTCGTTATGAAGCAAGTTGACGCGACACAGACGCAGTTATTCTCTGTTCTTTATCAATGACTTGTACGGTGACGCAGTTCATAGTTAAAATGTAACTGCAAAATGTAATGCTTCCTGTTACTGGCTCATCATACGTTCGGCTATCAGCAATAACGCTTCCTATCAAAGTCTGACGATTCTCATGCTTTTAGAGATCGAAAAATAAAGTGATTATATGGCTGATTCTATCAATTGCCTTCAAAATAGAAACTGATCAATTACTAATGAGTATATACATATTTAATATCAAAACTGAGTGAAGTTATGGTGCCATGTAACTCATCCCTTGTCTGTGCATACGTACACAGCGTTAATACTTTCAATATGAAACCGATCAGAAGGTCTATTTACCAATTGTCTATTTTTAGATTCTAAATTAGTCTAACTAATAACTAAAAATAACCCTCATTTAATGTGCATAGTCTTCAAAAGTTTTCAATTTCTCCAACTGGGACAGCTGGGTATACTTATATACACGAGAGAACACACACACACACACACACACACACACACACATATATGTATGTATGTATATATATATATATATATATATATATATATATATATATATATATATATATATATATATATACCTAATTGGTATCGCAGATAATTGAGATATGAACTCTCTGCAAAGAGGTATAGGGCTTATAATGAATTTCCTGCCTCTGATAAGCAATGCTATGTGAAATTCTTTACATCAATTGAAATACTCAATATATCTGTAACCCAGCAACGGTCACGAATGTTATAACTATATTTATATGAGCTATCAATCGTTCAATTATGTTTTCATCAGCCATATAAAATGTAAATACCAGACCAGTCAATGTAGGCATATTTCAATAAGCTTCTTTATATCATCACTGTAATGTATGAGGTGTATGCACACCTTAGACGAGACATTGATTTGGAATCCGAAAAGAAGATGTAATAACTACTTTAGTCAACAATTCGACCACGGGAATTCGTTGCCTTGTAGAATATGATGGAGCAGCATTTTGTGTGTATGAATTGACTGGCACAGGTTGCACTAGTTAAACACCGAGGGAAAAGTTCTGTCCATTGGCTCTCGACATGATACTTCACTGGCCGTATGCGAGGCCCTTTAGTGAAATGTACGCAGGGATATATTGCGATTGCGCACGTAAATATTCAGATATTATTGAGTGACTGACAGCTGGAATTGACAAGCTGGAACATTGAATGTTGTAGTGGTACACTTGTTCGTCGTACGATACTGATATATGCATACACACATGCATACATTCACAAACACACGCATATATACAAACACTGACACACACACACACACATATATATTATATTAGACAGTTCAAGTCAAAGCGTATGTGATAATTGCAGAGACATTTTTATTGGCAAATAAGAGTCAGGGACATCATAGAATCCATTAAAAATCTCAAATGGCGGTGGGCCGGCCATGTTGCAAGAATGGCAGACAACCGATGGACATCACAACTCACAACTTGGATCCCCCGAGATCACATATGCAACCGAGGTCGACAGAATATTAGATGGAGAGACGAGCTAAACAAGTTCAAGAAGCACTGGCTCTGCGACGCCCATGATAGAGAAGTGTGGCAAATCCCAGGGAAGGTCTATGTCCATCGAAGGACGTTAAAAGACTGATGATGATGATGATGATGATGATGATGATGAAATTTCGTCCGATACAAATCTCATTGTCATTTTCTTCTTTCATTTTCAATGTTCAATTGGCTACTGGCTAACCCCAGTGCCAGACGAGATATGCCCCCCACCCTTTACAGATCTCTGAAATTAAATATGAATACCTGATTTTCCATTCAGCTTCGTACTTTTCAAATTTCTGTATTTTAAAATGTCTTTACTTTCTTATACCTAATCCCCCTGTAACAAATTCATCCGTATTTATACCCCCCCTCTCTAGATGTAGTGGAAACACAAATAAGTTCAAATACTCTGAAGGATAATTGAACAGAACTAGATAATTCGATGAGACTTTGTAGGCAGGTGTCGAAAGTAAATATCTGAAACTAATTAGATCTCACGAGCTTTGTATGCTCATTTACATGTTGATGGACGGCTTTGGGGTGCAAAACAAACATATCAGATTTGGCTTCGATATAATCTCTAAATCTTATGACATTACCTTTGCAGTAAACCGGCTTTGTGTTCCTTTATCAATATATATTGGGTTTCTCCATTTCACCTGTTATTTATTTGTGTTTCAACTTATTTATAAAACCGACATGATGATAAACATGTCTGCACACGCATGCTCACAACATACATGATGGAAAAAATTCCTAATGAGATTGGCAACTGAAGACTAATTTTTTTTATTCGATAAATAAAATCTAGAAAACTTCAGCAAAGTCTCTGTTGTCTATCGTGTTTTCTTATATACGTGCAAGCTCATTGTTAAATACATTCACTTTGAAACATGTAATGGGTGCAGGCGAGGCACAAGGTCAGCAATTTTTGAGTGATATTGTATGTCGAAAATATGTGTGTGCCTATGATATAATGTATCTGTGCCAGTGTGTGTGGTTCCGTTCTCATCCTTTTTGCCACGAGGAGATGAATGGAGCCAAGGGTAAAGAGCAGCTGACCTCTTCGCCGATAAAATTAGTTAATGGACTATTTTTTGATTTGTACTGACAGGGATAATAAGTGTGTGTTAGAAGTGACACAGATAGATCATTGAGCCTAAATGCATATATGTGTGAGAACATCAACTCAAGGATTTAGTAAGAGAAAGATACGAATAGTAAGTATTTACAGAGATTGGGACAAATTTTAGAGTAACTAGTTGGGGTGGACAGCACTTTAGCCTCAGACCTTTTCGGTAAGCGGGTGTGTTCGAGTATTTCAGATGATGAGTTAATTTTAACCGAATTTTGCATACGGTTTGTGGAAATGTAATATGGAAAATGTACCATTCTACATAGAAAAATCTTTCAGCGCCTTTTTTTTCTGTTTACACCTTAAAAAGAGATACACCGCAAAATAAAACACGGATTATTTTCATAATCAGACTCCTTGTTCTGAATATGGAAACCTGTTTACATCTTTCTGCAGATGCAGCCTTTTCCTTTTGGTAGATTTGTCTCGATGTTTCTAAGCAACCGGATCTAAAAACACAACGGACTTTCCAGAAGATTGCAGCAACGGTGTCAGTGCAAATATAAAACACACACAGCGAAGAGACGATGCAATCAACCAATTGGAGACTTGGCAACTGGCTGCTATCGTCTGCACAGTTATCCAACATGGACGAAATGTTGCTCACCGTGATTCTTCAGATGTAACTCATTACCAAGAATGTATTCGAACTCAATTTGGTTAAATAAAGAATCATCGTTGAATTAAATGATCATTTTAAGTAAGGCCAATGCTTAACATACAGGAAACCACAAATTGTTTTCAAAAATAATATAAATAAAGAAAACTGTATTGATAGAGTATATTCTATTTTATATTTTCTGGAAAATGCTCCTATATCATCCTGTAATTGTAGCCTTCCTTACAAAAGGCATCTGTTCCGAGCAGCTTTTCAGTTAGAAAAACAGCCTATATTCTAACAATCAATTTGTACTGTATAATCAGATTCAAAATTCAACCTGCATTAGTTTTTATCAATACATACCTACATACGAAATTACGGAACAGGAATTCTCGACTTTACTTACCAAAAAATGTTGTCCTTACTTTTTCTTAATGAAAGTAATTTCTCAATTTAAATCCCTGTAACAATACAAACATGAATACATTGACCATTAGTCAAAGTGTTCTATAACTCATTAAAATATAATAAAACCAAGTATAAAGGCGATAAAAATTATCTTTTCGAAATCTGTCGAAGTCGAATAATTTTTCTTGATAAGATACATCTTAATATTATTAAAAAAAACAAAACATTTTCATACATTTTTTTTGACCTTCTGATATTATTATTGAGATGAAGTGGAGCATGCCATCGCTGGTGAGACATTCATTGCTTTCCTAAAAGCTGTAAAACAAGGAGAACGCAGATTTCAATCGCTGATTCCGTTTTCTATTCTGCTGACCACTTTGCCTCAAGCACTTCCCTGTTACCAAAATAGGAGAGCGTTAAATCATTTACATAATGTTATTGTGTTCGACTTATATTCAGAGAATGGATATTGTCTGTAGATTTACTCATAAAACGACTTCTAGAGAAAGACAAATCTGTTCTGTTGATAATAAGTGACACTCAGGTTGACATTTACTGTCACTTGCTGGCCAATATCGATGACTTTTCATAAGTTACGATAACAAGTGCAAATAAATGGCCGTGTTTTGACACGTGGAGTAACAGAAAAAAAACAACATATTCGTGTTAAAGTTATTTGGTGCCAAGAAATCGAATTTTTCTTTGTTGTTACGACAAGATGATAGACATCACAGAATTTAAGAACTGGAATGAGGCTCAATCTTAGAGATACATTCAAATACCAATACTTTTGCGAATGAATTCAATTGGAATCTCAGTAATACAGGCAATAGCAATCGAAACTATTTCAAATATAGGCACACACGAATGTATATACATAAACAGTATGTATATATATATATATATATATATATATATATATATATATATATATATATATATATATATATATATATATATATATATATATATGATTAAATAAACTAGTACATTAATATTATAAATTATAGGGCAAAAGATTAACCGATCAATGCTCGTTGAACCGTAAATGCAGCAGGAAAACAGACTCAGGATGGAGGAATGATATATGGTGGACAGTAGCACAATCATGGTCGCCATGAAAGGATATGGGAGAGCCCCTTGTCCAGCAATTTACATATAGCTAATGATATGTACAAATTAGGAATCCAATATAATATAATATGATGCAATATCTGGTGTATGATTGGTTTATATCATAAAGTGCTCGGTAAATTCCATATTGAATATTAAGTTGAGTTAGGGCAGAGCTTGAAATATGGTAGAATGAGGGATTCGCTCCGCAAACACGTTTTTTCGTTTGCCCTGGTTAGGCTTCTTCAGGCATCAGGCATTAGGCATGATTCGATTTATTTTAGATCCCTATTTAAGACATTTTGCTGAGGTGTCTCTTTTTATAGGGTGGGTAATCTTCCTCTTATTCTATTTAGATATCTTTTTCCCTTTTTTCATTTCCTTGATTGGTTATGGGTCATTGCTTGTTATATTTTTCCTGTGTCACATAGTGGAGATATTTCACCGTCTGGTAGTTATGAATTATATATTAGCAGGATATACCTTAGGTACTTTCATTATCAATATGTTGTTAAAACATCGGCTCCTAGTGATATGTTTCCTTTCCGAGAGTATTTTATTTTCACTCGAATGTTATTCCCAGGATTGAGGTTCACTTTTTTTTAATGGCTTTAGTTGTTGGTTTGACTATTGTAAGTTTGGTACGTTCCTATGTATCTAAAATAATTATGACAAAGGTGATTGGGTTGTTCTTGAAATGGCAGGAAGTATGAAATAATCGTATTAATAAGGCTGCCATTATTAATGTTAATAATAACGGGGGAAATAAGATAGCTTGGTTGGTTGTTTTGTATATCTTTATGTGGAGCGTTAAATTATATTTTTGATCGAGGTTTTGAGCAATGCCAGTACTTTAACGCTATTTATTTTTTCTCTCTGTTAACTCTGCTTTTTTTGTTCTATTAGCAAGGGTGATGATTTCAAATGTCCCACTCAGGCATAGGTAACATGGGGTTCCTACATATGTACGCCTGTTTCAATATATTCCATTTTTACTGCAGGGTGAAGTTGCTATCGGTTTGTCTCTAAAAATATATTGACAGTGATGTACTGTTTTTGCATTTTTCGTATGTTAATGATAATATATGGTTGGCTAATCTTAGTTTAGAGGGTGTTTCAGATATTCTTAAATAGTATATAACTTATAAGGGTTTCCTTTGGGTTTATATTCCAGCTGGATATACAATATTCTATTCGAGACATTTATTTTGCGATAGGCATCCGTTTATGTGTGTACAATTGTAATCTTGTTTATTTATTTCTTATTACTTTATCACGTTTGTTATGAACTTAACAAGTTGTCTGTACAACTATAGGTAATCTTCAGATTGTTCTTGTTATATATTTCACACGGTGGTTTGCTTGGTGGGAAGTGCTTTTCTTTTAATAAGAGGAATATTTTCCTTATGTTGGTTTTTACTCTTCTTGTTGTACATATCTCTTACTCTATTGGATTTTGCTTTTCCATCATATCTAAAGCAAGTGTCGGTAAGACTGCTGTCCTTTAAGGCTTTAGTATATCTATTTCTAACATTATGGAACATTTTATCATTTGAGGATTTGTATGTAAATATATTTCCTTCTGATTTGGGGATCTTTTGATGATTTCGTTTGGGTAATTAGATCATGTGTCGATATATGTGATTTTAGAATTTTCATTTCTATGTGGCAAATGAATGTTAACAAAATAATAAAACATAATAAAAATGATATTTTCAAAATCAAAAATTTTTTCTTGTTTTTTCACTACCTTTCCAATTTACTCAGTGATCCACAAGGACAGCCTCGTCTATTATTTGGCAAGTTCTCTATTTCTTGTCCACGATTACTGGGTCCGGTCTTCTTGCTGGGATGGGGTGGTCAGTTTGGATGTCAAGGTCCCAGAGTAATTTATGACATTGATTTTTCAGGGCTGTTTCTGGTTTGTGCGGATACCATTTGTCTGCATGGATGGATCCCATTCGTTTGCTCAGTTCCTAATGTATCATCGTTGATTCCCTGCCGTGTCTAATTTTATTCTCTTTCTGTGCTAGTTGACTAAATTCACTGGGGTACGTGATCTATGATCTCATCCCCTTCTTCACACAGGTGGCATTTGCTGTTTGCTTGGGATCTGTAAATTTTCGCCCGAATATAGTTCGTCTTGATGCATTTGTTTTGGACTACCATGATGAGCGATTCTGTTTCACTCTTTAGGTTTCCTTTGCATAGCCATGCCCATGATCTCCGTATTCGACATTTTGTATCTGTCTCTCGAATCTTCGTTATAGTTTTCTCCGTTCCCATTTTTTCTCCTCATTATTTGCTGCATTACTTCTTTGTTAGGTACTGTGTTGTTTGTTTTTGCAATGCTTCGGGCACCTTTCATAATGTCTCCCCTATTCGCTTGCACATACGTTTATAATCTTATTTCGGCCTTTAGGACAGAGCATTTAATGCTGATGAGTCCTCTACCGCCTTCATTCCTCTTCACGTACATTGTATTAGTGTCATCTCTAGGATGTGAGGCCTTGTATATCGTCATAAGCTCCCCCTTCACCGGTCAATTAATTAAAGTTCTTCCTTTGTCCATCCAAGGAATGGCCAGGGTTTGTACACCGTCATGAGTTTCCCTATTGGTCTTTCCATTGATTAGAGTTTTTTCTTTGACCATCTAAGGAATGGCCCTGTATATCTTAAAACCGATACTGCTCAAGTGTCCATTCCTTTTATCAAATCCCTGCTATTTTGTGTAATCTGCAATATTGTTTATCCTCTTAATCTAATCTCTTGTCACTTGTCTTTCATTTCTTTTTGTTCCATCGCGTCACATTCGAGAACTACCAAGTATTTATAGAGGTCCTTTGTGGCAAATGCTCCGATTTTGTTGTTGTTTGGTAATCCGATTCCTTCAACCGTCACGAGCTTTCCTTTGTTCATTACCGTAAGTGCACATTTAAAAAAAATTCTGAACTCCATCACAACGTTGCAAATGTATTCTTTCACCATTGAATAACGGTTCAAACTCTTCCCTGTTCTTTGCAAACACTTCTATCTCATGAGATGGTTGACTTTTTCCCTTTCTTTTGAAGAATCGGAGTATTGATTTATTATTTTTACCTTTTTTTTGCTATTGCTGTTGCTGTTATATAAGGAACATTTTTAGTCATGACATTTTTTCCACGTATGTAGACCTCAAAAAAGCTCTATATAGGGAACACTTATTCAGGAGTAGTTGACAGTTTGTCGATTGCACCAATGGCATGAATATCAGAGTCACCGTGAACAATTGCATTTTCTATGCACATACAGACACACGTATATATATATATATACTGATGCAATTTTACTTCCAAATATAAACGTATACATAAACTTATATATCTATTTTCACTATATATCCATAATTGATTATGCACAGATATGAATATCTTTATCTTTGTATTTTCATAAAGGTATAAGTGAGTATGCATGTAAGTATATATACATCTACATGCATACTCATCAGTCAATTAACGGGAATCGTGGTGAACATAAACGTACAATGTGTAAACATTACATTAAAGACGTCATAAACATCATTCAAACGTATCTCGATGATTTCTATGTCACTGCACTTGTGAATGCTGAAACCGTACATTTAAGTAATACTCACAGAAGTATTCATATAATAACGTTCGTGCACCGAACTATTCACTTGTGTGTTGTTGAATCTCTATTGAATTTTATAGATTAAATCGATTTTTGCAGAGTAATATTTAGGACTCGAATCTTTTTATTTTCGCTTTTATGTCTATTTCAATTCGTCCTCTGAGTGAAAACATCAACATAAAATTCAATTTCTGACTATACCCATTGACGTCTGAATGAATCTATCCCCGTTCATTTTCTTGAGTTCATTTTCTTGTCGGCAAATATGACATTGATTTTTGTAGCTTGTTTGATACTGAACTATTCAGATAACTGGAACCTCACTTTTCTGTATTCTAATAACAGTAATATTTGAACCGAGTTGAATATTCTGAACTGAAAATCTTTTCGCTTCGATATCAACCGGACCAAACGAACCCACCATCATTCATGAATAATGAACATTATCTTCAAGCTCATTACTGTGACTCTAATCCATAACTGAGTCGTCGCAGCTACATGATCGTCTATCTCCCTGTCACCGTATCTCTGCTGTTAATGATAATTAATCGTGTTTAATGGCACCAGATACAACGTCATATATGATTTCGACGATTCAACACCCGTTCATAATTTACCTATAATTACACCCTAACCATCAATGTCTTCATGTGTGATTTGTTTTGGTCTTCACACCATCACAGCTTTATTCAATATTCATCTCGAGTTCTCTCTCTTCACTATTTGCTGTTTCTCGAGCTCCCTGTTTTGACGTACATCATTGATATATTTCATGTCGTGGAATTTGGCAACGCTGTCACTGTCCATGGTTTGAGAACAGGACAAAATACGAGGTGAGGAGACGGATAGTATCTAATACCAATTTATTTCCCGGCTTATGATACTATGTAGACTAGAGTCTAAATCAAAGGACTTAAATTGAGAGCGTTTTGCAGTGTATCAACTTGCCCACCAACCTTCATTCGTACAAACAACAAGTACATATGATATTTGTTCCATACTTCGTATTAATCCAGAGATGGGATCCTCCTGGACAACTGCCAAATAATACAGCTGTATGTTTACTATATATGAACTCTTTATAATTTTCCATTCGGCTTCACTTCCATTATCGACCTTGACTTATCGAAATCGCGTGGGAATTATAATAAAATTCTGGTTCAATTCTTCGTTTTCAACATAACTTTTTTTTTTTTTTAAATAAACCCTCCGTTGATGTGCCACTCTAGAACATCAACACAGTGACGTCATTGATTCATACATAATGATCTGGAGAGCAAGAAGTGAATTTCTGTATTAGGTTGATTATGTCACTCATATCTATGCTCTGCGATTATTCTGCTGTTCTCCTTGATAGAATCGTTGGGTATATAATGAACTTGATAAAGAGAACCTCTTGAACTAGAATTAGCAGATTATTTCCATATATAATAAGCAAAGCCAAACCTTGAAAAATACCAAAAAAGTAAGATACGGAATCTGAAGAGATTATAAATGGTTCATGCTTTGTTTGCTCAATCATCTTTTTCGTGATTGTTCCTGTAATGAAAAGAAGATAGATTTCTTTGCCAAGAGAAGATGGTAAAAACCTGAAGAATAATCAAAAAAGAAAAAAAAAGAAAAACAAATCCAATACAATGAATTGTTAACCGATGAATTGCTGGTCATACTTTTCAGATTACTCTACCACAACAACTGGCCCGGAGATTATGCGTTTCACAACTCATTTTCTTTCGATTTATTTTGTTTCTGTATCAGCAACCAAATTATGTGTTGTCCAGAGTAAGTTGTATAAATACTAGGGACCAACGACTTCGGTTGCGCCAATTTGTGGTATTATCGTACTCTCTATACTTGACATACTTAAAATAGAGCTCGGTTTTCTGAGCAGGACCGGTTGGAGCTGTGACCACCTGCCCTACCTTGAGCCAAGAAGGCTTCAACTTTCAACTGCTTTTTATAGACAATAAAATATTTTCACTTTTTGTGCATCAGTAGCAGATACCACACGTAAAATACAAAGCACCATAAGCAATAGTCAGTATGTCAAATTCAGAAATCCATAAGCTATTATTTTTACTAAGGTGTTTGAGCCCCAAAAGATACAACTGAAAGATTTGAAACCAGGTCAAACTGGTTACTAAATAAACTGAAATGAATAATCATATTGGATCTTACAAATCTTCGTTACTCAGGAATAGTAATAATAATTTTACATGAAAAATTCAGTAACTCAGACACATACATCGTCTGTATTCTTCATCATCATTTCTATCCTCAAAAAGAATTCATTTACACATAAAACTGTTCCACTTATGTATCTACATGAACGCTTCTTGGGTATTACTTGCCGACGGGATATGGCCAGTTATGAAATCATATTTTTATTACTAAAAGTTTTCAATTGTTTCGTCAAAAGTTCATATATCCAACTAGTTTGGAGGGCAGATACGAACGAAACCTTGTATCAAATATTTGTAGCTAAAAGTCACCAATCAATTGAAAGGTCAATGAGGTCTATGACCTTTCACCGTTTTCTGTCATAATTGCTATTTTCATTTCGATAGAATTTTAGTGAGCGAATTATATAGAATTTCATAATTACCAACCAATTTTATATCCCAGGGGGGACTAGTTTAGAGTGACCAGCGATCAGAAATAGCGATATCTCCGTTTCCATCGATGGGAACTTGTTGACCTACACCGATAGGTCAGCGAATTGTTCAGCGATGTTTGTCTACGCTGTTTCAGAGAGCAATTAATGAGGGATCAATAGCGACTTGTGTTATGCCCTGTCTATGCTAACTAAAGCAGAATAATTCTCACTTTCCGTTATGCTCATTCATGCGCCAAAAGCTGGCCAATTAGTAGTAATTTTCACAATGTATCGAGGATCCAATTAATCAAAAAAGCAAAATGAGGGGCTGTTTTCGACAATACTAATTGATTTGCAGTCAGCATTAATAAAGACATTTTATGCTTAATATGTATGAAATTGCAGAAAAAAAAACTCGAGACGATTCCGTTGCCAACAATGGGGGAATATACACCATTCGAGAACAAAGGTTAGAATTATTAGTTTCATCATCAATTATAACCATTAATTTTAATGAAATTAAGATAATGCTGTGCATACCATTTCTTAATGTTAACGTTCAGTTATCAGGATCTGAAATGAAAAAAAAAAAACGTTTCAAACGATCCAGGCAAATTTCTTTTTGTGTAGTATTTCATTACAAGATTTTGGATGTGTATTTATTTCATGTAGGTGTCAACAATTTTATTATCTACATCTTAGTCCTTAAATTCATGTTCAGATTTTATCCTAAACTCTAGACACAATTGACTCTATAATAGTGAATTCCTCGATGGAAAGGAGACATCCAACTTAATAATTCTCTTTGAAATGTATAGATTGCGATGAGCAGTAAAATATGTAATGTCGATGAATTTCAAATGTTCGTCAACTTGACTCGGTAGGACCTACCATAGCTCAATGCAGGGCACCCAATACAAATCGTTGTCACAATGAACATCTATAGAAACTTAACTATTGCCGTACGATAGATCCTTAAGATAAATTGTATACGCACAAACCGAAACACTTTCAACGGAATACAAAAAAAAAAAAAAAGATTTTATGAGACTGGAAGTCAGACAGATATCCCTATATAGATCAATGCAGATGCTATAGTTGCTGTTGAATAGTGCCTGTGCGGTTGTGAGTTAGTGTGTGGGTTTGCTACTAAAAGATGGGCACTGTCTCACAGCCCAAAATGGGAATAGTTTAATATTGGGTAAACACTAGTGAAGATGTAGTGGAAAGTGTCGTTAGCTCGAGCCAATCAACGGACAGCCCTTTATCTTTGTTGGACGTAGAAACCTGGAGTCTGCAAGAAGGCATTGCCACAGATAGTTAGTGACTTGTAAGATACATATGGCCCAAACAGAGGGAATAGGGGAATATTTAAAGAAGTCAGTTCCTAACAATGAATGATACTAAAGATTTAGATATGCCATGATTCTTTCAGCTTTGTTAAAGAAAATCTACGTTCGATGCATCTGCTTTTCCATCAATTTCAACTCTGTCCCTAACTCATATTTATGCCCAACTTTTCTGTATTGCACTTCTGTCTTTGGTTTTTTTCTTTGAATTTACTCTTGTAAACTTCAACAAGATCGCCTGGGGTTTTTGGTACCAATGCAACTACAAAGTCGGTTATGCAGCATAGTCATTGTAAACAAAGACAAAATAGGAACCAAGTGAGAAGAGACAGACCTAAAAATTGAGAAGTATGCAATGTACGCATGAGAGAATCGTGCACAACCTTGCACGGAGAGATCACAAGACAGCACAGTATATGATGAAGAAAACGTCTGTCTGCGACATCATAGAAACTATTAAAAAACTCAAATGGCAATTGGCAGGCCATGTTGCAAGAATGAAGGACAACCGATGGACATCATGACTCACAACATGGATCCGCAGAGATCACATAAAGAACCGAGGCCCACAAGATGGAAGGATGAACTAGAAAAATTCAGGAAATACTGGCTCTGCTAAACCCATGATAGAGTGTTATGGCGAATCCTGGGGAAGGTCTATGTCCAACAACAGACGTTAAAAGACTGATGATGATGATGATGATGATGATGATGGAGTTGATAAATATGTTGATCTTACCAGATAACTAAAGTTATACGGAACGTTCCCAGTTAACAAAGTTAGATCACAACAATGTTTCTGCAACATTACATAGATTTCAGGTTACATAAACGTTTCTTCGTAGACTCACCGTAACGTTGCAGACAAAGTTTCTTCATCTTTTCAGGAATATTTTAGAAGAACATACATTATCTAAGTTAGCAGATCTCAATCAAAGAAATATTAAAATGATTTTTTGTATTTATGTATACAGTCGAGTGGAAAAAGTATATTTTGAGTTTTTATCCCAGTCTGAGCGGGATCTTCAGCTACAGCACTTTGCAACGTTCCCATGATGTTATCTTGCATGTGAGGCCAGTTTGGGTTGAGAAAATCATTCTATTGCAACGTTTCAGTAAACTGTTCACAATGCCATATATCCCCTAACTAGAAAACAAACTAGCTGCAACGCCAAAATGATATTCCGTCTTAGCTGGGTGCAATTGTCACTTGCACCCAGCTAAGACTTACCAAAGGATTGGAAAGTCGGAAATCAAAGTCAAAATTGAAAGTATCAAAAACAGCATAATTGTCATTGGTGGAAATGTAGGGAGCGCTGGGGTACTTGAACATATTTACCGGTTCATAATTATATTTATTCAAAGATATTCTCTTATCAGAGCAGGGAACACGTATCTGACTAACAAAAATGTTCATCTATCAGAAAAAAAAAACATTTTTCACGATGTATATATCATTGATTCACCCCACGTATATATTTGTGGTGTATTTCTATGTGGAAAAACTTCTAACCAATCAGGAAGCAACATAAATAAGGTTCTTCATATATTCCGTATCAAGTTTCAAATCGATCTTTATTCTGATATTCTTATCATATAACAAAACAAGTACAACAAAATGAAATAACTCTCTTAGGTTCACAAGCCATGGGATATTTTTCAGGATGTATTCACTGTTATCAAATCAGCATTAACTGAATCCTTAAAAATCCGACTGCAATATTGAAGATTAGTTAGCATTAGCTTATCTCATAGAAGGTTATCTGTAAGTCTGCTCGGTTCATCTCGTCCCTGCCTCATTACTTTCGAATGAGCATTCTTGTAACAAAATTCACGATTACTTATTGAGACAACCAAACTTTTAATATGGAACCATCTTGAAGAGAACTACAGTTGGAGTGGTCGTTCCTTCACCAGAAATATAAAGTATCTCTCATTTTACCTACCAGTCTAACGTATTGTGACTGAAATGATTTCAATATTATGGCTAATATTCTGTACATTGGGATTTTGGTATACACAATAATGCTAGCTCATGAGTAATATGAAACCATTCTTTTCCCAAATCGGAGTTTTATATTTCTTTTAAAGACCACGGGAGTAGAATAAATGAACAAAGAAAACTTTTATTCGAATTTGGTCGAACCAAATCATTTCCAAGAATCTATATGAAGATAAAGATATGTGAATGCACACAAACACAGATATAAGATTGGTAATGAATGTTTACAAAGTCTAACTACTGTATTTGATAAACAACTAGATGATTTGGAATACAACATGTTGAAACGACTCTGCTTTCGTCACAATATGAAATCCTTTATTCTATGTAGATATTGGCAATTCATTTTATAGTTATAAAAAGTGCATTTTTCAAAAACAAATCAGGCCAGTGTATCAGTATGACCTATGAAAAAAGTACACCGGTCTAATGCGTTAGCCAAATATTAGCTTATGATAAAGATAATATAATCCAAGAAATAATAGAAAAATGTTCTTGAATTAAGTGCAGAGATTGAATACATCTGACATTAATCCTCAGCTAGAAAGCAAACAGAAACAAAGTAACAAAGAAGATTCCGAGGACCCTTTATCAGAGTCTCTCAGTAAATTATTACAGACATAATTCCAACGCACTTTTTGTAGGTCTACAAATCAGAGAAACTTGTACAGCCGTGACGTCTACAATGAGACTTATCTGTTTCCAAAAAAGATTTACAGTGTTTAGTTGATTGTCTCTTCATGAATATTTATTACAAAAATCGTATCCAGAGTATCTGATAATATTCAGCCGTGCATATGACTTTGGGGAAAAATAGTGGAAAGAGATTTAGTGTCTTATAAGTTTTATCTGAAGCTTGTCCGTGAATGAATTTCGCGTATGTACTCGTGTGTTTTTGCATAAAAAAAAGTCCTAAATCATTCTGCACGGAAGAGATACGGTGCAACATTATAAAATATCTGGGATTTATTTTATTATTCCAATGACTATGTTCTCAGCAGTACTGAAACAAAGGCTCTCCTTGGACAGCGTATTGTAGTATTGTTCGTGCAATGATGACACAATCAGACAAACACCTATTTTTTTTTCAGGCCTGTTCTTCAGGATCAAAGTGTAGTATCAGTTCCCTGACATGGACCGGCAGTGACACTTGCCTGCCGAATGGGCCGGAGAGGGATGTGTGTCAAAAACCGAGTGCACCGGTGTAGTGCGTTAGCCAATGAGGTTTTACTGAGGCTACGCACAGCTAAGCGCATTGGGGAGCCTCTGGACTCGTCCTTTGGCTCTCCTATTATTACTCGGACCAGCTGTGGGGGCAGTTTCCTCGGAGCAGCACTGCTCCATTGCACTTAAAGGTGCAGATCCCCTGGTGAACGCTTCCATGGCGGAGGTTGCTGCGTCGGCTGGAGCCATTTCTGGAAGGGTGTCTCCTATTTTCCCAACGTTAAGCCCGACCAAGTGTCAAAGTTTGCTATGGTGGGACAGTAAATAAATAGTACACACACACACACATATATATATATGTATATATCTATATCTATATCTATCTATCTATCTATCTATATATATATATATATGTATATATCTATATCCATATCTATCTCTCTATCTCTCTCTCTATATATATATTTATATATATATGTATATATGTGGGGTTTGAATTATATATACTTTCATGCTATCACACACACTTTTATGTAGCACATACATAAGTTTTCTTACATCGAACGATTTGCATATATGCATATATAATCCCTGTAACAATTACATAGTAAAACCTGATGATCTCAACCAGAGACAATTCATACATTGCACTTTAATAAAAAAAGTATATGTGAAACAGGGTAAAAACCACGGAATGAAATGGAATAGATTGAGTTGACAGTTATTGAGAAATGAGTGACTGAAATGTCCCCAAAAATCTTTAAAAATGTTTTCTAATGTATAGTTTATTAAAGCTGTAAACCTTCCTAGAACTCACACAAACACTCACACCCACCCATCCCCCACATAAATATATATATATATATATATATATATATATATATATATATATATATATATATATATATATATATATATATATATATATATATATATATATATTGAATTGCACTAAAGTATACAAGTTATACACTTTTATTAAAGGCATTTACATTTTTTTAATCACAATCCTGATTATCCTTGAAAGGGTTGAAACCCTGTCACCTTTGGAGATCTGTTTCAAAGCCCTGGAATCTTAGTATTTAGCAAATGATAGGAATAACTGCAGAAACAAAATTAAAGAAACCTGTCTGTGTTTTTCGCATCAATAAACAACAAATAGAACTTATTCTATCGCTCAATTGTTAAAAAAAATCCACTTTTTATACATTTGTTTGGTATTTAGAAATATACCTTATGCATAATTGTTAACATTACTTTCCCATTCCACATTTTATACATACACACAGGCATAGACACACGTATCACAAACAGGTCGAATCAGTAGCAATGTGATATGTTGACCCTAAGCAGTCTCTGCATAACAGTACTCAGCGCAAAAGCATCATAAACTGTTTATTTAGACAATGTATGGCAATTTATGTTCATCATCTCCAATTCTAAAGATATCATCCTCTTTTCACCTATAACTTGTCTATGCTCGTGCAATTCCAGTCTGGTGAGATTTGTTCTATTCCAGTTATTATGAGAGATTTTAAAAGTTAACTGGCCGATTTCACAGGAATATAATCAAGTAAGCAAGCAATAAGGCTCTCGTCGTATCAATTCATACAATTATTATACAATTTATACAATCATTTTACTGATGAGATGAGCTGTATTATCAGATCCGTTTCGTTCAGTAAAACAATTATAAATTTACGAATGAAATATTATCGTACATTTACTTTCAGCCAATTACATTCATTTGAGACCAATTTTGACGTCTAGAATCCAATTGAAAACTTAATTCGATAATGGACTGGTCATGTTGCAAGAATGTCAGACAACCGCTGGAAATAACGACTCACAGCATGGATACTCAGAGGTCGTGGGCTAAAATGATACCAGCATGACGAATAAGACAATTTCAGAAAGTATTGGCTCTGCAATGCCTTTCTTGGAGAAGTTTTGTGAATCTCGTGAGAGGTCTAACGACCGAAAAGCAGCTACGGCAGATGATGATGATACATTGCTCTGATCTCATATCGAAATCTCCAGATCTCTCCAATCTCTATAATTTATTCAATCACATCATCATCATCATCATCATCATCATCATCATCAGTCTTTTAACGTCCGTGGTTGGACATAGACTCTCCCAGGATTCGCAACAATTCTCTATCATGGGCGTCGCAGAGCCAGTATTTTTTTATTCTGTCTAGCCCGTCTCTCCATCTAATATTCTGCCGGCCTCGAATGCGTGAACATGTATAACTCAACCATATCTTCGTATACGTATCAATACATTTATGATATTTGCAGAAGCCATTCATAATGAGTTTGCCCTTCACTGAGTGTTGAATGAATGTGTTTTTAAAAGGTTGGTCTACTTACTACAAATATCCATAAAATATTTTGTGTCAGTGGATATAAAATTGTGTAAATATGGTCTGAGGACAAGCATATCTTGGCAAAGTAAACCACTTAAATCATTTATGCTAATTTACCATAACTTGTTAGAAAAGGTCAACCAAAAACTAACAACACCAACATGTGTTTTTTCCAGTTACAGGGTGCACAAATGGAGTTAGAGGGGTAAAATTTAAACGTTGAGTTTTTATATTCACCCATTAAGATTCCAGTGCTGATTTAATATACGGTATAGTTATATTCTAAATTGGTTCTTTAGTATGTGTCCAGCGATGTTATGCCTGTTTTTGAAAGCTTGGACTCTGTGTGATCGCTGCCAATCCCCCTAGAAGCGAGAAAAGTAACTTATTATTTGATCCCCTTTTCTCCAGTTTTTAATTGATCTTTATGTGTTTCCAAGATGCAATTGAATTCCACTGGGTATTCCACACAGGATATTTTTCTAATGCATCTTGCCATTTGAGTTACAAATCAGTTGTTAAGTTGCTTAATTCTTATTGACATATTTGCATTAAACAATTATATTATAATATCTATCTATAAAGAAGTGATGCAGCGGATTGAGTTATGGGGGAATATTCTGAATCGGACTCCTTTAACTGTAATAAAAAAAATTGTTGAGTATTTAAAATCTTGATCGGTTAACCCATTCAGCTATATGAACGTAGACCAATAAGTCTGTTGCATGATGAACTTATTTGTTTGATTTGGATCTTGAACTCTCACTGCATAATATTCGATCTTAGTAAATTGACAAGGAAGGATGTTACGTTAAAAAAAAATATGTTGTTCAATCTCTTTTCCTGTAAATGCACTTAATGCAGGAGGTGAATATTAAATCACATAAATCGGACATCATCCCAACGGGCCTATGAAAATCTAAAAATTAAAAAAAATGATTTTGTGCTCGTTCAAATACTCATGTCCTTTTTATACCAGTAAATCATGCATCTGTGTATGTGTGTGTGTGTGTGTGTGTATGTGTGTGTATGTGTGTGTGTGCGTATGTGTGCATGCACATACGCGTTTGTGATCCCATGTGTATATGTGTGTGTGGGGATGTATGTTAGTATATGTATACATGCATTCATGTGTGTGTGTGTGTGTTCCCAGATATCTATAGGAGTGTACATGCGTGAGTTCATGTGTCACTTTTGGTGTAGATAAATGAACAGCATATTCATAACTCAGTTTTGTGTACTTTATCAGATTTGCTCGTGTAGAGATCAATTTATGTGCAGAAGTGATCGAGAGGAGTTGACCTAAGGCGATTCGCTCGGTTACGTGCGTGCATTCAGGATTGCTAACTGAATTCCCACCGAAGAAGCGTGTAAGCGGTAGTGTGTTGAAGATGAAGATAATATCCCTTTCAAAGGAGAAAGAGACAGAACACGGCATGAAGGGATGGTGTTTTGCTTGCCATTTGCTTCTGGCAGTATTGTCAAACTTCAGTTAAAGTGGTACTTGATTTTATTTCCTCATAACAAGAAGAACAAGAGCGAGAACGAATCCAAGAACGATCCCAGCAAAATTTAGGGGAGTAAAATCCTCACTGTTTGTCTCTCCCGTTAAACAGATAAAAAAAATTCCCTGACGTTATTTAAACTCTCGATAAAGTGATTGCTAGACGGTTCTCTTACCGACTGAGCAAAACCGTCAGGTCTTATATATCTACTATTCTATTTATAAGATATAACATAAAATAAAAGTAGCAGTAATCATCTTCTGCTGCGATAGACGCAGGAGTACAGTTTGACCCTGTAGCAGCCAAGCTTGTTCAATATCGCAGTTGCGCAATACATTGAACCCCAGGAATGTGCCCACACACCAAGGATAAGACAACCAAGAAGAGCCGTAGTTGAACTAAGTATGTAATTTTATGATTCTGTTGATGTATCAAATATTAGTGCTTGTTGGACTCTATAACCTTGATTAACCAGACAAGGAGAGGGAAAACGCTGAATTTAAAAACAAGGGGCGCAATTCCATCCTCTAGGCATACAGAGTTGGTAAAAAAAAAAACCCATATCGTAAAATTTTATCATCATCATTGGTTGATTTTGGAGCCAGTTGTTTTAAATGATAGATGTATTTGTATTAAATATATACCTCTAGAAAATAGGGAGTCCAGCAGAATACAAGATGGAGAGATGGAAGAAACAAATTCAGATAATACAACGCCAAGGATCGAGAAATGTGGCGGATGCTGGGCAAGGTCTATGTCCAACGACGGACGTTGAAAGACTCATGATGATGATGATGATGATGATGATGATGATGATGATGATGATGATGATGATGATGATGATGATGATATATTTACAAAAGTTACAGAAAGATTCTCATCGACCCTGTATGTGAAAATAGCAATATAATGAGGGGGGTGCAATTCCAACCTGTCAAAACGTTATATTGCTCTATTTACATTCACTATTTCAAAACTAATAAAGAATCAGATATCTTACCGAACCCGTGGCAACTATCAGTCGCTCATCATCGAAGCATCCGGGCAATGATTTGTCGTTTATGTCCGAAGGGAAGAAATCTGCAATCTGATGGCGCCAGGCACAAATATAAACTCACTCTGATTGCTCCATTGATTTGAGTAATATTGGTTGTTTTACTTTTAGCCAATCAAATGCAAACACTTGCTCGGCCAAACGAAAGAAAACAAAACAAAAACAAACATAAGCCAAATAAACAATGAAGTGTGGATAAAATTAACAATTGATTATTGCTTATTTCCGTTAATTTTCGTCCCTTAACGTCTTCCTTACTATTTTCTTGGTTTATCAGTTTATATTTTCGATGACTTTTTTGTGAAGTCCAGAAGTTGACTAACAATTAGATTGAAATAAATATAATCTGTATTCGAAGAGTTCTTCCTTTCAATGTTGAAAAGAACCAATTCAAAAGCATTTGGAAAGTCATTTGGTGGTGGTGGTGGGGAGCTTCGTTCTCGATATCAAAATTAACTAAAAAAAATTCATAAATCGTTTAACATCATCACCATCACCACCACCACCACCATCATCATCATCCTCATAACGTCCGTCGTTGGACTTTCTCTGAGAGTTGACAGGCATCTTGGTCGTTGGAGCCCCGGCACAAACAGTCATTTTTTTGACCTTCCACAATTTTGTATTTGATCTATGAAGACCCTTATGTGAGCCATGATGTCCAGTGGTTGTTCAACATTCCTGCAACGTTACCAACCTATTTCTTTGATATCACTGTGTTGTTTTCTGATCTCTCCATGTGATATTGAACATTATCATCTCTTGTACACGAACCAATCTTTTACTTACTTTCTATGTTTGAGTTCCTTCTGAAGGAAAGAAAAACAAAACAATTCGCTAAGCAATATCATTCTCTCTTTTACATTCTCTCTGGTCTTATGTCCCATTTCAATCTAAACAAGAAGCCAGCAATTTATTCCGGCGTTAAAAAGAGGAAAAAAAAATCTGTAATTCGATTACAAATTTACCCGTTTCTCTAAGGCTAAATCGTACGTATAAATAAACGAAAGATGATGATACCAACGCTACAACATATACATGTGCATCGATACAGATATCTAGATCGCCCGGGGAGCTCAGAATGTCGTAAGTATAAGAAAAAAAGAAATGAGAACCATTTTGCAGAAAAGTAAACATGTTATCATAAGTTTGTTTGATCAATTACCGGGTCATATTCACATCATACGCTAATCAAATATCGTTCAGCTAACCCTGTTCATCTCTCTGATCTATTAAAAAAAATATAGTCTACTCATTAGCCATTTTTATCTTTATTATAATTTAACAGCTGTCAGTCTGTCACACTATAAAAAGAAAGAGAAGGAACATATGAGCACACAAGTGTATAGCTGTTCTGTTCATAAAATAACATCTGCTACGTCTGCTGCAACAGTGGTTGATATGTCAATCTTGTTATTTATCCATCCAAACTGAATATACAGATTTTAGTTATTCATACCGTGCGCTACTCTTTAAGATTATTGCAAAAAATCACTGAAAAAAAACAGCTCAAAGTAAACCATTCGCAAAGGGACGGGTATTTACTCCTTCCATTTATTCTCACTGGAAACAATACTCAAAAGCGTTCACTCAGCACTCGTTTAAATTTACTGTTTAAATTCACGAAAGTAAATGCCGAGACATTGGTTTGGAAATGAATATTGAGATGAAAGAAACGATGAGATATTGAATTACGAAAATAATTACATCTACTAAAATTTTGGTGGTTCTCATAAAAAGATAACTACTTGTCATATAAGAGAACACTTGAAGCCATATAACACTCTATATCCATGTGCAGATATGTGAGAACAAATGAACTATCAGTGCTGAATTAATATTATTGTTTCAAACGTTTTTCCGTTGAAAAGAGGTAAATACAATAAACTCCCGTCATTATGACATCATCGAGAAGTAAAGAGTGCCGTTGAAACGAAATTGCTGTTATAACAGGCGGATTTTATACAATGTCTATTATTGATAGGGAAAAAAATACTGACATAAACGGCTTTTCATTACCCTTTCACAGTCTAATACTACATATACAGGATACAGATCTGCGAAAAAAAATGAATGAACTCATCTCCGACGGTTGTCTTGCATGGATATAAAAACAAACGTGCGGTAAGAAGTCGTATAATTAAATTATGAGGTTAGAATGAATGCTGTCCCAACGATAGTTTTCTTTCATTATTTATAATTTACGATTACTTTTATATAATATTATCCTATTAATTGATTTTAATCGCAGCTTTTGTTTTCTCACTCAGATCAACAGTGAGAAAACAACGTTGATCAGAAATGAGCCTTATTTTCCAATTTAGGTACCACCTGTCTTAGGTTGGATTTGATCCTAAATACTCTATGAAAGTACGGTTGACGCTTGCATTCTCAACCCATCAAGCCACTCCAACTAAACAAGAGAACAGAAGAGAAAATTTCACACAATCCTTTATTCTATACAACGGCTATTTGCTTACATTTTAGTAGTTACACTTAAAAAAATTCATTTGATCGAGTATAATAAATCATTATATTCATGCATACTTTTTATTTACATTTCTCTTAATTTATTAGTTGCTTTTTATCGCAATTTTTTTCACTCAGACCGATATATCTTCGGCAGAAAGCAAACAGTCTTGATACTGAATAAGTCTGAAGTGAGATTTCCTTTATTCTTTATTTCCGATCAACATTATTTGTTCACTGCCGAAGAGTAATCGGTCTGCATGAAAAAAGTTGCCATGAATGAATATAAAAAGTCGTAAAATGAAATAAAGAAAAATGGTGATTTATAACACTTCATCTAATAAAATAAATAAAGAGTGTTTACTGTGTTCCAGCATTTTGGACATCATGTGTATTTATTCTCCTGTTTTTAGAAATGTACTTTTCAACCGGATTCTCGACCCACTTAGATGAATTGTTTCCTTGAAGGCACTGACTTGAGAATGCAAAGTTTGACATATCTTTGGCAGAGTTTCTCAAATGTAAAGGTATAACTTCGGCTGTTGTCAGAATGCCTTTGGATCTTTGAAATGTAAATGTGAAGCCGTCAAGGCGCCAAGTGCGGGAAAAGGCACTGAAGGAATCTTTCACTTCCTTAATTAACTATTCAATTGGCTTCTAAGCGGATGGGGGAATGTTAAAATCATATACAGCTGCGAGTGAGAGCAAGCTCATGGCCAAGGGAAAAAATACTTCTGCAAAAGGTCATTTTAGTTAGAGGAGCGAATGAATAGAGCCTCGTCAATGCAAGGCATTTTAGATGGTATCGTAAACTTGTTTTTATTTAAGCCTGATATGAAATATGTATTGTACTGTGGTATATAATTAAATTATTTCGGTGCCTCCAGTTAATTTCAGTATATACCATCTCTCTCTCTCTCTCTCTCTATATATATATGTATATAAACGGTTCTAAAAAGGGACAAGCATTCACCCACACATACGTATGGGTTCTTTCAATGTACCAATGAACAGAACCAAGAATTAGAAGAAAAAATACCCGAAAGAAGCTCGTACGAGCTCAAAAACATGTAGTCATAAAAAAAGATGATACTCAGATTCAAGGCACTTGCAGACTTTCTTTTTTCAAATATTCATGTTCTCCTTGTTAAATCTATTGAACTTTTTAATACACACACACACACACACATACACACACACACACACACACACACATATATATATATATATATATATATATATATATATATATGTATATAATTATAGATGGAGGAAAAGGATTAGATTTAAAATATGGATAATTTGTGAACAGGATTCAAAGTTTCCAGAATTTTGTGTTTCCATATTGTCTGTCTATCTGGCTCTGTCTGTATATCTCTCTTTCTCTCTCTCTTTCTCTCTACATATATATATATATATATATATATATATATATATATATATATATATATATATATATATATATGTATATATATATATATATATATATATATATATATATATATATGTATATATATATATATGAGTGTATGTGTGTGTCTCTGTGTCAGTATGTAAGGAACGGAATGTTTAAAAGGATCCCAACTTTTTTTTCAAATGTGAACGCACGTGAGTGTGAGTGCACACATGTTTGTGTGTGTGCGCGCGCGCGTGTGTTTGTGTATGTGTTAGAGTGAGAGAGAGAGAGTGCCTGCACCCGTGTGTGTGTGGACGGAAAAATAAAATTTTAGTAAAAATATTGAACCATTGCAATTTAAGCAACATCAGTTGATCGGCCATATCGACTTTAATTATTATTGACATAACACAGTCATCAATGTATTCGAGGGTCACAGACTACATTGCAGAATTTCATTCAGCGAATGTATTCGTGAGAGTTGTAGAATGAACAAATGCATTTCTCTTGTATTCACTCAACGTAGTGGAGGAAAAGGTTCAACATTGTTTCAGTGTCATTCCTATTTGGCCGGAACGGGTTATCTCCGAATGGTGATAGAATATTGAATATTAGATTCATTCATGAAGGTTATCCCTCGGAGCAGGTGTCATTAGCTGGTATCTGAAGATAGATAGTAATGGACGAATGATATGTTCTCCTCAGGCATTAATATTCCCAAGGAACCGTTGAAACTTTAGCGTCTCCACTTCATGCAAATTTGATTAATAAATTGGAACTGCTGCATTGCCACAATCCTGGTGATATCAGGAAATATGCTTTGCAGATGAACTATTTAGTGATTGTCAAATTGATTTTGAATAGTTCCAGCAAAATGATTTTGAACCTCCTTTTTTATGAAAGTCTATTCCAGCCTTCCGAGGGGAAGAGCTGAAAGTTATTCTGAATTGTATTTAGTCACCAAATGCAACTTGATTTTTTTGGAAATGATCTTCTTATTTAATTGAATATATCAGATGAAAAAGAAAAAAAAAAACAATTGATCGCGCTTTGAACAAATGAAATCTGTTTAGTAGCTGTGTTTGGGTTCAAGAGTACAGAATTGAGGACCGGGGGAGTGTCGGGCACTAAAGATTTACTGAGGGTAAAGATGACGGACACAAAATTAGAGACCTTGCTTTATCCAAAATTAGGTATTGAATTTCGGTGTCACGTTTGATTATTTGCATTGCCGTCGAAGCTCAAATCGTACTCACGACATCATATGCTATGAAACTATTGAAAAAGACAAATTCCTGTTCATCACTTGTCACAATATCAAGCAATTGGGAACCAAAAGAGTCTGTATAGATTTAATCAGATTCCATATTAGTCTATTTAGCTGGTTACGTACGTATAATGCGTGCAGACCGCAGTAATGGAGCTAGAGGGCTGATAATTTTAACATTCACTCCTTATTACGTCTGAATTTTAAAAAATTTTCATTTAATTTCTACCCTTGATATTTTTTTAGCAGGGGTCAATTTGCAACATAGTTGTCCTACACGTTTACCTGTCCATTGTTGTACTTACTGCATATCCATACTACAGTCAGGTGCAACTTTTGATATTGTTATATCAGATATACTTTTTGGGTGAACCCTATTCCTCCATACAGAAAGACTGTAGCTTTTTTAACGTCCCTAAAAGTACACATCTACCTTTTTAGAGTTCTATCAGGAAGAAAAAAATTAGATTTTTGAAAATAAATACTCGATTTAAGTGTGTGTATTTGTGTTCTATGTCCCATCTCATGCTCAAACAATTTGATTTCTCTCTTCATGATAATGAAACGAATAAAGTGTTTCAAAGGCTGAACAGTATAATAATATAATGATGATTAGAAAATATCATTTTATATACACTTTTAAATCATGGACGACCTCTAGAGAGAACACACGATAGTGATTTATGAGGGAACTTTGTGAAGTGTTTTGCTGGGGTCTCTTTCCCCGGCAACAAAACGGTATCAAGCAGATAAAAATGACAAATAGTAAAGAGGATATATTTATTTCAGGTACTTCACAAACAATTCTGGGAAAAAAATGTTTCTGATCAATTATTTTGATTATTTTAATCATGAGAACAATCTGATTATTAGGTTCAAGGTAAATTCCACCGTGGTAAATGACTCTGCAGTAAATTACTCCATGCAAATTTCATCAATAGTAATCCAATTCGAGAGCCATCCCTCAAACTATTCATGCATCACGCTTAACACTTTGTATTCCAGTATTACTTGTATATGAGGAGAGTAAAAGCCTTTGGCCAGCAGTTGATTTGTAACAGCTGATGGCTTGGCTTCATTGGCTAAGCCTTAGATGAAATCAAGCGAAGAATCACCCTAGGATGGCAAGCATTTGGCAGATCAAGCTCAACCTTCAAAAACAAGAAGATTCCATTAATCCTAAAAAGAAGGGTATGCAACCAATGCACCCGCCAAATAGTCACCTACGGAGCAAAAATGTGGAACCTAGCCAAGAGATAGATCCGAAAACTGAGAACTATACAACGTGAACATGAAAGAATTATATTCAACCTCACATGGAGAGACCACGAGACAGTACAATACATCTGGAAGAAGACACGAGTCAGGGATATCATAGAATACGTAAAAATTCAAATGGCAATGGACTGGCCATATCGCAAGAATGGCAGACAACCAATGGACATCACGACTCGACACATAGATCCCCAGAGATCACATGCGCAACCAAGGCTGGCAGAGCACTAGATGGAGAGACGAGCTAAACAAATTCTAAAAGTACTGGCTCAGCAACGCCCATGATAGAGAAATTAGATGGATCCTAGGTAAGGTCTATGTCCAACGACGGATGTTAAAAGACTGATGGTGATGATCCTGGTAGTATAGTAGTTTATTTATGTAAGAATCACACGAGGCTGGCATGTTTTCAGTAGAGTATGCTCAACTTTCAAAAGCAAGAAAATCCCTAAAAAATGGTATGCAACCGATTTATCCTTTTATAGTCATCTATGGAGCTGAAACATGGAACCACACCAAAAGATTGACTTTCAAACTGAGAACTGTGCAATGTGCACATGAGAGAATAATGCTCAATCTCACGTAGAGAGAACATAAGATAGCAAAGTATATGAAATAAAGAGACAGGTGCCCAAGACATCATAGAATCCACTTGAAAACTCAAATGGCAATTGGCTGGTTATGTTTCAAGAATTGATGACAACCGATGGACATCATGACTCACAACGTGGATCCCAAAAGATCATATGGGAACCTGTGACCGACAGAAAGTAAGATGGTATAACAAACTCGATAAATTCAGTGAGTACTGACTCTGCAATGCAAATGATATAGAGTTCTGGTACATTTTTGGGAAGTTCTATATTGAATGGAAGACACTAACAGGCTGCTGTTGTTATTTTTTTATATAAATATCCCATGAATATCGAGAATACATGTGCCGAGATGAAATGTACGTAAAATCTTGCTCATTTGAAAGGGATGCTTTTCATGCGTCTCTGTTCGCACTTCCCATAAATAAATCTTTAAAGAAATATATTATAATGTAGTTTTACCAAATACTTGGCCTTCAACAGATTTTTAAAACATATACAATGGCAACATGTATTCCAAGGATTTACTTGTTCTTTTTAAAGCAAAGAACTAAACTGCAGTTTTCCGGAAATAGAATTTACAAGGGGAAAGTTATGGCTGCTACATTAATCACAAAAGTAAACAAAATTGAAACAAATTGGTCGTAAAAATTGTTGAAATGATAGGTAATCTTTATAGTGAGAATAAAATAGAAACACAAGAGGAAACATAGGTATGAAAGTTCTAATTCTAATAGATATTTCTTGAATAGATCTAGGAGCTGAGGGAGCGAAGTTTAGGGATGCTGAGAGTGTGAATCAGTGTTCCTAATTTACCCTCTATTTTATCATATCAAGGATGTAATTCTAAAGGGAAATGATCAGAGCAATCGTATATAATCACAATACCTTGTAACATTTTAGAGAGAACTGGACTCAGAAAAGTTGTTTTAAAGATAAATGTCTTTCGATTGATAAAATAATCGAAGGAGAAGAAAAATAAGGAAAAATGGACAGACCTTACCTCCCAAGGAGTGCCGAAAGAAAGAGGGTTAATTTTCGCACCTCTTGAGCTTACACCATATTTCTGCCACCACCAGACTTAGCGGTCTGGCAGCTCCAAGCAGGGTCAAAATAGCTAGCAGGAATCAACCAAGGGTAGACAATTCATCTGTTTAGTGAAATCTTGGATTTGATATGATTTCAAACATTAGCGATCTCTGCAATAATCTTACAATTCATATCTTTGGTTCATTTATTATATTCAACTTTATTTTGTACTGAAAAATTGATTATGAAATTACCTATGATCCTGGATTACAAAGCATAAACGGGTGACTCGTGACTTTTTTGAGAAAACTTGCTGAAATGAAATTTATTGTGATTGATTTTACTCTCGATGAAATTAGTATTGGGTAATTTACTACTGGATTATTTATTACGAGGGAATTATCCGATCACCTATTATCACTTGGATTGTGTCGATGAATAGTCCAATAAACATTATCATATATTATACAAGTTTAGTATTACTTGAAATGTTTAACTTTGAAGATTACGGTTTCCCAAACAGATTTCAAGCGTTATATAGACAGTGCACAAGTTATCAAAGTGAAAACATTGCCGATGATCCATAGATGTTCATTATATCGAGCAATGTCCCAGTATTTTCAATAAATTTCAATGTTATTGATGGTCGTCCTTCTTCCTACTGGAATAGCAACATTCATGATCTAATAAAATTTCTATCTTGTTCACAACAGTTAGTTCTGAATTTGTCAGTGGTGGTCTAACTGGATCTCAAAATTACAGAATATTTGATTTCTTTTCTTCTTTAGAAAGCTTTTCAGGAAAGCACGTACCAGTTGTCTACACGTTCGGAGTACGAGTTGCTTACCCATTTGCAACTGAATCACTTGCCCCCTCGCTCTTGTGATTGTTTTTATGCCCCCTTCTGGTCAGCTTATTTGTTTTCAATTATAATGTTATTTACTATCTCTTCTGGTTGCCTGTTTTTTCTTATGTTTCACCAGACTTTCCCTTGACGTCATTGGTTCTGGCACATTTATTCTGGCTTGCAATAACATTCCACCATTTTTTAACATGTCTTCTGAGAAGAAGTTTTCATCCGTCAGAATCTCTATTTGTCTTAAGAATCCTCTGTCTATATCTCCTCACTCCCCTTACTGTTCTGTAGTTGCACTTTTGTCATTTGATTTGTAGATACCAATGGTTGTCAAGATATTTTTTCTGACCTGTTGTTTACTTTTCATAGCAAATTGAACACATTGTTGATATCATTTTTTTACATCACTTTCTTTACAGAATGTTGACACCATCTCTTGGCTAGAGACTTTCGTGCACCATTTTCTTATAGATATTGTTATTTCCTGTCACTTTTTATCTTGTTCGTACTTATCTTACTCAACACCACAAACGCCAATAATAATATGTATATCTACCATAATAATGATCTCTCTGGAAAAACAGTTTTTTTTTCTCGTAGGACATAAAAGAAGCACGTTGTGTTTTGAACATCAGTTTACTGAAATTACATGTTCCATAAGAATAAATATGATTGATTTAAAAAGGAAATTAAACAGAAATTAATTAGTTAAAAAGAATTGTTTATAGTTATCTTTGAGAATGTAGTCAGTATTTCCTGGATTCTAATTCTTCCTAATTGGCTAGTCATGTTTGAAAAACAAAGTTAATCCGTTTGGGGTTTAAGTCTGTTTTATATTTTTCCCCTGTTTGCAACTCTATCAGTGGTACTAGTTCAACGATGTGTTCAACAAATGTGGTAGAAGTAGCAAGAAGAAGAATAAAAAGAAGAAGTAGCAAGAAGAAGAAGGAGAAGAAGAAGAAGAAGAAGAAGAAGAAGAAGAAGAAGAAGAAGAAGAAAAAGAAGAAGAAGAATAAGAAGGAGAAGAAGAAGAAGAAGAAGAAGAAGAAGAAGGAGAAGAAGAAGAAGGAGAAGAAGAAGAAGAAGGAGAAGAAAAAGAAGAAGAAGAAGAAGAATAAGAAGGAGAAGAAGAAGAAGAAGAAGAAGGAGAAGAAGAAGAAGAAGAAGAAGAAGAAGAAGAAGAAGAAGAAGAAGAAGAAGTAGCAAGAAGAAGAAGGAGAAGAAGAAGTAGCAAGAAGAAGAAGGAGAAGAAGAAGAAGAAGAAGAAGGAGGAGAAGAAGAAGAAGAAGAAGAAGAAGAAGAAGAAGAAGAAGAAGAAGAAGAAGTCTTCTTTCCAGTTAATTGATTCTCATACATGCAGATTATTGCGTTATGAAAATATTAAAAGTATTATTTCTAATGAATTTGTAAATGGCCATTTTTGGAGTTTTTTCTCCACGAATAATGGATTTTTTTCCGATACAAAAATGTAGATCCTACACATTCTATCATGCCATCATAGCATCTAGGATGATTTCATTTGAGATTTTACTAGTGATATCACACCTTTTGATGAAGTCATCTCTTTCTTCCTTCCTCTTTCCATTGATCAACGTACCTGGAAATGAATGACTGAAAGAGAAGCTTATTGAGATATATTGATACATCTTAAAACATCTTAACTTTTTTGGCACGTCAAAGAAAGGCCAGAAGCAGTGGTTATGTTTTTAGTGGAACGTTTCGAAAGAATGAAATTCACTATCTCGCAAAACATTCCAACTAAGGAGAAAACATGAGTTCTCGCAAATCTTCGGAATTAATAATTGAAATAAAACATTTAGTTGGTTTCCTTTTCCTAATGGAATGGAAATTGAAATAAAAGACACAACCAACTTGTTTTGATTAAAATTAGAGAAAAAATAATCATTCAAATCAAAACCATTGTTCTAGAAGGATCTTCACCTACGTGTGCTTAATGATATGATTACTGTACCTACGCACCTAAAAGGATGAGTATATGGAGAAAGAGACAGAAAAAAGGAGATTCTATCCATCCATCGATTTATCTTTCTCCCTTATTTTCTTTGGATCAGGGGGGGACTTTTCCCATTCTCTGTATACTACTAGAATGATCATTGAAATAAATCCAATACATTTCAGGAGTGGCTTTATATTATTAATATATAATTATATTATATTATACTGCTAGCCTGATTTGTACCAAATATACTATATATATATATATATATATATATATATATATATATATATATATAAATATATATATATATATATATATATATATATATATATATGTATATATATATATATATATGTATATATATATATATATATATATATACATATATATATATATATATATGTATATGTATATATATATATATATATATATATATAAATATATATATATATATATATATATATATATATATATATATATATAATCACAATATGCAACATAATGCATTAACTGTAGAAAAATGCGTTAATGCAATTTGACCTGCGTTCCTGCATGGGTTATATATATATATATATATATATATATATATATATATATATATATATATATATATATAAACAATTAGTATTGATAATTATATATATTAACAATTGTGTGGCTATAGATTACTACCAATATTCCATCCAATACCCCGAGGTAGCATGGAAAGCTTCGCTTCAGACCCAGACACTGGTATTTTACCCATTGCCTCACGCAGAACTGGATGGTTAGTAGGACCGAATGTAAGTGATATATTCATTCACGTACAATTCCCCATCCACCAGAGTGCTCCATTCCAGAGTTCGAAGAGCTTTGCTGTATAGCTTATAATGGACAAGTTGCTTACTCAAAGAGTGCTCAACCCTGAAGAAAAGAACTATATATATATATATATATATATATATATATATATATAGCTAATAGTTTTCTCGTCAGAACTTGAATAAACAATATTCCATTAGCAATCGAGAGTGATCATGTTGATTTTGCAGTGTTTATTTGCATCATCCTCGGAAAACTTTGAGTAGATTCTTTCACCATTTGAGATTCAGGATTCCCCGAAGGACAGAAGATCTGATCATAGAATGTGATCTGATCAAGTAATGTGTTTGAGTAATTGTCACCAGAGCATAATGACCTGCACTGACTTGTAGGAATTCAGTGTAATAAAAGTGTTAGAAAACTTTTTAGCTGATCAATTCAAACTTTCATTTTATAGTAATTAGAACTTTTCCAAGAAATTGATGCCGTGTAATTCAGTAAAGTGGCCTTCGTTGACCCAACGGTTTACGTATAGCCAGGGGCAGTCATTCATGAGAAGTCTGTCACTTGTTACTTGTAATTTAATTGTTAAACGCTCTTCGTTTCAGTTATAACAACTATTTTGGCGCGTCTCCAAGTTTCATTTACTCTTACTTTCCACTGACTGGAGAGACTTCTGGCGCCATATTGCTGGCGGTGGAGCAGACGACGTAATTTTCCTCTTGGGTGTATGCAGACATTGTTTGTTTAATTGATTGACAAGGAAACTTAAAACTGCCTTTTAACAGCGAAATGAGTTTATCTATACTTATTGAATGTTTTTGTTGTTTTTACTTTTTTCGAAGAGTCTTCAAGTTGAACAAACATTGAAAACGATTCCAAATATTTTTTGTACAGTGCAATGATATTTCTCTTGAAGTTTTTTCAACTTTCGATTTATAAACACAATATAAACTAATATAATCCTGTTTCTACTAATGAATATATCTATATAATACTGGAAAGCTTATCTAAAATAATTGTGTATGGCTTCTGTGTGTCTCTAAGCATTCAAGACAGTTATTATTGCCACTGGTATTGTAATAAGGCATGATAGATATTTTATCTTAAAGAATCCCCCAAAATGTTTGGGTTATTTGCAACTGCAAATAATTGTATGGGGTTTGTGTTTGCACTTGCACAAATAATAATAATCGATCTATGTATCTGTTTATCTACAAAATGATGAGATCCTGATTTAAAAATTCTACGTATGATTTCTAAGTAGCAGGAATAATGCTCTGCAGTTAGAATTACTGAATCAGATTACACCTAAAAGGTGCTTATCCAAAATGCAAGGATGCCACGGTGATTTTGCCCCTGAAATATAATATTTGAGAGCTGCACTTGCAATCACAGCGTTTGGGGATCTAAAGGGACGTAAGGTTGACTAGTTGACCCTAAATCTGTAAACTAAATACATATTATTACTAAGCAGTAATATTATAAACGATCAAAATCTGATGGCCCGTAAGTTTCTTCGTAAAAGCAATGAAATTTAATTGATTCCAACAATGTTTTCAAGACAAGGGTAGAATCTGAATAAGCATATAGAATAGTGAAAGGAAAGGCCAGATATAAATCCTAGCATTTTTAACTTCGAATTGAATGAATAATCATCAAACAATATTTGAAAGCAAAAATATGTTAAAGATATTTTGTAATTTTGAACTTGCCAAACTTTTGATTTTCATTTTCGAACGTAACAACAATGATGGATGACAATGACCAGACTAGAAAGCAGTGATATCATGCACGAATAACAATGACCAAGTGACAGAGGTAGGGACCGATCACAAATTCACTCCCACTTCTAAAACCAAACTCAGGTCGATTTGTTTCGCTAATGTTTGCGAATCTCATTTACTGAAACTTCTAATGAAGCAGTCGAAATGAAACAAGTAGTTCTAGGATAATATTTCACGGAGAAATTAATTCTATTCTGTTTCCATTTTGATATCAATGAAGCAAAGGAGTTTTACCCTAGCGCAACCAAGCTGGCTCGTTATTGTCCTATACTGCTATCCTTACAGTCGTATCAAAATTAGTTATTAGCATGGAAAGATTCACATATATCAATGCATTTCAATGTGATTTTTTTTGGAAATAAGGCACTGAACTCGTTTCAGTGGATGAAGTCATCGTTTCAAGCCTGGGGTAAGAGATATTTTGAAGTGCTAGCTCCAAGTTGAAGAGTTTACTGATGACAGAGAAGCAGAAATATTAGTCTGCTCAATATATATATATATGTGTATATATATATATATATATATATATATATATATATATATATATATATATATATATATATCTAAATATATATATTACAATATATATAACATATATATTACATTCATATAAGTGAGCACATATCGTCATTTTATAAGTTTTATTGAAACAAATAAGAACGTCAATTTTGATGTAAGCCAAATGATAAGAAAACAAGCAAACCTTTGTTGGAAATGCAAATGAAACGGTTAAATTGAATCAAGGAACCAACGAATTCATCTACCTTCTGTAATTAGTTCCGTCGAATGGTTATCCAAGCAACATTACACACGTGTTGAGAACGTTATTGATGTTAAATGAAAGAGTAATTATGAAGAAGCTTCGGCTTGTTGTAGACGGTGTTAATCATTACATGATGAATAATTATTCTGATTGATGGAATGGTAAGATTCTCTTGAAACTAAGAACATGGATCAAAGGCGACTAACGAAGAGAATTCTAAACTCTAATCAGTGTCTTATTTTCCCCTCGGGTCACTTTATCATTTTCTTTTCGATTCCTTGATCTCTTGCCATCATCCAAGATTTTTGGCTTTTGGCAATTATTCAAGGTGTTCTTAACTGTGATGTCAGGTATAAAGATCATTCACTGCCACATATTCAATATGTAAGAGTATATCCATAATAACTACACAATATGGAACATGCACATATACGCAAGTAGAAAGCAATCAAAGAGCGTATACCTTGTTATCAAGGGAAGTAATTGCGGGAGATTCCGTCCGTAATTAAATCACTTCTTCCATGGCCCATTGCCAAACCTTCCACAAAATGCCATTGAAATTCATTGGGGACTTTGGAGATTACGGATGGACAGACAAGAAATAGCGATATCGTCGGGTGTTTATATATAACTACAACGTAGGAAAGGTAGTTGTGGATAGATTTACCCCCAAATGATTTGTTTTGTGTTGTATTTTCCATCCTTCCACAAAAATGAATTACAATTGATTGTGAATTTTTGAGTATCATGAGGACAGTTATGAACGTGTACATAGACGCATGAAAAAGAAAAAAAAACTGGGAAAAATGTCTTTAAATCAAAATTCTGAGACCACCTACTCACTTGACCATCTCTTCCTCAAGTAATTGCCTATCCTCCCATAAAATTTGAATGAAATCTATTGAGTAACTTCGGAGATATCGTATGGACAGACAGTCCGACGAGAAGATAATCAGACGGAGCGATAAGGAGACAAAAAGACGAGATGGGTGCATATACCTCCCCAACTTCGTTGACAAAAGTAATTTAAAAAATATAGCAGTTCCGACAAAATGGACTTTGAGAACAAATATAATTACATAACAATTAGCTTGTTAAAATTCCTAATGCTTAAATAACAAGAATAATTTTTCCAAAAACTATACATGGCCGATATTCATTATGAATGAGGTTCATACCTTGGCTATAAATTTGAACGAAATGGAAGTCAGAGTTCACAAAATCTATACGTCGTCCTTTACATAATACAATAGACGACTAATTTTCTCGAACACGTCGTTTGAAACGTCTGCTGGAATAGCAATTATATTGGGAAAACCGACACTGGAAAATACAAAATTAACAATGAACCTCTGACCTACAATTTCGCGGTCGATTATTATCTAATATTTTATTTATTTTATTTACTGTTTTCATTTTGATACTTTCTCCTCAAGATTCCCGTCTGGGTAGGATTTTAATTGTTTGTTCATTTATTTATTCATGTCACTGATGTGTCAGGGCAATGTCGGCTGTATAACTTATTGTAAAACAAATAGGGGTCTTTTCTCACTTTACCCAAGTAAAATGCAGGCTGATTTAAATAGCAGTTTCGCTTTAAATTATATATGGGTGTCCGTGTATGCATGTATGTGCATGTGTGTATAGTCATAAATGAGTGTGGCCGTGGTTCCCGGGTCATTGGAGACAGTCTGAATGGGTAGAGGTCAAAACACTCTTGAACTTTATTGCCTATGATTGGTTCTTCAGACAGAAAATGAGATAATTTTTAATGGTTTTACGTCTTTAAAAGTAGTATCATATCTCCTCTCCTTAGATTGAGAGAAATGTAAATTCTTTGGGTTAGAGACTAAAATCCTTTTCTTTTTATTGACTAACCGGAGTGATTAGCTTCAATTCAAGCAAGGAAGGGAAGATTGGTCAGTCAGAAAGTCGTTTTTGTTCGATCGGAACGGACGTGCTTTTGTGAGCGCTCCGCAGCCAATAATATTTAGCTGCGACTAATTGACTGCAACTAAATAAAGCAAAAAGTAGGAACTAACTGCTAGACTTGAGCTGACCGTGATAAAGTCCAGCGACACATTCTGGCTTGGGAAGTAACCACATCCAACTGGGGAAAATAAGATGGACGATAGAGAAGAAAAGAAAAGAGGGAGACAGAGTAGATTGATTTTAAGACTTTGCCCCTATAGTGTTGTTCTTTTGAAAGGTTATCAAATGTTATAAGGAAAATACTTGACCTGAATGGAGAGAAATTCCTTCGTTTACATCACCCCTGTCTCGATCAATTCATGGTACAAAACACAAGAATGCAAATCACAGCTCTATCAGAAGGGGACTAGGGATGACGTATGCACACTGTCAGATTTCATGCTCATAACTTTCTTTTATCCCGCTATGTCAGACTTTTATTTCCTAACTTGAATCCTTCAGATTTTATTCTGTATCTTGCTTTCTTTGTACTTCATATACATCTTTCCCTGTGTTTGTGCATGCGAGAGTTGAGCTGCAATGAAACATTATGGCGAGAGTACAGTGCTAATAATATCCAGGGTTTCAGTTGATAACTAGAATTAATCGTTCGCAAAATTAGCAAGAGAGACAAGTTTTATGGATAGGGTAAAATGATACGTTCATTTTCTTTATTTGGATATACAAAGTATAATTTTAGATTTGGAATGGTTTAGAACAAAAAATGACGCGTATTTTGCAATCACCATCATAATGCTCTATTGGTAATCTCTGTCAAACGAATGTTGCTTTCGACTTCTCTACTCTGGCATTTAAACATTGGAATAGAGAGGCACTTATATATTTCGAATATAAAGAGATTTAGGATTTATATACGTAATTTATTTGAATGGTTAAAATCATCTGCCCAAATGATATTAATTGTAGCTATGAAAATTGGTGTATATCTGGAATTATGATATGAAGAGCAAAACTTCGGGTATATATTTCCAGTGGAGGCAATTAAACATCTATTATATATATATATATATATATATATATATATGTGTGTGTGTGTGTGTGTGTGTGCGCGTGCGTGCGTGCGTACATAAATTCATAATACTACTGATTACACATGATGACATTGGAGAAATATTTTTGGGTTTAAATATTATTTCCACTAACCTAGGATGACTCGGCAATATCTCATTTTATCACTACGGATTGCATTTTTACTGTTGTTTGATACAATTATTGAATGTTGTTTTTTTTCTGGCAAATATATTGAATGATGAAAATTGCTTCATGATAAGGATATTTTCTTACTGCATTTTCTCCGCTGTTGTGAGGTTTTGTGGTTATCATACATCTGTACTCTACACAGAAGACACCAGCACATGATGCCAGGCCAAACTACGAAGAAAAGAATTCCTTATCTTTCAGTGCAAGAATTTATTAATTCTCAGCACATATATCATTTATTTTTGCAACCAGTACAAGCCTTCAACAGAACAAGCTTTTCCGTTTTCATATTTTTTTTTTAAAGAAATAATTCTGAATAGCAATAAGCTGTCTTATTTGATAAAATATATATCATAATGAACTTAATACATGCGCCGTGAAAAGACGTTGGGGCATCATAGATGATTTCAATCATGGTCGTGTCAAGAGAAAGTCGCACGGAACCCATTCCTCCTCAGGTCGGTTCGGAATTAGATTTGACTCATAGACTGGTTGTCAGCCATAACTAGTGAGCCCAACCAGCCTCCCTATTGATCCATGTACCTTTCCAATTTCGATGGCAGGGTTAATTATAGAAATATGGAAGCAGGTTAGGCCGAATGCACTTTAAGAGCATATAAAATTACATTATTATTAGGTTGTTCAAAGGGAAGAGATGAAATCAAGCCTTTCCTCAGGGCAATATTGAACACAAACTGTCTCAACCAGGGTTAGAAATCAGCTTGCCGATTCCATTATCCATTCTGTTAACTGCTAGACCACCCTGTATCCCCAAGATAACACTGAGGTTCTAGTACATACAATTACATGTTTTAATGCCTGTTACCCCGTGAGAGGCCCTTATATTGCAATTAAAATATCAGATTGTGAAGTTGTCAATTAAAAAAAGAATATAATATCAGTCCCATGTCTCCATATCAACACTTTTATTCTATCTCTATACCTCTAATGGTTCCTGTCTCTTTGAAAGCTTTCGCTTGTATTATTTAAACTTACAGTAAAATACACAGGAGGTTAACGAGGACATGAGAAAGAAATTGATTTTGCTAAGATCGATTATCGTTGAAAACGTTTTCTCTTAATCAAATTACTCTCCAAACTTTTTACCCTGTTCATTAAACATTCTTAATATGATGCACTAATTTTATTAAATACTTCAGACTCAATATTTCATTTACAGTTTTAGTTTATAATTTTTTTTATGCCTGTGACGAGCATGTTATAAATTTTAATTTTATTAGCATATCGCTGGTGAATTCACATTCCTTTCTAAAAGTGATATACAAGGCTATGCCAGTGGTTTATTCACATAAAATGGAAGTTTTATTCCAAGCAAAAAGCAAAAACAAAAAGCAACCCAAATTAATCAACTTAATGGCATCTTTCTCTGCTAGTTGAAGTGAAGTGATGGGCAGCAACAATTTCTTCTGCATGAAAATATCTCATATCTCCAGAAGTGTTAGAATAATTTCCAAATAAATGTAAAACTTGCCATTTAATTTCACGCCGAGTTCATTGCTCTATATCATGTAGAAATTAAATATCCTGGAAAAGTTACATTCGTATAAACTTCATGCATTCAGTATCACCAAAAGCTTCGTTGAACAGCCGAAAAGTACAGCTTTTTTGTTTGCTGTTAACCTAATTGATATGAGGATACATTGATTTAAATTGTGGGATCATTACAATGAATATGTAAGATATCGAAAGACAGAAAAAGAGAAGTACTCAAACCATTTTCAAAATGGAAATCAATGATAAAATTTGTTCACTAAACAAAATTATGACAAATAGACGAAGAATCCGCATACATACACACAACCAGAAATGAATACTAAAAATCCAAATCAAAAGAGCAGATAAATATTTGATCACCCAGCATCGAGCTATTTTCCCCGTAAATATTTGCTCTGAAGACAGTCGTTTGGAGAACATAACATCATATCACGTCTAGAGGAAATTTTGGAGATCCCCAAACTTCAGATATTCATTTTCTGTAAAGAAGGAAACATGCTCGAGCTAAGTATTATTTATTCTGGTGTCAAAGTACATCCTATCATGATGCCTTATAGACACAACATCAAGACATATTTTTTGGAGAAAATTGAGTGATTATATGATCTTTGATACGATTACCATCGTTGAAAGGTTGGAAATTAATTCCCAAGAGCTATGTACAAGTAAGATCGGCGTTTGACTGGTATGCACCGGAATGGTTGACATGGGACACTATAGTTAATCGCGTACGCAGTAAGATGTACGGTTTCAATGTTTTGCTTGATGCAGGAGAAGTAGTTGTTTGATTAGTGTAGATTGTCTGTTTGGTTATTTTTAATGGAAAAGAACACTAAAATATTACACTACAATCTTTGCATGATATCCTCAAATGGGGATAAAAATACATTTGTCCAATCGTTTGTAAAGCAGTTTAGGAGAGATGTACTGTTCTGAGAACGTGTTTAGATAGTTTTAATGAATGGAGATATAGTTATTTGAACTGAGATATAGTAATTGCACAGTACTGCATGCTGAACTTTCAAAAGTTCGTGGAATTCGCTTCCCTGGTATTTTATACTGTTTATAGCTTTTGGCTCTATGCGTACCAGGTTAATATTCATGTAACTTTCTTATAAACTTATTGTGACAACATTCACTATTGTTATTGATTAGATTGTGTTTTTGACAATGTTATCCCACGCGCACATTGATTTGCAGTCATACCTTGAAATAAAATACATAAAAGATTTTAAAAAAAATGCTGTCTAAGAGAAAATGGGGAGTTCAAGCAAAAGTGTTTTATATGCTCGTTGAGGTAACCATAATTGATGAATGATATCAGACATAATGCAGCCTGGCAGACTAAAAGAATTTACAAGATTGCTTTTCGTAAAATTTCTTCCGAAATAGCAACAAAGAGCGGATGGGGTGAATTTCAAACGTATACTCGTTAGCTACATTGGCCAACAAATGAATTGATACGTCACCTCTTGATATTCTAGTTCAATATTTAATAGTGGATTCCTTCTTTTGATTTTTCATACTTATACAAGGCGGATGAGAACCAACCCAATTTTGTAATTCTGTGTAATTTTGTAAATTCTCTCCTATTTTCTTGACTTGAGCAACTCTGGATCAACTGGAAGATTGCATTCTGCATTTGATGGTTAAAAAACCTGTCATATTTGCTGCAAAGGTCTATCGAAGCCATAGTGAAATGTTAACGGAAATGGACAACCATGGGTTTTGACACATGAGGCAAATTCAATAATCGTTTGGCCCCAAAGAAAGGCTAGTTTGACTATAATAGACCAATAAATAGTTGAGTTATCACCAGTTTCTAAAAGGGAGTTTCTTTTCATCCTCTCAGTCCGTTCAATTCACAACAGTGAATGAGTACATTAGCATTTTGGTTGTAATCACTGAACTCGTTATAAATTAAGGAGTGCATGTTTTGTTTGAAAACCCCATGACGAATTCAAGGCCGCAAATACATTAGGAATTATGAATTAGACGTAAATTGTTTATAGTGACCATATAGCACAAAAGATCACATCGTTCGGTTTAGGAACACTCATCCATGCGTTAAAAAGAGAAATTCCAATTTTTTGTAGAAAGGAATTAAATAATTTCCAAGATAAGAGTAAACGCATTAAAAGAAAAAAAAAACAAAACAAGAAACAAAACACGAATATCAAAACATCAGCGCACACCCTCAGTCGCTTTCAAAAGAAAATAGAAATGTCAATGTCTTTGATTACCATCACCAGTAATTTATTGACATTATTTCAGATTAACTCACAAGGAAAAAAACCTGATTGATAAGGTCACTGAAACGAGACACTTGATTAATTTTCGTCAGAACATCTTATTTTTGTTTTGATAATACTATTATGTTTTATTTTATATAGTTTGGCCATTCGGATTGGTGACTTTTTATGCTCCCTGAAATCTTTGAAATTTCCTCGTTCCAATAATACTGACTCCTTGCATGATGCAAGACTAAATTTTCTTCCAATAAATCAGTTAATATTGTCTCATGGGTTAGATATTGACAATACACACAGAGAAAAATATAAAGGTATTACTTCAACATGAATGTGGTTATACTAATAGACTTGTTTTATTATTTGTTCTAAGATTGAAGTCAGCTTTGATCATAATTTTTTTCCCTAGCTGTGCTGGCCTCTGTAGCACCGATCGCCGTTACTAACTGACGTACCAAAATGTGAGCCAAGTCCTTTGCTCAGTATTGTCAATTTAGATTTAAAAAAGAATCTAAATCAAGATGCCTTGGGTTGCGTTTAAATGTCAGTAATTGCTTTTTAGATTATTTTCAATAGAGTAAGTAAACTTTTTTGATTCATAGTAATGAAATAAGTGATAATTTTAGAATAAATTAAGGAATATTTCAAATTAAAAAATGTTGATGGAAAAAGTCAAATTTAATTCATTAAAACATGATATATAAATATATATTTCCAGATTTAAAGATATAAACTTGATAATTAAACCCTCAATACTGCAGTAGCTAAGTCTTCACACAAGAAAAGAACTAGCACACTTATGGTCTGATTTTCAGGCTGGTTTTGATAATAATGAGTATTCATGATTTTTTCTTGATTAGCTAAAATAATTAATGAAATATATAGAGTACATTAAAGTTATCAGTACTGTCAAATATTGAATTAATTAGACATTGTAAAAACCTGAAAATATCATCTTATTTCCTCAGGAATAGAAACAATCTGATGTGGCTGCAAAAATCGGATAACAATAAGACGATTCGATCCCCCTAGTTTTTGGCATTTGTGTCTTTCTAAACTTTCTTTTAGTGATCACATGCCAACAAAAGTCAAAAGCTGTACCTTATTAATTGATCACACTTTTTAAAATTTTTTCAATTGATCATCCCTAACATAACGTGCCTCAAATGATGTTTGTCACGTGATAGTTTCTATTTAGTGACTCGCATTTATTGGGCAATGGACAGCAATATCAGTGTCTATTTGTCTATCTATTCATAGCCCGACTGAAGCATTCGTTGATACACTGTAACAAAACGCTAGTGCTCACCCCGTCTCCACTAAGACTGAACAGCATTGCCTTTATATGATATTCCAAGGAAATCTGGGAAGACTGGTATAGGTATCTATAAAAACCATATTTAAAAAAGCATTTAAATGGTTAGAAGCAAGAATGCATCAAAATCTGTCTTCAATTGAAATCTGCGATGTAATAAAACGTGCAAGATCTTTGACGAGTAATTGCTCCGTATTAAAAACCGGAAAACTATTCTTGTTTTAATTTCATTTATATCTTTGATGTTTTTTATCTTTTAAAATATTTTCTCCTGTTATTTCTATTCTTCGATTGTATAATTATAACGGTTCAAAATGGATTTGGTCAGTTTTGGGTGTACTTGGAATTTTTCTAATAATCATTGCAATGAGAGAAAAAAATCATATTATAAAAGAAAATCTCAAATAAAAAAATAAGCTTTTGGTCGGACAGCAATGGCTAATGTAATATAATTGTCGAGGGAATTGCGTTAAGGGATACGAATTCAAGTCTCGCCTGTTTGGTTTATTCTTAATTCCAATCCACGCTTTTTACTTACATCGTCCAATGATTTGGGTATTTTGGTTGACGGAAAGTGAAACTGAGATAAGAGTAATAAAAATTGATAAGAACTCTTTTGAGAAATTTAGAATGGGATTGAATCCAGAAAAGTGTGAGAGAAATATTCACGGAGCAATCCTTGAAATCTCGGGCTCGTAGACTATTAATAGTTTATTGAGTTCCTTACCGTGCGCTCCACTTGTAGCCTTGTACCATACTAAGCTAAGTTTGATAAATACCAGTATGAAAAAGAATTAAGTGTCCCAAAACCAGCCAGTTGAAAAAGCAGGGGTAGATGACCGTAAGGCACATATTTTATTTGGCCAGAATCGAATCTAAGTAAGAAGTGAATTCCTGCAACGGTTAAAGAACAGGAAAAAGAATAAAGTTAGAAGTTAAAGCAGGGCCTGGCAGCAAATAATTTGGTTTGTGCTTGTAAATAAGTTTCTTTCACTTTCATAATCTTTTTAGCTTCGTGAACATTTCGTGCTCTTTGCTCTTGGTTGAGCACAGCTCAATTTCCTGACTTTCGCTGACTTCCTTTCCCTTAAAAACAGCCGTTGCTGTTTATGTAGTCTTTATGTTCCAGAGTCAATCCCCATTGGATCTGCTTTCAGAATTCGATCAATGCCACAACTACCGTGTTTACTGTATGGAGGAGAATGAAAATAACCCTTTGAGGACACGGATGACGAAAGTTGGACTTTTATTTTTTTCACTTTTTTCTTACCCAACCCTTATTGCAACACTTATTTCGTGTGTGTGTGTGTGTATATATATATATATATATATATATATATATATATATATATATATATAGAGAGAGAGAGAGAGAGAGAGAGAGAGAGAGAAAGAGAGGGAGAGGAGAGAGAATGGTGTGGTAGCACAACATAGGTTTGAAAGAAACTCAACAAAAATAAAAGAAGTTCGTTGTTTATTATCCAATTCCATGATGCAAAGAAGACTTAATTGAAAGAAAAAAAACGACTTGGTCTTAGTAGTCTGAGGCAGAATTATACTAATCAACACTTTAAAATATTTTAATGATACTATATCACAACATGAGCAAATCAGAATTACGTAATGAAACGTCAGATTGACTGGCTGCTAGAGTGATTTAGTTTGTCTCATCAATAATTATTACTATATGTGATTGATGACGTACTAAAATTGCAACGATTACATTTTACATGCCTAACATTTCTACCTTTGAGAAGTTTAACTGCATAGGCTTGAGGAAATATAAAATCAATGCTTTGAACGAACGGGTAAACATCTTTTATTGAAATGTTCAGAATACTGAGAGATTGACATGAAAATGAAGAAATTGTGAAGTGGCACAGTTATGTTTTACGTTCCAAGTCAGTTTTATAAGACATTGATGCTGCAATAAAATACTCTATTCACATCAGAAGCTTTTCATCCAAAAATAAGAACAAATTAAATATAAATCCAAATAATCCTTTCTGTATGCAAAGCTAGTTTCAATTATATTACTGGGGTTGACTTTTTTTTCAGGATTTTTTTTCAGGATGCAGAATTCGCCCATTTTATGATTGTATTCTTAAAAGTGAATTTTTTTTAGTATATGAATAAATTGATGTGTTTGTTATTCAGGTTTATTTGAGATATTCTTTAAAAAAAATCGCCAACTTGTTTTTGTAAACTTTCCATTTACATTGGTTGATTGGCCTCTCCCTATGTGTTTTGGGAAGATTGGTTAAAAGATACAAATATCTTTTCACACTGCCACGAGCTGTATCTTAAAGTAATTTGCTCTGTTGGATATTTCCAAGACTTTGAAAAGGTATAAATAGCTAAATTATTTCAATAATTGGAAATTTGCTCAGTCATCCCAGAAAATTGCATTTTGGTTGAAGAAAAGAATTCCATTGGAAATATATCATACTGGGGCAGGTTTTAAAATATAAGAGAAATACATGAAATATCTTATTTGAGGATGCAAATGTTTGCATTTTGTCAAGCTGATGCTTTTCGATTAATTAGAAACCATAGCCTTAACGTCATCAATTAAAAACTGTAGCTTGAGCAATGTTCAAAAAAGTGAGGTGACTATGTACGAAATAATGAGCTTATGTTCTTCGCACTATATATTCTTTTTAGCATGGTATCTTTTTTTTCATAGTAAAGAATATATTTGCACAATTCATCAAACACAAACAATTTCGGCATTTTGACGGGTACTATGCTAATATAAGTGGACGGTAACATTTGAATTGAATATCAGGAATATACATTTAATAAACACTTGTCTGAAGGAGAGTCATGCACATATGGCAATCATCATAAGCCGATGGAGGCAACGTTTCTGTTCTTTGAGCATCGTTATTGCGCATTATATTTAAAGGGAATTGTTGGATAATGAATAACCTTTCCTATCATAGGTTCATCAGCATGGCTACACAATAACTTATTTCTTTGGCAAAAGGTCAAAGGAATAGCATTTGTATACCAGATATGTCATTTTCCGTGGAAATTAATTTACTATTGACTTATATTTAGATTGTATCTAATGGAGTAATATATTTAGAAATAAGTCATCTAGTCACTAGCTTAGAGAGTTTTAGGATAACTTTAATGAATTTAGAAATCATGGGTTGGGCGTGAACTTACAAGGACATTTGGGGAATTTACCCAATCAGATTTTTAAGAGGATCTACTCTGTATATTGTATTAAATTGTAAATGTTAGATACATTTATGCACATTCAATCGTAATTTTATGAATTTTGTTCGTAAAGACGACGTGTAAATATTGTTTATAACTGGAGATGCCAAAAGAGGTATTTCAGAATAATGGATAAATAAATGTGAATATTATGGAATGGTAAAATAGATGGGAAGGGAAAAGGTAAAATTTAAGTAAATAGTCAAAGATTAATTTTTTTGAAGAGGAAATGCTTACAAAAAAAAAAAAAAAAGAAATGATACAGAGATTAGTATACTTATGATATGAAAACAGAGAGAGCAAGGGAAACGAAGAGAGAGAGAGAGAGAGAGAGAAAGAAAGAGAGGGAGAGAGAGAAGACAGATATATGATGTATTTGTTCGATTGTTTGTTTGCGCTCTAATAGGATGATCACATTGGTTAATTTACTTTTCTATCATCACAAAAATAGAGATGACGTCATAGAAACTTTTAAAACTCCATTCCTGTTCATCACACATCAGAACAGCTTGAGATGAGTTGTAACTTGAAAAAAACAATAAAAAAAACCCCTTAAAATCAAGATACCTTAAAAATCAAAAAAAATAAATTCTCTGATGAAAAAGCACTAGTCACTTTAGCACTGATCAATACATGAATAATAACATCATTTCGAACGGGTATAATCGAGTTAGAATATATTAGAACATCATTTTAAGAAATACTTCAAATATGGAGTGCCTATCAAACATATTAACTACATGTAAAGGAAATGTAACCTTATATCATATTTTATATATCAATGAATGAATAGATATCTTTAGTGATGCTCCCTTCGATCTACCTCTCTCTGTCGCACATGCACTCACTCGCTCACTACCTACACATGCTCCCTTTTCAAAAAATAAATGTCCTTTTTATCAAAATGATGGAAGTGTTGATAATTCTGGAGTTTGTCGTAAAGTAATAAGTGGTTGGTTGATTTTTAAGGGAGTCATATCTTTATCCAAAAAAAGAAAAAAAAATCCTACAATTTGTATTTGCCCAATATAAATTGGGAATAATAAAGAAATACACATAAATCAGACGAAGGTAGAATAGGGACACACGAAGGTTGAAATCTGTTGACCTTTTACTGATATATAAATGGTGGAAGCAGATCAAGTTAGTTTAAGAGGGGACAATTTGGATTCATGGTAGTGTCGATGAACATTACTGTGAAAGGCTGTTTACAAACAATGCAGAATCACGTGAAAGTCTGTAAACTGCCTGATTCATCGATTTTCATTGAAAACCATTTGTTATACTTTGTTTTGATTGCTTTGAAAACAAAGACCACCATCTTGAGGCAATTAGGGTGATAAAATCATTCCCGACAATAATCGAAGGTTCGGTAAAATTTCCGAACAGCTACAGCAGAATATCGTAATATTACTGAAGAGGTGCTTATAAAGATATTAAAATTTTCATAAAACATTGCATTCTGGGGGAAATGCTGAACAATTAAGATAAACAATAATCCAATCAAGCTTTTACTGCTGATGTTTATTATCTGGTTCAATCAAGTTTTACAAATACATTGATATTTCCCCCTTTGTTCAAATTTAGGTAAAGAGAGTATTTAATGAGAAACGCTACTTTTCCCGAAAATGTACCTTTTTTTTTGGCAATACTCACGGCTCTTTTCTCATGGAATATATATATATATATATATATATTACCTAACCAAACAGTAGTCTTTGCCTCCCACAAAGATGTTAATTGGATATTTAGATGATCGCCATGGCCGCACACAGGAACATATTTCGGCTCAAAGCATTAAGTAGGACGAATGCTTCATTGAAACTACGTTGTCTGTTAAATGATACATATTTACACTTTGATTGTACTACACTATGCCACATATTTTTACATTTTTTCCTCCTGGGTGATAAATAATATTTTCTAATTGATTATTTGTAAACTGTATGAAAAAAAAATCAATTATTCCTATCAAAATATGCTTTTGTAACATTGACAATGATTACTTGAAATCCAACTATTTCCAATCAGATGATGGATGATTGGCACATTTCCGATCACATAGAGTATGAACAACAACTTCATATGAAAACCACTGTCCTGGTCACAACATTTTGAGGAAACTATTATCTATTGTTTTGACTTTTTGAGCGATTAGAAATTAACATCCATTATCCAGGAACAAAAAATTGTGTGTCACAGTGTTGTCTGTTTGACGACACTTAGATGAATAGACCGCAAGCAGATTATAGTTGAGGAATTCATTATCATGGATTATGAATGGAAGATTTTCATAGCATAATAATCCAGGGTGTTGTACCCTGGATTATTCCTAATGTTTTGGGAGTATCTTTCATCCTGTATTATTCATATATATCTGATAAGATTTGAATATGGGAACGTTTTGATAAAGATCTCAAAAAAAAAGAAATGAGTAAAAGGTTAGGGAATCGTTTGATATCGTAAAAGGTGTGCTTACCAAGAAATAAACTCGGACCATCTTCTCTACAGATGAACTATGTGTATCGAAATTTTCTTCCAAGAACTGAATTTTATTTCCAACAAAAGCTACAATGTCTTTCTGCGATGATATTCTGATGATCATGGAATTAATCAAAGATCTTGTTTACTAGCTGCTGCAGAGCAAAAAATCTTCAAAATTCCAATTAGGAATATTGGCTGGAATTTTCTGTTTCTTTTGAGTAAATATGTCTCCATTATCATCGTTTACAGCACTTGATAGATTAAAAATGAATCTGATTTTATATCCATTATTTCTCTGGAACCTCATAACTTGTCCATATAAAGTTTCATGTTTTTACTAATAGACCACCAAGTATGTTTTTGCAAGTTCATCATCATCATCATCATCATCATCATCATCATCATCATCATCATCATCATCATCATTCTTTTAATATCCGTCATTGGACATAGACCTTCCCCAGGATTCGCTACATTTCTCTATCATGGGCGTCACTGAGTCAGTACTTAGTGAAATTGTCTAACTAGTCTCTCCATCTAATATTCTGGCGGTCTTGGTTGCGCATGTGATCTCGTGGGATCCATGTCGTGAGTCGTGATGTCATTCGGTTGTCCGCCATTCTTGCAACATGGACAGCCCACTGCCATTTTAGATTTTTCACTGGATTCTATGATCTCCCTGACTCCTGTCTTTTACCTGATGTACTGTGCTGTCTTGTGGTCTCTCCATGTGAGGCCCTGCATAATTCTTTCATGTGCACGTTGCATGGTTTTCAATGTGCAGATCTGTCTCTTGGATAGGTTGAATGTTGGGTTTGTATTTGCACTCAGATCAACAATAATGATCGTAATCTATCTATTTATAAAGATAATATCTAACGTTTCGTTGATATGATTGCGACCTTTACGGAGCCAAACTAATGCATTGTAGCCGGGAGAATGAAATTGAGGTGACAAATAAAATTTGCTAAATTGAACAATGCAATAGAGAACCTGGTGATTTCTAAATAAACGATAATAATCATAGACATGGATACTCAAAGGAAACCTGAAGAGAGAAACAGAATCACTCATCGTGGCAGCCCTAAATAAATGCATTAGGACAAGCTATATCAAGGCGAAAATCGATTGAAGCGAAACAACAAATGCCACCTAGGGATGAGACCGTGAACCTTAACACTAGTGAATGTAGTCAACTAGCCCAGAAAGAGTATAAAAACTGACACGACAGGATAGTAACAGTGATACACTGGGAACTGAGCAAACGAATATGATTTAACCATGCAGACAAATGGTATCTGCACAAACCGGAGACAGCCCTAGAAAATGGAGACCATAAATAACTCTGGGACTTTGACATCCAAACTGACCGCCAAATCCAATTTAGAAGTCCAGATCTGGTAATTGTGGACAAGGGAAGCAGAACCTGACAAATAACAGACGAGTTTGTGCCTGCAGATCACAGTGTAATTACGAAAAAGAGTGAAGAACTAGGATTATACCAGGACTTCGCTAAGGAACTGAAGAATATCTTTAGAATGAAAGTTTGGGAAGTACCAGTAATAGTGAGGGCATTCAGAACCGTGTCAAAAACACACAGAACAAGATTGGGGGAATGGCAGATGAGAAAAATGATTGAGACAATACAGACCAGGGCACTACTGAGGACCGTACGAATACTGAGGAGGGTTGTGTAAATATGAGACCTACGACCCCCAGTTGGGACCTAACGGTCAAAAAAAGGGAATGGTGAAGGCGACAAAAATCACAGCAGGAAACTGGCGTGAAACTGTAATCTACTCCTCAGCTGTGCACTGTGAGAAAGTGAAGAGGAGGGTTAGAGACTTGGGGAGATTAGCTGTCACTCAGCTCCCAGCAGTGACCATCTGGCAACTGGTATGAAAATGCAATTACTGCTACTACTACTAGAACTACTACTACTACTTATAACAACAACTACAAAAACAACAAGAACAACAACAATAATAATCAAAATAATAATAATAATAATAATGATGATGATGATAATGATGATAATAATAATAATACTACGAAAAATCCTAATGCTATTGATGTGGTTTCTATCTCTCTGTCTATCTATCCATATATTTATCTAATACTGTCGGATTACGTCTATTTAGCCGGAATGGTGCATTCCAGCCGGATGTATTGCATCAGGGTACCCCTAAAAATTTTTTTTTATACATTTGGATTTGCTGAAAATCCATCCGTAGAGCGTGTTTTCAGCTCCTGGTTTCAATGTGTATCCTGCATTTATTTCGTCTAAATCATTGACAAGTACTGTAAATTACGTTCTTTGTCAAAGTAGCATATTAGTCTTGACACACAAAAAAATTGCTTTTTTACTTGACAGAATCAAAGATTCGTTGTTGATGCAAAGTGATAGCACATTCGTGTCAATAGTAATAAGTGTTTATCGCTGATTCCTTGCCTAACGTGTTACAAAATAGGAAAGATTGAGGAGAGACATTCGATTCTTTGATGTTCTGTAAAAAATCTGAAAAGAAAAAGATCTCGAGAAAAAGGCTGAAAGATTGTAACGAACGATATTGAGATGAAACGTGGAGAGTAACAGGAGTGAAAAGATAGGGGAAAAAAGATAGTAGAAAGTTTGAATTATTTAAACTCAACAAGAACAGTGTTAGGAACCATCGGTCAGAATCATCAAAACTATTCACAAATATTATTCAGTTGGTTAGATGGTCGGAGCTGGCTTGCTCGCTCTGCATGTTTTGCACGTACAAGGCGCGCCAATAGACTTACAATACTCACATTTTACTCCTTTTCATTCATAGAGAGGAAAACTTTCTTTTGTTTTTGTACCCCTTCCCAGATTGGCTCTCAGTAGGGGTTCAATTTGCAGTGAAAGTTTTTGCTGGATTCGTCCCTTAGTTTATTTTGATCATCTTTCACCTTGATTTTTTGAAAATTCAAATTTTTAAGGGTCACTGCACAGAAAGGGTTAGAGAAGTCCCCATTGCCAATTTTTCAATTCATCACCTTCAACACAGCATGTCACCAATAATATATACATACATACATACATATATATATATATACATATATATATATGTATATATATATATATATATATATATATATATATATATATATATATGTGTGTGTGTGTGTGTGTGTGTGTGTGTGTGTATAACATATCGTACAGATCAGGTTTGCAATATAGCAGAATATAACATAAAGCAATGTCTGATATGTGATGGATTTACTTCATAGAGTGCTCTATACAATCATTTGCCTGATGAGGCCCAGACGAGGCCCAGATGAGGCCCAGATGAGGCCCAGATGAGGCCCAGAGAGGGCAGAAACATAAACTTGTTTGTGTAGCAAATTCACTTCTGATATATATATATATATATATATATATATATATATATATATTTACATACACACACTCTTGTATGTGAATGTATACTATTAATCTCAGTAGCTCATAGAAAATATTCAGTGAACAGAGCTTGAGTCCATCTCATAAAGATAATAAAATAACCGTTCATGAAGAATCATAGGCATTAGACACAAGATGACGTGATGTCAAGATTCGTGCTTGACTCAGCGGAACAGTACTGATGTGGATTCCCTCCCAACGAAATTGCAGTTGCTTAAATCACCTTTCTCCCGTGACTGTTCTCTGTTCGTTTTAAATCCCTGACTGCATCATGCATCAGATGTCGACTTTATTGGTCCTTTCTCGTGACATGTCAAAGCTGAGTCACATCCAACGCGTTCGTTTGTGAAGTTTCGCATCAGCTTTTCCGTGAGCGGGAAATAAGACAAGCAGGTGATATTTGTCAGATATTGTCAAGGAAAACAAGCGCTTCTAATTGGGCATTACGTGCTATGGAATTGAAGGAGAAGCATAGAAACAATGCACTGCTTTGGATATAACGTTACGTTGCTTGTTATTGGTTATTTGAAAAAAATGATATAAAGTTGATAAAGTTTTAAATTCCCAGGACTTGAAGAGTTCAATGTGTCGTCGTACCGAATGGCATCTTTTCGAAGTATAAAATTTCATTGGCTAGATAGATACTGCGAATACGGTATTTACGTTTTATTAAGGGAAAGGGGGAAGGAAATGCAATATGAGAAAAAGAGAAAGAGAGAGAGAAAGTGAGAGAGAGAGAGAGAGAGATAAAGAAAAAAAATATATATATAGAGAGAGAGGAAGAGAGATAAAGAAATAGGTAGATAGATGGATAGATAGATAGAGAGATAAACAAATATATATATATATATATATATATATATATATATATATATGCAAAGAGAGAGAGAGAGAGAGAGATAAAGAAATAGATAGATAGATAGATAGAGAGATAGAGAGATAAAATAAAAATATATGTATATATATGGAGAGAGAGACGGAGAGAGATAAAGAAATATATATATATATTTGTTCATATATATATATATATATATATATATATAGAGAGAGAGAGAGAGAGAGAGAGAGAAAATAGAGAGAGAGAGAATGCGAGATTTCTTTGGAAGCAGTTATAATAAAACATGGGAGGAAAAAATCTCTATTGGAAATAGGTAATAACATGATTATACATCGGTCGATTTTAGTCGAAGTAACTTCACATCGGATTATACAATGATAGAATTCTGTCTGGTATGCTCCTTAATCGTTTCTTTATGGCTTTGATAGACCTTCGTTGGAAGTCTGTAAATGTATTGGCCATAACATGTCGAATTAACCCCAACTGTTAATCATGGTGGTGTGGCTTTTATGCATTACACCTCCTCGTATGATCTTGAAATATAAATCTTTATTAAATAGATGATACTGTAAACGCGATATTTGCATCAGAGAAAAGGGAGAACAAGCAGAAAGATGATGATGATGAGAGAGAGAAAGAGAGAGAGAGAGAGAATGTAAGACAGATAGATGGATAGAGAAAGAGAGGAGAGAGAGAGAGAAAAATGGAAGAGAAAGGGGAAGAGAGGGAGAGCGCTATGGAAGATTTGTTTGAAAGCAATAATAATAACGTGAGCGAAAATAAACTCCCAGTAGGAAATTTGTGATAGCGTTATTATTCATCGATCGATTGTTGTCGAATTAAATTTATTTCAGACCATATAATGATAGAATTTCACCTGCTGTGTTCAAAGTCAGCGTGGGCACTAAATTCTTTCATCGTTTCAATAGACCCCTGCGGGAAAGTTCGATGGTATGTTGACCATAACATCCTTCAGTTGATCCAGGTATTGAAGTTTTTGCGCAGTACACCATCATCGTTAGCACAGTTCCACAGAAAGGAGCCACAGGGTGTAAGATTACATACCACCTCTAATAGGAAATTAATCGTTGTCAATCCTGTATTTATTGTAAGTAATTATAATATCGATGAACTAAACGAGGAGAGCAAGAAAGTCGGCCTACACATGAACTTCAGCAAGACGAAGATCATGTGCAACAACCACATTGGAGATAAGAACACTAAGATCGAAATCGAGGACACAGAACTCGAGAAAGTAGACCACTACATCTACCTAGGGCAACGAATCTCCATGAGACCCTCAAAAGAAGAAGAAATCAGGCGAAGAATCACACTAGGATGGCAAGCCTTTGGCAGAGCTAGCTCAACCTTCAAAAATAATAAGATCCCATTAATCCTAAAGAGAAGGGTGTATAACCAATGCATCCTCCCAATAGTCACTTATGGAGCTGAAACATGGAACTTAACCAAGAAACAGACCCGTAAGCTGAGAACCATGCAACGTGCACATGAAAGAATAATGCTGGGCCTCACATGGAGAGACCACAAAACAGCACAACACATCCGGGAAAAGACAAGAGTTAGAGACATCATAGAATCCATAAAAAATCTCAAATGGCGGTGGGCTGGCCATGTTGCAAGAATGGCTGACAATCGATGGACATCACGACTCACAACATGGATTCCCCGAGACCATATGCGCAACCGAGGCCGGCAAAATATTAGATGGAGAGATGAACTAGATAAGTTCAGGAAGTACTGGCTCCGTGACGCCCATGATAGAGAAGTGTGGCAAATCCTGGGGAAGGTCTATGTCCAACGACGGACGCTAAAAGACTGATGATGATGATGATGATGATGAATTATAATATCTTGTGTCTTTTTCTATCGACATGTACTGCAACACACTTTCCACTTTTGTAGTTCAAATAAAGACGGGACTCAATGTATTTAATCGATATGAACTCTTTAATCTATCGCTGATCAACTTGACCTAACAGATACTACCCCCTCAGATCACAACTACGTTTGAGATCGCAGATAAATTTTGAAATTTTTAATCGATAAAAGCAAAATTAACCCTGAATTTAAAAGAAATAATATGCCTCTTCATGTCGAGGGAAAATACACGTAGTCTTCAAAAAAAGCTCTTTTTTCCCCCATAAAACAATTTTATTGACGCAATGAACGAATTATGGATAAAAAAAATATAGACATCTGTGATGAGTTATATCCAGGGTCTGAAGCTGGTCAGCCATATTCATGTTATACATTGAATTTTTATGTTAAGTAGATATATGAATTAATTAATAAGATTGTCTTTGTATATTTCCGATGTTACTATTGTATCCCCTGTATTAAAATCTGGGTCAAATTTTATCTTTAAAAATGTATCCAGATGAAAATCATCATCTGAAATTATTTTGGTTATTTCAACATTGGGATTGTATATAATGGAATTAACTGGAAAATGGCTTCGCATAATCTGATGGAAGTCATGTTAAAAAGTGTTGCAAATGACATCAAAACAGTCTTCAATGGTTTCCAAATGCCCCAACCAATTGCAAGTAGCAAGGGAACGTCCATAATGCATTGATTTGAAAGGAAAATATTTGAAAAGTAATTAACACTCAACGTTCGGATAGAGATTCAACAAATTAATGTTTAAAATACCGATTTTTCAAAAGACATTAAAAGAATGTTACGGTTTTGGAAAATAAAAGACAAACAAACTCTTCACAATCGACATTATAGTTCAATATTTTATGAGCTTAACAAGCTGCCATCAATTATGATCATGAATTATATATAGACAGATCTTGAATTATTAAAATTATTGATAGTTTGATTGATTGATTTTCAAAAGAGAAAGGATTAAAAATGTTGTTTTAGTTTTTCTTTTCATGAAGCATTGATTTTCTAGCTTTTTATTGAAACTTCAAAGATCCCGAGAGAAAAAGCGAATAGTTAAACTTGACAAACATTTTTATATTTCCCTCGTTATATTCCTAAAATTTCAGATTACGACTTAATTAGAATTTAACTTTCATTTCAAAATGATGAAACCCAGGGAAAAGATTACAACTATTAAAACAATGTCAATGATGTGCTGTAATTTTTTTCTGATGTTATTCAACTCTCTATCAATCTTTTTTTATTATCTCCCAACTGGACGATATCAATATTAATTCAAACTAACAGTGTGATTCCAAGGGTTATTTTGAAAACAATGAAATCATTGGAAATTTATGAGCTATTTGTGTGCTGTATAGTGGATGAGATATTCTCCAATGCAACTTGGATTAAAATGCATAATCATAGCTTGATATTTGCATTCATGAGGTAATCACTCGAAAATCTTTCTTATTCTCATTCCATGTGAGACTAGTTTATCACACACACACACACACACACACACACACACACACACACACACACACACACACACACACACACACAGAGTCTCTCTCATATTATCATCTGGAAAAGGGGACATTTAAACGTTATGTAGGTATTTTGCAAGGGAGATAACCTCTAAATGAATTGGTTATATATGTTTAAAAATTGGCCAATAGGGAATTGACTCCCATACAACGAAATAACATCGATAATAATTTAGAAACAAAAAGCTCGAAACCTTTTTACTAACCCTAACCCCAACCCCACCCACTATTCATAACACTAACCTTACGTACTAACCTCAACCCTACTAACCGAAACTCACCCTAACTACATGCTGTCTTGACTCTAGAGTAAATAGTATTTTTAGATCGAAAATAACGCTATTTAATCAACGGTAAAAATCTAGCCATTTAAAACACAGAAGTTTTAACCAAAAACAACATCACTTGGCAAAGTCATCATTCCAGCGTTCCATTCACAAAGCAACTGAATTTCTATTTGTTTCCTTATCGTTTTATTTTGATCAAAATCTCTTGGAGTTTTGTGGCGAATTAGGTCATCATACTTAGTTCAATTTAATTGTGATTATACTACATATTTATCATCACAGGTGAAAATTGCTAATATTTGCAAAAATGATTTTAGATGTTATCAAACACGGAATAATAAAGGTTCCATTACAAAACTGATTTTACACAGGTGGGGGAACAGTTAGTAAACACATTGCATTTAACAGGCAATTCTGGTTAATGAAGACAGAATTACAAAAGGTAGAAATTGTTTGGATTTCACTGAAGACTGTGAACATATATTGACAAAGAGTACCAATCATTGTTTATTCTAATTGATGAATGAAGTATGTAATCCAATATTTTGATAATTTAGACAGCTCTTTACTTTCATCTGGAATTAAATAAGATGTGATATAAAAAAAAAAAAATCAAGATAAAGGTAAAAATAAGTCAAAAACAACAAAATATTGAGTTGCAATCACGTTTGATATAAAATAAACAGTTTATAGCCTGGATGAAAACTGATTTGCTGACCTCGACGAACCAAGGAGTACTCACTGGGAAGAGAACTCGTGCATAAATACTAGACATTGTATTGTAAGACTAGTAAGTGATTAAAAGTGACGATATACGTACTGCCTCTCTTCCATGTAAGTGCAATGTGGCTAGACTGGAGACATAATTTCCGCTATTTTTACGAAATTACGGATGGAAATACGGCTCACATTGATTAACTTCCTTTTGAAGCGATTTTATTCTGCATGAGTTCTCTTATTTATTTTCATTTTTTAACATCTTGTGGCTTGCACCATTTTTTTTAGCATGGAGTCATGTAAGCCATGCTTTAGTTTAAATCTCCGTCTGCGCCTCTGTAAAAAAACAAAACAAAAAAAAAACGTCAGAAATTAAAGACGCAGTTTAGTATGAAAGTTACGTACTGAATGGATTTTCTCTTTTAAACATTAATCATTCTTCCTGAGACTAAAATGTTATTGAATGATAAAGGAATTTAATGTATTGAATGCAGCTAAAACTGAAAAGAAAAGGATTCTTCTCATAGAACTATCACAGTTTAAGTAATAACATAAAAATATCTACTTTATGCTGTGTTCAAATCACTAGGATTCTCGCTTATGAATCGTAAATCTTTTTTTTTATGTGTGATTTAAAATTTAGGGACTTCCATGCTTATAGAATGCAATTTTGAATGTCTTTAGAGGATCTTTGATATTGTCACTATGAATTTTTTCTTTCTCTGGGAGTTAGATGTATTTAAAATATAACTACTGCCATATAAATATAGAAGCCAGGTTGCTGTGTGGTTAGACTCAACTGCTATTTCTATTACAACTGAAGATGGCTACAATAAATTGATTCGTAGGTATATGGGAATGATTAGTTTGGTTTATTCGGCAAGTGACTATTGTACTCGCTTTTCACCTTTTTATCAATATCAAATGATGATCCGTCGATGAGAAAATAATTTAATTTCCATTTCTTTGGACATTTAACCGGCAAAATCAGATCTTCGAGGAATGGATGTTTCGTAGGGTATATAATACCAATAAACCCAATTAGGAACGAAATTATTCGTTGATAATCAAAGTTGATCGGGTTGATAGTATTGCGATAAACCGTAGATAGTTCAAACGATATGAAGTAGCATGTTTATAGGCTTACACATCCTGATAAAATTGTTTGAAGAACAATTCGGACAATTGCATTTTTACAACACGCATTTAAACAGCATTATTCAGATTTATTTCGGGCAGTTGAACTTCTTCTTTATGATTTTATTGAGCTTGCTCTAAATCTTTATTCAGGTTTATTAATTGTTTGCTGTCGACGAGAAACTAAATAAACGAATTTCAATACAAAACGGAAATCTATGGCCAAATTCATAGAATATAAACCTAGGAAAACAAATGAGAAACGTATTTCATGAACCCGTAAGATGTCAATGTGAGTAGAAAGAAAACCAATAGAATTGAGAAGCATTTGTTGGTAATAGTTCTTTTTGTCTACAGTTAGCTTGATGGGATGGGAAGTGATTATCTGCAATTGTTATTTTCACGAAGTAAATCCGCATTCTGCATTCTGAATAAGAAAGCATACCTCTGCTAACGCCATGGTCACTTTTGAAAGAAAGTTGGTTTACAAATAGTTAAAATGCAGAAGAGTTAAGATTGAAAAGAATCCGCTCAAAAATTTAAACCATTCTTCCTTTTCCCTAGCTTATCCTCAAACAGAGAAAACTGTTGTTACCATCTAGCTTATTAATCTCTATTCTGAGAAATATCCTTTTAAAAATGTCTTTGACTGATACCTTTGTCTCTATGCACATATTGTTGCACTCGTTTGCACATTCAGTTAAATTTACAAATATACCTCGTACTGATCCACTATGAACTGAATATCATATGAGTCTACGCTCCCATCTTGCAATCAACGCAAGATGAAATAGACCACCTCTATGGGGATTTGAACTCCCTACTCCGAGACACCAGTAAATACTTCAATGTCATGGGAAACTTCAACGCACAAAACTTGAATGGCAATGAGTTGGGTATGTGGCTAGGATGACTGATAACCGATGGTAATCATGACTCAGAACATGGATCTTCAAAGATCACTAGCGCAACCGAGGCCAGCATAGTACAAGATAGAGAGACGGACTGAAATAATCCAGAAAGTACAGGCTCCACGACGCCCACAATAGAGAAGTGTGAAAAATCCTGGTTAAGGTCTATGTCCAACGACAGTTGTTAAGAGGAGGATGATGATGATGATAATGATGATGATGATGATGATGATGATGATGATGATGATGATGATTATCTAAAATCCAAGGGGTATTTTCCCCTGAGGTCATGACACACATACCACCACTGCATTTATCCAAAGGTCTCCATACACATATCACCGCCAAGCTGAGCACGAACATGATGTACCAACACTCCACTTACTATAAATTTACATTTCTGATATACATGCAGTCAGTTTCTTGTAGCACCTCAATTCCTCACGAAGCTGTCCTTATTTCATACTATTTCACAAGTCGTTTATTTATCTATATTCGTTCGTGGTTACCACTTCTATATTCTTGTCTGTTATTGTTACACAAAAGCGTTTAACATACTGGGGAGAAAACAAAATAATTTTTAGATCGGTAGGCTGCATAAAAAACCAACTTGAATTTGAAATTGAGTGTTTATATTATAAAGGCGAGTTTATATCATAAACTTGCCATCTTCATCTCTGTACCATGTAATGTGCTGCTTGAACAGAAGCGTTACAGGTTCATCTGAAAGCTGATATGACATTCGTTTATGTAAATATGAACAGCTGTACAGGTAGCATGTGTTAATCATTCCTTCAGGGATAGCTGTAAAACTTGCAGGTTCTGTAAGCATCAACTCTGAATGTTGTCCTGCCTAATAGCCGGAACAATCTGAAGAAATAGATGGCAAGATACCAACCGCAATAAATCAACTGGAGCTTGTCGATGTAATTTTGAATACCGCAGCATTTCTTAAAGGTTCTACTCAGCAAATGGCTGCAATGCTCTGTCACGAGCGACCATATTTGGATGTCAGGTTGATAGCATAGTTACATCCTAAGATTCAGGAACTGATTACTATGAGAAGTTGTTATCATGGCAATTTTCTTATTCTTATATCTCTCTAATTACTTTCCCCATACTGTTCTCTTTTTTCTTCCTTTTCTTATTTCCTTCTCAATCTTCCATCTTTTCATTCTCTTCACAACTTTCTCCTTCCCTCATCCTCTTTTCATTTTCCTTCTTTTCTCATTCTCTTCACAATTTTCTCCTCTCTGTATTCCCTTTTCATTTTCCTTCTTTTACTTATTCTCCTCGCACTTTCCTTCTCTTCTCATTCTATCTTTATTTTTCTTCTTTTTCTCATCATCTCCTCGCAATCTTCCTTTTTTCCTAATTCTTTTTACATTTTTCTTTCATTAATTTTCTTCGCAATTTTCCTTCTCTCATCATTCTCTTTTCATTTTCCTCCTTTTTACTGATTCTCTTCGCAATCTTCTTTTTCTCGTTTTCATTTTTTCAATCATTCTTTTATATATTCTCTTTTCAATTCTCCTCTCCTTTTCTGATTTTTTAAAAATTTTCATTCCTTTTCTTTATCCTCTCTGCAATTTTTCCTTCTTCTCTCTTTTCCAATCTTCCGTTCTCTAATTCCTTCTCCATTCTCTCCCCTTTTCTCTCTCTGTCTCTTTTTTTGAAAAATTTCTGCCTCTTTTAGATCAATTCCCACCCTCCATGTTTTAATACTCATCCCGTTTCCATTTTCCCTGCATTGTTTTCTCATTTTCCATCTGTTCATAATTATCTTCCCATCGGTCTCCCTTATGACAGTTTGACAAAATCATAAATCGCAATATGAAATACGTTAGTTTGTTGAATAGCATATTTCATTTGCTATTTCAGGAAAATGTAAATTTAGGCCACTTCTGGCATAATGCCTTTTGCATTGTGATATATGTGTAAAAAAATGCCTTTCGCTGAGACCATAATCGGCAATCAAGATACACGGCTTGTGGTAGGACTTGGACATCTGAATTAGTGTAATTCTGATGGTGGAAAGTTGTCGATTGGAATGTTCTTGAATTGAGTCTGCACTTTGATCGATACTAAGCAAAGTGAGGAAAATGAAAATTATGAGACGAAAATATATATGGAGAGAAAGGGACGTGGAGACTACAAAAAATGTAAAAGATGAACAATAGAAAATATATACATAAACTACGGTATCATGATCTTCATCAGCCAATTCAGATCAATTGCGAGACATTAGTATTTCCCATGGCCCTGTAGGTTCTTAGAAATAAGTTGTTTAAAGAATGATAATCAAAAAATAAAGATAGAAACAGGTAAAATGACTAAAAGACGATTAAAAGTTTCAAAACATTGCCAACATAAAAAATACAAAATATACACGAAATAGCTTTTTTTGGTATTTTTCAGATAATGATATTTCCACAATTAACTCTATGTTGATAAATGCACGGTGGGTTAGATATATTCACGAACAATTGATATTCAATTCGCTTTGAATAGCAAATTCATAAGAGAGAAATGATTATATATCAATCATTGATAAAATATATACATATAACCTTATATAATGGGAACCAAAAATTATTTTGAAAATAACTATATATATATATATATATATATATATATATATATATATGTGTGTGTGTGTGTGTGTGTGTGTGTGTGTGTGTATTGGAAGAATATAACGAGGTAGCAATCTTTCATTCAAACATTCATTGGAAAAAATAACCGACAAACTTTGTCTATTTAATTTTGGGTTAATTTTTGTAGTTTGCGTACTAACTTTCAGTTAATGTCATTTCAAGTGCTGCCATTTTTTAAACTAGCGTATCCATAAAAAATATCTGTTCAAATCTGTGACTGAAACTTACCAGCGCGCTGACGATACCACCTGCATACGTGGACGCAACATGCACTTAAGAACACCAATGCTGATGTCAAAAGATGTCCTTTTGATTATTGGTTGTTTAGCTTCAATCAGAAAAATTCTCATCATTCGATGGCTTTTTTTTGTTTTGTGTCGTCTGCAAGGAGTCAAAATGTGCTGGTTGATGGCGCTCTGGTTATTTAGGTTGCATGCTTATCTGTGAGATTTTAAGAGACTTTTGTGCTATTGGAGTCGGAGACAGTCTCCCAATAGGCACGTACATTCATATACAATTGGTCTTATTTAAGGCGTTATATATATATATTACACATATTTTTTCAAGAAAATTTCCATCGCTGCCAATGCACTATAATGAGATACATTAAACGTTACAATGTGAGAGTAGTTTGTTCATCATTGCTCAAAGGCAGATGATCTTTTCTTCTCTGCTTGTATGAACAAAGTGAACATTGGTCACACAACCATTTTAGATACGAGTGGTTCATAAGGAAAAGCAAAGAAAAAGGGAAAAATTGGCCGTGTCTTTCGAAGAGGGTAAATGGTTTGATTAGCGAGATCTGCTGAATTGTTGGTTGCCGCAAGTTTTATACGGTGTTGAGAAAGTGGTTTGATTTACATGGTGTTGACTCAATTTATCTATCCTTTGACGATATGTAATCACTGGTTCAGCTCTAGGCTGTAAGCTGGCATTATCTGCTGGTGTAGGAGAGAAAAATCTTGACAGATCGTAATCATATCTTCCGTTGGTCGGGGGTTGTCTCTTTTGACTTGACTGGAAATGGTATACGGCAATTACTGTGTACTTTCCGTCTCAAGCGCGGAACACAAAATAACGTTATAAGTATTCCTTGCATCTTTCTATTTTGAATATTTTTTTTGTATAAATGATTTATCTTATAGTGGAAAAATGTGATACATTGGTTGATTATAGGAGAGCATGTTGGGGAAACCACGTTTAACAGGATTAGTTGAACAGAATAACACATACAATTAAGATATTCATCTAATATACTGTTGTCCTCTACATCTGTCCATAGATCATAATAATATGTTTATGGCTACATACAGAACTGTTTAGACTCATGTTTGGGAGCGTTTCAAAGTGCTGTAGCAGAAAATAATCATATTCCATATAAAACATATAAACACCTTTTTTTTCACTTGACTATATGCATAGAAAGTTCAATATTTCTTCAGATATTTCTTCAAGTGAGAAGCACTAATTTAGATAAAGCATATTTTTCTAATTTCTTCCTGAAACTCTGGAGAAACCTTGTCTGCAACGTTGCTTCGACGTTGTGGAGAGTCAAGAAGTGAGTGTGTCGTTACAAGGAGTCTAAGTAACATCAGAGAAGCATTGTAATAACGCCAATTTGTAAGCTCGGTGAATCGCTTTCATGTTTTGAGATTCAATTCCTAGTTTTGTTCGAAGCTGCTTTGTTTAGATTTTCCACATTTTTTCTGTCAGCCGAAAAATAGATCACCCGAAAAACACCTGGCATAACTCTCTGATGTAAAGGTACAGAAGGATGCCAAAATTAGTCGAAAAATAGAAAATATTGATTAATTCTTATCTATTGAAGGGAAACCTGTTATTTTATTAAAATTATTTTCATTCTTTTTGTCTCAAGTTCTGCTTTTGTAATCAATATTCCATAGTTTTAGGCCAAACATGTCTCAATTCCCGAAGGAAAGGTTTAATTAACTCCATGAGTAGGTATTCATTCATGCTTGATATTTTTGTAATCATTAGTCATTGTAAGAGATAGTTTCAATTTTTGATAGTTTCTATTTGCTCATAACGGGAATCGAACCCGTGTCTCTCTGTGTTTGAGGCAGACGTGCTAACCATTACTAACCATCACTAACCATTATACTACATATTAACTATTACAGCACCCGAACACACGTTGCTCTAACTGAGTTATTATAAATGGAAGATCAGTTGATTATTTTCTCATTAAGCTTGTTATTGACTTTTTCTAATTCTGGTCATCCTTTACTGATTACAATTGGACTATAAAGATAATTGGGCAATAATTTATTGACCGAATGACTTATGCTCATTTTCCACTTTTCACGGGACACATGAATCCACATCGTATGACAATGCGGAAATATTAACATAAATAACTTCTGAAAACATTGTGACCACACTTTATGGTTGTAAACGTAGTGACATACCAGTAATGAATAAATGCTAAGTGCTTTTTTATTTTGTAAATCAACTAAACAAGAGAGCAGCAGAATATAAAAGACCACTCGCTGAAGTCATCGATTCTATCGTTCAACAAGGCTTAGACTCTGTATAAGCCAGGGCACTGCATCTGTATTTACTTACATAGAAGTTCTTTCATCAGTCTACATAAAGACTATAAGCCTTTTCAGTCCAAAAATGGGGTAGAACAGGATGATACATAAAAACTCTCTCTAGCCCACCTCGAGATGATTTTCCAAAATCTAGATTGGAAGAATAAAGGAATCAGACTAAACGGTGAATGCCTAAACTACCTCAGATTTGTGGAAGGCATGGTTATTTTTGCTAAGAACTTTCATGATCTATAAATAATGCTTGACTAACTGGATGAAAAAAGCAAAAAAGTTGATCTCCACTTGAACTTCAGAAAAACCAAAGACAGAGACACCATAATCAAAATCGAAAACGCAGAGCTGAAGAAAAGGGAATCCCATTAGTATCAGAAAGATGGGTCTACGTCCAATGGACCCTACTCCTAATAGTCACCCAGAGAACCTAACCAGTGAATTGGCCCTCAAACTGAGAAACAATCGAATGGGAATGGGCTGGTCCTGTTACAATAAAGCCAGACAACCGAAGGAAATCCCAACTCACAACGTGGATCACCGGAAATATCATGCAAAACCGTAACCGACAGGATACAAGACGGCATGTGTTCAGAATATACTGGTTTCGCGACGCACATGATGGAGAGGTCCGGTGAATCTTGGGGAAGGACAGTGTCTAACAACGAACGCTAAAAGACACATGCTGCTGATGAGGAAAACGTGATAATAAATTCTGTAAAAGTTCGTATGAGGTAGAATTCATAACAGTAATTAACACAAATTAATAAATTGTGTATTGTTCATTTATAATCTGACCCAAAATTGTGATGCTGAGAATGATTCCTTCTGGTACACGTTCCTTAGTTTTTTTGGTTCCATGTTCCAGCTCCATAGGTGACTATCGGAAAGATGCATTGGTTATATATCTTTCTTTCAGCACTAGTGGAATTTTTTGTTCCTGAAGAACTTTGTTAGATTTTATTTCAAATGTTCGGATTGGTGATTACTTTTGATTGATTTTATTTCCTTATAATTTTTTCTTTGAGTTGTTTTAAGTTTGGGAACACTTCAAGAAATAATTCTGGGTTGCATTTTTCATTAGTACATACGTATCTGTTATTTTGGGGAGATTACTTAATTCCGTCAAGGGTATTTTTTCAACCAGTTCTATTCCCTTATAATCAAAGATATATGGTAAACTCTCTGGCAGAGGATTCAACGAAATTCATCTTGACAGATTTCTTAGTAGATTTTCGTCACTCACGATAGTACATATCCTACGTTTATAGTGAGTAAGAGATCGATTTTATACAGTCTTTGTGGGTGGTAGCTTTTAAAATCAAGATATTCTTGAGTATCTGTAGGTTAGCAGTACGTGTTTGTATTGGCTTCACCATTTCATTTTCTTAATCAAAATATCGAAAAGGGAAATTTCATAAGAGTTATGTTCTATGATGAATTAACTTTCGAAAATGTAAATGGCAACTACTTTTCCATGTATGCATAGTGAAAATAATATTTTTTTTTGCATTCTGTGTTGTGTAAGAAGAAATATATCAAAGAACTTATTTCCCTATTTGGTAATATTTCATATTTAATCCGACCCTTGGCAACGCCAACTATCCCTGCTACAATATATATATATATATATATATATATATATATATATATATATATATATATATATATATATATATATATATATATATATATATATATATAATATTTAAAAATACCCATGAATATTTTCCAGGGGGGTGGCCGCTAAAAAAGATGAATGTTCCAGGCAATGTGCATACCTGCAGGCATCAAACCAGATTTGTGAGCGCCTTTTCGCGTTTACATCCTTGCAAGAAAAACAACTTCAAAGATATCGACGCAGGATATCTAGGAACGGAATATACATTAAAGATATATCTTTTCATGCGTTATATCAATCAGTGATCCTACTGGTAGAGAGAGAGAGAGTAGCCTGAAAATAAAATGGACAGATAAATTCAAACACACATACCTACATAAAAAACAACTTACAAATATATATGTGTATATATATATATATATATATATATATATATATATATATATATATATATATATATATATATCGATTTGAGACTTTTCTAATTTTTCATGATATTTCTTCGTGAATAAGATACATATCTGAGTTAGGTTATTATTTATTGTGGATATTTTTGTTTCTTCTACCGTTTAAATGTTTGTGGAGAAGCAGTAAGAGTTCAAATGTTAAATTTCAACATTTTGGACGGTCGTTGACCATCTTCAGTTATTCTCCTTCAAGTGAAATGTATATTTACTTCCTGTCTCATGCAATTGATCTGGAGTAATACTTGAACAAGCATGACCAAGCAAAGGATTTTCAATATAGTGAGGAAGAGGGTTGTCAAACCGAAACCTCTTTACTCATTAAGAGGAAGAAGTGAAAGTAGGAGCTTTAGACTTGTATATTGTCTTTGAAAGTGATTATAGAATATTATAGTTAATATCCATTCGGTAATGCAGAAAACTCATGGCAAAAGGATTCAGAGAGTACTGGCTTCGCGATGCACGTGAGAAAATCTTGAGAAAGATCTATGTCCAATGACAGACATTTACTGATCATAATTATGATAATGATTTCTTTCAATTTATTTCTGTTGCTTTTTGTTGCTACTTTGTCCTTTATATATATGATAAAAATGAGCACTTTATCGTAGTGGAACTGTCAACAATTTAGTCTCGCAGATCATTACTGCTTGGCGAGTTCAATCTTAACTGTGTGTCCCATTGATAGCCTTGTGCCAGAACTAAGTTTTGCCTTAATAGTATTCGATCAAATATTCCCTAATTAGTTGGAAACGAAGCCTGACATCGAAACTCACATCTTGGAAGATACAAAATAATTGGGAAAAGATTTTGAGAAGGTGAAAATTCAAAGACTCACATGAGATACATTAATTTTAATTCCCTCGGAAGAAAAAACATTAACAGAGTATTGAGCAAAAAGGGATCGGCGGCATCGTAAAAAAACATAAAAACACTTTAATGGCAGTAGGCTGGCCACGTTGCAAAAATATCGGACAACGTCATGACATCATGACCCACAAAGCAGACCCCCAGAAATCATATGCGGAATCGTGGCCGACAAACTCATGAACGGCATGACGATTTACACAAGTTCAGAAACTATTTGCTCCCCGATTGTAAGGTGTACCGAATCTTGTAGAAAGTCTTTGCCAAACAACGAACTTTGAAAATGATGGTGCTGAAGCTGCGATTTATAAATGAGTCAGATAAATCTACAATCAAGCAATTGGAGCTGTAGCATATGTTATAAAGCAGCCCTTTCAATAAATATACATAAGAATCAAAACGCATACATTTTCTCTTGCAAAGTGCTTAATTCTTTCTATTTGCGAATCAGCCTGATTAGACAACAGATATTCTGACTCTTTAGATATAACCTTATTTTGTTTTCGTTATGATTTTTGTGCTGCAGCTATGAATCCTGTTTCAAATACCTTCGTATTGCAAAGCTGATAATTGACTGAAATCACTCACTTTGAACGCCTGAATCATTTTAAAAAGTTTACAGCAGTTTGGTACTCTAGTTGTAGAGTAGGTAAAGAATCAGTGAAGAGGAATTGATGGGTTACAAGTATTTAGCTCGGTGCCCTTGAAAATGCGGGGCAGGTGGCATATGCTACTTTTGCTACATAGTTAATCCGCCACAGATATAAGTAAATGTATTGCAAAACTAAATCGTTGAACAATTGCCTGCAAAAAGCTTATTTCATAAAGTACAAAATGATTTGCTCATACCCAAACTCAATCATATTTGTCAATGATTTTATAGCTATGATGTAGACAGGATCTCCCTAAATGTTGTTACTACTCCGAAATCGTCCGAACAAAAGTTAGTATCCTCACAGCGTAATAACCCAAAACTGACAGATTCCTATTTGTTTGGGTCATAATCAACATAATTTGCTTTAAGAAAACAAACAAAAAAAAAGAAATGGTTAAACTTCGGGGAACCTAAACAAGAGACAGACCTACAAATTGAGAAGCATGCAGTGAGCACATGAGAGAATCATGCTCAAATAATTACAAGACAGCACAGTACACAAGGAAGAAAAAGGGAGTCTGAGACATCATAGAAACTTTTAAAAAACTCAAATGGCCATGGGCAGGCCATGTTGCAAAAATGAAAGACAACTGATAGACATCATGACTCACAACATGGATCCCCAGAGACCACGAGAAAGTGAGGCCGACAGAACACAACATTGAGAGATGAACTAGACATTTTCAGGAGCAACTGGCTCCACAGGGCCCATGATAGAGAATTGTGGCAAATTCTGGGGAAGGTCTATGTCCAATGACTGACGTTAAAAGAGTGATGATGATGATGATGATGATGATGATGATGATGATGATGATGATGAGAAAGAGATTATATGCGTCATAGTCATAGGTACGTATGTTATATACGCGTAGTAATGAAGAATCAAAGAGAGAGAAAAAGAGAAGAACCATTTGCATCTAGTTTTATCCTTATTCCCTACTCCATGTCGACACTGATTAATTTCGCCCCGCATTTCAACAATGATGATGATGATGATGATGATGATGATGATGATGATGATGATGATGAAGGTGGGCAGGAAATTTCTGTTACGGTTTCGGCTTTATCCCCTCATCTGAACACATCCACCAAAAAAAAAAAAAAAAAAGACGTCACAGGAAGCTGTAAATTGTCATATAATTGCAGTATGAAACATATGTATCTTCAGTTTTTGAGTTGGTTTTGTTGGCTAAGTGTGTGCCGTACGTACACATTCTCTCCTGATTATGTCAAGAAAACTTTTTTCTTCTTCCTCCCCATAATCGGTTTTTGATAATGGAGTATCGATTTGCTGTGTAAGTTATGCTGAATTAATCACCTACTTTTCCTCAGTCAGTATTCACACTTGTTCTATTTATCTACATTCTTTTTTGCAAGATTGGACTGTTTTAGTATTTGCAGATCAGTAAGTGATCACGAACAGCACAGCATGTTCATAAAAGACGTTGGTCCCGTGACGGTTGATTTTGTGTGACTAACAAGAGCTGTTCGTTTATATTCTGAAGCCGGAAGCAGTATTTTCCAAAGATCTTAAGGAAAATAGTAAAGTTCAATTGAATACGAGCAAATTAGCACTTGCAAAAAAAAAAAATTACCATGGTTATAACATATACGAGTAATTCTGATTTTCTTCCAAAAACTCTCTCGTCTTTTCAAAATTTGAACACTGTTTTTAGTATCAAATGAATAATGTGAAACTTTATTCGAATATGCTACTTCAATGTAAATAGTTAAAACAGATTCAAGATCATATATCTATCTATCTATCTATCTATATATATATATATAAATATATATATATATATATATATATATATATATATATATATATAATAATAATGGATTCGCTACATGAATACATTTATGTTCAAGCCCGTTTATACACACACACACACATACACATACACACACACA